>OU015750.1:6332873-6513088 GCA_907169655.1 Acomys percivali | reverse complement strand
GGGGAGGGAGAGAGAAGAGGAGGGGGGTAAGAGGGAAGGGGGAGGGAGAGAGAAGAGGAGGGGGGGAAGAGGGAAGGGGGCGGGGGGGGGTAGAGGGCCAACGGGCTAAGGGGGGGCTTTTTGATTCCCCCCCGGCCTAGGTTTTCCCCCCCCCCCCCCCCCCCGGCACAATGACAATTCCAGTTGCTTCTTTCTTCCCTTACTCCACCCCCCACCCACCCCCCATGCCACCAGTCCTCCAGTTTGTCATTGCTCCTGTCCCATCTTCCCCATCACTCCTCCCTAGAAAACTGCTAGAGCCCAGCAAATAGCCAGGTTCCCACTCAGCCCTGCAACCCTGTTCCCAGTTCTCCGTTCCCCTGCCCCCTGTCCTCTGTGTCCCTGACCAAGGAGCTCCAAGCCAGGTTTTGGAGAAAAGAGGTAGCTATGGCCTGACAGCTCTCCTCACAGTTCCCAAAGGTCCCACCCCTTCCCCCCAGCCCCCTCCTCCCAACAGAAGACCCCAGCCTCCAGACCATCCTTTCCTGTACCCACAACCTCTTCTTGAGTCTTCCTTCCAAATTCCAAGGGACTTCAATCACTCCCAACTTAAAATAAGAAAACAGCGAGATGTCGGCAAGGCTTGCGCAGCAGCCTAGTCTCTCTCCCTCTCAACTCCAGGATGGAAAAATCTTTCCTTTCCTTTCACTACTTGACCCGCAAGGCTGCCAGAGATCAGCATTCCCCAGCCACTCCCCGAAGCGAACTCTTCTTTCCCCCAAAAGCGCTGGCCCGACAGGAGCAGCAGCTGACAGACACACCCTCTTTCTGAACCCCTAACCTGTACTATTCCCCACTTGTGTCCACACTCCACCTTCCCAAAATAGAACGCAGTCTTCTGCTAAACTTAATGTCCCACCCCTGTCCCTTTAGGGGAGGGCATCTCTGTATGCCTAGTCCCTGGAAGCAGACATCTGCCCAAGGGCCTCTGTCCCTGACTGTCTCCTGCACATGGCCACCCTCCCTCTGCATGCACTGGCACCACTCACATGGACACTACACCTCTCAATGCCACCACGACCAGCTCTCTCTGGCACTTACCCTGTCCACAGGCTGTTCTAAAATGCCAGCTGGTGTGACAGTGGATAGAGATAAGCCCAGCACTTGGGAGCCAAGGGCAGGGAGCAGGAGTTCAAGGGCAGCTTGAGCTACAGTGGAGCAAGATCTTGTCTCAGAGAAACAGCCCCCGCCCAAACCTAGGGCTCTAGCTCCAGAAACCTTGTTTTGATCACAACTTAGGAAGGAAGCTAGACAGTTCAACATGGTGTCTGGTGAGTGCCTGTTCCTCGTGGATGGCTGGGGCTGCTGAGGTGGCTCAGTGGGTAAAGGTGCCACCAAGCATGAACCCCTGGGTTTGAGTCCCAGGAACCACACACACTTTGCATGGGCTTGCATGGTAATGCACATAACCAATCAATAAATGTAATAACAAAGTCATTTAAACAAACAAAACGCCAGGCATTGGGCCGGGCATGGTGGCACAGACCTTTAATCGCAGCACTCAGGAGACAGAGGCAGGAGGATCGCTGTTAGTTCAAGGCCAGCCTGGTGTACAAAGTGAGTCTTGTGAGTTCAAGGCCAGCTTGGTCTACAAAGCGAGTCCAGGACAGCCAAGGCTAACACACAGAGACCCTGTCTCGAAAAACAAAAACAAAAACAAAAACACTCAAAAAGCAAGGCATTGGTGGTACATGCCTTTAACCTCAGCACTCAGGAGGCAGAGGCAGGTGGATCTCTGTGAGTTTAACCTGATCTATAGAGCTAGTTCCAGGATATCCAGGGCTACACAGACACCCTGTCGCAAAAAACAAACCAATCTCTGTGAGTTCGAGGCCAGCCTGGTCTACAAAAGGGAGTCCAAGACAGTCAAGGCTACACAGAGAGACCCTGTCTTGAAAAACTAAAACACAAACAAACAAACAATAACAAGAGAGGGCTGGAGAGGTGGCTTAGCAGATAAGAGCAGAGTTCGATCCCCAGCAACCACATGGTAGCTCACAATCATCTATACTGCATGCCTTTAATGCCTTTAAGCACTCAGGAAGTAGAGGCAGGTGGATCGCTGTGAGTTCAAGGCCAGCCTGGTCTACAAAGTGAGTCCAGAACATCCAAGGCTACATAGAGAAGCCTGGTCTCAGAAAAAAATTTTCTGGGCTGGAGAGCTGGCTCAGTGGTTAAAATCCTATCTTTTGGCTTTGCATTTACTCCACACACGGCATATATATATAATAAAAGTAACTAAATACTAAAAAATCACTCTGAAAAGCCAGACATGCTGTCTCAAACCTACAATCCTAGAACCTGGGAGGCTATGACAAAAGGACTGTTTTGAGTGTGAGGCTAGCCTGGGCTACATATAAGTTCTAGGATTGTATCCAAAGAAAAAGGGGAAGAAGGAGGGAGGGAAGAAGGGAAGAGGGATGTAGACTGATCTGCCTTGGTTTGTAACTCAATAGTAGCATGCTTGCCAAAGGCTGGGTTCAGTCTCCAGTCGGAGGGTGAGTAGACAGGTCAAGTGTGAAGGCGACAGGATTGATCAGGAGTTCGTGGCCATCCTTAGCAACACAAGGAGTTCCAAGTCAGCCTAGGCTACCTGAGGCTTTGTCTTTAAAAAAGGAAGAAAGAAAAAAAAAAAACTAGGCATAGTGGTACACACTTATTTTCCCTGTAGCTGACTTGGGAGGCAGAGCCAGGATAGCCACAAGTTCAAGAACAGCCTGGTCTACAGGTTATCAAGTGCTAGGCCAGCCAAAGACACATGGTAAATCCCTGTCTCAAACAAAATGGTTACATGGTGGTGCATGCCCATAATCCTAGCAGTCCAAAGGCAGAGGCGGGAGAACTGCTGAGGCCAGCCTGGTCTACATAGTGACACTATCAAGATGCCAAGAAACTAGGGCCAAGGAGATGGCTCGGCTGGTAAAGGTGTATGTCACCAAGCCTGATGACCTGAATTGGAGTCCCAGGATCCACATGATAGATGTAGAGAAGTGACAGGCACAAACTGTCCTGTGACCTCCACATCACTGTGTGAGCACACCCCCAGCTCACACACACACACACACACACACACACATGCTCACACGCACTGAAATTCTTTTGAAATAACTATAAATAAATAAACACCTTTAACCCCAGTATTTGGGAGGCAGATCTCTGTGAGTTCAAGGCCAGCCTGGTCTACCTATTGAGTTCCAGGACAGCCAGGTACATAATAAGACCCTGTTTCAAAAAAAAAAAAAAAAGGAGCTGGGAGTGGTGACACACACCTTTAATACCAACACGCAGGAGGCAGAGGCAAAGGGACCACTATGAGTTTGAGACCAGTCTGGTCTACAAAGTGAGTCCAGGACAGGCAAGATAACATAGAGAAACCCTGTCTCACAAAACCAAAACCAAGGGCTGGGTGTCGCACACCTTTAATCCCAGCACTCAGGAAGCAGAGGCAGGCAGATCGCTGTTGTACTAAGCGAGTCCAGGACAACCAAGGCTACTCAGAGAAACCCTGTCTTGGAAAACGAAACCAAACCAAATCCAAAATTCCCCCTCCATCCCCCGGCCCTGTCCTTGGATATAGAGTGAGACCCTGTCTCAAAAAGAACAGCAACAACATTTCCTTACTGTATCTGTAGCTTAGATGGCAGGCAGGGTGTTCCCAGCAGCAAAAGAAACAAGTCTGGTGAGCAGAGGCCTTTTGGTTGCAGGTGGGAGCCTGGGGGCCAGGAGAGCCCTGCAACGAGCTAGGATGGGGCAGGCGAGGTGCTGAGTAAGGCTGAAGGAAAACCCGGCCAAATAGGAGAACCGAACTCCTCTGACCTTATTTTGAGCTGTCTTTTTGACCTCCACATAGAAAAACACGTACTAGACCCTTCTGCTCTTACTTCCACCACAGGAGCCCACTTTCCCATTCATCTGTCTGTCCCCAGATTAAGCAGAGGCTAGGGACAAGGCAGGCTCTCCGTAGGCGGATATGGTAAGGTAATGAAGCTGAGATGACCAAGTGCCAATCCATCCACTTGCACTTTTTTGGCCCCTAAAATGATCATCCTCCTTTGGGGAGGAGATGTTAAGGCAGGGTCTCATCATGTAGCCCTGCCTGTCCTGGAACTCACCATGCAGGCCAGGTGGCCTGGAATTCTCAGAGATCCCTGTGCCTCTGCCTCTGGAGCGCTGAGATTAAAGACATATGCCACCAAGGCCCTGCTGAGATGTGGGCTAAGTTCAGAGGTTCTGAACTTAACAGTGCTCATCAAAGGCAAAGTCTTTACATAAGTAGCTTAGGCCTCACCTGTGCAAATGACAACTGGGCAGGGCAGCTCATGCCTGTAATCCCAGCAGCAGGCAGGACACTTCATGAAGCCAGGCTGGCGCAAGTTCAAGGCCAGGCAGGCCTATAAGGCCCTGCCTCAACCATCCCCTCCCCTCCCTTCCCTCAAAATACAAAAGCTGTGGGGGCTCGAGAGATGGCTCAGTGGTTAAGAGCACCGGCTGCTCTTCCAGAGGACCCGAGTTCGATTCCTAACACCCACATGGCAGCTCACAACTGTCTGTAACTCCAAGATCTGACACCCTCACACCAATGCACATAAATTAATAATTAAAACAAAACAAAACAAAAACAAAAGCTATGGTTTGTAGTGCAGGCCTGCCTGTAATCTTAGCCCTCTAAAGGTCTGAGTCAGTGTGGGCTACACAGTGAGTTCATATAGCCTTCATAATATGACATTACCATATTTAAAGTTAAAAAAGGATCGTGTTGAGCCGGACGTGGTTGCACGCCTTTAATCCCAGCACTTGGGAGGCAGAGGCAGGTGGATCGCTGTGAGTTCGAGGCCAGCCTGGTCTACAAAGTGAGTCTAGGACAGCCAAAGCTACACAGAGAAACCCTGTCTTGAAAAACCAAAAAACCAAAAAACACAAAAAACACACACACACACACAAAAAAAAGCAAAAAAAATCAAGTGTCACTCCCATCCCGATGCCTAGGAAGTCTGAAACTCTGGGAGTAGAGTAAAATGTTCCCTTCTTAGTTTTTTCCTCCTGTTTGGAGACAGAGTCTTACTATGCACTCTAGAATGGCCATGGGCTACGGAGCGTCCTACCTTAGGCTTACAAACTCTGGAATTACAGGTTTTTACCACCACACCTGGCTTTCCCCCCAAGGGTTCTGGACACCAAACCCAGAGACCCCCACTGGTTCTATCACTGACCTGCACCCCTAAGCCATCTCTGTATTAAGGAAAAGTTCCAGGTCATTTCAATGCAGGCTGAGCTTAGAATTGCCGCTGCATGTATAGTGAGCGCTCACAGTCTGCGGTATGTTAGGTACTAGAAAGTGCCTGGAAAACAGTCTCTACTGGTACCCAACGGGCTGAGAAGATGCACCTAGACCAGATGCAACTGATGCTTTCAGGAGTCCAGCCCGTCAGCTTTCTCAAGCCCCTCAGCCACTGTAGTTCTGCACAAAACCATGTGGTGGCGCCAGTAGTCCAGGGCTTCAGTTGGACATCCTCAACTGGAGACCCTGGAAGAACTGTCCCCTCCCCCCCAAGGACCACATCCCCCTGGGAACATGAGCTCTAAGGCTTGGCGCCCCATGGACATGTCCTTTACCAGGGAGGAAAGCTGATTCTACAGAGGTGTACCAGCCAAAAGCTGATACACTCAAATTGGAAGGGATTCACTCTGTTGGGTTAGAGAGCTCAGTGAGCTAGAGAAGACCCCACCCCCACCCCAGGCCACAGAAGAGTTAGGGGTGCCAGGCTTCTGGGAGGTTAATAGTGCATATGGGTACCTCTGTCCAATGGAATCTTGCTACATGCCATTTTAACCTTCTGCCTATACTCCTAGACCCAAGCACTGCTTGCCTGCCAAGGGTAGGGTCATCCTGGAGGTAGCACAGGAAGGAAGCCTGGATGGAAGTCTTACCAGCTGTCAGCTCCCGTCTCTTGGGCTGGAGGCTCCCTGGGCTCCTGTCTTGCTCTGTGCTCACAGAAGCCCACGATCCTGGCCAGAGGATGAGCCTTCACCCTGTTCTTGGGTTTGGGTGCAGTTCACCAGACCAGACCACCAGCCTGGGCACCATGCTCACCTCTGGCCCCAAGCCCAGTTCCAAGAACACCCAGGGTAGAGAGCGGAGCCGTGTCCACCTTAGGTTCCCCTACCCTTCATCTGCCCTACTTGAGGGAAGACTGTGACGCCACATCCCAACTGCAGTCTGTTTAAGCTTAGCATACTGTGGCTTCTGCCACACCCCTCCTGTCTCCGGGGTACCCACCCAACACCCACACACTCCGGAGAACCACCCTCTCTCTGTTGACAATGCCTCCCTCCTTAAGGACCCCCAGATGTGGTTCTATCCTCTGAGGTCTGTCTCTGCTCTTAGGAAGCTGGGGCTAGGCCAGCTGTTTTCCCTAAGTCGCCAGCTGTTTTACCCATCGGAAAGTAGCCCTGGCTCCTCTGCTAAAATCGTTTCTAGGTTGCAGCCGTGGCAGCTCTAGTGGGCCAGGGCCTGGGAGTGGTTAACTCCTCGGATCCGGGCAGCAGCTGCCGCATACCTGCTTTCCGCATTCTCCAGACTCAACAGACTTCTAGATGCCCCAAGAAGGCTAAGTATGGTTATCCTCCATCAACCACTGCCATCCCCCTTTCCAGAGCTTTGTCCCCAGGGGAACCTAGGCGAGGCTCAAAGGAATACATATCACCAACCCTCATAGAGAATAATTCTAACAGTAATCCCTGTTTTCAACTGTTAGCCTTGAAGCTACCAGGATTAACTAAATGACTCCTTTGACTTCATTTTGACAACTCCGGGGCACAGTTGAGTATTTACTGAAGTGAAAAGGACAAAACCCAAGGTGTCAAGAGTCTCTGTTACCAAGAGCTGGCTGGAGGCTGCTCAGCCCTGGTGGCTCTGGACCAGCCCTCTGCACAATTTAAGTTTCCCTCAGCCCTCTCTCCTAGGTCTGGGGCTCGAGGAAACGGAAAGATAGAGTTAACACCACCAGCCCGGATGAACAGTTGGGCCAAGGCACCTTCCACGTATTTATTAGGGATTACTCCTCCTGGTGGCTGCGGTTGGCCTGGGCGAGATCCCAGCCTCACGGCCTTCTGGCTGCCTGCCTTGGGGTCACTTACTGCCTCCCAGTCTGTCTGTCTCCAGAGCTGGAAAAAGGAGGCAGAACAACTGCCCTTGGTTTTGACAGCGCGAAATGGCCTCTCTTCGCAGTATGACTTGACCACAGTCCATAAGGGGCAGAGAGGCCCTTCTCCCGTGGCTGCCTCCAGGCTAAGTGGAGCTGGTAGGGTGGAGAGCTGTCATCGCTGGTTCAGGAGTCCCTACACAGGGAAAGCTGGCTGAGGATCACAGAGCAGTTCCCTGGGTAGAGGGGTTCAGGCTGTCTCTGGACCTCCCAAGGCCTCCTGTTTTAACTCTGCACCGTGTGTCTTTTCTCCAGACACTAGAGCCTGGTCTGGAGAAAGGACCAAGGAACAGGGGCAATCCCAGGCCTAGAATGGCTCAGAAGGTGACTTGGCTGTGGCTGGGTGGGATCTCAGGGTCTGGGAACGACCCCTCAGGATGCAGTGACCCGTGTTCTCCCCTTTTGTCCCATCCACCCTGCCTACCATGGGTCAGTTCCCTGGTCCCAGCCTAGACATCTGGAACTGGGGCAGACAAAGGGCTGCGGGAAGGGACAATCACCTTCTGTCCATTTTCAGATGCTGGGCCAGGCCTGGCCGGGGCTGGGGGCCGGAGCCCCGGCGAGGCGGTGCCAGGCCCCCCGCGGGCAGCGGACAATGTTGGCAGTGATGGAGAGGAGGTATTTCAAAGCGTTTTGTTCCTCCTGACCCCCTCCCCTCCACACATCTCGCCCCGGCCCCACCCCCAGCAACCCAGGCCTTGCTCTGGGCAGCTTGGGGACTGGCCACATTCTTGACCTCAGGGGAAAAGTTTAGACTCTTTGCGCCCTGGGCAACAATAACAGTGTCACAGACCTGATTTAGGAGCAGCACTTACCATCACAAAGCCACAGACAAAGGGCTGGGGCTGAGAACGCGCTGGCCTCTGAGCTGATTCTACTTCCAGGCTCTGTTCACTTCTCTTCCAGGTTCCGCCCAGGCCCACTGTGTGCCAGGTGCAGACACACCTGGGAGGACCTGAGGCCCAGGGAAGGAGGGAACAACCAACTGGGAATGAAAGAGTTTCAAGAGCCACTACCACATACTCTCTGAGAAGCTGTTAAGTGACCCTGGATGGATCCTTCCCCACTCCCACTCCAGGCCTCAGTTTTCCTGTGTCATAGCGACGACATGGAAAGTGTGAGGCTCTGTCCTTGAGGTGGCCAGGTGGGGGACATACACCTGAGTCAGTCAGAGATCAGCCTGGGCAACACAGTGAGATCCAGTGTGTAGAGATGTTCTGGTGAAGAGGGGAAGTGTGTCCCTGCTGCACTGTGGCACTTCCCGGGTGCTGGGCTCACCAAGTCCTTACTGGATTTCACCTCCTTTGATCATTTGGACCCTAATTAACCTTACAGTGCAGGTGTGTCATTAAATGATTTAAAGCGCATAAACTGAGGCTTAGAAAGGTGGAATGACTTGCCCAGGGCCAGGCTGCTTCGCTCCTGACTGCCCCAGTGGGAAGGAGTGAGGAGGCAGCTGGCCTCTGCTGAGCTGGGGTGGAAGGGCCTCCCTTCCCAACAGAAGGCCATGAATAAATAAATATTTGATTATCCCCAGGGGGACTTCCACCCCAGAGCAGGTGCCTTTAAAAATCTGGATTGATTCTTGTCTATGAGCAGAGGTTGGCCTTGGTGGACACCCAGATGCAGGAGACTGGACACAATGACCCCCCCCCCCATGAAGGCTTAGGAAGTAGAGGCGTCACAAAAGGTCACTTAAAGGTTTGTGGCACCCGCCTTAGGCTGTGGGTCTGTGCAGTGTCCGTTTGGTGAACTTCACTGCAGGTCTCAGAACAGCGCCTGAAGCCGTGAAGGGAGCCAGCATGGCTTGCCTCACAGAGCGTACCCGAGACATCATGCGGTGCCCTTAGCTTTCCTCTCCGTGATGTGGCTGGGTGTGGAATACAACATGGGGGCTGTGTTTGGACACGAAGAGCAACGGAGAGCCCGCCCTCTAGGATCTGTCACTGGAAGGCCAGTGATGACTTCAGGAGTAAAAGGCAGGAGACCGACGTGACCGCAGCCCCAGCAGGGGTTGTCTGCAGCCCTGACAGAAATCCAAGAGGCCTCCTGAAGCCTTGTACAGACCCTGCTTCTGCCCCTCACCTGACTCTCAATCCACAGGAATGGAGTTACCTAGGTGGGCAGGGACAGACAGGAAGCAGAGTGACAGTAGCAGCACTGACCCCGAGAGCCATTCGCTTGTGAGGACCTGCTACTTCCACAGATCACGCATTCACTCGGTCACTGATGGGCAGGGTCTCACGTAGCCAGTTTAGCCTTAGAGCACTTTATACAGCCTAGGCTAGCCTTGCACTTTGTTTGTTTGTTTTTGTTTTTCGAAACAGGGTTTCTCTGTGTAGCCTTGGCTGCCCTGGACTCCCTTTGTAGACCAGGCTGGCTTCGAACTCACAGCGATCCGCCTGCCTCTGCCTCCTGAGTGCTGGGATTAAAGGCGTGCGCCACCACCGCCCGGCCTGGCTATGATTCTTGATCCTCTTCCCTGCTTCTACTTCTCAAGTGCTGGGATGACAGTCATGGACCACATAATCCCAGCTACTTTTAAAGGCGTGGTGGCGCATGCCTTTAATCCCAGCACTCGGGAGGCAGAGGCAGGCGGATCATTGTGAGTTCGAGGCCAGCCTGGTCTACAAAGTGAGTCCAGGACAGCCAAGGCTACACAGAGAAACCCTGTCTCAAAACCCCCCCCCCAAAAAAAAAGAATGTTAAACGTGATGCAGCCACATAAAATATGGACTGGGTGTGGCAGCGTATTTCTTTAATCACAGCACTTGGGGGACAGAGGTAGATGTATTTCTGCAAGTTCCATGCCACCTTGGTCTACATAGCAAAGCCCAGGCAAGCCAAGGCACATCCTGAGATCCTGTCTCAAAAGTGGCTTTGGGAAGTGTGATAGCATGTACCTGAGGTTGAACAAGACAGTCTCTGTCAAGCCGGGCGTGGTAGCATATGCCTTTAATCCCAGCACTCGGGAGGCAGAGGCAGACGGATCACTGTGAGTTCGAGGCCAGCCTGGTCTACAAAGCGAGCGTAGGACAGTCAAGGCTACACAGAGAAACCTTGTCTCAAAAAAACCAAAAAATAAAAATAAAAAAAGACAGTCTCTGTCTCAGCAACAACAAGTTGGCTTGGAATCTAGGGTCCTGCATTTCAGCCTCCATCCCCTCCTCTCCAATTCATACCAAGAATAAAGTTTCTCTGACTACTAGCCTGTCCTTTCAAGGCCTCTCCCCAAACCACCGCTGACACACCTCAGTCACACACAGTGGCTGAGACCATCCAAACAGAAAATGCCACAACTCTAGGAGACACAGAGAGTCTATGGAGGCCCTAAGCAGCCCTCAGAATGACAGCTTTCCTCCCTGCCTGGCTTCAGACTAGAGGAGCACTCACCCGGCTGAACATCTTGGGGTCTCCCGCAGCCCAGAGATGGATGACACTGCTGGGTGCTTAGGTACAAGATGACTGCCCGCCCAGCTCTTACTTTGGAGGGTTGGCCAAGCAGCCCATCCCAGGCCCAGACTTTCTTGGCATCTCTAGGCAGGAAGGACACTGCCTGGGGGTTGGGAAGAGCAAGGAAAAACATCATAAGCAAAGGTGTTTCCCAGAGGGCTTGGCCCAACCTTCAGCTCACTTTCCTCTGAACATTGAGGGACGAGGGTCCAAGAAGCCAGGGGTCCAGAAGAACCAGCGGAGGCTAATAGAGACATTGATCCGACCCAGACCCCTGCCCTACCCCCATCCCAAGGCCAGGGAGGCCCACACCGAGGTGTTTGCTTTTCCTGTCTCCACACTGGTTCCATTCAGAGTGGCCCGTCCCACCCTAGGCCAGCAGCCAAGGAACCCGTGCACCAGGGGGCGAGATCACTGCCCAACCTCCCTTCTATCCGTGTTGCGGGGGCATGAACAC
This sequence comes from Acomys percivali, assembly GCA_907169655.1. Classification (NCBI taxonomy): domain Eukaryota; kingdom Metazoa; phylum Chordata; class Mammalia; order Rodentia; family Muridae; genus Acomys; species Acomys percivali. The sequence continues at coordinate 6,501,937 of OU015750.1, read as the reverse complement.
AGCATAGCAGCCATAAGGGCCTCCCAGGTTCATGGGGCAGTGGAGAGGGGAGAAGAAAGAAAAAAGGCCAGGTAGAGGACAGGGATGTGTGGAAAAGAGACTGAAAAGGAAGAGGGACACGCAGAAAGTGATGGGAAAAGAAGCGCTGAGGAGGCCCTGGGCACACACAACCAGAGTGAGGAGCCATTGGGCAGAGAGGGCTGGGTCAGGAGGCACGGAGGGCTGGTCCAGAACCTCATTGCTTGCTCTGGGCTGAGACACTTATGCTGGGATACCCACTTCAAAACGAGCATCCTCTTCATCTCTGGACCAGGGGTCCAGGAGGGGTTGAGACCTAGTCTGGGGCCAGGGGAAAGAGGGTGAAAAGTTTCTCCAAGTCAGGAGGCCATTGGGGAGGCATCTCAGGGGGTCCTGCTCTTTGCTCTCTCTGACTGTCACATTGGTACATAAAGGGGGTAGAAAGGTCAGACATGCCCTTTCAAGCCCGTGAGAAAAACTCTGCCCATTTCCCTAATCCATATTTATTGGTGTGAGACACTGTGGTGGGAGAAAGCCCCTGCCCCCACCCACTGCCCCAGCCAGGCCAGGTTAGCACTAAGAACAGGCTCCATGTCACCCAAATCCTACTCTTTGTCTCTAGATTGGCTCCAGAGCGCCCCCCCCCAACTCCCCATTGGGGTTGCCAAGCAACCATGGAAGGGTGGCTGAGATATTTTCTTTATTATAAGCAAAGGGAAGACAGAATTGCAGCCCCAGAGGGGAGCACAGGGTGCTGAGGGAGATGGCACCTGTGCCCTGAGCACTGGCATCAGGGAGCTAGGACCCCAGAAGCGGGAAGACGGAAGTGAGTGGCGGGAGGTGGAAGGGCTGGCAGACATCACTCCAGGCAGCACAGTGCTACATGACAAGGCGCTTCCAAGGGACCCCGGCTTTCCTGTTACCCCCAGCTGTGCTCTCTGCATTAAGTCACTCTCTTTCTTTGGTCCTATGTTTTCTCCTCGATGAACCTGGAGCACTATTGTATGTTATCTCATTTAACCCTCATGAAAATACAATGAGGTGCCATTTTCCCCCTCCCTTTTGCTGGTTAGGAAACAGGCTCAAAGATGTGCCACCATGCGCCTCGCTGACAGGGCCAAGGTGCAGCTCCTCAGCCCCAGCTAGTGTGAAGTAACAGCTTTAGGACACGCAATACACACATCATACATGCCTGCCCAGAGTGTGCACTCCAACATCGGTATACTCACTCCTGTACCTAAAACCACAACCTATTTTGTTCTTTTTGGGGTTTTTTTTGTTTTGTTTTCAAGACAGGGTTTCTCTGTGGAGCCCTGGCTGTCTCGGAACTCACTCCGTAGACCAGGCTGGCCTCGAACTCACAGTGATCCACCTGCCTCTGCCTCCCAAGTGCTGGGATTAAAGTGCGCGCCACCACCACCTGGCCAGGAAATGCTTTTCAGAAAGAATAAGACAGGCGGTGGTGCCGCATGCCTTTAATCCCAGCACTTGGGAGGCAGAGGCAGGTGGATCGCTGTGAGTTCGAGGCCAGCCTTGTCTCAAGTCCAGAACAGTCAAGGCTATGCAGAGAAACTGTGTCTCGAAACAAACAAACAAACAAACAAAATTCCTCTGCTCACCCCATCCCCAAGATGAACATATAGCACAGTGGTAAAATCAGCATTCTACCTATGTGACTCTATATGTATGTCAACCCTAGTCACTCCAAAAACAACAGAAAACTTTAAAAAACATGCCAAGGTGGTGGCAGCAGCACACACACCTTTAATCTCAGCACTTGATTGGGGGGGGGGGGGGGGGGGGGAGGCAGTATGGTCTACAGAGTGAGTCCAGGACAGCCAAGGCACACAGAGAAACCCTGTCTTGAAAAACGTTTTTTTAAAAAAGGCCAGGCACGGTGGCACACACCTCTAATCCCAGCATTAGGGCGGCAGAAGCAGGCAGATCACTGTGAGTTCGAGGCCAGCCTGGTCTACAAAGTGAGTCCAGGACAACCAAGGCTAACACAGAGAGACCCTGTCTTGAAAAAACAAAAAACAAACAAACAAACAAGACCTTTGTAGCCTACCAGCTCTATGGCCTCAGCCCACCACTCAGAAGATGTACACCCAGGCAGAAGCATCTTACTTTCTCTTAGCTTCATGATTTTGGTTTGTAAAATGGAGACACAGCCTTTCTCTCCCAGGGATGCACCAAGCATGACAACTGTTTGGCTAGCCAGGTGCCTGTTACTTAGTATATCATAGTTTACAGGGTCTATGCAATGCTTGTTTAATTCTGGCCTAGGCACCCTACTAAGGGTGAATGCTCTTCTAGGCACTGGGGACAGAGCAGCAGAGCACAGCGTGGATACGAGCCATCCATTCTTAGGGCGGAGACAGACAAGCCAGCTCATAAATAAGACACAGACAGAATGAGAAACAGAGCAGGGATGGCAGCAGCACAGTGTGATGGCAGAAGCTTGCTAGTCAGATGGTGACAAATTTGTTTCTCTACTGAGTGGAGCCCAGGGCTTTGCACATGCTAGGCTCTGTGACTGGGCTATATCCCCAACTCGATCACTTCTTTTGAAACAGGCTTCTGTAAGCGGCCTAGGCTGTGCTCAGACGTGGGATTCTTCTGAGTAGCTGGGACTGCAGGTGTGCAGCCCCGTGTCCGACTCTATCAAGAATGGCTACTTTGAACTGAAAGGCTTGCTTTTACCCTGCCCACAGAAGAGATTATCTTTTGCAAACTGCAACTCGAAATACAGAGTGAAGGGCTTTCAGATCCTGAGTGAGGATAGGGGACTCAGCTTTATGTGGTGGGTTGTCAATTTATATAGAAGGCGGGTCACCCGGCCAGCCACCACCACTAGAGAGCGCTCCGCAGACCCTGGAGCCCAGAGTGAGCCAGTGTCAGCCTAAGGGGGTCCATTAAGGAACAGAAGACTTGGGTGACCTTCCAGGGCAGGTCAAACCTGGATTGGCAAGGGACAAGACCACAGGGCTGGAAACGGCCAGCAGAGATCTGGGTTCTGATAAGCCTGTAACCACAGCTGCTCCCCGGGTGCCTGCCGTTCCTGTTCTGAGTTTGGGGCTTCCCCTGTGAAGCTCAGCCAGGGGGGCCTTCCAATCTGGCTAGGCTCCCTCCTTACTACAGCAGTGTCCCTAGTCCACTCCTCAGCCTTGGCTGACCTGCTATGACCATTCACACACTCCCCACTGCTGTGTCTATTTTGTTTCTGTTTAACCTTTATTAAAGTTACTTATTACGTGTGGATGGATGGGTGGGGATACGCATGCCAGACAGATGCAGGTTAGAAGCCACCTTCTAAGAGTCAGCTCTCTCCTCTCACCATGTGGACCCTGGGGATCAGTCTTGGCAACAAATGCTTTTACCCACTGAGCCATCTTCCACCTGTTTCCTGGTTTTTAAAAACTCAATGCTGCAGTTCAAAACTAGGGCCTTGGGAATCCTAGGCAGATGGCAAATGCTCTACTGTTGTGCTACATTCCCTGCCTTTGTGATTTTATTTTCTTTTATTTGGTTTTCCAAGACTGGGCTTTTCTGTGAAGACCAGGCTGTGCTCAAACTCAAGAGATTTTCCTGCCTCTGCTTCCTGAATGCTGAGATTAAAGTCACACACCACCACCACCACCCAGCTGCATGAAGTATGTACTCTTAATTGCTGAGCCATCTCTCCTATCCTAGCTTTGAATTTTTAATCCTCCGGCCTTGGCTTCCCAAGTGCTATTACAGGCATGTGTCATCGAATCTGGCTTTTTCCCATTCTTTTTTTTTTTCCGGACTTTTTCCCATTCTTTATTTATCTTTTGCCCAATTGTCTTAAAATCAGTTTCTTTTTCATCCATTTACCCATTCATTTAATTATTACGTTAATAAAGCATTCATTCATGCACTTATCTGTCATTCATTCAACAGATGTTTCTTGAGTATGTCCTTTGTGCTGGGCAGTGTTCGGTCAAATCTTTGGTAAAATGCCAGCCTTGGTGGGAGGTGACACCCTGCATGTGGATGTCTCTGCTGTTTTCTAAAAGCCGTTTTTCTTTCTTTCTCTTGTGTGTGTTTTGTTTTCCAAGACAGTTTCTCTGTGTAGCCCTGGTCGTCCTGGAACTAGCTCTGTAGACCAGGCTGGTCTTGAACTCAGAGATCTACCTGCCTGTGCTGAGAGTAAAGGCGTGTGACCACCACAACCAGCTTTTCATAGCGGGGGATGAAGAATTGGCTGGATGAATTGAATGCACACTGAGGTCCAAACATGTATGTGTGTGGTTGCATGCACATGTGTGTTGGAGTGAGATGAAGCCTTCCTTATTGGAAGCAGATGCCAAATTTTGGACTTTCCCTAACACCAAGGTTCAGCCCCTAAGAGTTCCTTTGCCCTAACAGCCAATGGCAATGCTGTTTCTTCCAGACATTTCCTCCTGTCTTCCTGTGGAAACGAATCTCTGCCTTCTATAATCCCAGACAAATGTGTCAATACTTTAGAGTGTTTCCCTGGCTTTGCTCCTGCCAGATGTCTGCTTGTCGACCCGTCCACTAGCTGGGGAGCCTTCTTGACCCGTCCACTAGCCGGGGACCAATGTACACACTAGGTGCTCATCCCAGGCTGGAGTGAACACCGACGACCTGGCTCTGCCCCTGCCAGCAAACCAGCAGTAGCTTAATTGGTCTGGATCAGATCGTTCAACTTCTTCTCCCCACCCCCACTTCATTGCCAGCAAATCTTTAAACATGTAAATGTGCTTCTCAGGACCCCTGTGGAGTTTAGTGCAAAATCACAAATCCTCCCAATGCCCGGCCAGGCCTGGCAAGGTGGGCCTCCTTTGATTCATCTGAAACTAAGTTCCAGACACTGGAGAGCCCATCTCTACTCAGAACTCGTCGTGATGTTTTGCTTGCTGGCATCTCTACTTGGCACAGTGTCTGTCTTTACCCACCCCACCCTCAACTTTCTTTCTCTGGATGCTCATTCTCTATGCTGTACCTCAGCTGTGCCCAGGGTTCCGTCCTTTGGGAATGCCTGTCCTTTGCTGTCCTGACTATCACAGGGGAGGCATTCCATACATGTGCAATGGCAGAGGCAGGTTTCTGCTGGCTCCTCATTCCCTGAGGGTCATGTGGTGAGGCTGAGGGCAGCTTTAGCGCAGACATCAGGGCTGTGGATGAGCACTTACTCTTGACTGGATCCCTAGTACCACACACCAAACCAAACCTGTAGTACTAGTGTTGGGGAGAAGGTGGCAGTAGGGAAAAGCCTTTTTCTCTTCTCCATTCCTGCAGTTTCATGCCCAAACCACCTAGACTCTGTTCACAGCAGACTGCAGTAGACTATAATTTATGCAGTCTCCTAGAAGCCTTTGCTAGGAAAGACTAGGAAATAGTTTGCAATTGGTTGGACAGTCTTAGGTTCCAAGCCTGATTCCATCACCTCCTAGCCGGCTCCTAATCGTGGGTCTGGTTTTTTTATCTGTAAAATGGAGCCGATAATATACCTACTTGGCTGGTTGTTGCCAGAATCCAGCAAGTTGCAGCTTTTCTTCAGTTTTTTGAGAAAGGGTTTCTCTGTATAGACCAGGCTGGCCTGGAACTCACAGCAATCTGTCTGCCTGAGTGCTAGGATTACAGATGTGCACCACTGCACAGCTGCTGCCGCCGCCTTTCTTAATCACTTACTCTCTGAGATGAGTTGTGCTATATTGCTCAGGTTGGTCTGGAACTCTTGGATTCAAGTGATTCTCCTGCCTCAGTTGCCCTGAGTAGTCAAGACTGCAGGCGCTCAGTGGCATGGTGCAGGCAAACACGATACATTTACTGTCCGCATCAAGGGGAACATTCCCAGAGTTGAGATTTTAGCCAGCAGAACTCCTTCTTATAAACCCAAAAGTCATATTTAGTCAACTTCTGTTAAGAAAAACTCCACAAGTCACTGTTGCTCATTTTTAAATCACAGGACATGCAGATACCTACACACATTTAATGAGTGGTTGAGGGAAGAAGACACTATACTAGGGAGGCTCCAGAGGCACAAGGATCCACTTCCTGTGCTAGTGAGGAGAATCAGACAAATCTACAACCACAACACAGCTGCACACATGGCAGGGCTGCGACACAGGGTAAGGACTACAGAGTGTTTCAGGGCAGGAGTGCAGGGTGCCCTGGAAGAGTGACCCTGGGGTGGACAGAAGGCAGGACGCATACACTCCCTTCCGGGATGCCCATTCACTGGGGCAGCCAGGCTGACCTCTGGGGATGGGGCTCTGAATGGTGCACAACCGGCAGAGCAGACCTTCTCTGCATCCCAGTTGCTCAAGGTGCACGTGAGACCTTCCACGGAGTTCCTGCACCTCCAGATGGGTGGGCCATCCAAAGGAAGACACGGGAGACAAGCATTAGCAGACTGCCGGTCCTCTCACACCCGCCAGCTCCCCTCACCACCGCCGCCGCCGCCGCTGCTGCTGCTGCTGGGTGTCCAGGAGCCTGAAAATCAAGCCCTTGTCCTTGGGAGGGGAAGAGGCAGCCTCCAGATCTCTCTTGGGGGTGTGGTCTCTGGAGATTGCATCTTCTGTTGGTTGGGACTATATGCTTCCCCTTTACTCTTCAGATGAGCTTTCTGAGTGGTGTGTGTGACCCTCTGACCTCCAGACTGTTACCCCTCACATTCCGGAGAAACCCTGTGAAGGAGCTTTTAAGGAGTGAGGACTCAAGAGACCACAGATAAAGATGTAGCTGGAAGGCAGCTTGGGTCTTAAAAGATTCTGGGGCCCTGGTTACTCTTGAGGAGCTCAGCCAAGCTCAGAGAGGCCTCATTCAGGTCCAGAGTCCAGGACCGAGATGTGGGTGCCTGGCCCTGGAGGGAGGGGGCCACCGGCAATGGGGTCAGACCGAGGGAGCAGGCGGGGCATCAGGAACGGAGGGTGCTGAGTGGGGGTGGGAGGGCGCAGGGTCCGGCCTGTGCAGGGTGGGGGGGCGGCCCCCAGGGAGGGGCATGCTATGTCTTTAAGAGCTGCCTGAGCGCAGGTTGCAGCTGCCTGGCCAGCCCGAGAGACAGCGGAGATTCATTACCCCTCGACACAATGACCATTGATGGCCCCGTGGCGTTATTCAAATCCAGTACCAATTGCAGCCGAGCCCCTTTCTCCGCGCCAGGCCCGTATTGTTGGAGCGGCCCACTAAAAGCCCGCCCCGGCCCCGAGCCGCCAGAGGCGCCCGCTTGGGTTCAGTCCTGCGCTTCACCAGCACGCCGGCTCCCGGTCCGGCTCCCTGGGCGCTGCAGGTGACCCGGCGGCGCATTCCGGCGCTCCCGGCTGCCCGGGCTACCACCACCCTCGACTCAGCTACGAGGAAGCAGAGAGCGCCCGAGCCGGTGCGTGCGCGGGGGGCCGGGCGGGGGAGGGGGCCCCATAAGTCCAGCACCCTAGACCCAGGGCTGAGACGCCACCGGCCTCGGCCCCGTTTTCTGGATTTTCGGAGAGCCCAATCTAGGGGCGGGGAGAGGGGAGTAGGGGTTCCCTGGGCCTGACAAGATATTCCTCCAAGCTGGGGCAGCCCAGAGACACAACGCGGGTTACTCTAGGGACCCCTGGCCACGAGAGAAGGAAACACGCCGGGGGCGATGGGGATGCCCGTGCAGGGCAGGGATCTGCATGCCCGCTCGCTGGTTTACCTTACCACGGGATGGGCTGCGACTGCTGAGCTTCTGCGAGGTATTCGGATACGCAGCTCCTGAGATCTGGTGTGCGCTTTTAAGGAGCCAGGCAGAACCCCGAGGGGGATCGGGGCGCTGAACTCAGGGGCTTCGCCACTGATTGTCCAAACGCAATTCTTGTACGAGTCTGCGGCCAACCGAGAATTGTGGCTGGACATCTGTGGTTGAGCTCCGGGCTCAACAGAGACCGCAGAGAGGAGGTCCACGCTGGGAGACCACCGGGGAAGCAGCCGGCAGGTCACAGCACAAGAGCATAGTGGCCCCAGAGTGGCACGCAAAGAAGGGACACAAGTCCTTGCCACTGGCGCCGCCATCCTCATCCTCGCCTCCTTCCTTCCTTCCTTCTCCTCCTCTGCGGGTGACCCTTGTCGGCTGACAGGGTCCTCCAGTCGATCGCACCGCAGCGGTTTCCCGCTTTCAAATTTCGGCCGGAATGAAGCTGGCACACAGCAGCGGGACTCGATTGTGGTTCATGCAGCCGGTCCTTGGCCAGAACCGCAGTTAGTCAGGGGTGAAGGCAGATGCCAGCAGATTCGTTCACTAACTCGTTTTGAATTTATTTCAACCTGTGTCCTGACCAGTACCCCCAAACAACAACAACAATAACAACAAAAAAATCCGAAACCAACCCGTGTATCTCAAAGCAGCCAACCAACCCCTCCTACAAGCTCCTCTGGAGGACTGAGGGGCCAAGCCTCCCACCACTGCCAGAAACCAAGACGCTGGGGAATGATGCGGTCCAGGCTGGCAGTCGTCTCGGCTTTGGAAATAAGAACTTGGACAAACGAATCCTTTTCATTAAAAACAAAAAATTCTGCGGAGGTAGTGGGACTTGTTTATTTCCTCAAAAGCAAGGGCCATGAGACGCGCGGGAGGGGGGCTGCTGGGCTCTGCTGGGGCTGCCTGAGTCACCTGTCTCTGACCCCTTTCTGCTAGAGACTAACGTGTCCTGAGTGGATTAGGGTGAATGGGCTCCGGCCAGTTTTCACAACAGCACTGGCACCTCAGACCTGGAAAGTTGGTTTCCCCAGCCCATCCTTCTAAACGCTCAGCATTAACTGGGATGCCATAGAAGCAGGGAAGTCCCTATCCACACCCTCGCACCTATCAGCTGCAAAAGGCACCAGCACTTCTGTCCAGTAACTGAAGCTCAGGAACCAGGACAGACTGAGTTTAGAACTATGACCAGGCTTGACCTCAGCATAGCCTCACCGGCACTCAGACCAAACACTGGCTTTACTCTGCACCTAGCCGGTCCCTACAAGTAATCCCAACATGGCTGCTCCCACTCACACAAGCCCAAGGGTCTGCTCTGCAGCAGTGCCTACGAACAGCTCCTTGAGCAGAGTTCATTCTCCACAAAACTCTGCTGTTCTCCACCACAACAGCGGTCCCAGCATCAGGCACTCTCAGATGCACAGGGGGAGGAATCCCACCTTACTGACATTTAATGAAAAGCAGCACTTTGGGTCTGATGAAGCGTTTTCGGGCAGGTCTGGAGCCCTAGGCTACCCCTCTTCTGGGTTCTGGGGCTACTGACTGCAGTTGGCAAAACAAAGCCTGTCTTTAGACTGCTTGATGAGAATTTCTGGCTTCGGATCTGGACTGGTCATTACAGGTCTCCACTCCCTTCTCCATTCAGATGGCCCTACTGACCCAGCCTCTGTCTCTGCAACACTGCATGGTTCAGCCTTTCAGGTGAAGGCATCTCTGAAGCCACGGATCCCAGGGATATGGGTACCACCAGTTTCTAAGGATGAAGCAAGGCTAGTAAACAACCTAGTCTTTTATTTGCCCAAGGGCAGCTGTTGCAGGCACGAGGTCCCAGACTTCCAGAAGGGATGGAGAAAAGGGGGGCACAGTCCTCCCACTACTAGGTGCTGCACACCCAAACCCTGCTTGTTTCAGGTTGCACAGGCTGAGGCCCCGCCCCCTCTAAGCTTGGGCTACTTCCTTCCATTCTCTACAGAATGAGTTGTAGGCAGCCTGGAGAGTATCTCAGGAGCCCATCTGGTGGCCTATGTGGGGGGGAGGCCAGCCAGGGTCAAGGGCTGAGATGGGGTGGGGGACAGGAGGAGGGGTGTGGCTAGGAGAGCAGCTGCTGGGTAGAAGGGAGGGAGGTGAGCACTGAATAGGGGACCCCAGCTGGGGTTCCATAATGACACCAGTGGGGGACAAGCAGAGCCTTCTGTGTCCAGATGGGGAAACTGAGGCGGAGGCCCCTCTAATCTCTGGCAAGGGAGGGGCTTGTCATCAGTTCCTCTAGTCCATCCATCTTCCCCATGAAGACATCTCTGAGGAACTGGAGTGCCTTCCAGGCAGTCACTCAGTGCTTAGACACACCAAGACACAGGAGTGGCCAGCAGCTGGGTCACCTGGACATTGAACCCCTCCACTCCTGACACATCGCAGAAGCACCCTCCCCCACCTCAGCTGCTGGGAGGAGTATTGGGCTCAGGCGGTTGCCCTCCCTCCCTGCTCACGTGCCTTGCCCAGAAAGGCTCATTTTTAGCACCTGGCCTCTTTTCCCTGCCTAGAGGAAGCTCAGGGGTACAGCAGGGAAGGAGGCAGGCAAGGGGACCTGGGACCTGGAAGCAGAGCCCAGGAGAGCTGTGGTTGTCCTGTGCTCCCCTTGCAAAGGTGCCTGGGCTAACACAGGAGCCCTCAGCCGCCGTGCAGTGTGGAGATGAAGAGGATGCTGTCCTGGTCCTGCAGCTGGTAATCCAGCTCCCCCTGGGGCAGGAAAGAGGGACAAGGGACCATCAGAACATGGTCTAGCTCACTGCCAGGTGTTGGGACAAGGAGGAGAAAGGTGGCTGCTCTAGGAAGGAAAGAACATCACCAGAAAACCCTACACATCAACTCTCAAATCTCCAGGAGGGGTGAGCTGCCTTCCCTCCCCAGCAGCCATTCAGTCCCTCCTCATTTGAGATGGAATACAGGAATAAGATCATGGGGGCAGGGGTGGGGGTAGGGGCAGGGGTGGGGGTGGGGGTGGGGGCAGGGGTGGGGGTGGGGGCGGGGGCAGGGGTGGATGAGGCAGATTTCCCAGCCCCCACCTGGGCTGATCAGAGGCCCAGGGTTTCCCACTGGCAGGGAAGGCAGGGGCTGGGGAGGTACTGACCAGCAGTTCCCAGTCAGCATCATTAATCAGCACCAGGATTCCTGGCCGCCTGTGGGAAAGAGGGCAGTGAGGAGCAGAGAGTGGAAGGCAGGAGGCTCACTCAGTCTGTGGGCTGCACAAGTGTGGAGGAACCTTTCCTCTGGATTTCCCAACAAGTGGAGGCCAGTCTGCTTGGTCGGGTAACCAGGTAAGAGACACCCATGGTCTTGAGGGTGTCTTTAAAAAAAAAGGGGTGGGGGGCAAAGGTCAACATCACCTACCACCCGGGCTCCAGGGAAGGCGTTTTACTTCTCTGAGCATCAGCTCTCTTCAAGGGAAATCAGGGCCAGTTTTAAGGCCTGCCCCACAAGGTCTGCTGAGGGGTACAACAAAATGGTATGCAGGGAGGACTTGCTTGCCGCTATGTCTCAAGAACCAGGAGGAGAGGAGCCTACTTTACTCAGTGTCTAATCTTACTTTCCTAAAAGAAGCCTCCAGAAGCCTGGCGTGGTGGTGGCAGAGGCAGGCGGATCACTGTGAGTTCGAGGCCAGCCTGGTCTACAAAGTGAGTCCAGGACAGCCAAGGCTACACAGAGAAACCCTGTCTCAAAAAACCAAAAATAAAAATAAAAATAAAAAAGAAGAAGCCTCCAGGAAGCCTACCCTAGACAGGAGCAAGCTCAGCTCTTCTGGGTCAAAGAAGGCTGCCAGCAGCACCAAGCACCTGAGTGCTTGAGCATCAGTCCTGGCTCCTACTGGCAACAGGGAGCACTGATGTCCTTGCAGGTGGCTTCCAGGACTGCTGTGCCAGAAACTGGAGACTGGGGATCAGTTGTAGGCCATGGGGTAACCTATGCTGGAGGCAGATAAACAGTCTCACAGTTTCGTGGCCCACCTCCTTTATAAGGGCCATCCTTGTTAAAAGTGAAGTGACTTGGCATGAAGAACCCGGCCCTTTGCTGGCAAGATGGGGAAGCTACGTGCGTCTGTGTGGACTCACTTCAAGGGCAAATAATGGAAACGGAATGTTGTGAGCCTTTTTAAAATGTAACTTTTAACTGTGTGTAAATGTGTGTAGCAGGCACAGCAGAAGCTTAAGCAGCCAGAGCTGCAGTTACAGGCAGTGGTGAGCTACCTCGTGTGGGTGCTGGGAACCAAACGCAGGTCCTCTAGAAGAATAGTGCTCTTCACTTCTGATCTAGCTCTCCAGCCTGTGTTTGAGTTTTAAGACAGGGTCTTGCTTTTATATATATATATATCTTCCAGATTATCCTCAAGCTTGTGGAAATTCTTCCACCTGAGCCCCTCCTCGCCCCAAGACAGGATTTCTCTGTATAGCTCTGACTGTCCTGGAACTCACTCTGTAGACCAGGCTGGCCTTGAACTCAGAGATCCGCCTGTCTCTGCCTCCCAAATACTGGGATTAAAGACGTGCACCACCACACCCTGGCTTGAGACATGGTCTTACTATGCAGCCCTAGCTATCCTGGAACTGTCTATATAGACCAGACTGGCCTAAAACTCACAGAGATCACCTGTCTCCAACTACCAAGAGCTGGGATTAAAGGTGTATGCCACCATACCCAGTTAAAATAGAGTTTTTTAGTCACACTGGTCAACTTTGAGAGTTCACTCAGCCACAAGTGGCAGCAGCTACCACCAAAGAATGCTTCTGTCATCAGGAAGAGGTCTATGGGACAACTGTCCTAGATCACCATGAGGGAGACCTTGGGCAGTGTGGCTTTCTTAATAGTTTCTGTGTAGAGAATAACTGATGCCCAGAGAAGCAAAGTGACTCACCTAAGTTTCTGCATGTATCATGTCTGTGTAACCAGAAGCATAGTCCAGTTTTTGGGGAAAATTTCCAAGCTCCGTTCACATGGGCTTTTAAGAACCTCAGACAGGGGCTGGAAAGGTGGCTCAGAGGTTGAGAGCACTGCCTGCTCTTCCAGAGGACCTGAGTTCAATTCCCAGCAACCACATGGTGGCTCACAACCATCTATAAGTGAGATCTGGTACATATGTGAAGGTGAAGCACCGTATACTTAAATAAATAAGTATTAAAAAAAAAAAGAACCTCAGACAGCCTAATGTGGTAGTAAGAAAACTAGAGACAGACCTGAATACACCTCTTTCCTCAAAGGAGTGTGAGAAAATAGGGACCAGAGGACTCACGGGGATGAGACATCAGAACCCTGGACATCGGCTGAGGCAGCCTTCCCTCCCTCTGCCCTGCTCAGGGACCGGGGGAGAACTCACACACTATCTCCCTGGATGAACAGCTCTGGCCGCTCTTTTAGCAGATTCTTCTTGATCCAGACAAGGAGGTTCCGGATGTCCCCTAGAGAGGAAGGCACAGAACAAACTAAAGTCAGACCCAACTCCTTCCTATGCTCCTAAGCCTTGCCTGGCACTGAAGTGAACACAGGGCTCACTGGGCACAGAAACCTGATTAGGAGGCCAGTGACCTATCAGAAGGGTCTTCAGAGAAAGTGGCTAATGACACAGCTGAAGGCACAGTGGGTCTCACAGGGACTGGACAGATGGCATACTAGTTCAGTTCCCAGTACCCACACTGGGTAGCTCAAGGCCACTTATGCCTCCAATCTCAGGGACCCAATACTCTTCTAAATGCTGCATGCACTTACACTCAAATGGTTAGTCCTACACATATGTACACATAATTATAAAGAATTGTTAAAAAGGGAGGGGGGCTGGCCTTGGTGGCACAAGCCTTTAATCCCAGCACTTGGGAGGCAGAGGCAGGCAGAAGGCTGTGAGTTCAAGGCCAGCCTGGTCTACAAAGCGGGTCCAGGACAGCCAAGATAACACAGAGAGACCCTATCTCGAAAGAACAAAAAAACAAAACAAAACATATAAACAAACAAACAAAAACCTTGGGGACTGTGACTGTGGCAGCTAGGCTGATGCTACCTCAACAAGGCTGCTTAGAGGGCATGAAAGAGCCACTGCTACCTTTATCTCTCTTGCCAGTCCAGCTGGAGAGACCTCAGCTTTGCTCACGGGCAGGGTCTGCATATATTTCCCTTTGTAACAGAGAAAAACAATTGCTGAGCTGATAACATCAGTTAATTTCCTCTAGCAGAGGGAGAGAAGGCTCCTCACAGGCAGACACTGACAAATCACTGCTCACTACCCCCACTTTTGCAGAGCCCCAGAGGATGGCCACCTCTATTGGCAAGGCAAGAGGTTCTGGGCTGCAAGGGCCTCTCCTGCTCTGCTAAACAACTGGAGGTGCCTCTTGTGGGATGGGTTCTGGGTGGCACCAGTCTCTCTGTGTAGCATGTGGCCGTGCTCTCCAGGGTTACCTGTCCCTTCCTAGGAGCAGAGGGATCAGCCCATAGCAAACAGACTGTTTTGCATCTATAAACCCCTTGTGCCCAGGACCGGCACCACTTGCTCTTCACTCAGATTGTTCCTGGGGCTGTTGGAGGTCCTGCTCTCAGAGGTGACTTGAGAACCAAGGTCCTAGAAAACAGCTGGCATTTAGGAAGCCCTAGGGGACTGTCCTGAGTCAGTGTCTTAGAGAGGCCTGCTGCCTTTGACAGTGCCTGAGACAAAGCTCTGAGGCTAAGTGGAAGCAAGGTGAAGAGTGCGGCCTGAGAAGTCCCACCTAGAGCCCAAGATCTGGAATAGAGGGCTGCTAGTACACAAGGAAGTTCCTCTGCCCCCATGCGGGCTTCACATTACAATGCATGTGTGGGTCTAGGCTTGAGTAGGACCAGGAGGTGAGAAGGTGCAGTGTGGACCTTTCTGCTGGACACAACCACCCCACAGGGCAACATGCAGCATTGTTCATGGACTAAAACTGTCATGTCCCAGTTTTTAATTCCTTTTAAACAAAGCCAATGTGCAGTCCCCAAGGCAAGGAGGAAGGGTACTGCTTCCCCCAAGCTGTACTTGGATCCTGTGGGCTCTCCCTCAAGGCTCAGGTTGTACAGGCTTCCCCTTGGCCATGAATCCCCTTGGCCTCCATCTTGGCACTGTCTGGTGGGCCGCCAGCCCATACATCTTATGGCTGTTCGATAGAACCACTGGAGTCTGACACATCCATCAGCTGGCCTCGGCAGCCAGGGCTGTGTCTGTGTGCTTGGACACAGGAAGGAGGACTGGGAAGGTTTGCCTAGTGACCACAGGCTTTATCTGACAGTTCTGGCTGGCTGGTATAGAATCGGGACTCTCCTGGGGAACAGCTCTGCCTCCCTACAAAGAGAGGGTGCTTCTGCTCCACTCTAGATAGTTTGGGAATAGGGGAGGGCTAGTGGTCATGTTGGGGTCATCCACATGATGACACTGTCATGGACTCCCAGAGGGGTGGGCTGGGGGATGAGTCTGCTGCCCAGTGCTGGCTCATTTATCATGATGCTCCTATTTGCTAAGGTCACTCCCTCCCTCTTTTGCCTGCCCCCCTCCAGGCCCGCCCACATTTTTGATAGCTTGTTACCATGGTGAGGCTGCTGTATCACAGCCGCCTGTATTGTCCCTGTGCCTGGATTTGGGGGTGGGGAGAGGTAGAACTCATGGCCCCCTTCTCAGGCTGCAAGGGCCACTCAGCCTGGCCTGAAACGCACCCCGGGGACATCTTGCTTGGCTTGCTGAGGCCCAGACAATATGCAAATGGGCTCAGGGCCAGATGGTTGGCTTCCAAAGGCGCCCAGGGGAGGAGGAAGGGTTAAGCAGAGCCAGGGACTGGTGGCTTGGGGTGGCCCTGGGATAGATGGGGTAGAGAGCCGTACTTTCACCTTCCCACTGTTCCTTCTCAAGCCTCCTGAGCCCAGGTCTCTCCTGGGGCTGCCATTCACAAGACAAACATTTATTGAGCAACTACCCTGTGCCAGGCACTAGGGTGGTGGTGGCCAGCAAGATGGAGGCAGAGCCTTCCTTGTGAGAGAGGGCAGCAGAGGCGGCAGACATTACTTAATTAGCGGTAGTGCGTGCTACCTCCTTTGGGAGCAGGAAAGGCCTTTCCAAGAGAGCTAGCATGCAGGATGAATGGGCGTGGGTGGGGGAAGCTTTCCCGACAGAAGGAAGCACATATGGAAGGGGCTGAGGCACCATGCAACTGGCAGAGTCAAGGCAGCAGGTTGGAGAAGGCCTGCTCTGGATGAGGCGGCTCCCTCCTCCTGATGAGGTGAGCACCCCCTGGCCCCATGTCTCTGTCCTGTGGAGTCTGAGGGCTCAGGGATGTTGCTCTCACACCTCTACCCCAAGATGCCAGTGGAGCAGCAGAGGGAGGAGAAAGTGAAGAGCATGGTGGCTGGGACTGGGCAGTGCAAATTGTTTACAAGAGCCTCATGCAGCCAGACTGGCCTTCAACCTGGTGTGTAGCTGAGGACTCCCAATCCTGGGGGCTCCTAAGTCCTGGCTGGAATTACAGATGTGCATCACCATGCCTGCCAGTTTTAGTTTTCAGTTGGACTCTGTTCCTTCCTAGGTATATAACCACAAGAAAGGAATCCTCAGAGCCTCAGCTTTCTTTTTTAAAGGCGGGGAGGGAGAGAAGAAACAGCCAGGTGCAGTGGCTCCAGCACTCGGGAGGCAGAGGCAGGCAGATCTTTGTGAGTTTGAAGCCAGTCTGGTCTACAGAGAGTTCCAGGACAGCCAGGGCTACACAGAGAAACCCTGGCTCAAAAATCAAAACAAAACAAAAAAGATTAAAAAAAAAAAAAAAGAAAGAAAAGAAAAGAAAAGAAAAAATACTGCATGGTCCTGGGCTGGAGAGATGATTCAGTGCTTAAGAGTGCTTGTTATTCTGGAGGACTAGAGTAAGGTTCTCTGAGCCCACACTGGGCACCTTACACCCACCTTCAATAAAGCTCAGGGTGTCTTTTTTTTTTTTAATATTTATTCATTATTATGTATACAGTGTTCTGTCTGCATGTACAGAGGGCACTAGATCTTATTACAGATGGTTGTGAGCCACCATGTGGTTGCTAGGAATTGAACTCAGGACCTTTGGAAGAGCAGCCAGTGCTCTTAACCACTGAGCCATCTCTCCAGCCCATGCTCAGGGTGTCTTAATACCTATTCTACTTCTGGTCTTCTCAGGCAGGTCCTCCCCACGCCCTCTCTCATATACACACATATATGAAGATGAAAAATTTAAACATTGAAAAAGAATGTGTCTGGGCGTGGTGGCGCACGCCTTTAATCTCAGCACTCAGGAGGCAGAGGCAGGCGGATTGCTGTGAGCTCAAGGCCAGCCTGGTCTACAAAGCGAGTCCAGGACAGGCAAGGCTACGCAGAGAAACCCTGTCTCAAAAAAAGAATGTGGATCAGGAAAGATGGTTCAATGGTTGGGAGCACTAGCTGCTCTTGCAGGGGACCCAGGACTGACCCCTAACACCCACATGGCATCTCATAACCACTTGCAACTCCAATCCCTGGGGATCTGATGTCCTGTCCTGATCCCCATGGGTACCAGGCAGGCATATGGTGCATACACATACAGACAAAACACCCACATACATAAAATTAAAAATGTTTTTGAGAAAAGGATGTGTTGTTATGAGATCAAGTAAGACAGTCCATAACACGATTCCTACAGCTGTGCCTAGACTACCAATGACCCCTGAATCCAGGGAAGAAAGTGTCTTCTCTGGACTCTCCAGTATGTTGGCTTTCTACATGCTGTGCCCATCGCCCAGAACCCTAATCAGATACTGCTGGGTCTTTCTGTAGGATGGTATGTTCTCCAGCTATCAGTAACACAAATAGGAGAGGGTAGAGCCAGGCAGCGATGGAGGCAGAAACAGGTGGAGCTTTGTGAGTTCGAGGCCAGCCTGGTCTACAGAGCTGAGTCCAGGACAGCCAGGGTTACATAGAAAAACCTTGTCTCAAAAAAATCAAAAGAAACAGAAAGAAAAAGGAGAGGGTGTGGAGCCCATACACTAGTCGGTTTCCCAGGCTGGCCTGAGTTCCTGTCTCAGCCTCCCACGTAGTGGGGCTACAGACACATACATGCCACTTCTCCCACCATCTTCCTCCCATTTTGGTGTGCAGAAACATAAGATGCCAGTGATTGGTCAAGCTCCCGGGGCAAGCTGTGTGGGAAGACTCACATTCCAAGGCTGTGCATGCCATAGCCAGGCATGCACTCAAAGCCAGGGAAGAAGAAGGTCCCTAATGCAAGCCTTCCAGTGCAAGAGGCCCCTGGCCGGCTGTGTGGGCACAGTGGGGAGAGGAGCGCCAGCTGTGAGGATCAAACGGAGAAGGCTCGCACTGAGGGCAGGAAGGCACGTCACCTCAGTGCATCAGTACCATTCTCGCTGACAAATGTGCATAACAGTCCACACTCCAGAGCGTTGCTGTGAGGACTAAGGCAAAATGGCAGCAGCAGGACCTTGGCATCAAACACACAGGAAACACTCCTCAGACAGGTGCTCTAAGCTGTGTACTCAAGTGAACTGAGTCCTCATCCTCTACAGCGCCAGAGTCCTGACCTACAGGTGGCCATGGTGTGCCCGTCCTAGAGAACAAGTATGACACTGCTCGCGAGGCTAGCCTTGGTGGAGAAAGCCAGTGACCCGTACTGGGGAGGCTGAAGCAGGAGGAGCAGGCTGTCCCTGGCCACACAGCAAGTTTACAGGCCAGCCTGGGCGCCACAAGACCTTACCCAAAAAAAAAAAAAAAAGACTTAGTGGGGGCCACAAAAGGGAAGGGCTACCTCAAAATGGTCTTGGGTAACCTTGTATATAAAATTTTTTAAAGGGGTGGGGGAGACAAAACCAGGACAATTTCCAGCCAGAATCCCCCGTAACCCTTCCTTGTTTAGGAGATACTGATAACCCATACTGGCAGGACTCCTTAGATCAGGTTCTCAACCTGTGGGCCACGACCCTTGGGGTGGTACAGCAGCCTCCCTATCCCACATGTACATTATGATCCCTAACAGTAGCCAAACTACAGTTATGAAGTAGCAACAAATAACACACCTTTAACCCCAGAGGCAGGACAACCAAGGCTACACAGAGAAACCCTGTCTCAACACACACACACACACACACACACACACACACACACACACACACACACTCACTCACGGTTGGGGTCACTACAACATGAGGCACTGTATTAAAGGGTCACAGCACTAGGCAGGTTGAGAACCACTGCCTTAGCGTGTCAATACCAGCCCCGCAGAGCTGGGGACTGACAGTGAACCCTGGCTTCAGCAGGGCCTGAGCCAGCCTCTGTGAGCACAGGGAGGACAGTCAGTCTTCTGCCACTTCTGTGCACCGGGCCTGCTGGAGCACAGGGCCCACACCAACAAATGTTTTCTCACTTTCACCGGGGCCCCTAAACCTCATCCGTAAGTTAAGCTGTCCCTTCCCTATCAAGTACACCAGCTCCAAGGCAGGAGGGCTCTTCGGGGATTCCCACCCTAGGCCTGAGCTAAAGGGAGAAGAAAGAGCTGACTGGGAGGAGTGAAAGAGGAGAGGGTGGAGGGGACCTCAGAGGCTGCATTTACAAGTGAATGGGGGTAAGAATGGAGCAGTTTGCGGGCTAAACTGGCCTCAGAAGGAGGTTTACAGATGTGTGAGGGGACGCTCCTCATTGTTTAATTAAGCAGAAAGTGGATCTTTTCAAAAGCAATTTTGCACAGGGACTGGGAGGGGAGGGAGGAGGAGGGAGGGAGGAAAGGGATCAGCAAACAGGCCTGGAGAGCAGAGAAAGGAACAGCTGGCCCCAGAGAGGCTGTGAAATGCATGCTAAGCAGTTTAAAGCGCCCAGGAACTGCTGCTCAGCTCCTGCCCTCCCCTGCTAGCTCCCCTTTAACTGACTGGAGCAGGAGTGGAGCGTGTCCATGATAGCGCAGCAAAGGAAAAGGACCAGCCTGGGCTACACCGAGAGCCCTTCTTTGTCAGTCAACGAGCCAACTCATCAACCAGTGCAAACGGCAGCCACCTCCTAGGTCAGCAATGAGCAGGAACCGGAGCAAAGATGTATCAAGGACACTACCAACGTCACCGAGAATGAAAGGAGTCCTACTCAAGTGCCACCTGCTGAGTATTTAGTGAGCGAGTGACAAGGGATGGAATTGTGAAAACGTGTGTATTTTTGTGTCAAGCAAACTTAGCAGGAAATAAACCATAACTTGTGGTATTTTATTTTGGATATAGTCTCATGTATCCCAGGGGTGGCTTTAAATTGGATATAACGTTGAACTTCTGCTTATCCTGCCTCCACCTCCTGAGTGCTGGCATTACAGAGTCACACCATCTCACCCAGTTTTAGCCCTGATAGGGCTGGAAAAAAGAGCTTTGTGCATGCTAGGCAAATTGTCAGCCCAAACTGGTTTGTTTTGTTTTGCTTTGGGGTAGCTGTCCTGACTTGCTTTGTAGACCAGGCTGGCCTCGAACTCAGAGATCTTCCTGCCTCTGCACCCCCACAACTGTTATCTTAACTAACTCCTTTTTTTAATTTTTATTTATTTATTTATTTTTTGGTTTTTCGAGACAGGGTTTCTCTGTGTAGCCTTGACTGTCCTGGACTCACTTTTGTAGTCCAGGCTGGCCTCGAACTCACAGCGATCCGCCTGCCTCTGCCTCCCCAGTGCTGGGATTAAAGGCGTGTGCCACCACGCCCAGCCTAACTCCTTTTTTTAACTGGACATGGCCCACACCTTTAATCCCAGCATTTGGGAGGCTGAGGCAGGTGGATCTCTGAGTTTGAGGCCACCTTGGTCTACAGGGTGAGTTCCAGGACAGTCAGCACAGAGAATCTCTCAATCTCTCTCTCTCTCTCTCTCTCTCTCTCTCTCTCTCTCTCACACACACACACAACTCCAACAACATAAAAACTCCTTTTTGTTGTTTTTTGAAACAGGGTCTCACTACGTAGCTCTGCCTGTCTTGTTTTTTTTTTTTTTTTTTAGTTTTATTTATTTATTTATTATGTATACAGTGCTCTGCCTGCATGCACAGCTGCAGGGCAGAAGAGGGCAACAGATCAAATTACAGATTTACAGATGGTTGTGAGCCACCATGTGGTTGGTGGGAATTGAACTCAGGACCTCTGGAGGAGCAGTCAGTGCCTCTGAGCCATCTCTCCAGCCCTTGTTCTTTAGTGTGATGGTATCAGATCCTTTGGAACTGGATTTACAGATAGGCATGAAATACCATATGGATGCTGGGAATTGAACCTAGGTCCTATGGAAGAGCTGACAGTGCTCTTAACCACTGAGCCATCTCTCCAGCCCTATCTTTTTCCCTTTTTATTACTCCCTCTCTCCCCCACCCTACCCCCCACCCACCTCCACCCCGAGAAAGGGTTTCTCTTAGAGTCCTGGCTGTTCTGGACTCACTCTGTAGATCTATCTGGCCTTAAACTCACAGAGATCCGCCTGCCTCTGCCTCCCAAGTGCTGGGATTACAGGCGTGCACCACCACACTCAGCCTATATTTCTTTTATTATGTATGTGTGTGTGGCTGGGCAATGGTGGTGCGCACCTTTAATTCCAGTGCTCAGGAGGCAGAGGCAGGAGGATCTCTGTGAGTTCAAGGCCAGCCTGATGTACAAAATGAGTTCCAGGACAGCCAGGGCTATACAGAGAAACCTTGTATTGAACCTGACCTCCTGACCCCCCCAAAAAGACAAGGTCTCACGATGTAACCCCCCTAGCCTGAAACTCTCTATGTAGACCAGGTTAGCCTCAAACTTAGAGATCCACCTGCTTTCCTGACTCTGCTTCCCGGTGCTGGGATTTAAGGTGTATACCACCACGTCTGGCTTGTATGAGTGTTTTGCCTGAATATGTGTTTGTCAGTGTGCCTGGTGCCCACAGAGATCAGAAGAGGATCTTGAATTCCCTGAGACTGGAGACACAGATATGTGGGGGTGCTGGGAACTAAACCTGAGTTCTATGCAAGAGCAGCCAGTGCTCCTAACCAATGAGCCATGGGATCCAGCCATTCCCCATGTGAAGACCAGCCTCCCACCCCTTGCAGAGCTGGCCAGCCCCAGCAAGGAGGGAAAAGGATACTTCCCGGTCTCTTCATGCCTTACTACCGGCCAGGGTGGCCCTGACCTTTCCACTTATACCACATGGCCCCAGAGAACAGCCAGGAAACCCAATACTCACAGGGTCCATCCTGCCCAGGCAAGGTGACTTGATGTTTTTTTACTCCATCAAACAGGAGCTCCGCACCACCCCTGCAAAGGAAGGCCAGAGGAGGACAGCTGGGTAAGTGACTGCTCACAGGACCAGAGGGGTCTGATAACTGGGGTCTGGGCTGGTGGTGAAAGCTGAGGAGGTGCACAGACAAGGTTCAGCAGCAGCAGCCGACTGACCACTGCCTGCCTCTCAGCATGACCTTCTACTGTGGTGGTGAGGACGGGAACAATCTCCACTGTTAGTGCAGCACCTAAGTCTGCTCTGTGCTTTGCTGCTCTGCATTCTTGAGAGGCAGGTTAGAACACGGAGGTAGGACACAAGCTTCAGAGCTGCCAGCCTGCCCCTGCCTGTCAGTCATACCTGGCCAGTCTTTTTTTTGTTTTGTTTTTTTGGTTTTTTGTTTTGTTTTGTTTTTTGAGACAGGGTTTCTCTGTGTAGCCTTGACTGACCTCGACTCACTTTGTAGTCCAGGCTGGCCTCGAACTCACAGCAATCCGCCTGCCTCTGCCTCCCGAGTGCTGGGATTAAAGGCGTGCGCCACCACGCCCGGCTTACCTGGCCAGTCTTATTTCCACTATTGCTGAGCCACCTTTCTGGGGTGCTCTGGAGACCCTGTGCACTTCTTACCAGGTAAGAATGGAAGGAACCCTGTTCCTGCTCACCACCATGGCACTACTGAGCACATATAACAGCAACAGAGGCCGAGAGAGACCACTGGGCTTCACACTGACCAAGAACATCACTTTGTCAGTTATAGTGTGGTCCTCATCCCATTTTTTCCTCTGGCCATCCCAGCACAGGAGGGAGGAGGCAGACGTTGTTAATTCCATCTGATAGAGTGGACTAAACCCAGAAAAGTCAAGTAACCCCAGAGACTTTTTTTTCAGAAAGCCCCCAAGGGCAGAGCCTGGTTTGTTTGTGTCCCACCCAGCACCTGGCCAAGGGACAGTCAAGGCAGCAGAGATGCTCAAAGCCAAGGTCAGAAGCCAGGATTTCTGGTGTGGGCGGTAGGGCCTTCAGTGCCCCACACTACTTCTTCTGGGTTTCCTGATTCCCATCTCACTTCATGTGGGGCTGCTCTGAGAAGGCTGTGACAGACTTTTGGTGGATGTGATGTTTCCTACCCCACCACTCTTTTCCAATCTCAGGGAACAGAGATGTCCTGAGGCAGCCACACTAGGAGGCAAAGGCAAGGCAAACATTGTCATGGGGGAAACATGGGGCGACTGTCATCTAAACAAGGTCATGCTTTGTTGATGCAGAAGTGTGGAGGGGGAGCAGAGGCCCATCTGTGGCTGTGTGCAGGGCCATTTCAGCTGCAAGCACACACAGAACCTCCATTTATCCCCTTCCAAGAGCCTCATTTTCTGCTGGGTAGGGGTTGGCACATGCAGCAGCTGGGCTGGGGGAGGGTGATAGGCAGGGGGTTCAGGACTTGAGGGGCAGAGAAGAGGGGTGGGAACGGGAGGCAAATGATCCAGAGTGGCCAAACCTGGTAGTGCCAGGCGCCTAGGCCCAGCCTGTTTTTCCTCCACAGATGATGAGCAAACCAGTGAGGCTTTGAGTGAGCTAGGCCCTGAGGGAGGGCTTGTACTTCAGTCAGCACACGTGGAGCGAGAGAAGCACACCTAACCTAGGGGCTGATTTAGGGAGGCAGACATGGGGGCTGCTGGGGCCCCAGAGACCTGAGGCCACATTCTATTCTGTTTTTGCAATTCAAACTTAACCAAGATACCTCCATCCTCTCTCAATACCCCAATTCCTGGTGCTAATACCAGCGACAGGTATACATTTCTCTAGTTGCTTTAAAAACTATACATCTGTGTAAAAGCTAGCCATGGTATCACATGCCTATACTCTAGCACTTGGGAAACAGAAGGAGAAACAAGGGGTCAAAGACATCTTCATCTACATAGTAAGTTTAAGACTAGCTTGTGTTTCATGAGACCCAACCAATAAGCCAACAACAACAAAAATCTACCCATCCACATTGAGTTTCCATCCCCCTTATGTAACACAAACAGGCTTTAAATGAAAGAAGGCCTGGCATACAGCAGGAATCTAACACATATTTGCCACATCAATAAATATGACTACCTCTCCTGATTCTCTGACCTCAATATCGTGTCCAGCCTCCGTCCCCAAAATCATGGAAAAGGAATCTCACATGTAGGTCATGACAACCTGGAAACGAGGTACCCCAAAACACACCTGTACTAGACTTCCAATTCTGTGTATCGGCAAAGCCCGCTCTGCTGGAGCAGAGTGGCTCAGTTGATAAAGTGTCTGCTGTGCACACAGGAAGCCTTAGGTTCCACCGCCAGCACTGCATGAACGGAGCATGATGGTACATGCCTGGAATCCCAGCACTGGGGAGACGGAGGCAGAAGGGTCACAAGTTCTAGGTCATCCGTAGTGACCTACTGAGTTGAGACAGGCCACCCTGGATACCATGTCTAAAAAAAAAAAAACCAAAAAACACAAATAGGCCTTTTAACCCAGTGCTGAGGCAGGTGGATCTCTGAATTCAAGGACAACCTGGTCTGCAGAGCAAGTTCCAGGACAGTCAGGGCTACATGGAGAAACCCTGTCTCAAAAAAAAAAACAAACGAAACAAAACCAAACTGCCTCTGCCAGCAACAGTCCAAGAGGCATGCCATAAGATGATAGAATTGATCCTCACAAGAAAAAGACAAGAAGCCTTCAAAAGGACTTAACAGAGGTAGCGGTACCAAGAGGATCACATCTGCTCAGGGCTAGGGGGGGGCGACAGTTCCTAGACGTCTACGAACAGTGAGGAGAGAATGATGGGCACCGTAGCTCCTCTGAAAACTCTCTCAGATTCATAGTGAAAGATGAAGGGTAACTGTTAAATGACAGTTAATCAAAGGTTACAGGTAAAAACACGTAAGATGACAGGCAGGGTGGCTCAGCATTCAGGAAGCAGGAGGATCGAGAGTTCAAAGCCAAGCCAGAGAGTGGTGGCGCACACCTTTAATCCCAGAACTCAGGAGGCAGAGGCAGGCAGATCTTTATGAGTTCGAGACCAGCCTGGTCTACAGAGAGAGAGTTCCAGGACAGCCAGGGCTACACAGGGAAACTCTGTCTCAAAAAAAAAAAAAGAAAAAAGAAAAGAGAAAGAAAGAAAGAAAGAAAGAAAGAAGAAAAGAAAAGAGTTCAAAGCAAGCCTCAGCTACATAGAAAGTTTGAGGCCAGCCTGGGCTATATTATGAGCTCCTGTCTCCAAATAAAACCAAAATGGGAGGACAGAGGGAAGGCCTCTGGGTTTGGCAAGCAATTGATTGATTTATGGAAGGGTCGCTCACTATGTAGCCCAGCCTGGCCTCAAAATCAAAAGGCTCCAAGTGCCCCTGCATTCTACGTGTTGGGATAACAGACAAGAACCAGCATGCCCCGTGAAGCTGCAACTCTGATGGGTCACTTATGTGGGAGATGTGGCAGGAGACGGACAGGTGGGTAAAGGACGTTGTCCTGTCTTGCCAAAGCTCACTATTACTGTTAGAGGCAGGGAAGCTAGAAAAGCAGCAACTGTGTAGCTCTGTAAGCTCTGGAGGGCCAGGGCTTATTTATTTTATGACTTCCTCACTGTTGCCAGCACAATGTCTGGCAGATAGAATGCATCTCTACCGAATAAGCACCATGTCTGACTCACTGAGAATAAAAGGGAAGCTGGCTGTGGATAAACATTAACACTGAGTGCCTGTAGCCCCTTCCTTTGCAGTTCTGCTGAGGCTGCGCAGGGCATTAGGAAGCCACCTCTTATCCCCTGGCTGGGAGGTGGGAGGGTATGGTGTTAGCTGGGCTAAGGATCAGAGAGGCAAAACAGTCAGGAGGCCAGACCAATGTAGTTCTTTTTTGTTTGTTTATTTGTTTTTGTTTTGTTTTTCAAGACAGGGTCTCTCTGTGTAGCCTTGCATGTCCTGGACTCACTTTGTAGACCAGGCTGGCCTTGAACTCACAGCGATCCACCTGCCTCTGCCTCCCTAGTGCTGGGATTAAAGGTGTGCACCACCACCGCCCAGCGTACCAATGTAGTTCTTCTAATTGGATCCAGGGAGCCAGATAATATCATCAAGTGAACTGCACTTACCATTCATGAGGCTACCCCCTTCCAAGGGACAGAAATGCTGAACACTGTAGGCAACAGACAGAGTGCTATTTATCTTTGTATCCTTGGTGTCTGGCTCACTGCCTGGCCCATGGTAGGCACTCAATAAATGACTAGCCAATGAACTATCCAGTGAAGGGAACACATAGAAGGGATGGGGGGCATCCAATGGGAAGAAAGGCATTTGGAAAGAATGTTGCATTTTCCCTTCACATCGACCCTGGCTTGTTCTGACACACAGACGCGCACACACACACACCTAGCTTTTCCATATGATTCTAGAAACGACCAGACACACACACACAAACACACACACCTAGCTTTTCCATATGGTTCTAGAAACGACCAGCCATCTCTGGAGGCCTCAGTTCTGTGTCTGGCTTGTACACACACACACACACACACACACACACACACACACACACCTAGATTTTCCATATGATTCTAGAA
This sequence comes from Acomys percivali, assembly GCA_907169655.1. Taxonomy (NCBI): domain Eukaryota; kingdom Metazoa; phylum Chordata; class Mammalia; order Rodentia; family Muridae; genus Acomys; species Acomys percivali. The sequence continues at coordinate 6,475,392 of OU015750.1, read as the reverse complement.
ACGACCAGCCATCTCTGGAGGTCTCAGTTCTGTGTCTGTCCTCAGCTCCTAAGTCTGTCTGCTGCAGAATTCGAGACCATGACATGAGAGACCTTCCATGTGCTGGAAGAACAACATAGGGATTTGAGGAGATTTTCAATTCTCCCTGTGTTCCTCCAAGTGATGATTCTGGAACTTTCTCCCTTGTGCGGAATATACTGCCAATGTTGGGGCTCCCTGCGTGGTGTCTTATTTATGCCCTTTTCTCCTCTCAACTCCAGATGTGCAGAAGGCACTCACCAAACTCTTACGCAAGAAAGTCAAGTCTGACTGACAGTCCCGGGCTTGAGAAAGAGAAAGGAGTGCTGCCTTGGCCGGGCCTCTTCCGAGAAGAAACTACGAGTGCATTGCTGCCAGGAGACAGAGCCGAAGGATTATTCAACAGGGAGACTCGTGATCCCCTTAGTAACTCAAATGTCAGACAAGGTGCGCTCGGCTCGGAATGACGCCGGCAAAACACACTACAAAACTACCTGTTTATTTTACTGTCAACGCCTCCGAGTCCTACATGACGCCGACCAAGGCGAGGGCCTCTCAACCTGTCTACCCGCGTCTGCCTCCATTCGCGGATTTACGGCCTCGTCGCCCAAGGAGACAGCGCCTGTCAGAGGCCAGGCGAGTGGCCCGGCTCTCGGAGGGCGTCAGTAGCCTCGGCAGGTCGTGACAGGTCCAGCGTTTCAGACCCTATGGCTTCGCTCTTTTCCCACGGAGCCCCGGCTCTCACTCACCCGAACTCCACCTCCACACATAAGGGCGCCGCCATGTTGAGGAAGCCAAGCTAACGGGATACGCCTCTCAACTTCCGGAGCGCCCACTTATTTCCGGTCGCCGCCAAGTAACGTGAGCGGAAGAGGCGGTACCGATAGAATTGGGTGTTTCTCAGCTATTAGACAAAAGTGCCGGTGGTGTATACTGGGTAATTGTTCGCCCAGGTCTTTTTGCAGACCTAGCGGGGGGGGGGGGGGGACAAAAATAAACAACAACAACAACAAAAAACCAAGCAGGAAGGAAGACGGCAAAGGGGGAGAAATTCATTTGCGTCCGATGGCGCAATTGTAAGCCATGTACAATGTTGATCTTTCATTGGTCACAAATCTGTTTTCAAGTCAGGCGTGATGGCGCGTCTATGTGAGTGCAAGGCGGCCTGAACTACATAGAGAATTCTAAGACATCCAGGGCTACATAGTAAGTCTCCTTGGGCTGAGAGTTCGAGGCCAGCATGGTCCACAAAGCGAGTCCAGGACAGCCAAGGCTAACACAGACCCTGTCTCGAAAAACCAAAATAAAAGAAAATAGAAAGAAAAAGGAAAAGTATGGTGGCCAGGGCCTTGCATCCCAGCACTCAAGGAGCAGGCTTGTTTTGTGAGTTGGAGCCAGAGCTATGTATAGAAGTCTTGTACCAAAAATAGTAACACTGAGCCAGGTGGTGGTATAATGCACGCCTTTAATCCCAGGACTCGGGAGGCAGAGGCAGGTGGATCTTTGTGAGTTCGAGGCCAGCCTGGTCTATAGAATGAGTTCCAGGACAGCCAGGGCTACACGAAGAAACCCTGTCTTGAAACACCAAAAAATGAAATAATAATAACAACAACAATAATAATAATAAACAATAATACTAACACAGGCTGGAGAGATGGCTGAGAGGTTAAGAGCACTGGCTGCTCTTCCAGAGGTCCTGAGTTCAATTTCTAGCAACCACATGGTGGCTCACAACCATCTATAATGAGATCTGGTGCCTTCTTGGCGCGCAGATGAATTACATGCAGGTAGAGTACCCTATACTAATAAATAAGTAGATCTTTTAAAAAATAATAAGAATAGCTGGGCTTGGTGGCGCACACCAGTAATCCCAGCACTGGGGAGGCATAGGCAGGCCGATCTCTGGGTTCGAGGCCAGCCTGGTCTACAAAGTGAGTCCAGTGTAGCCAGGGCTACACAGAGAAACCCTATCTCAAAAACCCAAACCAGGGGCTGGAGAGATGGCTCAGCGGTTAAGAACACTGACTGCTCTTCCAGAGGTCATGAGTTCAATTCCCAGCAACCACATGGTGGCTCACAACCATCTATAATGTGATCTGATATCCTCCTCTGGCAGTGTTCTGTATACATGATAATAAATAAATCTTTAAAAAAACAAAACAAAACAAAACAAATCCAAAACAGAAAAAAACTAAATGTTGCCAGGCACAGTGGCGGCTCATAACTTTCATGGATCTCTGTGCATGCAAAGCTAGCCTAGTCTATATAAATTTCAGGACAACCAGGCCTACAGAGATTCTGTCTCAGATGAAAATAAGAATAAAAATAAAGCTGGGTGGTGGCGCATGCCTTTAATCCCAGCACTCAGGAGGCAGAGGCAGATGGATCTCTTTGAGTTTGAGGTCAGCCTGGTCTACAGAGAGAGTTCCAGAATACCCAGGGCTACACAGAGAATCTCTGTCTCAAAAAACCAAATACATATTTAATAAAAGAAATTAAAATAAAGCTGGCCAGTGGTGGCTCACACCTTTAATTCCAGCATGTGGGAGGCAAAGGCAAGCAGATCTCTTGAATTTGAGATTACCAGCCTGTGCTACAGAGAGAGTTCTAGGACAGCCAGGGCTACACTGAGGAACCGTGTTTTCTTTCTTTCTTTTTCTTTTTTTGGTTTTTTGAGACAGGGTTTCTCTGTGTAGCCTTGACTGTCCTGGACTCACTTTGTAGACCAGGCTGACCTCGTCACACTCACAGTGATCCGCCTGCCTCTGCCTCCCGAGTGCTGGGAGAAAAAAAAAAAAGGTTGTTTGTTTAGTTGGTTGGTTTTTCGACCCAGGATTTCTCTGTGTAGCCTTGGCTATCATGGACTAACTTTATAGACCAAGCCAACCTTGAATTGTTTGTTTTGTTTTGTTTTTTAAAGACTTATTTATTTATATATACAGTGTTTTGCCCACATGTTGCATGCTGGAAGAGAGCACCAGATCTCATTTTAGATGGTTGTGAGCCACCGAATGGCTGCTGGGAATTGAACTCAGGGCTTTTGGAAGAACAGACAGTGCTCCTAACCCCTGAGCCACCTCTCCAGCCCCGTTTGTTTTGTTTTTTTCTTCGAGTCAGGGTTTCTCTGTGCAGCCCTGGCTGTCCTAGACTCACTTTGTAGACCAGGCTGGCCCCAAACGCACAGAGATCTACCTGCCTCTGCCTCCTGAGTGCTGGGATAAAAGGTGTGCGCCACCACACCCAGCTTTTTTTTAAAAGTTTTTATGAACTTTTATTATTATACTTTTTGTTTTGATTTGTTTTTCAAGACAGGGTTTCTCTGTGTAGCCTTGGCCATCCTGGTCTCACTTTGTAGACCAGGCTGGCCTTGAACTCACAGCGATCCACCTGCCTCTGCCTCCCGAGTGCTGGGATTAAAGGCGTGCGTCACCACGCCCGGCCTCTATTATACTTTTCATTATTACATTTTTATTACATTTATGTGTGTGCCTACGTGTGTTCCTCTACATGCCACAGCCTATGTAGAGGTCAGGTTTGTGGGAATCGACTCTGTCCTTCTGTCTTGTGGGCCCCTAGAACTGAGCTCAGGGCAGCAGCTATTAAGCCATCTCACACTCCCAATGTTAAAGTTGTTTCTCTCTCTCTCTCTCTCTCTCTCTCTCTCTCTCTCTCTCTCTCATGATTTTTTTCTTTTTAAAAAATATGCATTGGTGTTTTGCCTGCATGTCTGTATGAGGGTGTTGGAACTGGGGTTTCAGACAATTGTGAGCTGCCATATGGGTGCTGGGAATTGAACCAGGGTCCTCTGAAAGAGCAGCCAGTGCTCTTAACCTTTGAGCATCTCTCTAGCCCACTCTTTCTTTCTTTTTCTTCTGGGACTGTAGGTGTACAATCCATCATGCTAAGCTTAACACCTCTGGTTATTTACTTTTTCACTTTGGTGCTTGGCATTGAACCCAGGGTCTCATGCACACTACATACATGTTACAATACTGAGGTACATGCTCCCCTTCCCCTCTCTAATGTGTGTGTGTATGTTTGTGTGTGTGTGTGTTTACAGGCCAGGTTAATCTTGTGTCATTCCTCAGGAACCATCCATCTTAATTACAATTTCTGAGACAGGGTCTCACTATGAAGCCCTGGCTGGCCTTGACTTCAATATATATAGACCAGGGTAGCTCAAATTCACAGAGATCTCTACCTACCTCTGGCTTCTGAGTGCTGGGAGTAAAGGCTTGGGCTAGCTACTAAGTGTGCCTTTTCTTTAAGATTTATTAAGAAGGGCTGGAGAGATGGCTCAGAGGTTAGGAGCACTGGCTGCTCTTCCAGAGAGATCCTGAGTTCAATTCCCAGTAACCACATGATGGCTCACAACCATCTAGAATGAGATCTGGTGTCCTCTTCTGGCGTGCAGGTGTACACTGTATACCTAATAAATAAATAAATAAACAAACAAATAAATAAACAAATCTTTTTTGTTTTGTTTTGTTTTGTTTTGTTTTGTTTTTCGAGACAGGGTCTCTCTGTGTAGCCTTGACTATCCTGGACTCACTTTGTAGTCCAGGCTGTCCTCGAACTCACAGCGATCCGCCTGCCTCTGCCTCCCGAGTGCTGGGATTAAAGGTGTGCACCACCACGCCCGGCAAACAAATCTTTTTTAAAAACAGATTTATTGAGGAGGGGGGTTGGAGAGATGGCTCAGCAGCTATATACTGGCTGTTCTTCCAGAGGACCGGACTTTAATCCCCAGCCCCCATATGCTGCCTCATCGCAACCATCCAAACTCCAGTTCTAGGAGGTCCTAACAGCCTCCTCCGACCTCCTTGGGCGCCGGCTACATACATGGTACACATACATATATGCAGATTAGGTAGGCTGACTGGCCAGTGAGCCCAGGGCCCCCTTAGCCCCGCCTCCCCAGCATCTGACTACAGAGTGAGTTCTCTCCTCAGCCCTTTGCACTGTTTTTAGATTTCTCTGTCTGTCAGAGTGTTCTTTATATTCATGTGGACACCTGCTGAGAGCAGAAGAGGGCGGATCCTTGGAGCTGGAGTCTCGGGCTATCGTGAGCCACCAGACTCGGCTGCTAGGGACCACATGGTCCTCCCAGAAAGCAGCAAGCATTCTTAATCACTGGGCTGTCTTTCCAGCCCCTAAAAATCTTTTCTTAGTAAACTCCAGCTTTCTCTCATACTGACCAGTACTGAAACTACTTTCTGTAGTATAAATCAAGAATCCATGGTAGGCAGTGGTGGCACCTGCCTTTAGTGCCAGCACTTGGGACGCAGAGGCAGGAGGATCTCTGTGAGTTCGAGGCCAGCCTACAAAGGGGGTCCAGGACAGCCTAGGCTACACAGAGAAACCCTGTCTCAAAAAACCAACCAAAAAAAAATTTAAAACTGGAAAGAAAAGAAGAAGAAGGGAGCTGGAGAGATGGCTCAGAGGTTAAGAGCACTGTCTACTCTTCCAGAAGTCCTGAGTTCAATTTCCAGCAACCACATGGTGGCTCACAACCATCTATAATGTGATCTGATGCCCTCTTCTGGCCTGCAGGTGTACATGCAGGCAGAGTGCGGTATACATAATAATAACTAAATAAATCTTTAAAAAAGAAAAGAAGAGAGAAGAACAGAAGAAGGAAGAAGAAGAAGAAGAAGAAGAAGAAGAAGAAGAAGAAGAAGAAGAAGAAGAAGAAGAAGAAGAAATACCGTCATCATCCAGGGCTAGATGAAGCTCAAAAGTTAAGAACACTGGCTGTTACAGAAGACCTGGGTTCATTCCCAGAACCTATATAGTGGCTCACAACCACTTGCAACTCCAGTTGGGGCAAGAGTCTTCTGCCCTCCTCCTGTCTTCCAATGGGACTGTGTAGTGTACACACCAAACACCAAACACCCATACACATAAAATAATAAGATACTTTTAAAAAGAGAGGAAGGAAGGAAGGAAGGAAGGAAGGACACTGGGCTCAAGCTGGGCATGGTGGCACATGCTTTGTTGTTTTTTCAAGACAGGGTTTCTCTGTGTAGTCTTGGCTATCCTGGACTCGCTTTGTAGACCAGGCTGACCTTGAATGTTTTTCTCCCCCCCCCTTTTTTTTTTGGTTTTTCAAGAGACTGGGTTTCAGTTGGATGTGGTGGCGCACACCTTTAATCCCAACACTAGGGAGGCAGAGGCAGGAGGATCTCTGTGAGTTTGAAGCCAGCCTGGTCTACAGAGTGAGTTCCAGGACAGTCAGGACTAGAAGACAAACCCTGTCTGGGAGGGAAAAAAAGAGAGAGAGAAAGACAGGGTTTCTCTGTATAGCCTTGGCTGTCCTGGAACTTGCACTGTAGACCAGGCTGTCCTCGAACTCAGAGAGATCCATTTGCCTCTGCCTCCCGAGTGCGGGGATTATAGGCATTCCTGTCACCACTGCCTGGTGGTTGCACATGCTTTTACTCCCAACACTTGGGAAGCAGAGGCAGGTGGGGTTTTGTGAATTTTAGGTCAATCTAGTCTACATAGTGAGTTCCAGGCTACCCAGAGCTATATAGTAAGGCTGCTCTTCCAGGGGACCCAAGTTCAGTTCCCAGCTCCCAAAAAAGAAGAAAAAACAAACAAAAATTCCAGTACTGTCTGGTTAAAACAAGCTGTATTTCAGCCTGGTCAACAAAGTGAGTCCAGGACAGCCAAGGCTAACACAGAGAGACCCTGTCTCGAAAAACCAAAAAACCAAAACCAAAACCTAAAATCAAGCTGTATTTGGAGGTTCACAGGGACTAGCACAATGGTTGCCTCACCTTAAATTGGGATTTCAGAGTTCAGCTCTCACTGGCTTTTTTTCCCCCCTTGGTTTTTCGAGACAGGGTTTCTCTGTGTAGCCTTGGCTGCCCTGGACTAACTTTGTAGACTAGGCTGGCCTCAAACTCACAGCGATCTGCCTGCCTCTGCCTCCCGAGTGAGTGCTGGGATTAAAGGCAAGTATGCCACCACCACCTGGACCACGCCCTCACTGGTTTTTGAGAACCCTTTTTTGGGAGAGGTTAGGGCTGATAAATACAGCTGTAGATAATTGGCTGTTAGCACCTGGACAGAGGGAAAGACTCGGACCTCAGGCCGCCTGTCCGGTGCACAAGTGCAAGAACAGATTCTGTGGGAGGGGAGTCGTCCAAGGTACAGAGACAATAACAATGTGGCTTCTGTTTTGGTTTTGCAGCAGATCACACCTGTCTGTATCCCAAGTTCCAGGAATCCTACACCCTCACACAGGCATGCATGCAGACAAAACACATTTTAAAATGTGCACATTAGAAAACTGTGAGCCGGGCCACCACGTCTTTAAATCCAGCATTCAGGAGGTAGAGGTAAGCGGATCGCTCTGAGTTCCAGGCCAGTCTGGTCTACAAAGCGAGTCCAGGACAGCCAAGGCTACACAGAGAGACTCTGTCTCCAAACAACAACAACAACAACAACAACAACAACAACAAAAAACAAACAAAAACAAAAAAACCCAAAAGTTCAGCACTGTGTTTCCTCAGAAAAGGGCGCTCTGAGCCCTGCCGTGCCTAGGTCCAGCGGCTTGACTGCTGGAATACACCTCGTGTGTTCCTCCCATTTCTCGGGTGACAAAACTGAGTCTCAGAAGGCCTTGCCTTCGGGATCCTACCCCTCCCCTCTGCTCTTCCCATAAGGCCTGAGTCTCAACCAAATAACTTTCCCCTAGTATCCCATGCAGTCTAGGTAGGGCATGGGGCCCCAGCCTGGCTGCCAGGGCGTAGGCCTCCATCCTCTCTGAAGCTCCGAGGGAGACAATGGCGGGGTCGCGGGCAGAGGCGAGGGCGCGGGTGCCCCCCTGCCCGCCGCCCTTTGTCTTCCCGCCTGCCCCCTCGCGCGCCCCGGGAGGCTGGGAGGCGCCTCTCGCAGGCTTCCTCCTCCCATTCTTGTGCTAATTGGGTGTCAAGCTGAGATCAGTGAGAAAGAAATCCGCCCTGGCTCGGGTTAAACTGCCGCCAAAGACGAGGGCTGAGCCCAGAATATGATTAGGCCGGGAGGAAGCCGCGGCCCGGGGGAGGGGTGGCTGTGCTTTGAGGCCCCCTTTGAAAGTCACTGGGTTGCACCCCACCCCCGCCCTCGCCACAGCCGCCTCTATGGGCCTCTGGAAGGTATTTAACCTTCTTCCTAGGAATTGAAAGCGATAGGCACGCATTGGTCTGGGCAGCCACTTGCCTGTCCCGAGCGGTGCGGGACCTCCAAGGATGCAGGAGGCTGGCCCCTTGCAGCAGCGCCCGGTGCAGGGGGAGGCGGGGCGGGGCAGGGCGGGTGGGGGCGCCTACCTCCAGGCTCTGTGGTGCCTACAGAGGCTTTACCCGTTCTAGTCTCTGGTTCCTCATCAGTGGGGTGAGGATAAAATCGTACCTGTTCTATGCTTGGTGGCCGTTAAAGAGTGTATAAGGGAGTGGTTGACCTCTAGTCTCTGGAGACTTGAAAGGCCATCAGGAAGGGTTCACTCCTCACGCCCTTTCGGCAGTGTCCTCTCCGCCTCCCCCCCACCCCCAACCATGCAGCTCCATTGGCCCTACCGGTTTTTATTTGTTAGACTAATTTTTTGTCTTTTTTGTTTGTTTGTTTGTTTGTTTGTTTGTTTCGAGACAGGGTTTCTCTGTGTAGCCTTGGCCATCCTGGACTCACTTTGTAGACCAGGCTGGCCTCGAACTCACAGCGATCCGCCTGCCTCTGCCTCCCGAGTGCTGGGATTAAAGGCGTGCGCCACCACGCCCGACTGACTAATTATTTTTAATTACGTGTATATCTTTGTGTATGTACATGTGTGAGTGCAGTGCCTGCAGGGTCCAGAAGAGGGCATCAGATCCCCTGGAACTGGAATCACAGGCAGTTTTGAGTCACCATGAGCTGCCTGGAAACTGAATTCATGTCCTCTGCAAGAGCAATCAGAATTCTTTTGGTTTGGTTTTTCGAGACAGAGTTTCTCTGTGTAGCTTTGACTATCCTGGACTTGCTTTGTAGACCAGGCTGGCCTGGAACTCACAGCGATCCTCCTGCCTCTGCCTCCCAAGTGCCAGGATTAAAGGCGTGCACCACCACCGCCAGGCAGCAATGAGTTCTTAATCTCTGGGCCACCTATCTAGGACGTTGTTTGTTTTGTTTGGTTGAGACAGGGTTTTTCTATGTAACAGCCTTGGGTGCCCTGGACTCTGTAGACCAGGGGGTCCTCAAACTCACAGAGATCCACCTGCCTCTACCTCTGGAGTGCTGGGATTGAAGAGGTGCATCACCGTGCCTGGCTATATTTCAACCACTTTGATAGCTTTTTCCAGCCTTTTTTTTTTTTTTTTTTTTTTAAGATTTATTTATTTATTATATAGACAGTGGTCTGTCTGCATGACAGAAAGAGGGCATTAGATCACATTATAGGTGGTTGTGAGCCACCATGTGGTTGCTGGGAATTGAACTCAGGACCTCTGGAAGAGCAGTCAGTGCTCTTAACCTCTGAGCCATTTCTCCAGCCCCTCTTTTTTGTTTTTTTAAGACACGGTTTCTCTGTGTAGCCTTGACTGCTCTAGACTCAGTTTGTAGACCAGGCTGGCCTACAGACCACAGTGATCCACCTGCCTCTGCATCCCCAAGTACTGGGATTATAGACATGCACCACCACACCTGGCTGAAATAAAATAAAAAAAATTTAAAGTAGGTTATATTTCAGAGGGTAAGAGGAAAAGGCTAGCCAGTGGTGATGGCATATGCTTGTAATCCCACTATTTGAGGAGGCAGAGACAGGTGAATGTTCTGAGTTTGAGACCAGCCTGGTCTACAAAATGAGTCCAAGACAGCCAAGCCGACCCAAGGAAACCCTGTCTCGAAAACAAACCAAGATTTATTTTTATTGCATGTGTATGAATGTTTTGCCTGCATAAATATATATCTTTTATAAATGGGTGCTGAGAACCTAGGGTCCCCTGCAGTAGCAGAGCAGCAAGCTAGCCATTGAGCCTTCTTTCCAGTCTGCCCTGCCTATCTCCCTTGACAGGGTCTCACTATGCAGCCCTGCCTGGCCTGAAACTCACTAGGTAGACCAGATCGGCTTGACAATACAGAGATCTACCTGCCTCTGCTTTCCAAGTGTTGGAACCAGAGGTGTAAAGAACCGTGCCCAGCTGGTCTACTGTTCCCCCTGGAGTGCTTCCTTGAAAGGTCTCCTGTTGCCAGGCACTGGTAGCGCCAGCATCATATTCCCAGCACCTGGGACAATGCAGGAAGATCCCTTCCCTGTAAGCCATAGGCCAGCTCGGGCTACACTGGGAGAACATTTCAAAAACAAAAAGAGAGCAGTGCACCTCTGTGCTCCCAGGGCACACCTCAGCCGGTCCATCTGCTACCTGCCGCTGCCGCCACTGCTCTGCTCCATGAAGGTGGACCGAGGCCCAGATCTCGCTCAGATGGCAGCTTTTTAGAATCTACCCAGAGTGCAGTGAACAACTGTTAAGTACTCAGTAAGTGTGAGGAACTGCCCGATAATAGTAGCTACTGTTAGTTAGCTTTACAAGTGTGCGCTGAGCTACTACTGTGTGTACAGAGAGGGCTTGGTCAGCAGGGTCTGGAGAGAAATCAGATGCCAGGCCCTCAAGAAGGGCTTGGAAGGAGTCCCAGTGCAGAAGTGGGAAGGAACAGCTGTGTCTGGGATGTTTTGTTTGACGACATTTTTTATTACTGACTCTCTCTATGTACAGGAAGGACAAGCTACAGAGTCAGTTCTTCCTTCCCATCGTGTGGGTACTGCTGATTATACCTAGGCTGACAAGCTTGGCAGCAGGCATTTTTTACCTACTGAAGCATTTCACCAGCCGGTTTTACTTGTTTGGTTTTTTTTTTTTTTTTTTTTTTTTTGAGACAGAGTCTCATTATGTAACCCTGGATGGCCTAGAACTCTCTTTGTAGACCAGGCTGGCCTTGGAATCACAGATATCTCACCTGAGTGCTAGGATTAAAGGCATGCATCACCATACCCAGTTATTTTATTTGTTTGTTTGTTTTGTTTTCTTTTTCAAGACAGGGTCTCTCTGTGTGGCCTTGGCTGTTGTAGACTCGCTTTGTAGACCAGGCTGGCCTCGAACTCACAGCGATCCACCTGCCTCTGCCTCCCAAGTACTGGGATTAAAGGCATGTGCCATGACACCAAGCTATTTTTATTCTCGTGTACACTTATGTGTTTTGCCTGCCTGATGATGTATGTATGTATGTATGTATGTATGTATGTATGTGCACCATATATGTGCAGTGCTCAAGGAGGCCAGAAGAAGGTTTGGAATCTACTGAAACTGGAGCTGGGAACTGAACCTAGGTCCCTTATTTTGCTTTTGAGATGGAGTTTCTCTCTGTAGCCCAGCCTGGCTTGGTCTCATCGAGGTCCTCTCACCACAGCCTCCTCAGAGGTAGATTACAGGTATGGGTCACCATCTGGCTAGATTTTTTTTTTTGGAGGGGAGCTGGGGTGTTTCAGAGACATGCTTTCTCTGTGTAGCCCTGGCTGTCCTGGAACTCACCCTGTAGACCAGGCTGCTCAGAGACCCATCTGCCTCTGAGTGTTGAGGTTAAAGGTATATCCCACCACTGCCTGGCAAGATTTTTTTTTTAATTTTATTTTAATACTTTTATTTTCTTTTTCTGTGTAGCCTTGACTTTCCTAGGCTTCCTTCATAGACCAGACTGGCCTCAAACTTAGAGATCCAGCTGCCTCTGCCTCCCTAGCACTAGGATTAAAGGTGTGTACCACCACCTCTGAGCTCTTTTTTTTTTTTTTTTTTTTTGGTTTTTTTGAGACAGGGTTTCTCTGTGTAGCCTTGGCTGCCCTGGACTCACTTTGTAGACCAGGCTGGCCTCGAACTCACAGTGATCCGCCTGCCTCTGCCTCCCGAGTGCTGGGATTAAAGGCGTGCGCCACCACGCCCGGCTCTGAGCTCATTTTTTATTTTATGTGTATGGGTGTTTTGTGTGCATTTGTGCACTGTGTGTGTGCAGTGACAGCAGAAGCCAGAAGAGGGCATCAGAGTCCCAGGGGCTGGAGTTAACATGCTGGGAATCAAACTGGGTCCTCCAGAAGAGCAGCTAGAGCCCTTAACCACTGCATCATCTTCACAGCCCGTGGTGTGAGAGTTTGACAACAGAAATGGTTCTTTTTCTCATCAAGCCTAAGTCCTTGGAAGCCTAACCTTAAGTCATCAGAGACCAGCCTTGGAATTCAGAACGTCACAGTAGCTCAGTGGTGAGTCAAAAAAGCACATACACACACACCCCTTCTGCTTCCTCATGGGCCAGGAATGCAAATCTGAGCCCCTTGCTCCCTCTGCTGGCCATCTTTGGCATTACACCTAGCCCTGTTTCACACCTGCCCTTGTATTGATCTCTGGCCTCTCTCACTTTGTTTGCTTTCAGAAGTATTCCAACTTCAAAGTGTTCCCAGCCGGAGGCACCTGCATTTCTCTCTTACCTTGGCCACCCAGCCCCTGAGTTGTCAGCTGCAGATCCAGGGTGTGGCCCAAAGCAGGCTCCACAGGTTTGTGTGGAATGGCACTTTCTGTCTTCCTGATGCTGTCTGTACCATGTGGCAGGGTGGTGGTGCAGGGAGGAAAGCATGGGCTGGGGCTTGCATTCCAGCCCCCACCACCCACGTGACTCAGAATCCCCTCACTCACCTGCCTTGAGATCCAGTTTGGCTCCTAGTACCCACTGCCTTTAATTCCAACTGCAGGGAGTTCTGAGGCCTCTGGTCCACATAACCACACATGTAAATAAGAAACAACAAAAGCCCGGCGTGGTGGTACACGCCTTTAATCTCAGCAGGGAGGCAGAGGCAGGAGGATCTTGAGTTCGAGGCCAGCCTGGTCTACAAAGCGAGGACAGCCAAGGATGCTGTTCATCACAGCACTTGGGAGAAGGCAGAGTGACCTTGACTTCAAGGTCATCCTCAACTATATACCAAGTAAATGCCAACCAGGACCACATAAAACCATCTCAAAACTCCCACCACCTCACAGATACAGGGTGAAGGTGAGGACACCAGTGGACAAGGTCCCAGGGCATCCACTCTGGGTGGTTGGGACCTTTTGCTCTTCCTGTGGATTCCCAGGCTGGGGGACTCTGGACCACAGTGCTGCTTACTGCTCAGTGTTGTCCAGGCAGGTTGGACAGTCTGTCTGGATGGAGACATCAACCTAAAAGGGCCTGTCAGTCTCAGCTGGAGCGCAGATGCCTCCGGGACCAGATGGAGCTTGGCACTGGGGGTGGGGTGGGGTGGGGAGCAGCAATGCCCGGGCAATGGGACACAGGTAACAGCCCTCAAAGGCCCTAAATATCTCCTTACTTGTAGCATAACAGCTCCCCTTAGCTTTCGAATCCTCCTAATTATCCCCATTATTCAGGAGTCTGAGCCACTTTGCCCAAATCCACGTGCTTCTTATAAAAGTCAACTTTGCAAGTTTAACATCAGATTTGGGGGGTACTGCTCCTAAGGAGGTATGGGGGCAGGTCTTTGGGCAGGGGAGGGGTGTCAGCTACTGGCCTTATCCCAGGAGCTAAGTGCAGGGGAGGGAGGTAGGCAAGGAGCCGAAGCAAGAGGAGGCAAGGCAGAGTTTATTGGCCCTGAGCCTTCCCCAGGCCTGCTGCGCCCAGTCAGGCTAGGACAGATGGAGAAGGTAACACAGACTCAGACAGGCGGGAAGGCTGCATCTGAGAGACACCCCCCACCCCCCACCCCCGCCCTCCCCGAGACAAGAACACAGGGAATCCGAGGAACAGGCGTGTGATCCCGACTCCTTGGTCCAGGGGCCCAGCGGCCACATGCTGCCCTCCTTCCCCAGAGGCGCAGGCAGCGACAGGTGACTCTTTGGCAGCTCCGAACCAGGACCCTCTGTAGACACTGGATGGCTGGCCATTTGGCTTCCTGAGTCTGGAGGCTCTTGCCTTGGCCTCATTTGTAAGCTCCCTTCCTTTCAGAGGGAGCCTGGCTACTCCTCTGCCACTCCCTGTCCCACTGGACTGAAGACATCATCATCCTAAAGGGCCTGTCAGTAAGCCTGGGGCCCAGAGGCCTCGCCTGGACCAGAACACAGAGCCTGGACATGAGACTTTCACAGAAAGCCTCAGGAGCGTTGGGGAGGCGGCAGTGAGTCACTTGGCAGTTTGGGAGGGAGGGGATCAGCACCTAGGGGCGGAGGTGCGGGTCCTGCTAGCTTTGGTCTGGCATTGCCCAGGACCCGTCTGGGGTGGAAGCCTGGGCTCTGAATCCAGTGTCCTCTGGCCCTCAGAGGGATGCAGGGGTTTCACAGCTTCTCCTCGCCTGCCTGGATGCGGGTATAGGCTTCTTGGTCCAGGGCAACATAGCAGCCCTTCCGGGCATCCAGATAGAACAGTGGGTCTTTCACAAGAGTGGGGTCAAAGCCCTCCTTCCGCAGCTCTGTCTTCTGGAACTTGAAGGTCCCTAGAGAGCAGGGAAGAAAGAAAGGTATGGCCTACAAGCAATGCTCCCTCTATCTCAAGACAGTTTTGGCACAGGGGTGGCAGGGGAAGGACACTGCTGAATGACAGCAGAGCTGAGCAGCAGAGCCTGGATGCAGAGGCTGCAACATCTGGAAGCTGGTGCTCAGCCATGTTCTAAAATGTGTGCTTTCTTTTTCCTTTTGGTTTTTCCAGGTAGGGTTTCTCTGTATAACAGAACCCTGGCTGTCCTGGACTCACTTTGAAGACCAGGCTGGCCTTGAACACAGAAACCCCACCTGCCTCTTCCTCCCGAGTGCTGTGAGTAAACGTGTGCACCATCATGCATTTGTTACTGATTTATGGGCCCAAGTCACACAGCTAGTAAATAGTGGAGCTAGGATTTGAACCTGGGTATGACAGAACCCCCATCCCTGTATCTGCTAGCCTCGGAAATGTTAGCTATTGTTCCTGACAGAAACTGCACTCTCCCTCAAACTCCCCCAATCCAGACTGGCCTTCTGGCTTGCTCTGAAGCACAGCTGGGGGATTTCTGAGTGAATCTAGGCCTCCAAGGGCATTTCCAGTTCCACCCCATGCACTTAGGGGATGCCTTGAGCCCAGACCAGCCTTGGGAAGACCAAGAAGCTATGTGAAAGAGAAAAACCACCCCGAGTGAGGCTCCTGGACCAGCACTGCTGGTATGGAAGTTCCTTAGTCACACTAACTCTACCTCAAATGTTCAATCCCTCCAGAGTGCTAGCTGCCACCACGGTGGACAGGACAGATGCCAAACATTCCTACCAGCACAGGAAGTGCTGCTGGACAGGGCTGCAGAAGAGAGCAGCTATGGCCTCGCAGCTCAACTAACCACCTTACAGTTGAATTCAAACCCCAAATCACTAACCCGCAGAACTGTGACCTTTACAGAGACCTCTGCATGTAGTTCATTCTGCATCAAGGCACTGAAGTCACATGTTCAACCCTCAGGAAGTTTAGTCTCAGGCAATAAGGAGAATGTGGGTTTGTACTGGAATCTCCATACTTCCTAACCCAGGGAACTCCTGAGAGCCACCAGTAGACCAATAGATAGAAGGATGTCACTGTCCTACCATGTGACCATAGACCTACAGCTCACTCTTGGCTCACTCTTGGCCAATACCAACTCCTGAGACACCTATAGTGCTCTGCCATCCTCCTCCCAGCAGCTGGAGATCTCTGTGGAACCTTACTAGTTACACCCTGCTCCAACACTCTGATAGCTCCCTCCTGTTCCCAGGCTATCCACTTCCATCCTGTAAGATGCTACTGGCTCTGGGCCCCTCATGGCTCTCTTCTCTTACCCATGGCTCACTACTCTGGGTGCATACAGAGTTGGGGGTCTCTTCTCCTCCCCTTTCTGTTCATCGGTATACCACTATATGCTCTGCTATTTATTTACTTATTACTACTTTGCTGTGGTGCCGGCAATCGAACTTAAGGACCCATGTACTCAGTGACTCATACAAGCTCTATCACTGAACCCTGTCCCCAGTCTCTTGTGCCTTGGTCTCAAGTCCACTTTGGTTTTTGCTGCTCTGTTGTTGAGACAGGGTCGTGTGTATTGTAAAGCAGGGCTGGTGCATCAGGACTGCAGGGTGTGTTATGACATCCAGTCCGTTCCGTATCTTTGGAATTCCGTTGGAATGTTTCTCCTCTGGGTCTACAAGATTCCAAGAACCTAAACCCTAACCAGACCGGTGTCTCTGAACCATAGTATGGCAGCCATGGATCAGTGCTCATTCTAAGGGATGCTGAACCTTCTCTGGAGGTTGGGTTTGCACATTTCCACACAGGAGGGCAGCATCTCAGTCCTGGGGCAAAGCTGTGTATCCAGGTCAGAGAGCAGCCAGCCCTGGAAGCCAGGGGTTGGAAGCAGGGACAGACCTGTTTTGTGCAGCTCAGGCAGGAAGCGCAGGAAGATGGGGCGGGCATACAGAGGCAGCTCCTTTCTCAAGGTCTGTGCAAAGCTCTCCAGGTCACAGTTGCTGGTGTGACTTGCCACAGCAGCCATTCCTGCTCGGCCCTCAGTTCCTGGGAGAAGGAGGGCATGGTCAGCGGTAGGCAGTGTCCCAACACGCCCACCATCCTCTCCACACCCACCATCCTCTCCACACCCACCATCCTCCCCACACGTACCTGGCACCTCAACACCATACACTGCCACATCTGCCATATCAAGCAGGCGGCTGAGTGTGCCCTCCACTTCTGTGGTAGACACGTTCTCCCCTTTCCACCGGAATGTGTCCCCTGTGCGGTCCCGGAAGTACAGGTAGCCCAGGTCATCCATCACTAGCACGTCACCTAGGAGGAGGCAGTGAGTCACGACGGGCCAGCGTAACTACTGACCCAGGTTGAGCCAGGCACCCATCACTGAAGCCCCATGGTGTGTGCTATCACAGGTCTGGGCTTTGGGGCATCCAGGGATGTGTTCTCTGAAGCAGCTAGAAGCTCTCATTTCTCCTGTCTCCTCTGGAAGGGGCGGCAAAGAGCAGGGGGCTCACCAGTGAGGTAGGCTTGGTCCCCCTTCTTAAAGACGTCATTAGCAATCTTCTTGTTGTTGGCACCCTGGTTGAGGTAACCATCAAAACGGCGCAGGGGGTCCTGCTGGATGATGCGACCCACCAGCTGGCCTGGCTGGCCTAGGGATGAGAGAGCGGGCAGATGTGGCTTCCTCTGCCTGTCTTGTCCCACAAAGGCACCCTGCATCTTGAGCTGACTTAGTTACTGCCTGTCACAGAAATGTCCTGTTTATTGGCTGTGCATATAGATCATTCAGTAGAAGTGTGTGTCCTTAGCATGCACAAAGATCTGGATTCAACCTTCAGCACTACCACAAAAAACAAAACAAAACAAAACAAAACAAAAAAACCTTAAACAGCAAGGACCACAAATGCCCCATTTGTGTCCCGGATGGGAGGTGGCTGAGAGCAGGGGGCCATCCGTCAGTGGGGAGGGTCCAGTGAAGCGATCCAGGGAAGAACAAATTCTCAGCTCACACAGGCTCTACTAGGCACCTGGAGAAGCTGGCACCACTGAGCCTGGGCCCATCCTGGCTCTCCTCAGAGAGCTGCACACTCTTTACCACACATAAGCCTCAGGTCAACCCAGGTCAGGTACTGCCATCAGCCCTGTGTGAAGTTGAGGAGCTTGTGTATGAGGCCGGCTATGTAGTACAGTGTAGGCTAAATGCCTAAGCCACAGTCAGTCGCAGGGGACCAGGGTGGCGGGGGAGTGGTGGTGGTGGTGGTGGGGCCTTCTTAGGAAGGCATGCAAATGGCGTGGTAAAGTGATGGCAGTGGACATGGGAAATGAGTAAAACAGAGCCCACTGCTCAGAACAGGTTTTTCTGTTCATCCACACTGGCTGACTCCCCTCCAAGACCAAGACCTCCCCCGTCAAATGCTCAAATCCCCCCCGGGAGCAGACCTGGTTGGCAGGGAATGCAGACGCCATCGGGTCCCCGGATCAGTTCCATGGTATCTTCATTGACTCGTACCAAGCGGATGGGGTACACAAAGGACAGGATGCGGCTGTTGAAACCACAGGCCCCCACCTGCAAAGGCGGAGAGACTTGGGCTCCGTGATGTCCCCAGTAGACAGTGGGGCTGGAGGGACCCTGGTTGGTACCCACTCTCATACTGGCATTCTGCTTACCCCCCTGCAAGCCTAAGGCCTATTGTGGCCCATCCCCACAGCAGCCTTATGCACCCCAATCCGGACCTTACCTGGCTGTCAAAGTTGCCCAGGCTACAGTTGCACTCGGTGGCCCCATAGAACTCGGCCACCTGGGGGATGTGGAAACGGCTGGAGAAGTCGGTCCAGATGGACTGCCGAAGGCCATTGCCCAGTGCCATCCGCACCTTGTGCTGAGACTCAGTCTCACGGGGTGGCTGGTTCAGGAGGTAGCGGCAAAGCTCGCCAATGTACTGTACAATCTGGGATGGGTGCGGTGTGAGTCCGTGCTGGAGGAGGTGCCCCCCTCATCACCTCCCCACCCTTCCAGCCCTCCCCACCGGGGGCTGAACAGTCCCCTCCCTCTCTGGGCCTCAGATTTCCCATCTGAACCAGGAAATGTTGCCCAAGGAGCTGTTCTGAGCAGTGTCAGCTGTTCAGACGCTCCAGTGTGTGGGTGGCAGGAAGGAGACAAAGCGACAAGGCGGCTCATGACTGTCCCTTCTCACTCACTGTGCAGTTGTACTTGATACAGTCGTCCCAGAACCGGGAGGCTGAGAACTTCTTCCGGATCACCACAGTCATGCCATGGAGTAGGCACTGGCCGATCCCCACGATGTTTCCTGAAGTCAGAGGGGCCTGGACGCTAAGGCGATGGAGACCCGAGCCCAGAGCCCTCCTCTCAGTCAGGCTTGCCTCTTTTGAGATGGGTCTCATACGGTCCAGGCTGGCCTCAAACTCCTGATTATCCTGCCTCTGCTGCCCCAATGCTGGCCTGCAGGGGTTCGGCACCACAACCGACCTCCTGGCTGCTTCTTCTCAGGCCCTCCCCCTGGTCTCCTTCTGCTCTGCTCCACTAACTGGCCGCACCTCTTCCCTCCCTACCATGCCTCCACAGTGTCTGTGGGATCTAGCCCACACTTTTTTTTTATTTTTTATTTTTTTGGTTTTTCGAGACAGGGTTTCTCTGTGTAGCCCTGGCTGTCCTGGACTAGCTTTGTAGACCAAGCTGGCCTCAAACTCACAGTGATCCACCTGCATCTGGGATTACAGATGTGTGCCACCACTTCCGGTTTAGCCCACACTTCTTAGACTGTCCCAGGTCTGCACATCTGCCATTCAATCAAACATGACTGCTCTCCTACCTAGTCTCTGTCTCCTCTGGCGGGGTGTCTCCTCAGCACCCACTGCTAGTATTCCTGTGTAAGACGCTTGTGCTGCCTGCCCTTTCTAAAGTGAAGGTAAAGTGTCTTCCTGAGTGTCAGGTAGGTTCCCGATGTCCCCCTGTCCCCTTCAAACACAGACCTTCTTCAAGTACCTTGGAGGTCAGAATGACACTCAAGCGTCCCCCTTGTGTCCCTGTAACCAAGCAGCAATCCTGAACATGTCTACAGAAACCAACCTCAACACATAGTAGGCATCTCATGTAACCACCGATGGACAAGAGGTGGTGGGAACGGTCCTGCCTGAATCCTAACCCAGATTTGAGCTCTACTGTAGAAAAATGGGGCTCCTAAAGACACAGGGCGCTGGCAGCTGGGGGCAGGCGCAGGCGCAGGCTTACCTGCTGAGTGGTAGAGGGGGAGGCAGTCATAGACAACATCGTCAGGCCGCATGCGGAATCCGTAGTACACCAGGGCAGCCATACGGTAGTACCTTCGAGGGTACAGGGCAAAGAGGTCAGAGGGACCTTGGGCCGGCAGGAGGAGCCTCCCCAACCCTCCCTCCCAGCCTCCATCCTTGGCACTTGGCCCTTACCTGCTGTGCACCACAATGGCAGCTTTCGGGAGCCCCGTGGTGCCCGATGTGTAGATATAGAAGAGCTTATCTGAAGGAGACAGACACGCAGTGCAGGTCACTGAGCGGCCAGCGCAGGACCGTGCAGGGGGTGGAAGGGGCATGCCCGTCAGCCTATTCGCACCCTTTTCCAGGGAGACCTCCTGATGACCTCAACAGCACCCACCCTCCCAGGCCTCCCCCTGAGCCAGGCTGAGTGAAGGCGCAGATGACGACAGAGCTGGTCCCAGCTGAGTGGGACATGCGGATGAAGAAGACACGCCAACACCAGGCCTAAGCACAGGAGCACAGGGTGGAGAGACCAGGCAACACCAGCTGACTCGGCTTACAAGGGCAAAGGTGGTACCAGGATGGGGATGCCTGCTTCAAGGCTTGGCTGCGAGGGCAGTGTCAGCTGGGGGCGGGCGGCGGTGTACAACTTTAATCTAGCGCTCGGGAGGCAGAGGCAGGAGGGTCTCTGAGTTTAAGACATAGTGAGCTAAAGGGCAGTGAGAACTGCACAGAGAGACACCATCTCAAAGAAAGGGGGCAGCGGTGCTGGGCATCGTGGCCTTCCATCCCAGCACCTGGAGAGACTCCCAGCACAGAAGCACACTTCTGGGAGTTCAAGCCAGCCTGGTCTACAGAGTGAGTTTCAGGACAGCCAGGACTATGTAGAGAGACTCAGTTTCAAACACCAGGAAAAAAGGATAAAAAGGAGCAGATTTTATGGCCACTCTGCACCAGGGATGTCTATTTACCCACCCAAAGAAGCACTGTCAGGAGGCTCAGCCCTATCAGTGTGTGTGTGTGTGTGTGTGTGTGTGTGTGTGTGTGTGTATTTGTTTCTCTGGAAGTTAAGAACTCCACTGGATGATAATGACAGCAACCACCTCAAGTGGGGTAGCACCTGCTGTGTGCCAGCCCTGGGTAGTCTGAGGGCACAAGGCTGGACCAGCCACGGTCCCTGCTGAAAGTAGCTTCAGAAAGCAGTTAAGAAATAAGGGATAGGGGGCTGGAGAGATGGCTCAGTGGCTAAGAGCACCGTCTGCTCTTCCAGAGGTCCTGAGTTCAATTCCCAGCAACCACATGGTAGCTCACAACCATCTATAATGTGATCTGATGCCCTCTTCTGGCCTGCAGGTGTACATGCAGGCAGAACACTGTAAATAAATCTTAAAAAAAAAATTTAACCTAAAAAATAAAAAATAAAAAAATAAAGGACAGGAGAGGCTCAGCAGGAGCAATGACATGTCACAGGCCCTTCCAGCCAATACCCTAGCCTCAGGGTTGACTTTCAAAGTAAACCCATAAAGTACATTGCTGCTAACCCTTTTATTGCAGGGGAATGAAGCTCAGAGGGCAGGTCACACAGGGAGGTAGCAGAGCCAGAACAGAGCTCAGAGGGCACCAGCAGCCCGAGCTTTGAGCCTCCATGTGATAAAGCAGGCTGTGAGAGCTCAGGGAAGAGTAACAAGAACAGCAGCTGGAGCTGGCAGGCACCAAGATAGAGGAAGAGCCAGGGAGGCTTCCTGGAGGAGGGGGCAAAGGTCAGGGCCTGGCAGAGCCTACACTCAACAAGCTGGAAGGGTAAGCTGAGGGTCTCGCCCTCACCCTCCTCCTCTCCACCTCAGCTCCTGGCTGAGACTCAAAGCAGGCTGCAGGCTGCAGGCTGCACCCAGTCCTACACATGAGGCCCTACCATGGCTGACTCCACAACTCCAACCATTTCACCTTACCTGAAACCCCTTCATATTTCCCCGGACGGAAAAACAGGAGGTGCCACTGTCCTGGCCCTGAGGCCAGTGCTGTGTTTTAGGGACATTTCAGACCCTTCCCAAATGGTGAGAGGCCCACCTGTAAAGCCCTTGTCAGGGTGGCTGGGCAGCTGCTTCGGAGCATCTTCTAGTAGAGGGTCCAGATGCTCTGTGTTGGCGGGCACTGTGCTAGGCTCCCAGGGACCAGAGCAGAAGAGGCTGAGCGAGGGGTCCAGGCTGGCATGAATCTCACAGACAGCTGGAGGGGAGACACTGCAGGTCAGCAAGCAGGCATGGAAGCCCGTGTGCCCAGGGCCTTTGTCATGCAGGGCTGACTGTCAGGAAGACTGGCTGGTGTGGGGAAGTGGGTGCAACGCATGCACTCCCCATGAACTGTGAGTAACCACACAATGCTTTACCCATAGGGTGCAGCTCTCACATCAGTCCCCGCCTCCCTGCCCTCCGACCCTATGTATCTGGCTATATACTGCCATGCCAGCCAACCTCCTGCTTCAGCCTCCGAGTGCTGGGGTCACTAGTACGCCATCATGCCAGCAACCATCAGCCCATTTACAGGTGGGGAAAGTGACAGTGAGGATGGTAGAGATGGCACCATCTCACACCAGGCCTCTGTCAGGGACCAGTTAGAGGAAAAGAGCAGGGCAGAGGCCCCCACTCAAAGGACACTTTTTCTCAGGCCTCCTGGAGCCGCACAGACTCTGTTTACCCTGGGCATGAGACAATCCTGGCCTGCTGGCTCTGCTTTCTCTAGCATTAAGTTCTTTCTTCAGTGCTAGGAATGGGACCCAGGGCCTGGCCCACGCTAGGGAAGAGCGAGGTCCTCAGTCTCTCTGGCTTCCCTTTGTCTCACCCAAACTTCTCTCACTGCTGTACTCTTCCTTCTCCACTTGGGACATCCTAACACCTTTCCTAGTACCCCATGACCTCAGCAGTATGGGGAGAAAACAGGGAGACAGACTGTGGACCAGCCCAACATCAAGTCCTGAGGCCGGCTGTGTTTGTAGACTCTGGGTGAATGCCTCATTTCCCTCCGAGCCTGTCACATCATCCAAAAACTAAGACACCAGTCTTCACCCTCTCCTCAGTCTCAGTTAAGACCAGAGCTGCGCAAAGCGCCACGCTCAGCACTTTCCGTCCCTGACTCAGCAATAAATAAAACCCAGGTCTGAGAGGAGAAACTGGATTCCTGTTGGCCTTGTACTGCAGGCGGGGAAACTGAGGCTTAGGGGATCTGTTATTCATAAAGGCTTGCCTGCATCCCTGGCAGGGTCCAGACACTCTGCTGCCCAGCAACTAACACCGCCTCCCACAGGGCTAGAATGGCGTTGTCATCTGCGCAAAGCCCCATGGGTCTCCCATTTAGAGCTCACCTGAAGCCATCTCGCTGCCAAAGATAAAGGCTCGTGCCTTTGAGGTGTCCAGACAGTGGCGCAGGGCATCACGTCTAAGGTTGGTGTTGATGAGAGCCGCCTCCACACCTAGCTTGGCCATGCCCAGCCAAAGCCCCACAAACTCATTACGGTTCTCCATAAACAGGGCAACTACATTGCCCGAGGCCAGGCCCCGGGCCTGCAGGAAGTTAGCCACCCTACTGGAGTAGTCATCCAGCTGGCGGAAGGTCCAGTGAGTGTCGGTGCCTTCGAAAATCAGGGCTGTCTTGTCGGGGTGGCGCCGTACCGTTGAGGCAAACAGCAAGGGCACTGTCTTCCGCTCCCGAAGGTACCGTCGGACCTTTGCTTTCACCTTCAGGAGCACCATGCCACCGCTGTGTGGGAACAAAGAAGCCATGAGTGCTAAACTAGGCAGGCTGTGCTCCTGCCATCTCAGCTAGCCGCTGTCCAAACAGCCTGAGTCTCAGGAACCAGCTTTTGTTTTTCTTTTTGGTTTTTTTGAGATGGGATTTTTCTGTGTAGCCCTGGCTGGCCTTGAACTCACAGAGATCCACCTGCCTCTGCCTCCCCCAGGGTGCTAGGAGCTGGGATTAAAGGCATGTGCCACTACATCAAGGGTTCCACTCTTTTTTTGTTTGTTTGTTTTTGTTTCTTCAAGACAGAGTTTCTCTGTGTAGCCTTGGCTGTCCTGGACTCACTTGCAGACCAAGCTGGCCTCAAACTCACAGTGATCCACCTGCCTCTTGAGTGCTGGGATTAAAGGTGTGTGCCACCACTCCTGGGCCAGGATTGAACTCTTACTCTCTCTCTTTTTATTTTTATTTTTTTAATTTTTTTGAGACATGGTTTCTCTGTGTTGCCTTAGCTGTCCTGGATTCGCTTTGTAGACCAGGATGGCTTTGAACTCATAGCAATCCACCTGCCTCTGCCTCCCGAGTGCTGGGATTAAAGGCGTGCGCCACCTGGCCCGGCACTCTTACTCTCTTCTAAGTCTGCTTTTCTGTCAGAAGCCCAAGGCCATAGTCTAGACTTCTAATCTGGAATCTCCCTTGGCCCTCACTGCCATAGGAAATCAGGGACGAGTCTTTCTGCCTATAGGCAGAGCCAGGTATCTGTCATATATACTACTTTGTCTCCTAGTCCTTCTCCGTGCTGGGCCCAGGGAAAATGGCCAGTGCTTGTGGAACCATTTTCACGCCCAACCCCGAGCCCCTAGCTTCTATGTCTTTGTCAGTTCCGGGTCCTTGGGCTGTGCACTGCCCTCCCTCTGCCACCTACACAGCACCTTTCAAGACTTCCCTCCAGGAGACCTCCTGGATCCCTGGCCTAAGTTCCTTGTCCGAGGCTCCTACGGCTCCTGTAGGGGCCACTTGATACCTCCTTTTATAGTCAGCCCAGACTGACAAATGCGATTCTAGGCGAGGCTCCCTGTTCTGGGTACTACAAGACAGGAGTGAGGAGGGCTGCCGGGGTCTCTGCGGCAACGGCACTGGCGGTTTAAGGAGTTACTTCACTGTTTCCTCACATCCTGGCTAGTCTGAGCTTTGCAGATGGAGTCTGCCTTCTTCCTCTCTGGCTTCCAGAGCCAGCCTAGCACCTGGCATAGAGCAGCTGGCGGTGATTTTCCCCCAGCCATCTAACTCAGGGCTCACGCTAGCACCAGCGTCCCCCTGGGCTCTCTCAGGCTGCGGCAACCTAAGAAAAGGTGTCCTTTCGCACTGGGGTCTACTTCCATAAGCCAATGTGTTCAGAACCCTTCCCGGACATCTCTTCCACAAGCCTGCCCCAGGTCAAGGAGTCTCCCGGTTTAAGAGATTCCTTGAGGGCTGGAGAGTTGGCTCAGTGGTTAAGAGCACCGTCTGCTCTTTCAAAGGTCCCGGGTTCAATTCCCAGCACCCACATGGCAGTTTAAAACTGTCTGTAACTCCAAGATCTGACACCCTCACACCAATGCACATAAATTTAAAAATTAAATAAAAAATATTAAAAAAAAAAAAAAAGAGATTCCTTGAGAGACTTTGACCTTGGAGATGAAAGCACAACGAGGTAGGACTGCCAGGGGAGAGGTGTGGAAAAGAAGCTATCCCTCTGTAAGCCTGAGGTCCTACACTGGCAGGAATGTAATGGCTGGGAAAGCCCAGCACAGTTGGGACCCCAAAAAAGGCTGGATATTGTACTCACAAGACATCGCGCTTGATGGTCTTGATGAAGAGCCGGATGAAGCGCCAGCCGCCAGACCCCAGGTATAGGAGCAATAGGGAGAATCCCACCTGGGTCCAGGGCAGTTTCAGCACCAGCTTTGAGAACAGTAGCACTCCCACCAGAGACGCCCCAAGCAGCATTGTGACCTGCGGGTGCAAGGTGGTTAGGGGGCTCAAACAACTCTTTCTTTGGAGCCTCCCACCCTGAGACCAGCAGCCACTTCAGTATGACCCCCAAAGGGTCATCCTAAGGGGATTGCTTAGCCACCTCAAAAGAGGTGGCTAAAACATGGTGGAAGGCTCTGGTGCCGTGCCAAGCTGCAAGGGACTTGCGGTGTAACCATCTAGCGCCTATCCCATCTCAGGCCACCTGGCCAAGTGACCTTGGGCTAGCCCTTTTCCTACTTCAGGCCACAGCCACCGTTTGGGTTAATAAGACTTGTTCTTAGAACCTTCTCGGCCCAGGTAGGACAATCTACTCACCTACATTCAGATACCCTAACCAAGCTGGCTGCAAGCCTCTGGCTTGACTCCTCTCCTAGGGGCCCCAGGAGATGACAGCACCTAAAAGGGCAGCTACTTTGGGCCCTGCACGGTCTCTGGCTACAGACTCCAGGCAGCGCTGTGCCTCTACTTGGTCTATAGAGGGCGAGCCAACCGATGGGTTAGAGGCAGGAGGGGCCTGACAGGTGACAGCCCAGGGATAAGGTGGAGGATGACTGTCCGACAGGAAAACGAGCTTGAAGCACACACCTATACCCACACACTCAGCAAGCCACTCAAATGAATCTTGAGAGACCAGGGCTGAGAAGAAGAGGGAAGAATGTGTTGAAGTACGGGGCAGAGATTAAGGCCCAGGTTTTATTCCTACTTCGTTACAGATTTAGTGAAGAGGACAGCTAATGGACTGTTTTTCTTGGGGTTTTCCTTTTCTTAGGAAGAGCTGAAGGTCAAACATATGAAGCAGTCTGAGTATCTCCAAGCTAGGAGGTGGATGGACCACAGGGAACCCCTTATAAGACTGCCTTCTGGAGAAAAGCATTAAGCTACGGGTGGGAGGACTACTGCTGATCGCTAAGATCCTTAGCCCTTTGACTTGCTAGACCCACTCAGAAAAGAGGCTAGGAGCTGGTCCAAGACCGCTTAGAGAGGAGACAGGACAGGAGGGATGCGCGGACCGACCTGCCTCTAGACAGCCAGGACATCAGAGCGCAGGGCTGGGAGAGCGAGGGCGCGCCCCTCAGCCGGAGCCGGCGCCGGCGTCTCTCCCTGCTCGGGCAGGCACGTTTCCCCCCTCGCTCAGTAAGCCGCTGTCCCCCGCCTTGGCTCACCCGGCTGCGGCTGCGCCGCGCGGCGCCCCGTCAGGATGCGGCCCGGTTGCGGCAGCGGAGTGCGGAGCGCTGGGGGCATCGGCCGCCCCGGGGCACACACAGCCGAGCCTCGGTGCTCTTGGCCCACTCCGCGCTCTTGTAGGGTCTGTACCTCCGGCGCGCTCCACCCCCGCCCGCCTCCCGCACCTGTACCGGCTGTGCCGGCCGGCAGCACCGCCTCCCGCGCCGTCCCCGCAGAGTGCGAGCTTCTGAGCCGGTGCAGCTCAGCGCAACTCAGCCCCAGCGCTCCCGACACCGCCCAGCCCCGCCAGCCCTGCGCGCGCCACTGCCTCCGCTGCCGCCCGGCCCTCTGGGAGTGGTAGGTCGGGCTGCGCGGCATGCTGGGAGTCGTAGTCCTGGTAGCCTCGCTTGTTCTGGCTGCTGAAATTGCTCCGTTCAGGCAGTGTGCAGATCTGCTCCTTAAGTCATCCCTCTCTGCAATTCTCTGGACCAGGGGACCTAGAGAGTATATATCCACCAGCATGGCCATTAGAGAATCCGGAGCCAGAGCTGAGGCCCAAGTAGTTTAAATTTGTTTAAATTATTATTATTTTGTGTTTGCTTGCTTATTTGTGTTGTATGGAGGCGTATGTCAAAGCCGTTGTGTGGTCAAAAGACAACTTGTGGGAGTTAGTTCCGTTCTTATACCATGCAGGCTTCAGGGATCAAATCCAGGTTATTAGGCTTGGCCCTCAGGCATGGTGACAAGCACCCTCCCTGAGCCATTTGTCAGTCGTGTTTGTTTTTTGAAACAGGACTGTCACTCTGTAGTAACTTTGTCCTGAATTTTTGCTGCAGTCAATCTACTTAAGCCCTGAGTGCTGGCATTGCAGGCATGAACTATCACACTTGTCTCGGAATAGAATTTCTAAAAATAATTTATTTTATTTGCATTGGTGTTTTGCCTGCATGTATATATGTGAGAGGGTGTCGAATCCTCTGGAACTGGAGTTACAGACAGTTGTCAGCTGCCATGTGGGTACCGGGAATTGAACTCAGGGCCTCTGGAAGAGCAGCCAGTGCTCTTAACCGATGAGCCATCTCTCCAGAAAGAAAAGGCTGGATTCTGGCTGAGGTAAACTGCCACAAACCCTAATTATGGACTCTGGCAGAATACACATTGAGCTTCTAGACCATCCCAGAGTGACCAGTGTAATATGACTGTCCCCTGATCATGTTTAACGTTTTAAGAACTGAAGAGCCAGGAGTGGCTGCTGCAGAGGCTCTCCACATAAGCACCCCTGGACACTGTTTCCCTTGTGAACCCAGGGCTTGGTCATGCCACCTGCCTAACCGTGGGCGAGGGTTCAGACTCATAGCCCGTGGGGTTCAGCACCTCTGTAAGGTTTTGGGGTGACTAAGAACCCTGCTCATCTATTACTGCCACTTGTCCTTAAATAGCTCCTTCAGTGACTCAGCCCAGTAAAGTTTGTAAAAGGCATCTTCAAGGTTTGTTTATAGGTGTTATAGATGAATTTTTGGGTTGATGATAATTTGGACCGGTTTGTTCAGGAGTGTGTCCTTTAGAGAGCCGAGACAGTAAGTTGTTGTTGTTTTTTTTTTTTTGGGGGGGGGGAGCATTTCGAGACAGGGTTTCTCTGTGTAGCATTGGCTGTCCTGGACTCGATTACTAGACCAGGCTGGTCTCGAACTCACAGAAATCTGCCTGCCTCTGCCTCCTGAGTGCTGGCACCACCACGCCCGGCTCAAAGATTTATTTGTAGTTTATACAGTATTCTGCCCAAATGTGCACCTGTACACCAGAAGCGGGCACCAGATCTCATTGAAGATGGTTGTGAGCCACCATGTGATTGCTGGGAATTGAACTCAGGACATTTGGATGAACAGCCAATGCTCTTAACCTCTGAGCCATCTCCCCAGCACAGGACAGTTAGTTAAAGGGACATCTCCGGGGCTATAACAGAAGGTAGTAGGTATGGGCATTACACACCAACAGGGGAATTCATGTTCTCAGCAGAAAATTCTAAATCTTCTTATGTGTTAAAAGTGGGCTTTATGGGCGGTGGTGGCGCACGCCTTTAATCCCAGCACTCGGGAGGCAGAGGCAGGCGGATCACTGTGAGTTCGAGGCCAGCCGGGTCTACAAAGTGAGTCCAGGACAGCAAAGGCTACACAGAGAAACCCTGTCCCAAAAAACCAAAAAAAAAAAAAAAAAAAAAGTGGGCTTTAGGGGGTCAAGCACTGTAGCCCACACCTTTAACCCTAGCACTTGAGAGGCAGAGTCAAGTGGATCTCTGACTGAGAGAACAGCCTGGTCTACATAGTGAGTTCTAGAAGAGCCAGGGCTACAGAGTGAGACCCTGTCTGTGGGAAGGAGTGTAAGCTTTGTCACAGGTGAAAGCAGTCTTGGCGGGCTTTGCCCATGGACACACCACGGATACTCCCTGAGATTAACTTTGAGATAGACTGGGTGGAGCCATCCTGGGCCTGGAATTCAGGAAGGGGACCGAGGGACTCCACTTGGACTACTGTGTTTCTAATCGACCCTCAATGGGAGAAGGAGACCATGGAGAGGACTGAGAAGAGAAACAGGTTGGGACCCGGCTTGAGCGCACGTGGATTGGGAAGAGGATCAGCAAACAGGCCAGAGACACCTAGGGACCCGTCCCGTGGAACGGATACCGGAAGGTTCACTTTTGTTTACCTTTAACCTTTTTTCCCTTTTGTGTAAGCTAGTTGGGTTGTATAATAACGTTTAATTGTTAAAAAACAGAGCCAACACTGTCTCAAAAACAAACAAACAAACAAACAAACAAACAAACAAGTGACCTCTCTCAAAGGTGAGTTTGGAGGCTGAGCAGACATGGTAGTACATACATATCTTTATTTCCAATGCTTGGGAAGCAGAGGATCTCTGCAAGTTCGAGGCCAGCCAAGGCTACATAGGGAGACTTTTGTCTCAAACCATATGTGTATGTGAATATGACTCTAGGGCTCACCTCACTGCATTGGTCTGCAGATTCATGAGGCACATATGAAACAATGCTGGCATATTTATTATTACAGTTTATAGACTCTCTGACCACAGAGAGCACATAAATGTAACTCTAGGAGGGTTTATGGCTGCCTATCTTTGGATTCATTGTGAAATATGTAAGGTGTCATGCTAGAGCTGGGCATGTAGGCTACTTAAAGAGCCCTGCCTAGCTTGCCCAAGGCCCCAGTTTGAGCTCAGCACCAAAACAAAGAACCCAATCAATCAATGAAAAAGCCAGCAGGCCTTTACAGCACACCCTTTTCTCCACTACCTCGGGTGCACATGGCCCTTGTGGCACACACACACTTTTAGTTTCTACGCTCAAGACCCACAGGCAAGCAGGTTTCTGTGATTTCAAGACCAGCATGTTCCATGTAGCGAGTCACAGGCAAGCCAGGGCTCCAGAGAAACCTTGTCTCAAAGTCAACTGAAAAAACCAGGGTGCTTCGGAGCCGATGCAGGAGGAGAGAACACTTGTTGCTTTCCTGAGGACCTAAGTCTGGTTCCCAGTGCCCACATCCAGCACACCACAATTGCCTATACCTCCAGCTCCAGGGATCTGACGTCCTCTGTTAGCCTCTGCAAGCATGTGTGTGTACACATCACATGCATGTATAAATAGAAATACATATTTTTTTTTTAAAAAAAAAGGAAGGACGGACCAGGCCAGTCTAGGCCACATAATATAGCAGGACTGTATCAAATAAAAACTCTGGGTAGGCTGGATGCAGTGGCCCACGCCTTTAATCCCAGCATTTAGGAGGCAGAGGCAGATGGATCTCTGTCAGTTGGAGGCCAGCCTGGTCTACAAAGCGAGTCTAGGACAGCCAAGGCTACACAGAGAAACCCTGCCTCAAAAAACAAAACAAAACAAAACAAGACAAGGTATCTCTGTGTAGCCCTGTCTATCCTGGAACTCACTCTGTAGACCAGGCTATCCTGGAACTCAGAGAGCTACCTGCCTCTGCCTCCACAGTGCTTGGATTAAAAGTGTTGCCACCACTCCTGATTCCCAGATGCCTTTCTAAAATCCTGCAGCTCTTACCTTCCTGCTACAATGGACTGAAACTGTGAGCTAAAATCAACCATTTCCCCCTTACACTGCCTTTTTTTCCCCAGACAGGGTTTCTCTGTGTAGCTTTGGCTGTCCTTAACTTGCTTTGTAGACCAGGCTGGCCTCAAACTCACAGCGGTCCGCCTGCCTCTGCCTCCCGAGTGCTGGGATTACAGGTGTGCGCCACCACGGCCTGGTTCCTTACATTGCTTCTGTCCTTATTTTACCTCAGGGGTTGGTGGGGGGTGGGTGGATAGGGGGGTTCACTGCAGGGCTCTGCTGCCCTAGCTCTTTGAATTTCCCCTCCTTTGGTGTTTTCTCTGTAACAGCTGCATGGGAGGCCAGAGGGTGTGAAGAAAGCCTTGAAAGGCCTTTGTATGCCAGGCTAAGTGTCTGTGTGATCCTGCCACTTCAGCAACAGGCTCAGCTTTGCCTGACACAGTGGGCTCTGGGACCCCATCTGTTCCACATGAGGGAGCTAACATGAGCCAGTATTGAAAGCAGTAAACTTATCAGGCTCTGTAGACTCCCAGGGCCTGGCTCAAAGGTGCTAACCAGCCACACCCCATGTTTACCTCATACACTTTCTGCTCCTTTGGCAGGAGGAACTGAGGGGTGTAGCAATCCTCCTACTTTAGCTTGACTTTGCCACTGGGGACTTCAGAGCTCTCATAGACTGCCAATAATAATGTCTATTTCCCAAGTGCTCATGATGTACCAAATACCACCGTGGGCCATCTTATTGAGCCTCCGTCTTATGATGTGCATTTAAAATTGGGAAACACAATTTCAGGAGGTGAGGCTGCTGCAAGGACGCACAGGAGGTCAGTGGTGGGCTGAGGCCTACCTTGGAACCCTTGGTGTCCAAGCACAAACAGGGCTGTGCCGCTTACGGTGTTATGTGTGTAGCTGTGGTGTCGGGAGATCAAACCCAGGACCTCATGCAGGTTAGACGAGTGCTGTACCGCTTACTTATAATCCCCAATACTTCACTGTTTATTTATTTATTTATTTTTTGAGACAGGGTTTCTCTTGTGTAGCCTTGGCTGTCCTGGACTCTGTTTGTAGACCAAGCTGGTCTTGAACTCAAAGACCTGCCTGCCTCTGCCTCCCGATTGCTGGGATTAAAGGTATGCACCACCATGCCTGGCCTTTAATTTTTTTTTTTTTTTTCTCTAAGAGAGGGATTTGAAATGTAGCTATAGCTGTCCTGGAGCTCACTCTGTAGACACGGTTAGCCTGGAACTCAGAGAGATTTACCTGCTCCTGCTGGGATTAAAGGTGTGCGCCATCACCTCCAGACCATTAAAAAAATCTGTAAAGATTTATTATTATGTATATAGTGGGTTTGGTGTTTGTTTTTTTCTTTTTTTTGCTTGTTTTGTTTTTTCGAGACAGCGTTTCTCTGTGTAGCCTTGGTTGTGCTGGATTCGCTTTATAGACCAGGCTAGCCTCGAACTCACAGCGATCCACTTGCCTCTGCCTCTCTGGTGCTGGGACTACAGGCGTGCGCCACCACACCTGGCTTGTATAGTGTTCTGCCTGCATGTACACCTGCAAGCTAGAAAGGGACACCAGATTTCATTATAGATGGGTGTGAGTCACCATGTGGTTGCTGGGAATTGAACTCAGGACCTCTGGAAGAGCAGGCAGTGCTCCAGGGAATCTGAAGTCCTCTCTTAGCCTCGGCAAGCATCTCTCCAGTGCCCATTTAAATTCTTAAAAAGATTTATGTGTGTGAACATTTTGTGGGCATGTATTTATATGCACCACAAGTGTGCCTGGGACCCACAGAGACCAGAAGACAGCATCAGAGCCCAGGACTGGAGTTAAGGTTGTTTATGAATCAGCACATGGGGGCTGGGGATTAAGCCCTGGTCTTCTGTGACAGCAACAGGTGTCCTTCAGTGTTGAGCCGTCACTCCAGCCCATCATTTTGTTTTGTACATGTATGAGTGTGCTCAAACCATGGCACATACATGATGGTCAGAGGACACAACAACTTGTAGAAATTGGTTTTCACCTTCCACTATGTGGATCTTTTTATTTTGTATTTTTTTCTTTTTTTGAGACAGGGTTTCTCTTGTAGCCCTGGCTGTCCTGGATTCCCTTTGTAGACCAGGTTGGCCTCGAACTCACAGCGATCCACCTGCCTCTACCTCTGGAGTGGTGGGATTAAAGGCGTGTGCCACCAGGCCACTGTGTGGGTCTTGGGGCTGGAACTCAGGTCTTCAGGCTGGTGGCAATGCTTTCACACTTATAAGCCATCTAATAAGCCCTGTTTAGTCGTGGTTATTCCAGTTTTGAGGTCTCATTTTGGGTGAGCACATGTGAGGATGCGGACATGCGCATGGTGTGTCAGACGCTGGCAGACACCTTGTGGGGACCGTTCTCTCGACCATGTAGGGCCTGGGGGCTGGAATCACGTCATGAAGCTTGGTGGAAATGCCTTTACTTCCACCGAGTCTCACCGCTCACTTGCTTGGCCTTTAGCAGGGGAGGCAGGAACAGCTTTTGGCTCCTCCCATCATCGTTCCTCTCCTGGTGTCTAAAGCATGCCTTTAATCCCAGCACTCAGGAGGCAGAGGCAGGCGGATCACTGTGAGTTCGAGGCCAGCCTGGTCTACAAAGTGAGTCCAGGACGGCCAAGGCTACAAGAGAGACCTTGTCTCAAAAAACCAAAAAAAAAAAAAAAAAAAAAAAAGAGAAGGGACTTGCTGGTTTCCTGTTGGCTGGGGACTTGATTCCTAGACTGTTTGACTTCAGACCCAGTGACAGTGACAAGCAACACCAGACTAGGCCTGAATGCGAGCTTTATTCAGACAGCAGAGACGCCTTCTACTCTCCCCACCTCTTCTCAGGGCTTTGGAACAGGATGTAGTAATAGCCGTCAAGCCTTCAAAGACAGAGCTTGTCAGAATGTTCTGTCAAGAGTAACCATCCAGAAGAGAGGCTTCAGACCCGAACAATCCAGTATGACCCCAGACAGCTGTTCCAGGCACACATACTTTTGGATAGCTCACAGCACCTGCCTGGGACCCCACTGCCCTGCCTGCACTCTCCTGGGCTGGACCTCAAGGCACATGACAGCAATGCCTATAAAAATTATGATAAAAGACTCTCTGAGTTCAAGGTTCAAATAGAAAATCAAAGGCAGTGCAAGGCGCTCCCCTTGAAGACAAACCCCCAGAAGGCAGTGTGTGGAGAGGCAGGCTCAGGCTACGGCAGGCTCTGGATCTGTTTCGGGGGAGGACTGATGCCCAGCTCCTCCCGCAGAGCTGTCAGGGACTGCTCCCAACGCTTCTCGTAGTAGATGTTGAGGACGCATGGGGCCCTGTGCCCGTTCTGAATTGCCCAAGGGATCAGCTCAGACAACAGCACTGGCAGGCTCCTGGAGGGCAGTGGAGGGAAGAAAAGACACACGGTCCCCAAGGGCACAGCAGACCCTCCCTCAGACCTACGCAGACTCCAGTGAGGAAAGCTAAGTTCCCATGCCTCATGGCACACATCCCAAACATGATGAAGCTCAGATTTGTTTTTGTTTTGTTTTTGGTTTTTTTGAGATGGGGTTTCTCTGTGTAGCCTTGGCTGTCCTTTGTAGACTAGGCTGGCCTCGAACTCACAGAGATCGCCTGCCTCTGCCTACCGAGTGCTGGGATTAAAGGCATGCACTATCACACCCGGCTTAAAGCTCAGATTTAAATATAGTGCTGTCCAATTGCAGAAAGGTCACCTTCACGTTGACCCTGCTCATTCTGATCCAGCCTTTGAGGCCTGGCCCGCGAGACCCCAGGGTTTACCGACTCAGTTTCCTTTTCTGCCCCATTCTTCCCATGTTTGCTTGCTGGAGAGGCATGAGGCACCTGCATGCCCACCCCCA
Source organism: Acomys percivali (assembly GCA_907169655.1). Classification (NCBI taxonomy): domain Eukaryota; kingdom Metazoa; phylum Chordata; class Mammalia; order Rodentia; family Muridae; genus Acomys; species Acomys percivali. The sequence continues at coordinate 6,440,743 of OU015750.1, read as the reverse complement.
CTTCCTGGAGTCCCAGGCCTTCTGAGGTCTCCCTCCACCCCCAGAAAACTTACTGAGCACGGAGGCGGAGGGGTCCGAAGAGTGCTCCCAGGATGCACATGGGGAGGCCGGTCTGCACAGCCTCAAACCACTTTACCACAATCTCTCCTAGAGGTAAGGGATGGGGTAGGAGGTGAGCAGACGAGGGGGGTCAGTGATGTTGGAGTGGCCCCAGTGAGGCACGTTCTTTCACACCTCTAGGGGTCGTTTGGTGGCGTGTAGTCCCATCCTATATGGGCTGTGGGAAAGTCCAGGACAGGAGGCACGGGAACAGCATGCAGAGGTGGTCTGTACTGGCCACAGGGGGTGCTGTGGTATCTAGATGCTGAAACAAGGGCTTGGGGCACAGAGGAGTGAGGATGTATGGCAGGGATGCTACTAGGATGCACATGTAACACAGAAGGCAGGAACTGAGCGAGTCAGTAAAGAAGAAACATAAACAGTGCCCTGCCTGGAAGAGACCTGGTAGGTACCCTGCCATCGCCCGCACAGTTGGCTGTGCTGCTGACACTCACCCAGCATAGTGGTGGGCATCCCCAGCAGGGTGTGGAGCATGTCGTGCACCTCCCGGTATCTCTGGATCACATAGGCTAGTTCCTCGTCGTCCACGAACCGGGTAGGTGCTCGTGTATCTGGAGAGACTCTCTGGCAAATGCAATCCTTCCCATCAGTCCCCAGGGCCCAGTGACCTGTTATTAGTTCATTTTCAGCTATTCCCACCAAACTCATGCCCTATCTGAGAATCCTGGGGATTTTTGTTGTTTGTTTAGTTTTGTGTGTGTGTGTGTGTGTGTGTGTGTGTGTTTGTGTGTGTGTGTGGTCTTGTTTTTTGATCTTTAATGTTTGTTGAGACAGGGTTTCTCTGTGTGGCCCTGGCTGTCCTACACTCACTTTGGTTTTTTTTGAGACAGGGTTTCTCTGTGTAGCCTTAGCTGTCCTGGACTCACTCTGTAGACCAGGCTGGGCTCCAACTCACAGCGAGCCTCCTGCCTCTGTGTCCCTGAGTGCTGGGATTACAGGCGTGTGCCACCATGCCAGGCTGAATCCTGTAGTTTTTATCCACACCTGCCAACAGGGAAGCCTCAGGTAGGAATTATTGCCACCCCCACCCCCACCTACTCAAGCTCAAACAATGCTGGCAGCCTGCTGGAATCTACAGCTTTAGTAAGCATGTTTTGTAAAACAGAAAGTTCTGGGAATATATTATGCGCTAAAGAGATAACTTGGCCAATAAAGTGATTGTTGTACAAGCATGAGGACCTGAGCTCACCTCCATGAGGCCTGAGGACAGGGTTGGCCATTTCACTCACCCTTGTGACTCTGGTGCCAGCACCCTGCTATGTGACAACCCTATATGAAGTCCTTTACATACATTGTCATATCCTGCCCTTACAGTAGTTGACGTTATCACTAACTTCGGAACTGGGTGAGAAAAATGTGTCTAGGAGGGTAAACCGTGGGGCCCGAGATCGCACACACAGCTGAGGCAGCTGCAGCAAAATCTGTTGGTCTCCAAAGCCAGTAGCCTTGACATCCATGATCACTCTGCCACATTAGTGGACGGAGGGTTTGTCCTTTCTGTGGAGGATCTGTGCAGGGCTGAGACTGGCAAGAGAGGAGGAATAGTGCCTCTCTCTGTGCCTTTGACTTGCCGAGGCAGGCCACACCTTTCAACAATGCCAACCTTCGCTCCTGTGGCTTGACCCTTCACCTAGATCTCTGTAAGGCTCAAGGTGTTCCTTCTCATTCTGTGGTGGATGATTTTTTTGTCCCAGACTGCCATGACACTAGGGAATGCTGGGTAAGATGCCTAGGACGCCCTAATAGACAGCCCTCTCCCCCCAGCAACAGGACTAAAGGCTGTGGGGAGTGCAGAAGCTGTCCCTCCCAGGGTGGCATTTGGGGCAGGTTTCTCACTGATGAAATAACCTGCATCCTGGTGAAACTAGGGCAGGCGACTGCCCTGCCAAGGCAAGGTATTAGGAGAAGCCAGGAGGCAGGCTGCTGTCTCAGGGCAGTGCCTTTACTGAGCAGTGGCTCTCACTTGCTCATCGTCTTTACAAGGTCCAGACATTTCAGTTTGCTACTGGGTGGATGGGGGAGTCAATTGTCATCTAGGAGGTAGAGGTCAGGGATGCTGCTAAAGAGCCTATAAGGTACAGGACAGGTTCCCAGGCAAGAGCCGCCCAGCCCATGGCAATAAGTCTAGGAAATCTTGTTCTAGAGTGACTTCTAGTCACCCTTGTCCTCCTTCAGCCTGGCTGGCTTCTGGCCAGAGAGCCACTTAGCTTCAGTGAGATGTGCACATGATGGAGGGACGAGACAGGTGGGGTAGGACAACCATATTATATAGTTCTTTATTTTGAGATAGGGCCTCTGTGCAGCCCTGGCTGTCTTGGAGCTGTGTAGACCAGGCTGGCCTCAAACTCAGAGATCTGCCTGCCTCTGCCTCCTGAGCGCTGGGATTAAAGCTGTGAACCACGATGCCTCGCTCTAAGGTTCTTTTATCAATCAAGTTGTGTTACTACTTTGTTTAAAATGTTCCAATGATGTTTAATGGCTCCTGTTACAAAACGCAGTTTCTTTTCCAAGGCCCCAGCACAATATCAGCCTATTCGTTCCCGATTCCTGGCTGAGAGTTTTGTTTATCTATGTACTTATGCTGGGGCTCAGGACTTTATGCTCGCTGAACTACCACTGGGCTATACCCCCAGGCCCTCCAATGTTTTGTTAGTTTCTTCTTTTAATATACAATGGCTGTTCTCACATGTATATATGTCTATGTACTAAGTGTGTGCCTGGCACCTACAGAGGCCACAGAGAGTGTTAGATCCCTTGGGAGTGGAGCTAGAGAAGACTGAGCTGCCATGTAGGTGCTGGAGACTGAACCCCTAAAAGAACAAGAAACGCTCTTATCCACTCAAATGGCTCTCTATCCAGCTGTGTGCCTGGTTTTTGTTGTTTTCCAAGACAGTGTGTCTCTGTGTAGCCATGGCTGGCCTGGAGCTTAGAGATCCTTCTGCCTCTGCCTCCCTGTCTGCCTGTTTTGTTTTTGTTTTTCAAGACAGGGTTTCTCTGTGTAGTCTTGGCTATCCTGGACTCACTTTGTAGACCAGGCTGGCCTCAAACTAAGAGATCCACCTGCCTCTGCCTTCCTGAGTGCTGGGATTACAGGTGTGCGCCTTTTTTTGTTTTTGTTTTTATATACAAAATCTTGCCATGTAAATATGGAAAGCATGGTCACTCCCTACGTAGCCAAGGTTGGTCTTGAACTCAGTAGCAACCCTTCTGCCTTAGCCTCTCAAGTACTAGGCTTGTACATGTACATCAAAGCGCTTGATTTTTTCTTTCTTTTCTGACGTATGTGTTCATATGCATGTATGATGTGTGTAGTGACCAGAGGGTGCTGTTTTGTCTTCCTCACTCCCTACCTTAGTTTCTGAGATAGGCCTCTTAACTGGATCTGGAGATCTATGAGTCAGGTCAGCAGGCTGGACAGTGAGTCCCTGGGAGCAGCTATCCCTACCTCCACAGTGCTAGGGTTACAGCAATGAACTGCCAGGTCTGGCTTTGCACATGAGTGCTAAGGATCCAAACTCAGGTGCCCATGCTTAAGCAGCAGGCAGGGTACAGCAGAACCATCTTCCCAGGCCCTGCATCATCTTCTTAAGCTGCAGATTCACCAGCTTAACATGCTCTTTCCCAGAACTCCACAGAGCTGACAATTCCCAACCCTTCCAAGTCTCGATGCCAAGGTCTTTCCTGACCGCTGTACTGGCTCCCTATGCCACACACACAGGATGATGGGTAGCAGGTGCAGAGTACAGAGTCTTTCAATAGTTGGGATCCCCATAGCCTCCCACTGTCTGCCTTGCCAGGTGTTGGAGAGGACCACACTGGCCACACAGCACAATGGTCCAGAGGACTCTGAGGTCCAGAGGACACCACCCTGGGTCACACTGGGGCTGTGAAGTTATCAAGGTTTCACTGCTCTGTGCCCGAGTCCTCATCATCTCTTACAAGAGGATGACAACAGAACATACTAGACAGGGTCACTGGAGGATCCAGACAGATCATGTACCAGCCTGGCAGCTGGCATGCAACAGGACCTAAGTACCACCACTACTTGGTGCTGGTATTTGGGATGACATTCCTAGCCTATTCCTCCATCCCATAGAAAAATGGCAAAGACTGAAGAGCACCTCTGTCTTAGTTGGCAGCCTGGCCATCCTCCCGCCCTCGGCTGTATCCTCCCATGCCACTCCTCTGCCATGATTGGATGCACAGGCTGGAAACTCACGTTCACATCCAAGAAGCGAAGATACTCATGGCCCAGGGAGCCTTCGGGCAGGCTCTGGAGCTTGCTTAGGTCAAGGGTGGACAGGGAGATCCGGGGACGATCTCTGAAAGACAGGAGATAGGGCTGGGAGTGTGTCAGCCAAGGCTAGTGAAAGGGGTACATAAATGAAGTTGGGGTGGACATAGGGCCACAGGACATCCACGTAGCCACAAGCCCTAGTGGACCACTGCAGTATTAGGGTCTGTGGAGACCATCACAAACCTTCAGAGGCATGATCTAGTCAGAGAAGGGCCACAGACGGGACACTGCAGGACGGAGACAGCAGAGCACGTTTGGAGGCATAAAGCTCGCCACTGAGAGCTTAATGCAAGCAGTCTTGAGGCTGACACTGGACTAAGACACCACATGTGGCCGGGTGTGGTGGCGCACGCCTATAATCCCAGCACTCGGGAGGCAGAGGCAGGTGGATCACTGTGAGTTCGAGGCCAGCCTGGTCTACAAAGCGAGTCCAGGACAGCCAAGGCTACACAGAGAAACCCTGTCTCGAAAAAACAAAAAAAACAAAAACAAAAAAACAACAACAAAAAAGACACCACGCCTACATGTGTGTAGGTATACTCATATGTTCCTGTGGACCATCCATGGTCCTCTGAAGAGCTCCTTATAGGATGAGGCCTGACACACCCCGGCCAAATGGCAAGGCAAAGTTGGGACCTACTGTAAGATCTGGGCACCCTCTGGATGGTTCTTCATCTGGTCCCTGAGGAATGTCAGGGTTCCGCATCCTGTGGTCTCTCCTAGAACTGCAACCATGTCTGAAAGGACAGAAATGGGCAGAGTTGGAGGATGGAATCTTTTTGTTTGTTTTGTTTTGTTTTGTTTTGTTTTGAGACAGGGTTTCTCTGTGTCCCCAGCCTTGGCTGTCCTAGACTCGATTAGTAGATCAGGCTGGCCTCCAACTCACAGAGATCTGCCTGCCTCTGCCTCCTGAGTGCTGGGGTTAAAGGTGTGCGCCACCACACCTGGCTGCTATTACTCAACATTACTAATTTATTGGCGTATGGTATGAACCACTTTCATATCTAATTATCAAAACAGATTATCATGTTTACATTAATTACTGCTGGCCCTGAGATTAAATAGTGATGAAGGTTGATGTAACTAAGCTGACAGAGAGCTTGCTTAGCTCACTCAAGCCCCCAGTGTGATTCTTAGTATCATGTAAAATGGGTATGTTTGCACACATGTGTAATACTGCCGTTTACGGGTAGGGAGACAGGAAGATCAGGAATTCAAAGTCATCTTTGGCTATATAGTGAGTTGGAAGCTATCTCAGCCTCAACAAAACAGCCATTTCCCCCCAATTTTTGAGATAGGGTTTCTTTGCGAAATAGCCCTGGCTGTTCTGGAACTTTCTTTGTAGACCAGGCTGGCCTCAAACTCACATAGATCCACTTGCCTCTGCCTCCACCTCCTGAGTGCTGGGAAATTTTTTGTTTTGTTTCTGTGTTTTGAGACAGGTTTTTGTTTTTTGTTTTGTTTTGTGTGCGTATCCTTGGCTGTCCTGCACTTGCTTTGTAGGTCAGGCTGTCCTTGAATTCACAGAGATCTGCCTGCCTCTGTGTCTCCCTGAGTACTGAGATTACAGGTGTGCACCATCACACCCGGCTAAAACAACACCTTTAAAAAAAAATAGTGCTGGACACTAGATATGTGGTCCTATATACACCACTTCATGCCTTCTTTACTTTCTCTGAACAAAGACTAGCTATGTACTGAAGAAGATGCTTGTTGTTGTTTTTGGAGACAGGGTTTCTCTGTGTAGCCTTGGCTGTCCTGGACTTGCATTGGAGACCAGGCTGGCCTCGAACTCACAGCGATCCACCTGCCTCTGCCTCCCGAGTGCTGCTGGGATTAAAGGCGTGTGCCGCCACTGCCCCGGCAAGAAGCCAGTCTTAAACTGATTCAGCAAAGGAAATCCTGAAGACTGTCAAGGTCCTTGACCTTATCATGTGAGAATGCTGTAATGTGGGGTGTACCTAAGTCATTCAGCCCACAGATTAAGATGCTTGGATGACAGACTCTCCCAAGATTACAAAAAGGCAGACCTGTAGATTTTATACTTCTTGCCTCTTCTCTTCCCCATGAGCAGCAGATCCGTAACAGTGGTTTTGGCTAGAACCCGCCACCTTATTAGCATAAGCGTTCCTGAGGACTATGAGACAGACGCAGCCAGGTTCTTTAACAGAGGTCATGATAGGCCCGGGCGGGGAGCCAACGGCCTTACCATGGCGATAGGGGTTATAGAGCGCCATCCCAGCGGAGCCCGCCGCCAGCAGCATCTTTTGCAGCGGGGTGGTGGGGATATGGTCTGGGTACAGCAGACGGGCGCCATGGATCCCGGCCTTGAGTGGCACATCTGCGTGGCAGGAGAGGGGTAAAGGTGAGAGAAGCCGGGTTCCTCCAATCGCCGCGGACACCCGGGTCAGAGCGGCTCACCTACGGCTGGCCAGGAACCTCGCGGAAGACTGTGGCGGAAGAACAGGGAGCGAAGCAGCGGTGTCGCCATGGCAGCGGATGTCCACTGTGAGTGGGCGAGGCTCCGCTGGCACGACGGAAGCCGGAGAAGCCAAAAGACTCCACGGGGGCTGGACGGCAGCCCCTCCAGTTTTTTTTTTTTTTTTTTTTTTAATCTAAAATGCAATATGGACAGGATCATGAAAAGGAAAGCCACATGATCTGTTTGCCACCGACGTACGACAACTGCTGTGAGCCAGGCGTTATATGCCTGTCAACTCAGTTCTTGAAAGCTGGAGACCGAAAGATCAGTTAAGTTAGTTCAAGGTCCTTTGGGCTACTTGAGACCTTTTCTCAAAAACCCAGCCCGGTGTGAATTACCCCTGTCACCGTAGCACTTGGGAAGTGGAGACAGGAAACTTGGAAATTTCGGCAACATAACAAGTTTGAGGGCACCCTGGGATATATGGGAAATAAACAAAACTCCTGAAAGGGATTCCAAAAAAGAACGTAAAACCGAGAGCTATGCTGTTCAACATTCGGCCCTATTTCTTTCTCCACCTCATAGTTTCCACCCCGGATAACAACAACAGGAGAACCTCTTCCGGTCGCGGGAACTGCGGCGCCCTACAGTAGGGACTACATTTCTTACGGAACCACAAGGCACTTCCGTTCTCATCTCAGCTTCTGGGAGATGTGGTGCTGCTGAGGTCCAGCCATGGGGTCTTCTGGCCTGGCTCGACTGCATGGCCTCTTCGCGGTCTATAAACCTCCGGGGCTGAAATGGCTGCACGTGCGTGAGACCGTGGAGCTGCAACTGCTTAAAGGTGCGCGCTTCCACACGGCTCCTTGGTTCCCTGATAGCTCCATCCTGAGCCCTACGTAGTTTCGGAGCGTTCCTGCGCTGTAAAGCCACGTGACCCACGTGCCTGTTCTTTTTTAAAAAAAGATTTATTTATTTATTTATTTACCCACACAGAGCTTGAATCAACATTCTTTCTCTTTTTTTTCCTTCTTTCTTTTCCTTTTTAAAAACAACTCTCATGTAGCCTCAGATTTGCTATGTAAGCTGAAGATATCCTTGAAGTTTTGATTGCCCTGCCTTCGCTCCCGAGGGCTCAGATTTCATCTGTGTACCACCACTTCCCATTACTGGGTACTGAGGATGCGAAGGCAGGGCTTTTTGCAAATTGTGCAAGCAGTGAAGTATCTCAACTCCATTTCCAGTCTGGTCTTTCTTATGGACTCTTGTGAGGGGGTTTCCTCTTTTCTTTTCTTTTTTTCTTCAAGATAGGGTTTCTTTGCATAGCCCTGGCAGTCCTGGGAAATCTCTCTGTAGACCAGGCTGGCCTCGAATTCAAAGATGTGCCTGCCTCTGCCTTCCCAGTGCTGGGATTAACGGTGTGTGTCACCACACACCTAGTTTCTTTTTCTTTTCTTTTTCTTTTTTCTTTTTTGTTTTTTTTTTTTTTCAAGACAGGGTTTCTCTGTGTAGCCTTGGCTGTCCTGGACTTGCTTTGTAGACCAGGCTGGCCTTGAACTCACAGAGATCCGCCTGCCTCTGCCTCCCGAGTGCTGGGACTAAAGGCGTGCGCCACCGTGTCTGGCTCACACCCAGTCTCTTAAGGCCTCTTGTTCTCGACAGTACACAAATCTATCTTCTACATTGTCATACTCCTTCCCCTAGGTGTCTGGAGAATACTGACTTGCTGGTGTGTTCTTTTGTGTTTAGGTCTCAATGCAGAGAAGGCGCCTGCTCCCGAACAGCGGCGTGTCCGCTTCTTGCTGGGCCCTGTGGAAGGCAGCGAGGAGAAGAAGTTGACTCTCACAGCCACCAGTGTGCCCACCCTCAGCACTCACAGACTCGGTAAGGCAGAGTCTGGCAGGATACTACTGGCTGTCGTGTCACAGGAAATCCCTGGCCTGAGGTAGATTTCTAGCCCAGGGACTGGCAACTTTTCCTAGGGAAAGCAGGGAAGATTTTAAGGACTTGAGGCCTTACCAGCCATGTGGTTTCCTCAGCACTGCCCAGCTTTTCCCGTCTATACATGTTAAGGGAAGGAGTGAGTCTTCTCTTACTCCAGTTAGGACTGGAGAGCAAAATAGCTATTGGAAGCAGTTAGGCTGTAGTCAGTCTTTCAGCGGTTGAAAACCTGAATCTGGGGCCAGAGGGCAGTTTTGTAGACAGACAGACCTAGGTCCCGCCGTCGGGAGCCCACAGACTCAGTGGGAGAACGGCCAGCTTTTCCATTAGCAGACACTGTGCAGATAGCCCTGTAATCTTGATGTCTAGTGTAATGCCTGGCCTTGAAGCCTCTTGTGGGGAGAATGGTGATATGCAGAGTTTGGCTCTTTTTTTTTTTTTTTTTTTGTTGTTGGTTTTTTTTTTTTTTTTGGTTTTTCGAGACAGGGTTTCTCTGTGTAGCCTTGGCTGTCCTGGACTCACTTTGTAGACCAGGCTGGCCTCGAACTCACAGCGATCCGCCTGCCTCTGCCTCCCGAGTGCTGGGATTAAAGGCGTGCGCCACCACGCCCGGCTGAGTTTGCTCTTTTGTTGTTGTTGTTGTTTTGGTTTTTCGAGACAGGGTCTCTCTGTGTCGTCCTGGCTGTCCTGGACTTGCTTTGTAGACCAGGCTGGCCTCGAACTTGCAGTGATCACCTGCCTCTGCCTCCCAAGTGCTGGGATTAAAGGCATGTGCCACCATGCTCAGCGGTTGTAATAAGCAGAGTAAGAAGACTCTTGGGTTGCCCTTTGTGGAGCGGGGAACCTGTGGAAATAGGCCTGGGCCCAGCTTCCTTGGAGGGGAAGGCTGGGAACCTAGCCTATCATTCGAGCCCCTAGCCAAAGCCATCCCCGGGATTTAATAGTTGAGGGGATGAACTGGTTTTGTTTTGTTTTTTCCTTTCCAGTACGTGGTCCAGCATTCACAAGCCTGAAGATAGGTGTCGGACACCGCTTGGATGCCCAGGCTTCTGGCGTGCTTGGTAAGTGATGCGCTCAGCCTGGGGACGTGGTGCTCTGGGTTTGGGAAGAGTCGGGAAGTGATCCGGAGGCCAGCCCCCATCCTGTCTGCCCTGACTCTCTCACTGCTCCCCTCTCCAGTGACTCTACATGTCTCATCACCTGGGCTGATGATTTGTGCAAGGGAAAGTATATTCCAGCTCTGTGATTCCTGTGGCTCAGGGCCTTTTGTGGGCGTTTATTTACCGCAGCTGTAGTAGATGCCGTGTGACCTCATGAGTAAAGAGAGCAGGACTGGAGCTGAGGTCTCCTGGCTGGCAAATGCCCATGGTCCCCCGAGGAGCCACCGTCAGGTTAGGGTACAGCCAGGCATGTGGCTCTGTCTCCTCTGGCTGGCTACAAAGCTCCAAGTCTCAAGCCATCTTTGGCCTCGAGGCCATATGCAGCCACATTGTCCAGCCTCCACAGTCTTGGTCCCCTGAAGTACAGGCAGTCAGGCGCAATCTCATGTCTTCTCCCTGTTTCCCTCTCTAACAGTGAATGGAAAGCCATTCATTCCTTTAGACAGATGAGAGACTAGGCAGGAGGTGGCCCCATAGACCATATATGGATCATTCCTTTGTGCCATTAGCCTCCTGTGCGTTGCCCCTCACAGTCTGTGTGATATACGTAAGGCCTGAGCATCCTTATCTGTTTCACTAACTCAGAGCTTAATGGGCAAAGATGTTAAGACTCAGAAAGCCTAGGTACTTGTTTTTGTTTCCTGAGACAGGGTCTCAGTGAGCCAGGCTGACTTCCAGCTTGCTGTGAATGACCTTGAACTTCTGACCCTCCTCCACTGAGAACTGTAGGCATGTGTCATCTTGACTTGAATTCCCACCGTTCCCCCCAGACAGGATTTGTCTATGTAGCTCTGTCTGTCCTGGAACTCATTCCATAGATCAGTGTGGCCTCAAACGTAGCGATCCACCTGCCTCTGTCTCCCAAGTGCTGGGATTACAGGTGTGCCTCCCCTCCACCCCCAAACGTAATTGCAGTTTGGTGGAGCTGGGCCAAGGTCTCTTGCTTTTGGGAGGTTTCAGAACGCTCCGGGAGCTTCCTCAGGCACTTCGTCTATTCCCCACCATGAGCCAGGTGCCGTCCTCGCCCGGGCCCTGGAGACCAGTGTTGGTATCTGCTCAGGGGGCTGCTTCCCTCGATGCCACCGCTCTCCTTGTTCCCTTCCGGCCACAGCAGCAGGAGAAGGGAGAATGTTTGGGTGGCAGGGAGCCAGGGGGCAGTTCCCAGGCAAAGGGAAAGGGACTCTGGATATAAAAGAGGGTCTGGCTGCCTTTCAGTGCTCGCCGTGGGACATGGACGCAGACTCCTCACCGACATGTATGATGCTCACCTCACCAAGGTATGGCGGTCTACAGATACAGGAACAGCATGTTTATCCCTCGGTCCTTTCCCAGAGGTCAATGACGGGGACGGCCCGTTTTCTGCTTGCTGTAACTAGGAAAGGCGAGTTACACACCAGCATGTTTCTCTTCTGACCACCACACATGCTGTGTGTGGATCTCTCTGGAAGCCTCGCCCCACTTAGCTCTCTCCCATTTTACAGCTGAGTAGATTCAGGCTCAGGGAGAAGGGGCCTAGCCAGGCCCACAAACTCCTCGAAGCCTTAGGAGCTGAAATTTAATTTGGATCTGTCACACACCACAGTCGGAGCCCAGCACTGTTCTATTCTCAATGCAGGACAGATGTGGGTGTCACCGTCCTGTCCTTGGGCTTCCCTTAGGACTGGGCAAGGCCATAGACCATGATGCTGTGGAGTCTACTGAGGGGACACTTTCCGTAGCTGTCTTTAGTGCTAGGTGAAAAGGCTGCAGGTCACAATCCCAGGTCAGAGCTGTGGTGAGACACTTGCCCAGTGTGTACAAGGTTCTTCATACCCAGGACACGCGTGTGCACGCGCGCGCGCACACACACACACACACACACACACACACAGACACACACGACAGCAATCCATTCTCTACCCCTCTGCCACAGGTATCCATTGTGGATTGCTTAACATCTTTGTGCCTCAGTTTCCTCAAGTCATGCATGGGAATGCAGCGAGCATTCTCTGAGACGGTTACTTTGGGGGTTAAGATGACTTTATGTGGCGCCTTGGCTCAGTCCCTGGTACACAGTACAGGCTGAATAAATCAAGGCCACCGTCATAGACATCTGAGTGCTCCTCACTGTCATCACTCCGGGAGGAGGCTGTTGTCTGTACAGAGCTGGAGTTGTGGGTTCCTGTGGGCAGCCAGCATTGCCTCGACATGGGCGTTGAAACTTAGCAGAGGCTGGGAAGAAGCTGACAGGACATAGCGGTGACACTGTTTATTTTGGCTGGGTGAGTGGAGACTGGTGCTGGCACCGTGTCCAGGTCATGGGGAACAGAGCACAGACAGCTAGCTGCCCCAAGTGACAGCAGAGCCCACGTCCTCCCTCAGGGCAGGAGGGCAGCAGGCATGCTGTGTGTGGAGCACATGAGGCCCCAGCCAGCATCAGGGTGGTACTTTCTTAGCACCAGAGTATAGAGTGGGGACGCCACTGCCCTGTCCCCGCAGGATTACACAGTACGCGGCCTCCTGGGCAGAGCCACCGACAACTTCTGTGAAGATGGACGGCTGGTAGAGAAGACCACGTACGGTGAGAGCCAGGGGTCGGGCAGGAGAGGCGTGGCCTCGGCCGCCCCTTACTTCCTGTCTCCTTGATCGCTTCCCTGACCTTTCCAGGCCATGTTGGCGCCTGTTGGGTTGGGCACACCTAAGCTCAGACTGGAGCCTTGCGCTTACTCTGCCTCCTATAATACCCTGCACCTACTTCCTTTCCAGGGTCACGTGTTTCTTCCCACAGGGAGGCTTCCCCACCTCAGTCTTGCCTTAGCTGCACTCTGATTGGAAGCCAGCTGTGAGCGCTTGCTTAGGGTCTACCTTTTCACTGTCCTTGTGTTAGATGCACTAGGAGGTTCTCTTGTGGCTGCAAATGTTTCACTGGGCCAAGGATCTGTCAAAGTGTGGGTGTATTGATGGAGGATGGAGGATGGGTGGTTTCCACACCAGCCGTATATTCTAAGACCGGCCCTGGGACTTAGTCCATGTGTTCATTTGATAACGGATAGTTCTGAGCACCAGTGACCCGGCAGGCATGAGGGGGACACATGACGGATCAGATGCGCCCCAATAGTGGTGACTTGGCTTCACATAGTCCTCGCTGGTAGCAGGTTGAAGATCTGTGCCGCAGTAAAGCTGTGTCTGTGCATTTGGTGTGTGGCAGCATCCAAACACCTAGAAACAGCGAGCAACTTGGTGCTTCCGGGCAGAGGAAGCAGGAATCTGCAGGGAGAGAGAGAGGCTATTCTGTAATTTTGGGTTTTTGAGACAGGGTCTTGCTGTTTACCCCAGGCTGGCCTCAAACTTACAGCAATCTTCCTCTGTCAGCCTCTGAGTGCTGGGGTTACACGTGTGTCCAACTTAACTTTTTTAGTGTGTGTGTGTGTGTGTGTGTGTGTGTGTGTGTGTGTGTGTGTAGAGTTGAGGTAGGGATGCCATGGCACACATACAGAGATCATAGGACAACTTCCTGACGATGGTTCTTTCCTTCTTCCAGGGATCAAACTCAGCAGGGGCATTTGCCAACTTCTAGCTGCAAGGCAACAAAATAGGGACCAAAGGCTCATGTGCTGAAGGGCCTCTTGACCCTCGCATTGGGCTGAGTTCCCGGCTGGTTGCCAGTTTTGTGCAGCAAGCACTTGTACCCAGTACCCCATCCTGCCAGCCCTAAGCCAATCTTTTTTGGAAAACTGTATAGCCCAGGCTGACCTTGAACTCGTGGAGATCTAACCACCTCCACTTTGCCTCTGCAGTGCTGATTGTATAGGCACCACTGCCATGCTCCATCTAACCTAAACATTTTAAAGAAAGCCAGGTGTGGTGGTGTACACCTTTAATCCCAGCACCCAAAAGGTAGAGGCAGGAGCTCTGAGTTCAAGACCAGCCTGGTCTACATAGTGAGTTCTAGGACAGTCAGAGCTACATAGTGATAACATATCTCAAAAAAAAAACAAAAGCAAAAAAAAACTAAACTAAACTAGCCGGGTGTGGTGGCGCACGCCTTTAATCCCAGCACTTGGGAGGCAGAGGCAGGCGGATCGCTGTGAGTTCGAGGCCAGCCTGGACTACAAAGTGAGTCCAGGACAGCCAAGGCTACACAGAGAAACCCTGTCTCGAAAAACAAAAACAAGGGGGCTGGAGAGACGGCTCAGAGGTTAAGAGTACTGGCTGCTCTTCCAAAGGTCATGAGTTCAATTCCCAGCAACCACATGATGGCTCACAACCATCTCTAATGAGATCTGGTATCCTCGTCTGGTGTGCAGTCGTTACGTGCAGGAAGAACACTGTATACATAATAAAATAAATAAATAAATAAATCTAAAAAAAAAAAAAACAAAAACAAAAACAAAAAAAAACCTAAACTACAAATAATAACGGCCACAATAACTTTTGAGTGTGTGTGTGTGTGTGTGTATGGGGGGCAAGGGTGAGATGGTTTCTCTATGTAGCCCTGTGCGTCCTGGAACTCACTCTGTAGACTAGGCTGGCATTGAAATCACAGAGATCTGCCTGCTTCTGTCTCCCAAGTGGTAGGATGAAAGATGTGAGACATAAAAACACATTTAAAAAAATTTTTTTGAGACAGTGTTTTTCTGTGTAGCCCTGGCTGTCCAGCACTCTTTTTAGACCAGGCTGGCCTTGAAATCACAGCGATCCACCTACCTCTGCCTCCCCAATGCATGCGCTACCACGACAAGCAACAACAACTTTTTAAAGGAGATTTGTACTTTTTTTTTTTTTTTTTCAGTTTGTCCTGTTTTTTTAGTATGTACTGAGGACCACATGCAGGGCCTTGTGCTTGCTTTACTATTAAAAAATCTGCCAACTCAAGCTGGGCAGTGGTGACACACGCCTTTAATCCCAGCACTCCGTAGGCAGAGGCAGGTGAGTTCAGGACAGCCAAGGCTACACAGAGAAACCCTGTCTCAAACAAAGAAAAAAACCCCAACTCTTTATATGTCAGTTACATAATTAAAAAGTACATTAGGGGGCTGGAGAGATGGCTCAGAGGTTAAGAGCACTTACTGCTCTTCCAGAGGTCCTGAGTTCAATTCCCAACAACCACATGGTGGCTCACAACCATCTACAATGCTATCTGATGCCCTCTTCTGGACTGCAGGTATACATGCAGGCAGAGCACTGTTTTTTTTTGGTTTTGGTTTTGGTTTTTCAAGACAGGGTTTCTCTGCGTAGCCTTGGTTGTCCTGGACTCACTTTGTAGACCAGGCTGGCCTCGAACTCACCTGCCTCTGCCTCCCAAGTGCTGGGATTAAAGGTGTGCGCCACCACACTGGGCGAGCACTGTATTCTTAATAATAAATAAATAAATAAAATCTTTAAAAAAATAAAAAAAAGTACATTAGGTGTTGGGAAAGACCCAGGTGCAGAGCAACTCAGGAGAAGCTAGGGGAATTGGAGGTTGGAGGGTGGCTTCCTAGAAGAGGAAGAAGCTAGGAGATCTGGGAGGCTTCCTGGAAGAAGCAGCACTGAGTTGGACTTGTCAGAGGGCAGGGAGACAGTGGCAGGTCGATTCTAGGTAGCACGATGGTTGGATGGTTCAGTGCAGTCAGGTAGGATAGAGACAGCACCAATGAGCCTTCAGCCTACACTGTTCCCAAATCCTAGCACTGCAGAGAAGTTGGCATGTGTCTCCACTGTGCCCCAAGGCCTGAGCTTCCTGGTAGCTTGTGAAAGTCCCAGGCTTAGTTGCTCAGTCCCTTAGTTGGTCCTGGTGGCAGAGTTGCTCTTCCCTCAGGCAGCTGCTTCTGAATTTGGCCAGGTGCTGCCTCCTATGGTCAACAGCATGGACAGTCCCAGACCAGGGCGAGTCTCATGGTGTGTGTTTACCTTTTGTTGAGGAAGCTCTTCAGATGGTATGAATCCTCTTGAGAAGAGAGGACACTTTTTTGTTTTATTTTGTTTGGTTTGGTTTGGTTTAGTTTGGTTTGGTTTTTCAAGACAGAGTTTCTTGCTGGACATGGTGGTGCACGCCTTGGGAGGCAGAGGCAGGCGGATCGCTGTGAGTTCGAGGCCAGCCTGGTCTATAAAAGGGAGTCCAGGACAGCCAAGGCTACACAGAGAAACCCTGTCTTGGAAAAAACTAAAGAAAAAAAGAAAAACAAGACAGGTCTCTGATCATTAATTACTGCTTGCCAGAATACACTTGTCCCTGTGCTTTCGAACGTACCAGTCCTTTTTACTGGAGCGGCTTTGTCTTTAATGTAAGGAAACAGTAGGAGTTGAGTAATTTTATCTTCGGCATCGATTTTTATCTCCTTTTTCACACATGCCATGATTTTTATTTCCTCCTTAGAATCTCCATCTATAATACCGGGATGCACAATAAAACCATGAGAAGTCAGCCCACTTCTTCCCAGAACCATTCCTACTGTGCCTGAAGGCAAAGGTCCGAAAACACCAGTATTTAATTTGTAACATTCAACCTGGGGAGATAGGGTAAGAGACATGTTTGAAGCCAGATCCAAGGCTGTACTGCCTTCAGTAGCATACATTAGATCACTAACACTCAGTTCTCGTTTTTTTGTGGGTTTGTCACTTCCTGACTGGCCAAAGGAATTTGGCTGGCATTGTTTACGGGGGCCCGAGCCGATGGCCCCC
Source organism: Acomys percivali (assembly GCA_907169655.1). Classification (NCBI taxonomy): domain Eukaryota; kingdom Metazoa; phylum Chordata; class Mammalia; order Rodentia; family Muridae; genus Acomys; species Acomys percivali. The sequence goes on along the minus strand of OU015750.1, from coordinate 6,424,161 downwards.
TCCTGCCATTTCCCGTCGGCAAGATATTGCCTTGCACATCTCTCTTAGACTGACAATCCCCAGACCAATGTTTCCCTTTTCCACACCGACTACAGTATGCTGGGAGTCTTGGTACCTCATTACCATCATGACCAGAACCTCCTTGTTCTCTCCTATGAGTTATGTTTTTTCCTGGGTTATTGCACCTTCCATCTCTACAGTTTCTTTGCACGTGACCAATTTTACCACAATTGAAGCACCGAGTATTATATCTGGGCTCTCTGGCTAAAGCTTGTCCCACAATATTATTTTGATACTCCTGAGAGTTGATATTAACTGTCTCCTTTACCCAGTCATCTAGTGGAGCGCCTCTTTCTTTTAATGGTCTATGCACCCTCTTACATTCAGTATTTGTATTTTTATAAGCCATGATAGGTTTTCATGCCTGTTTGTTGCCAGAATCTGGCATCACCTTATCCATAGCAGATCCTAATCTTTGTAAAAATTCTGTGAAGGGCTCCAGAGGTCCTTGGAACACTTTAGTAAAGGGAATAGTTGTTTTCCCAGGTTCCTCTACGAGCTCCCAAGCTCTCAAGGCTGCCTTACGACATTGTTCAGTCACTCTATCTTCAGCTTGAACTTGTTTTCTAATGTTAGTATATTGTTTTTCACCAAGCAATTGATCTCTATTAATATTTATTCCCTGTGTCGTATTTTCCTGTTTTATTTTTCTAGCCTGTGTTTGCCACCATGATAACCACTGTAACTGTTGTGCTGCTTCCAATACCGCTGAAACTAAATTTTTTCAATCTTGGGGAACAAGTCTATTCTGAGTGGCCCAGCTGTTTAACATTTGTTTAACGAAGGTAGAGTGCATACCATATTTGACGACGGATTCCTTAAAATGTTTTAAATCCATCATGTCTACAGGACGCCAGGCCATTTCGTCATAACCCTCAGCACCATTTTGTTCGGGCACATGACTTACAGTGACTGGAAAAGCTGAAGGTGTCTGGGTGACTGTGGAGGTGTCCTCCACTGGGACATTTACTTCCAAAGACCTTTTGGTCGGTCTGGCTTCCTTTGCCTCTGGTTTCTGGCCTTCTCCACCCTTTTTAACCAAAGGTGCCTTCTGCTTTTCCAGCCCTTTCAGGTTTTTTTTTGTATTTTGTCCATTTGTTCAGTCAAGTCAGTAATTCTTTCCAAAAGGATAGAGCTTATTGACTCTTCTGGGTTTTTTTTGGCTTTCCGGTCTCTCTATTTTCTGTCCTTCATCACTCCCAATTACCAAAAATTCTATCCGTTTTCCCATCCCTTCATTTTCTTTCCTCGGCCTTTCTATTTGTCAAGTCAAATCTGCAATCTTTTTCAAAAGGATAGAACTTACTGACCCTTCTGGTTTTTTTATGTCATTAGCCTGTCTTCTAATCCTTCTAAGCATGAAATATTGTAATAAAAGGACAATGAAAAAACAGAATTCCCTCTAAGTATAAGACAGGAAAGAGTTTTGCAACAACAGTTGAGACTTTGCTGATACCCTGAAACAGCATTTCTATACCTTCGAATACTGAATCTTCCCTCATACCATTAGGGACTGTGGAACCCATCGGGCCCCACGTTGGGCGCCAAATTTTGGCTCTGTTTCTTTCTTTCTTTTTTTTTTGGTTTTTTGGTTTTTTGAGACAGGGTTTCTCTGTCTCAGAGTCTCTCTGGACTCTCTTTGTAGACCAGGCTGGCTTCGAACTCACAACGATCCACCTGCCTCTGCCTCCCGAGTGCTGGGATTAAAGACGTGCGCCACCACGCCCGGCTTTTGGCTCTGTTTCTTAACAATTAAACTTTATTATACAACCCAACTAGCTTACACAAGAAGGAAAAAAGGTTAAAGTGACAAAAGAGTGAACCTTCCGGTATCCGTTCCTCGGGATGGGTCCTTAGGTATCTCTCTGGCCCGCGTGCTGGTCCAGCCTTTCCGCCGCTCCACACGCGCTCAAGCCCGGGCTCAACCTATTGCTCTCTCTTCCCCACCTGCCTGAGTCACGTGGGAAGGGCGATCTCTTTCTCCTGTTGAGGGTCAATTAGAAAAACAATAGCCCAGTTGGGGTTTCCAGGTCTGTTTCCTGAATTCCAGGCCCAGGATGGCTCCACTCAGTCTGTCACAAGGTATTCATGGGGTGCCCCAAGGGTAAAGCCCGCCAAGATTGCTTCCACCTGTGACAAAGCTTAATCTTTCCCACATGTGTGTGTATGTGTGCGTGTGTGCGTGTGTGTGTGTGTGTGTGTGTGTGTGTGTGTGTGTGTGTTTTCCTGGGTGTACCAGTGTACCATGTGTATACAGGAGACTGGTGGTCAGGAGTATTGAACCTTCTGGAATTGGAGTTACAGATGGTTGTGAGCCTTCATGTGGACACTGGGGACAGAATCTAGGTCCTCTGTATGACCAGCCAGTGCTTTCAACCACTGAGCCGTCTCCTCAGCCCCTTTGTCAACTTCTTTTTTCTTTTTATCTTTTGAGACAGTCTTAACTTTGTAGCTTGGGCTGGCCTTAGACTCACTCTGTAGACCAGGCTGGCCTGTCACTCACAGAGATCTGCCTGGCTCTGTCTCCCGAGTGCTGGGATTAAAGGCATGCGCCACTACAGTTGGCAACGTATCTCTTTATTGAGTCAGAGTCTCCCTGATGTAGCCCTGACTGACATAGAACTCGATATGTAGAGCATGCTGGCCTCGAACTCACAGCTCCATCTGCTTGCCTCTGCCTCCCAAGTGCCTCCCAAGAGACATGTTGCTATGTTCAGTCTCAGTTGATTTTGCTGTGTAGCCCCGGCTAGCCTCCGACTCTCAGGTGCCAGGATTACAGGAGAGCCCCCAATTGCAGACATTAAGCTCTTTCTAAAGGACTATGAACAGACCCAACCTCCTGTGGCTACCTCCCAATGGATGCTCTGGCCATTTCCAAAATGGGATGCTTTGGGGTAAAAGGTGCTTGCCTAGATGCTGTGGTCTGCTGTCTGGCCTCCTATAGACTAGTATTCCTCCTACCCCGTGCCTCTTTCAGACCATGTGACCAGAGAGATGCTAGACCGCATCCTGGCTGTGATACAAGGCTCCCACCAAAAGGCACTGGTGATGTAAGTAGACCTGAAAGCTCCGTCTGCCCTGCTAAGGGGCAAGGTCTAGAGGGGAGGAACCTGGAACACATACACGCGCGCGCGCACACACACACACACACACACACCTGAGGTGCGTGCCGGACTTGGGGTGGGAGAGGGTGATGGAGTCACCTACTAGCCAAGAACTTGGCCAAGAGCCCTCTGTCCAGCAGCTCATGACTCCTGACTCCCAGGCATAAGCCCTGTGGCTCCCAGGAGACTAACCAGCTCTTTGTAAACGGGACAGACATGTACCTGAGCAGTGTTCCAGGTAGGGACAGGAAGGCAGGCAACAGGGCAGAGCCTCCTGGGATTATTGTAGGAAATGGCTTAAGGAACAGTGCTCAAAAGATTAGCAAGAGCCGGGAAATGGCCAGTTGGGCTCAGAAGCCAATACTCAGGGCTTCAGGTGGGAAGGGCTGGGGCAGGATGAAGCTGGCCAGGGCCGTGGGGAACATGGTCTCCTTGGGGACCCTGTGAGGAAGGCCAGGCGGCAAAGGAGGCCAACTGTGAGGGGTGTGCCCATGGGTCGAAGCTTGGAGGCAGAGGAGAGATGATGTGAACACAGGAAAGAAGGGACCAGTAGGACACCAGGGTCCTGGAGCTGGGACATTTGTTTGGATGACCTTGGAACGGAGGTGGCATTGAGGTCCCTTGGGGTTGCACTCAGTGGGTGAGGTACCTGAGGGTGGAGCACAGTGCACTGGGAGGGGCCAGGATTGCTCAGCCTGTGATAGGTGAAGCCAGGGGTTGACAGAGGATGCTGCCTTTGGTGGCTGAGAGGGAGGCTGCTCTGAAGGTGGGTGGGGAGTGTGGAGAACAGTGGAGATGCATCCTTTATGGTGCGGCAGGTACCCCACACCGGTCTCCCATACTGGCCCTTCTGTCTCCCAGGTACTCCAACCTGGACATGAAGTCCCAGGAGGCCTATGAGATGGCTGTGCAGGGTGTGGTCTGGCCCATGAACAAGTCCCCGATGCTCATCTCTGGCATCCGCTGCCTGCACTTTGCACCTCCCGAGTTTCTTTTAGGTAAGCTGCAGTGATGCAATGGAGCCTGCATTCTGATCATGTGTGGCATGCCAAAGCCTGCATGTACAGCCCCGATTGGCTCGCCATGTGTGGCTTTTTTCCATCAGGTCCAAGGTCAGCCTAAGCCAGAGTAGTAGCACAAAGGCCGCCCTCTTCCTCCTGTCTCCCCAAGCCTCTGAAGCCAGCCGTTAAGAAGCGGAGGCTGAGGTGGGCGTGGTGGCACCCGCCTTTACTTCCAGCACTTGGGAGGCAGAGGCAGGCAGATCGCTGTGAATTTGAGGCCAGCCTGGTCTACAAAGTGAGTTCAGGACAGCCAAGGCTACACAGAGAAACCCTGTCTCAAAAACCAAAAAACAAACAAAGCAGAGGCTGGGGGCTGGAAGGATAGCTTAGAGGTTAAGAGGTCCTGAGTTCAATTCCCAGCACCCACATGGGAACCATCTATTATACAGTCTGGTGCCCTCTTCTGGCCTGCAGGCACACATGCAGGCAATCTTATGAAGGATGTTCCTTGGGGAGAGGTGTGTAAAGGAAGTGGATCCAGATCCGCTTAGTCCCTGGAGCTGTTCCTGATGGTCATGTCTGTCCATGTCTGTGTCCTGCAGAGGTGCAGTGTATGCATGAGACACAGCAGCAGCTGAGGAAGCTGGTGCATGAAATCGGCCTGGAGCTGAAGGCCACCGCTGTCTGCGTGCAAGTGCGGCGAACTCGGGATGGCTTCTTCAGGCTGGATGATGCGCTCCTGAGAACCCGGTGGGACCTACACAGCATCCAGGATGCCATCCAGGATGCTGCTCCCCGGGTGGCAGCAGAACTGAAGAAGAACTTGAGCCTACGCTTGGGCCACCAGCCCAGCGCTGGGCAGGCTTGGGCCTTCAAGGGCCCAGGCTCCACTTTGGAGGGGGAAAGCTATGCAGGGCAGTGAAAGGCCAGGCAGCTGCCTGATGTGGGTGGGCAAAGACAAAGGCTTGTCACAAGTCAGAACTGATGACTGTGCAGAGTGAGAGCAAGGGCCTTGAGCAGTGGCCCACGCCTGTCATCCCAGCAGAACAAAACAGTAAAGAAGTCTCTCTACAGGAGATTCAGAGTGACTGAGGTGAGCCGGGTGGGCTCAGGCTAGATCTTGTCAGATCAAGGCCAGCTTAGGGTTACTTAGAGAAACCTTGTCTCAAAAAACCAAGCCAAGGAGCTGGAGAGATGGCTCAGAGGTTAAAAGCACTGTCTGCTCTTCCAGAGGTCCTGAGTTCAGTTCCCAGCAACCACATGGTGGCTCACAACCATCTATAATGAGATCTGGTGCCCTCTTCTGGTGTGCAGGTGTACATGCAGGCAGAGCACTCAAAATAAATAAATCTTTTTTTTTAAAAAAAAAAAACCAAGCCAAGCCAGGGGAGGTGGTGCATGCCTGTAACCCCAGTACTTGGGAGGCAGAGGCCAGCTTGCTCTACAAAAGGAGTCCTGGACAGCCACATAGAGAAACCCTGCCTCAAAACAAACAAACAAAAACCCAAAAAACCATCAAACCAGAGTCAGGCCTGTTGGCTCAGGTCTGTAATCCTAGCATTCAGGCAGTAGAGAAGGGAAGATCAGGAGTTCAAGGTTAGCCTGGGCTACTTCCAGTGTTCAGCTTTGCACACCGATGGGAAGTACCACCTCAACACTTACTGACCATTGACTAGATTGATATGACTGATTATCTGAATATGTTTATACACTGGGGAAAAGCCTTTTCACTGTTTCAAGGTGGCATCTCACACCCATGGTCTCAGTACTGCTCAGCTGAGGCAGGAGGATGCCCTCAGTTTGAGGCCAGCCTGGACTTCTCTTTCTGGAGTACTTTGTAGTGCGTGTCAGTATTTAACCCTTCTACCAGTCATGGTAGTACAAACCCGTGATCATCACCTGGGGTGGTGGAGGCAGGAGGATCGGGAATTCAGGGTCATCTTTGGCTATTAAAAGGTTTATTTTTATGTGTGTACGTGTTTGCATCTGTGGTGTGTGTGTGTGTGTGTGTGCGCGCACATACGCCCCATGCATCATGAAGCCTAAAAAAGGGTATAAAAGCCCTGGAGCTGGCATTACAAGCAGTTGGGAGCCGCCGTGGGGATGCTAGGAATAGGCCACTGGTCCCTGGAAGAGCAGCCAGCTCTTAAACCACTCACCCCTCTCTCCAGCCCCCAGAACTTAATGTGGTCTCCTGCCCTGTGATGTAGTTCCTTGTAACTGTCCGGTCCCCTGGCTGTGGACAGTTAGAGGCTGGTCACTGTTCATGTCTGCAGTGCAAGAACCAGCAAAGCAGCAGAGGGTGTTCTTAGCGAGGTGGGGCGGAAGAGGTGTTGCGAAGACACAAAAGGGATGTATGAAATAGTCTTGTTTTGTTTTTATTTGAAAAGGACATACTCAGTGTTTTGATTACCCCTCCAACTTCCTAGTCCCCTCCTCAGCATGTCCCCTCTCAACTTCATCTTCTATTTTTTTTATAAGCCCCTGAGACCAACTAGTGTTGGACACATGCATGGGTATGGACCAGCCACAGCCTACCAGGGGCCACCAGGCAGCACTAGGGCCTCAGGGTGGTGGGTCCCCTGAGCCCTTTCCATCCTTGCTGGGGTGTTGACTGGCTTGATGCTGTGCTGACAGCCAAGGCTGTGTGAGACTGCCACATCCAGAAGACACGTTCCCAGTAGTTCCTCCAGTCCCTGCCTCCTCGCTGCCCTCTGCTGTGACACGCCCCAAGGCCTGAAGGAGATGGTATGATACAGATGCCCATTTAGGGCAGTCACTCCACAGTCACTCTGCACTTTGACCATCTGTGCATGTCTCGTTAACTGCCCTCCACCAAGTGGACAGTGCTGAGTTTTTTATGAGGCCTGAGAGCTGCCTTGGGTAAAGATAGGCATTTATAGGGCAGATGAGGAAGATAGCAGCAGTAGCTTCTCTTGAAGGACCTATGGCCACCTCAGCCATGCGTTCTTGGCGAGGTTTACAGTACCAGTCAGGAGTCATTCCTATGGAGAAGGCCTTAAATCTGAACAGGAAGTGGTTACCTCCATTAATAGTAATGTGGTACCACTGTTGCACTTATAGACAGTCTTGCCAAGATGTCTGTTTTTGGTTTTGGTTTTTTCAAGACAGGGTTTCTCTGTGTAGCCTTGGCTGTCCTGGACTCGCCTTGTAGACCAGGCTGGCCTGGAACTCACAGAGATCCACCTGCCTCTGCCTCTCGAGTGGCCAAGACATCTTTTATTGTGGCTTGAGGGTTCACACCTACGTCAGACCATCGGTTGGCCTTTCTCCCCCAGCAGCCTGCATAGCACCTTCCAGCCCTATGAGTGGAAGTTTCTGGGTTTGGTCTAGTCTGACTTCTTCATGTGCTATGACCACAGTGTGGTGTCTTCAGCAATGAGATCTGTCATATTCTGATGGGTAACCAAGAGCAATAGCGGCCGAGTGTGGTGGCGCACGCCTTTAGTCCCAGCACTTGGGAGGCAGAGGCAGGCAGATCGCTGTGAATTTGAGGCCAGCCTGGTCTACAAAGTGAGTCTAAGACAGCCAAGGCTACACAAAGAAACCCTGTCTCGAAAAACAAAACAAAAACAAAAACAATTTTTTTCAATACAGGGTTCCTCTATGTAACAGCCCTGGGTATTCTAGAACACTCTTTTAGACCAGGATGGCCTTGAACTCACAGAAGTCCATCTGCCTCTGCCCCCTGAGTGCTGGGATTACAGATGGGCGCCACCATGCCCGGCTATATGAAAAAAGTTTCTATGTGGTTTTTAAAATATCCTTAATGTTAGTTTCCCCTCTCCTTACCACCTAGGATTTTTTTAAAAGCTGTTTTTCTAATTTCATTTCTTGTTACTTTGGCCCCCACATATAGATACTTTCTGGCTTTCTTTGACTGGAGTTAACATATATTTGGAAAAATATATTTTGTACTGGGAGAAGGCCGGGCCTGGTCACGCACACCTGTTATCCTAGCACTTAGGGACAACAGCAGGAGGATCAGGAGTTCAAAGTCATCTTCAGTTACTTAGGTTGAAAAGAGCAAATAACAAAATGACTTTTTATTGGGGGGGGGGGGTGTACATGTGTTTGGAGAACAGAAGTCACATTTTTCTTCTTCAAATGCTCCCCACTTTGCCTTTTGAGACTGGAACTCTCATGAACCTGGAATCCACTAACTGGATGGCCAGGAAGCCTCCAAGATCCCCAATCCTCACTTCTCTTGAGCTGGGAGTACAAGTGTACCTTTCCCAGCTTTTTAAAAACCACAATACTGGGGATCGGAACCAAGCTAAGTGATGAGGAGCACTTTCACCAACTGTGTCTCCCTTGTTTTTTGAGGCAGGGTGTTAACTCTGTAGCTCAGGCTGGCTTCAAACCTGCAACAGGCCTTCTGCCTCAGACTCCTGAGTGCTGGGTTCACAGGTGTGAGCTACAGTACCACCTGAACATCTATTAGCATAGTTATGAACCCCTAGGTCTGAAAGGAGGCCATCCCTAAAAGGGAAGTGCCCGGGGCCTCTTCATGGGTACCCCAGGTGGCTGTGGGCCACTGTGGAAACTGGCCCTGACCACCTTCACATTTTGCCCTTTCATGATGTCTTCTAGGGCAGCCTGAAGCTCCAAGCAATACATGTTCAGTAAGCTCCTGGCTGGACCACCTCACACACTCAACTTCTCCATCCACATAATGATATCACCCAGCTTTCGAAGTCAGGTGTCTGGTGCTGTGGTCTGGCAGATGTGTATGCTCTGTCTTCTACGCACTGACTGCAGAACCAGAACAGTGACAGACAGACAGACAGAGAACCAGGCCTCACCTCTAACTCTTCTTTCTGTGGTATCAGTGATCTGCCTGGTAGGTTTTTGATAAGTAGAACCTCAGCCAGGCAAGCTGATGACGTAAGTCATGCTGACAAGTGTGTGGTAATCCCGGCCCCTTCTGCAATCCCTCCAATGACCCATGACCTCTCCGTCTTATCATCAGATAAAGGAGAGGCTCTGGGGGAGCAGCACACACATTATCACATTATCTGGCCAATGTCTAACACGGGCAGACTAAGCACTGTCCCGGCAGAGAGGAGCCTAGAGACAAAATGGCTCAGTACAGTATCTCCTGGGTGAGGCTCAGGAACAGAACGAAGGTAGCGAGGCACAGCTGAGGAAGTGGGGTTGGCACTGGACTTTGACCGACCCGTAGTACTCTTTCGCACACACAGGCAGTCACAGATGTAATTCACAGGAAACTGGGTGCCTAGGCAGGAGAAATGTACTATCAGTATCATCGAAAACAACGTAAGATTAGTTAACTGAGTATGATGTCAAGCATCCTAGTGCTACAGTGAAAGCTGAGTCAGAAAGGTCAACAAGGCAACTCTGCGTCCTTGTCTTAAAAAAAAAAAAAGCCTGTTGAAAGTCTGAAGTGATGACTCAGGGGTTAGGACCACTGTCTGCTCTTGCCAAGGACCAGAGTTTGGACCCAGCACCCATGCTAGGTGACTCACAGCTGCCTGTAACTCCACCTCTAGGCAGCTGGACACTACTCTCTGGTCTCCATAGGTACCTATGTGTGTGGCATAAACAAACTCACACATACGTAAGTTTTTTGAGTTTAGAGAGGTGGCTCAGTGGCTAAGAGCACATGCTGCTCCTTTGAGAGTCTTGGGTTTTGGTTCCCAGCACCCACATTGTGGCTCGCAAACATCTGTAACCTCAGTTTCAGGGGATCCAATGCTTTGTTCTAATCTCCTTAGATCCAGGAACACAAGTGGTATAGAGACCCACATTCAGGCAAGACAGTTGTACATCTAAGATAAATCTTTGAAAAAATGAGTAAAGTTGCTCAGTGCGGTGGCGCATGCCCATAATCCCAAAATTTGGGGAGGTAGGGGCAAGTGGATCTCTGTGAGTTTGAGGCCAGCCTGGTCTACAAAGCGAGTTCAGGACAGCCAAGATAACACAGAGAAACCCTGTCTCAAAAAACTAAAACTAAATAAATAAAATCCTAGCACCCAGGAAGCAGAGGCAGATCATCTCTGAGTTCAAAGACAGCCTGGTTTACATAGTAAGTTCCAGACAAAGGCTACATAGTGAGTAGTTGTCTCAAATCCCCACCTCCAGCCCTGGCTGCCCTGGGACTCACTTTGTAAACCAGGCTGGTCTTGAACTCACAAGAGATCTGCCTGCCTCTGCCTCTGGAGATGAAAATCACATACCAGCATGTAACTGGTTGTTTTGTTTTTACCAAATGGGATGTGTAGTTATGTACACAGTACATTGCAACTTGCTTCTTTGACTCAGTGGTAATGCATGGCTAAGTTCCATCAGGCTGGGGCTTTCCTTTAGGCAGAGCCCTTTGTGGTGATTAGAGACTTAGGCCATATAAGTCTGACCTTTTCCTTCTTTGGACAACTTCCTTCCTATTAAGCAACTCTTGCCGTAGGATGAGTGACTTTCTCAAAGGCCCAGTTCCAGTAAGTTTACGCAACCCCACTGGGCCAATGTCAGTCAGTACTTGTTATTATGTTATGGGCTTTTGGAGTACATGAGCACACAGGAGAGCCAAAACCCCAGGCAAAACACTGATGAGTAAAGACCAGAAGACAGAGCCAGGAAGCACAGAAAGTGATTCACTAGGGAAAGGCTGAGCTATCTGCAGAGTGGTTCCATGTCTGGGAAGCGAGGAAGATCACTAAGGCCTTTAAACCCTGACAGGCAAGGGCTAACTCTGGCCTTGACTTAGAAGCCCTGATGCCCCTCCCTGCTTTGGGGGTCTGTGTATTTGGCTGAATGTCACAGCTCAGGCTCAGAGCTGGCCTGGCCATAGTGGCCTGCTCCTCCAGAGGCTCAGATGCGCTCGCTGGCCTTTGCGGAGCCTGTTATCAGCAGCAGGCCGGCCCAGGGTGGCATGGAGATCGTAGTGAGGGTACTGTTATTAGTGACTCTGGCTGTCATTAGCTGAGGGCTTCGGGTGGGCGCTGATTGCTTTGTGTAGCATATTGGTTACTCACCCCTTATCAGGAGCAGATGATGTCATTAGCCTCAGCTAAACCTACGTACCTCCTACATATGTGCCCCAAAGGCAGCGCCAGCTATGGGGGCCGGAGAAGCTGCACACAGTGATATCCACCTACCCTATGATCCTGTGGACGGGGAACCCAGAGCAGGGTTTGCATTGGTCTCATTCTGTAGCCCAGGCTAGCCTCAAACTCCTGGTTTCAAGCGAACCTCAGTGGCCTTCCTTTTATTCACCGAGGGAGGACTCGAGTGAACCCAGGGCTAGGCAACAGCTGGTCTAGCTAGCTGAGTCCAAACATCTTCTGTCTCTTGGCCTTGTAAACACTGGAATTACAGGCAGGCTGACGCACCCAGGGTCTAGTTCTGGGGATCCGAACTCCAGTCCTCACCTTTGTTGCTTTGCCAACTCCTTAACTGCTGGGACATTTTCCCTAATCTCTAGCTTTTTTTTTTTTTTTTAATTTATTTATTATGTATACAGTGCTCTGCCTGCATGTACACTTGCAGGCCAGAAGAGGGCACCAGATCTCATTATAGATGGTTGTGAGCCACCATGTGGTTGCCGGGAATTGAACTCAGGACCTCTGGATGAACAGTCCAGTGCTCTTAACCTCTCAGCCATCTCTCCAGCCCTAGTTTGTCTTTTTTAATATCTTATTTGCGTTGGTATTTTGCCTGCATGGAGTTACAGTTGTGAACTGCCATGACCGTGCCAGGAATTGAGCTCAGGACCTCTGGGAGAGCAGCCAGTGCTCTTAACTGCTGAGCCCTCTCTCCAACCTCTATGTTTTTGGTTTTTCGAGACAGGGTCTCTCTGTGTAGCCAGTCCTGGACTACTTTGTAGACCAGGCTGGCCTTGAACTCACATCAATCCATCTGCCTGTGCCTCCCCTAGTGCTGGCATTAAAGATGTGTGCCACCACACCCGGCTTCATCCACTTCTAAGTTTGCCAGTCACTTGCCTGGGTGACAATGGCATGTGGAGGACGGGTGTGGCCCTGGGCTTGGGTCATTTCTACCTCTAGTGTGACCACCTCCCCAACATGAACTTCAGACCTGACTACGGAGTGCTTGGATATATATGCTCTTCTCTCACTTTGATTTTTGTTGTTGTTGTTGTTGTTGTTGTTTTGAGACACAGCCTCATGTAGCCCAGGCTAGCCTTGAGCTCTTGGTCCTCCTGCCTCAGTCTCCCAAGTGTTGGGGCAGCGAGTATAGCACCAGCCTGCGTTAATGTTCATTCTCATCGCCCAGAACTTAACCTCAGGTCTCCTTCCCCTGAAAGGTGCTCTCCCGTGGACCAGAACATGGCGAGGGAGAGATAGCTCAGGGGTTAAGAGCGCTGATGCTCTTGTGGAGCACCCACATAAAACAGTTCACAACTTACCTGTAATGTCAGCTGCAGGAGGGAACTGATGCCTCTGGTCTCTGTGGGCACCAGGACCCATGTGCATCGCGCACACACACACACTTTTAAATGTTTAAAAACTTGGTGAATGCACAAATGAGTGAGTGAATAGATAAATCTGAATGGCTCCTGGACACCTGTGGCTTCATGCTGTTCTTGCCCGCTGTCTCACCTCTCTGTAGCTGTGGGCTGTTGGCTCATTGAGATCCTAGTCATGGCCCTAGGGCCTGAAAAGTGCTTAGAACACACAGTGCTACCATCTTAACCCTGAGCTGACATTAGTGTCTGTGCAGTCATTAAGGCAGCCAAATTTGGCCACCACATCTTTTATCAATCAAGAAATCAGGCCTAGTGAGATGAAGCCGTCGTCGGTGCTGTCCGTGTATCTCTTTATCACGCTAAGCAGTGTCTTCAACCACAGGCAAACAGGCTAAAAGCTGTGCTAGTTTCTTTCTTTCTTTTTTTTTTTAAAGATCTATTTATTATGTACACAGCGCTCTGCCTGCATGTACACATGCAGGCCAGAAGAGGGCATCAGATCACATCATAGATGATTGTGAGCCACCATGTGGTTGCTGGGAGTTGAACTCAGGACCTCTGGAAAAGCAGACAGCGTTCTTAACCTCTAAGCCATCTCTCCAGCCCCCTGTGCTAGTTTCTTTTCTCATGACAAAAGGCCTGAGAAAAGCAATTTAAGAGGTGGCCACAGAGCCAGGTGTGGTGGCACATGCCTTTAATCCCAGCACTCGGGAGGCAGAGGCAGAGGCAGAGGCAGAGGCAGAGGCAGAGGCAGGTGGATCACTGTGAGTTCAAGGCTAGCCTGGTCTACAAAGCGAGTCCAGGACAGTCAGGGCTGTTCCACAGAGAAACTCTGTCTTGAAAAAAACAAAAAAACAAAAAAACCAAAAGAACAAACAAAAAAAGAGTCCAGAACATGCAGGGGCTACATAGAGAAGCCCTGTCCAGGTGGCCATGGTGGCCCACTGCTAGCCTTCAACCCCAGCACTCTGGAACTGAGGCAGGCTGAGCTCCGTGAGTTTGAGATCATCCACAGTAAGACCTTGTCTCAAACAAACAACTTAAGCTAAGGTTTATTGCTGTTCACAATTTGAGAGCACAGCTGTCCTGGCACAGGGGGCATAGTAGAAAGAAGTCACACCACACCCTCCGTCAGCAAAGAGACAGATAATTCTTGTGCCCAGCTTTCTCCTGCCTCGGATTGGCCCTGCCCCCCCCCCCCCCAGCAAATGGGGCAGAACTGTTGGCATTTGTGGTAGGTCTTCCGTTCCTCAGTTCAGTCTCTCCGGAAACACTGCCTTGGCCATAGGCCTGTTCCCATGATGATCCGGCATCTAGCCAATTTAATGAGATTAGCTATTGCTTCAGGATTGATGGCCCATACCAGTAATTCCAGCACTCAGGAATCTGGGTCCTGTAGGTTTGAGTCCAGTCTGGGTTGCACAGGGAGACATTCTTAAAACAAAACAAAAACAAAAACAGAAGTAAACAAATCCATACCCACTGTGTCAGCACCCCACTTATCTGCAGCCTCTCCTCAGCCCGACTGACACCTCCTTCCCTGCACCCCCCCTGACACACACACACACACACACACACACACACACCCTTAGACTATCTTAGGGGGAAGTTCAGGCCTTCTCTTAGAGATGGGATGGGTAGAGGAAGCTGAACGTTAGTCATGCCTAAGATGTCTGGTCTGGCAGGGATGGTGGCTGAGGAGGCTGTGGGGTGGTGGAGGCTGAGAGATAAGTATCTCAGGTGGGTGGCCAAGGTGTGACTAGTCAGGCCAGTGCTACTCATCTGGAGCCCCCCCCCTCCCAGGGCCCCCCAGAATCTGCGGAGCAGGTTGTAGTAATTTTTTCCTACATGGTCCCACTTCTGAGCCCCTTCGTGTCCTTTTTCTAGTCCTGGTAAATGAGAAGGTCACAAGAGGCCAGCACCTCCCTGGGAAACCAGCTGGGCAGGTTCTCTGGTGCCGGGGGAGGGAAGTGGAACAAGTCACCTCCAGGGAGGGAAGGCAGCCAAGGAACACAGGGGCCCGTGAGGCAGCATGGGATAGCAAGATCAGGTCTCTTCTGGGTCGTGGAGAGCTGAGATGGTGCCGGCTTTCAGGGTTGAGTGGCACTGGGTTTGGGGATGGGTGAGTGAGTGTGTTCTCAGGAGGATTTGTCGGGACATTATTACTGGTTCTTGGCAGCCATTTTGTCAGGCACCAGGGAACATGCAGCAGAGAGGAAAGGGTGCTATCAACACTCAGGGAAACAGCCTGGTGGCACAGGTCTGTAATCGTAGGTGCTCAGAAGGCCGAGACAGGAGGATCATAAATTCAAGACCAGCTTGGATGGCAGAGTGACTTCAAGGCTTGCCTGGTCTCAAAATGAAAATAAAGACGGACTGGGGGCTTAGTCTAGTAGTAGCGCATCTGTCTGGCAGGCACAAGGCCCTGGATTCAATACCTAGTACCACAAATGAATACCCACGGAAGCCGGCCTGGTGGTTAGGCCTTAGGAAGCTGAGGCAGGCAGGAGGATTACACGTTCAAGGCCAGCCTGGCCTACAGGGTGAGTTCAAGGCCAGCCTCGGCAACTTAGCAAGATGTTATCTCAAAGTGAAAATTAATAAGAAACCTGGGAATGTATCTTAGCAATAAACTGCTTTCTTGGCTCCTGTAAGCTGAAGTTGGGGAGATGGCTCAGTAGGTAAAGTGCTTGCTATATAGGCTTTAAGGACGTGAGTTCGGATCCCCAGCACCCATGTAAGGGCCATATATGGCAGCATGCTAAAGGGTGGTGACAGGCGGCTCATTAGCGCTCACCGACCAGCCTTCTTAGACCTTGGGTGAAAAAATAAGTTGGAAATACCATTATAGGACATTGATGTCACCGGGCATGGTGGTGCATGCCTGTAATTGCAGCACTCGGGAGGCAGAGGCAGGTGGGTTGTTGTGAGTTTGAGGCCAGCCTGGTCTACAAAGCAAGTCCAGGACAGCCAAGGCTACACAAAGAAACCCTGTCTTGAAAAACAAAACAAAAAAACAAAAGACATTGATGTCAATCTCTGGCCTCCACTGGTATCTGCATGCATGTGGCACACATTCATATCACACACACACACACACACACCAAAATTTAAAAACTGTGGTATGTGTGTGTGCCTGCCTGTGTGGGAGTGCACATAGGCACTAGGAGTTGATACCCTAGAACTGGGGTTTTAGACAGTTGTGAGCCACATGTGTGTACTGGCAATCAAACTCAGTTCCTTTAAGAGCAAGCAGTGCTCGTAATTGCTGAGCTATTCCTCCAGCCCCAGACAACTAAGAAACATGGCAGAGGTTTGCAACTAAGATCTCATACCTAAGGGCCAGGGAAGTTGTGGGTCCTTCCTCCCTCTATGCCTCCCTTCCCTTAGGTGGGAACCAGGCATCTGGGTGTGGTTCCACCGGTTGGGAGATAGAGGCAGGAGGATGAGGAGTTCAGGGCCATCCTGGGCTACATGAGAACCTGTCTCAAGAATCCAGTTCCAGGGCTGGAGAGATGGCTCAGTGGTTAAGAGCACTGACAACTCTTCCAGAGGTTATGAGTTCGATTCCCAGCAACCACATGGTGGCTCAAGACCATCTATAATGTGATCTGTTACATAGCCTTGGCTCTTCTGGAATATGCTGTGTAGCTCAGGCTGGCCTAGAACTCACAGAGACCCACCTACCTCTGCCTCCCACGTGCTGGGATTAAAGATGTGTGCCACCACCACACCATTTTTAAGGCTGACCTTTGCTGGGGAGGCAGCTCTGGAGTCAGACCACTGTCGATCAGTGCCTCATGCTCTGTACCTCAGCTGGCTCGGTCTGGGAATGGGTGTTCTACAGGGCCTCACTCCATCGCTGGGGCCAATGAGACGCCTCAGGTGAGCTGCACAGGCCCTGCCGAGCCACGGACTTGTGTAAATGTTGGTTATTGCAGTTCTCAGCCCTTGGCTCCTGAAACCTCCTTGTAACTGGCTTGGGGGTGTGACTGTCACCCTTCACCCCCTCTCCTGCTTCTGTCTTCCTGGAGGACTTTTCCTCACCCTGCCTATAGGGACCAGGCTTGGAGTGCCACCTCCTCCTCACTACAAGACCCTGGGTGCTTGGCCTGGCCCTCTTTACACTATCACTGGCTGGATAGGGTGAGATTTGGTGGCTCCATCGTGTGTCAGTCACAAATTCCCCCTTCCGGCTGACTAGGCCGAGTGGAGATTATATTGCACTTTTTTTGGGGGGGGGTTGGGTTTTTTGTTTTTTGGGTTTTTTTTTTTTTTTGGTTTTTGAGACAGGGTTTCTCTGTGTAGCCTTGACTGACCTGGACTCACTTTGTAGTCCAGGCTGGCCTCGAACTCACAGCGATCCTCCTGCCTCTGCCTCCCGAGTGCTGGGATTAAAGGCGTGCACCACCACGCCCAGCCCAAGGGGGCTTGGGTTTTTGAGACATGGTTACTATATTGCACTTTTGTGGAGACAGGTTCAGCATGAGATGCATAAAATTTTAGGGTTTTTTTTTTTTGTTGGTAGTGGTGGTGGTTTTTCCGAGAGACAGGGTCTCTCTGTGTTAGCCCTGGCTGTCCTGGACTCGCTTTGTAGACCAAGTTGGACTTGAACTCACAGCTATCCACCTGTCTCCAGAGTGCTGAGACTAAACGCGTGCACCACCACGCTCAGCCTAAAATCTTAGTTTTTAAAGAAAATTTTAATTGAAAAAAAAAAAAAAAGATGTGGGTTTGTGTACTGAGTGAAGTGCTCCTGGAGGCCAGAAGAAGATGAAAGAGAACCTGGCTTCTCTGGAAGAGCAGCACATGTTTTTAACTACCGAGCCATTTTCCAGCCCTTTAGAGGGATTTGAACTGAGCTCCAACCCCACTGTTAAGATGTTTTCAGGTAGGGCTCACACCAGATATAACAAGGTCTGTGTGTGTACGTGCCTTGTCAGTCAGGCTCTATTTTCCAACCATCTGGCTCCTTACTGCTTTGTTACTTATCTCTTGAGACTCCTGGGAAGAAAGCTAAAAGATCCAACTTTTGGCCAGTGGCCAGGGAAAGCCTGCACAAACAGGACCCACTGGACCCAAAGAAAGATGGCTGCCCAGCTGTTGGGCACATCTCTGAGTGGACACTGCCCCCTTGAGGCTGGTGCCTGCCATGGCACATGAGAAAGCCTTTCTCACACAGAACTGAATTTAGAGATGTTTGCCTTCTCAGTGCCCTAGGTACGTATGATTGATGTAAACGCAGGGCCTAGCTAGATGTGACTGGGTGACCTCTTGTCTCATGCCAAGGGTCCGAGTGGACCAGCCTGCCTCTCGGAATTCGTGTGTCGTGGGCCCAGGGGATCCTGTCTCTGGTTTCTGTACCCTGTCTCCACCCAGGACTGTCCATAGCACTGTTGCCTGTCTGACTTTCTACTGTACAGACATCAGTATTTCTCCCCTGGATGTCTCCCAAGTTTCTCAGATTGGTCAGGTATTGATCAAACATACTCCTGTAATCCCATGATGACATGTCTGTTTTGTTTTGGTGCTGGGAATCGAACTCAGAGCCTTGTGCCCGGTAGACAAGAATGTAGCCACTGACCTACATACCCAGCTCCTTACCCCCACGACATTTCTGAGACAGGGTCTCATGTATCCCATGGTCATGCTGGAAGATGTGAGGCCCTCCCCGTTGATGTAGGAGGTAGACTAGGAGAGACAATACCTCACGTGGAGATGCCCCGTCACCCTCAGTGTCTAATCCCTCCAGCCTCCTTGAGTCCCCTCAACTAGCAGACTCTGCGTTGCTGCACCTCACACCCTCTCTGTGCATCTCTCCTCACGGTTTTTATCCCACCATGGCTTAGCCCCGCTCCTCAATAGCTGTCATCTCACACTTTCCACACCAGGTAAAATCACTTGCCCCGGGGTCCAAACCCAGGTCGTTTCCAAGTATGACAAGAGCCTCTCATGAATTAGTCTCTTGAGAATTGCTGCCTTGGTTTTTTTGTTTGTTTGTTTGTTTGTTTGTTTGTTTGTTTTTGGTTTTTTGAGACAGGGTTTCTCTGTGTAGCCCTGGCTGTCCTGGACTCACTTTGTAGACCAGGCTGGCCTTGAACTCACAGTGCTCTAACTGCCTCTGCCTCCCGAGTGCTGGGATTAAAGGCGTGCGTCACCACGCCTGGCTTTGCTGCCTCAGTTTCTACCAAACTCTCCTTTCCCCGCTGCCTTCTTTCAGGACCCCAATCCTGTGGTACCTCAGACACAAGGCCATTGAGCTGCTGAGAAAGTTGTCGCAGACTCTCAGTTGATGAGAAAGTCCTGAGGAAGGAGACATAAGGTCAGGGGTGCAGGTAGTTTGATGGGCTGGGGTTCACGGGCAGAGGCCTGACTCCCTCAGCAGGGGACACTTACTTGGTCTCCTCCATGAGGTTAGAGCAATTGCCAGCATCATGGCTCTGTGTGGGCAGAAAGAAATAACGCACCATGATTCAGCGTCCCCTCACTATCACACAGGTACAGGGCGGGCCAAGCTCATCTCACCACCCATCTCCACTCCTCCCCATGCCAGGCTCCAGGAGCCTTCCCTGGACCAAGCTACTTGAAGAGAGAAGAGAGTTCAGAGAAGGTAGAGTCCTTCGGGAAGTAGACAGGAGGGCAGCAGGCAAAAGGGAAAGAGCACAAACCTGAGGTGATGCCATGCTAGTGAGATCAGCTTCGGGGGAAGGGACAACACCAAGAAACATAGTGTCATCAGCAGCAGTTGGCGGGGCAGGAGCGGTGCAGTCTGTGGGCACCTGCCATAGAACAGAGCAGGGGGGTTAGAAGACCATGCGGGAGAGACGCGCCTCACCGCCATGGACAGGAGGTGATGGGGCAAGCAGGGTAGCACAGCAGCAGGCACAGGACAGTCACACATGCTGGGAGCTCCTGGGATAAAGACATGGCCTGCCCAGGCCTCAGGCCACTTGGTAGCATTTTTATTTTTTTATTTTTTGGTTTTTCGAGACAGGGTTTCTCTGTGTGTAGCCTTGGCTGTCCTAGACTCACTCTGTAGAGGAGGCTGGCCTCAAACTCACGGAGATCCACCTGCCTCTGCCTCCCAAGTGCTGGGATTAAAGACGTGTGCCACCACGCCTGGCCTCACTTGGTAGCATTTTGAAGGGCCAGAAAGCAAAGCAGGGGCTGCAGGGTCTCTTTCCTGAACACCCCAGGACCTCTTTCCCTCTGGAGCTCTGACCTGTGGCAGCTGCAGCAGGTAGGAGGAAGTGCCCACGTCCAGCAGCCAGAGAGCTCGCCTGCCCCTGACTGTGCCCCTGACTGTGGGCCCTGCTCCTGGGATGGATTAGCTGTCATGGTCAACGTAACCGGTCTCCCCTTTTTCCTCTAGCGTTCCTGCCTTCCCTCCTCCCAGACCCACGCGCTGGCTGTGTTTGTTGATTCAGCAACACCTGGATAAAGCAGGGATCAGTGGCTGCTCTAGAGCAGAGGGGCAGCTGGCCAAGCGTGGACATCAGTTGTGTCGAGGGGACGGGATTTAGGTTTGCAGGCTTCACATCAAGTACCTCTCCCACTGAGCCATCTCGCTTGTCCAGGAAGACACCCACTATTATCAGAGAGACTTAAAAAAAACAAAACAGGGCTGGAGAGATGGCTCAGAGGTTAAGAGCACTGACTGTTTATCCAGAGGTCCTGAGTTCAAGTCCTAGCAACCACATGGTGGCTCACAAGCATCTATAATGTGATCTGATGCCCTCTTCTGGCCTGCAGTTGTGCATGCAGACAGAACACTGTATATGTATTAGTAAATAAATAAATCTCTTTAAACAACAACAACAACAACAAAAAACAAGTCTTCAGCTTCAGAGAAAGGCCTGGCCTGAATGGTCTCTGAGGATGCTAGAACAAACCAGTATTTTCCCACTGAGGAAACTGAGGCCTCAGACCCCCTCCACTGTCCCTTTAGGATCGGAAAAGTCCAATGTGTGACTCTCAGATTGCCCTAGGCACTCCCTCACTTATGCGTCCCCAGCACCTGAGACGGCCAGAACACCTGGCCAGGATCAGCTTTGATGACGGCGAAAGCGTTCAGTGCCAGCTGAGCGGCTTCATCTTGTGTCTCTCTCTGCTCCGCTTCCCAGACCCAACTCCAGCAGGATGTGGCCCTTGATTGGGCAGCCACCTTCAGCCGGGTAGAGGGCCGTTGCTTCCGTCTGGCGGACACCTCTCGAGGAATAAGAATCACGAAGGAAGCCCTAACGTCATGCCCAGAGGAAGCCATCCCTGTTCCACCTGGAGTCACTGCATCTAAATGCTGTCTGTGAGCTCACAATGCAGCTATGAGCTCATGGCTCCCTGCACCCCCAGCCGCAGACACCCACTTCTGCAGCCTTGAGTCCATTGGAAACCAACTTACCAATTCAGCACATGAGATCCCACCACACCAGACATCCTGGAGGAAGCACAGCTTCCCTCTGTGTGCATTTTTTTTTTTTTTTGAGATGGGCAAACACACGTGTATATGCAGTGTATGTGTGCCTGTCACTATGTAGGCCCAGGTGGCTGGCCTGGCATTTGCCATGTAGACATGTTTTCAATTCACAGTGATATGTCTGCCTCTGTTTCTTGAATGCAGGATTAAAGAAGTGCACCACCTTAGGGTTAGGGTTAGGGTTAGGGTAAGGGTTAGGGTTAGGGTTAGGTTAGGGTTAGAGTTAGGGTTAGGTTAGGGTTAGGGTTAGGTTAGGGTTAGGGTTAGAGTTAGGGTTAGGTTAGGGTTAGGGTTAGGTTAGGGTTAGGTTAGGGTTAGGGTTAGGTTAGGGTTAGGTTAGGGTTAGGGTTAGGGTTAGGGTAGAGAAAAAAAAGAAGTGCACCACCACACCTGAGTTTAAAATTTATTTTTATAGCAGGTCCCTGTTTTGTGTGTTGTGCGGATGGTGGCCTGCCTTCTGGTACTCAGGTGGAAAGGCGTCCACAACTCTGAGAACTGGGAAGTGTCCCAAGGGTATCCTGAGGTGTGGGAGCCTAGGACCTCGCAGCTCTGAGAGAAAGCCTCCTCAACAGAGATGCTGCAGCTCTGGGAAGGGTTGTCCCTAAGCCCTGAGGAGCTGAGGAGCTGAGGAGCTGAGGAGCCTGAGCTCTGCTCCTTTGTTTCTTCTCTTGTTCTTCTTTCTTCCAATGAAGGAGTCACAGCAGGCAGTACTTTTGAATTCATTAAAAAGTTTGCACGCGCCGGGCGTGGTGGCACACGCCTTTAATCCCAGCACTCGGGAGGCAGAGGCAGGTGGATCGCTGTGAGTTCGAGGCCAGCCTGGTCTACAAAGTGAGTCCAGAACAGCCAAGGCTAACACAGAGAGACCCTGTCTCGAAAAACAAAAACAAAACAAAACAAAAAAAAACCAAAAAGTTTGCACGCCTTTAATCCCAGCACTTGGGAGGCAGAGGCAGGTAGATCGCTGTGAGTTCAAGGCCAGCCTGGTCTACAAAGTGAGTTCAGAACAGCGAAAGCTACATAGAGAGACCCTGTCTCGAAAGAGCTCCCCCCCCCCCAATTATTCTATTTTTATTTGTTTCTATATTTTGAGACAGATTTTATTTACATAGCCCTGGCTGTCTTGGAACTCACTATGTAGACCAGGGCAACCTTGAACTCACCGAAACCCACCAGCCTCTGCCTCTGGTGTGTCAGGATTAAAGGTGTGTGCCACCATATCCAGCTTTACTTTTGACTTTAGATGCACTTCATTTTTAAACAACTACATTGCTGAGCCAGTGGCACACACCTGTGATCCCAGCACTCATTTGAGGCCAGCTTGGTCTACAAAGCAAGTCCAGAACAGCCATGGCTACACAGAGAAACACTGCCTCAACAAAACCAAAAACAAAAAAGGGGGAGTGGTGGGCCAGTCTTACCTGTGTTGTTCTGCAGCCCTGTAGCTCATCATTTCCAAAATGCTTTCACTGACTGCTGGTGAGCGTGTGCTAGTCCCTTTTTCCCTTACTCGCTCTCTGCTCCTGTATGACACTCTTGGGTCTTCTGGGCTGTATGTGTACTGGGCTCTGTGTGATCTGGATCTGGTGGTCATCCCGGCACCTTTTCCGGGCCTATAGAGTGGCATTGTCCCTGGGCTTTTCACTATGGCTTCCTCCCTCTTAGCTTTCTTTCTGTTTGGGTGACAGCTCCTCAGGAAGGCAGAGAAGAGTACTGTTGGGGGTTGGTCTGATGCTATGTATTTTAAAGCTAATTACTAGCCCCTAAGATTTGTCTACACCCCAGATGTGCACATTTTCACATACACGAAGGGATACTGTGCTACTTTGCCCCTGCCCTCCCCTCCCCCATTATCCCCAATTGGTTAATAAAGTTGTTGTAGCTGAGAAATAGTTTAAATAGCTTAGTGGTTTGATATCTGCCTAGTTCTATGCTTTAAGTCTCTTTGTGTCAATTATTTTGGGAGCTAGTGGGGCTTAAGAAAACTGTTGCAGCCGGGCATGGTGGCATGCACCTTTAATCCCAGCACTTTGGAGGCAGAGGCAGGCCGATTGCTGTGAATTCGAGGCCAGCCCGGTCTACAAAGTGAGTCCAGGACAGCCAAGGCTACACAGAGAGACTCTGTCTCAAAAAAATAAAAAAAAAAGAGAAAAAGAAAAATTGCTTTATTAATTATATGTTACAGAGTATGTGTTTCTTTTTTTTGTTTGTTTGTTTTTTGTTTTTTGAAACAGAGGTTTCTCTGTGTAGCCTTGGCTTTCCTAGACTCCCTTTGTAGACCAGGCTGGCCCAGAACTCACAGAGATCTGGCTGCCTCCGCCTCTAGAGTTGCTGAGATTACAAGCCTGCATGCGACACTGCGCCCAGATCTCAGTGTCTTTTGCATGTCTTTTCTCTGCCGCAGAATTCCATGCATGGGATCTAGCTTTCTATTGTTATACACACATCACTCCAAAACTTGATGGCTTAGTGGACAGGTTGACGTCTCCCGTGGTTCTGGGTGCTGGCTGGCCCTACTGCAATCCCCTGTGGGATTACTTATTCAGTGGCAGTCAGCGTCATCATCAGGCATGGCAGAACAAGCACATCTGGAATGACACACCCAGTTGCTATTGATGCTCCTGTTGGCAGGCGCTGTCGACCACATTGTGTGCAGTGTCAGTCGCCCAACATGCTTACCGTGGCCTCTCCTGTGGCATGGGTACCTTACTGAATGGTAGCTCAGGTCCAAGAAAGTTTGTCCTCAAGTCTTCTACACTTCTTCCCCACAAAGGCATTGGCTTCCCAGAGTCTTTTCTGTTTTTGAGAGTCTTATGGATGCCGGACTGCTGAGGATGACCTTGAACTTCTGATCTTTGCCTCTGTCTCCTAGCGATGGGACTGTAGATGTGTGCCATCGTGCCACGTTTTTGTGTAGCCAGGACTTCATGCATGCCAGGCAAGCACTCTATCAACTGAGCCATGCAGACTTCTGCTACCAAAACTTTAATTCCCAGCAGTTGTTTACCTTAAAATTAATTAATTAATTAATTAATTAATTAATTAATTATTATGTACACAATGTTCTGCCTGCATGTACACCTGCAGGCCAGAAGAAGGCATCAGATTTCATCATAGATGGTTGTGAGCCACCATGTGGTTTCTGGGAATTGAACTCAGGACCTCTGGAAGAGCAGTCAGTGCTCTTAACCTCTGAGCCATCTCTCTAGCCCTTACCTTTTTTTCTGAATGGTCTGCTTCTCCTCCTTCCCCTCCTCTTCCTCTTATTGACTTTTTTTTTTTTTTTTTTGTTTTTTTTTCGAGACAGGGTCTCTTTGTGTAGCCCTGGCTGTCCAAGACTCGCTTTGTAGACCAGGCTGGCCTCGAACTCACAGCGATCCGTCTGCCTCTGCCTCCCGAGTGCTGGGATCAAAGGCGTGCACCACCGTGCCCAGCTTTATTGACTTATTTTTAAGTACAGCATCTTGTTCTTTGTTTTTCGAGGCAGGGTTTCTCTGTGTAGCCTTGGCTGTCATGGACTCGCTTTGTAGGTCAGGCTGGCCTTGAACTCACAGAGCTCTGCCTCCCGAGTGCTGGGATTAAAGGCGTGCGCCACTGCTGCCCAGCTTCAGCATCTTGTTCTTACAAGTGGCTTCTCTAAATTCTCTGGGGACTTAAAGAAGGTTTTTCTTTCCACTATTTTCTTTCTTTCTTTTTTTAAAGATTTATTTTATTATGTATACAGTGCTCTGTCTACATGCCAGAAGAGGGCATCAGATCACATTATAGATGGCTGAGAGCCACCATGTGGTTTCTGGGAATTGAACTCAGGACCTTTGGAAGAGCAGATGGTGCTCTTAACCTCTGACCCATCTCTCCTATTTTCTTTCTATTTCCCACCATATACTTTTCTCTGTTTATTTTTCTTTTCTTTTTTCTTTTTTTGGTTTTGCTTGTAGAATCAGGCAAGCTGCTGATTATTCTCTTTTATTTTATTTATTTATTTATTTGACAGGGTTTCTCTGTGTGGCCCTGGTTGTCCTGGTACTTACTATATAGACCAAGCTGGCCTTGAAGTTGGAGACCTGTTTGCCTCTGCCTTCCAAGTGCTGGGAATAAAGGCATGTGTCACCACGATCTGGCCCTTAGAATTTTATTTTTAGTTATGGGTGTATCTATGTGTGGTGTTTGAATGTGCATGGCTCCTGTAGGCTCATGTTTGAATTCTCTTTTTTTTAAAAATATTTTTATTCAATTTTTTAAAAATATATGTGCATTGGTGTGAGGGTGTCAGATCTTGGAGTTACAGACAGTTGTGAGCTGCCATGTGGGTGCTGGGAATTGAACCCAAGACCTTTGGAAGAGCAGACGGTGCTCTTAACCACTGATCCAACTCTCCAGCCCTCATGTTTGAATTCTTGGCCCGCAGTTGGTGGACCGAGCATTTTTGGTTGGGAAGGATTAGCATGTGTGGCCTTATTAGAGGAAGTGGCTGCCTTTGAGGTTTCAACTGCCATGCTGACTCCCAGCATCTCTCTGCTTTGCAGGTTCCTGTCCTCTCTGCCCCCTACTGGCAGATGAGGATGTGAGCCATGCTCCCCATCATGGTGGTCATGAACTCACCCTCTGAAATTCTAAGCCCCCAATTATTAGGTGGCTAAGTCCCTGGCCAAGAGGGAACCAGGCCCTTCCTGGAAATAAAAGCTTCATTTTCTGCATGTCTTGGAAATCTGACCCAAGATCACAGCACCCTGCTGCCTTAACTCACAAGCCTTGGCTGTCGTGGACTTGCTTTGTAAACCTGGCTGGCCTCGAACTCACAGTGATCCGCCTGCCTCTGCCTCCCAAGTGCTGGGATTAAAGGTGTGTGCCACCATGTTAAACCATTCTATAAAAAGCCAAACTACCTTTTGTCGAGGCTGGTCTCTCTTCTTTCAGAGACCGGCTGGCAGTTTGTACCTCAATGATGCTTCATTCTTTGGCTTTATCACAGCTCTGGTAGTCTCACTTTGCAGTAAACCTTAGGCCTATAAATTCTATAAATTGCCTCTGTTATGGAGTCACTTCATAGCAACAGAAAAGTAACTAATACATTGTATTTGTGCATATGCGTGTGAGTGCAGTGTCTTTTTTTTTTTTTTTTGAGACAGGGTTTCTCTGTGTAGCCTTGACTGTCCTGGACTCCCTTTGTAGACCAGGCTGGCCTCGAACTCACAGCGATCCGCCTGCCTCTGCCTCCTGAGTGCTGGGTTTTTTTTTTTTTGTTGTTTGTTTGTTTTTTTGAGACAGGGTCTCTCTGTGTTGCCTTGGCTGTCCTGGACTCACTTTGTAGACCAGGCTGGCCTTGAACTCACATCGATCCACCTGCCTCTGCCTCCCAAGTGCTGGGATTAAAGGCGTGCGCCACCACGCCCGGCAAGTGCAGTGTCTTTAGAGGCCACAAGTGGGCATCAGATCCCTGGAACTGGTGTTGCAGTTGGTTGTGAGCTGCCCTATGTGGGTGCTTGTGGGGAGCCATGCCAAATTCTGCCATGTCAGAAATCCCATGCTTAGGCTGCATGCTGTGACCTTCAAGTTGCTGACCTTTGCCAGAGGAAGTCTTGTGTTCTAGGCTATCCTTGAACTAGTTACCTTTGAAAGAAGTAGGGAAGTCCCAACTGGGAACCAACCAGAGGATCAAGAAAGTTCTTACAGGGAGCAACTCAGAGAACTAGGAAGTTCTACAGGGAGCAGTTCAGGCCATTGTATTCTTGCCTAGGGGCTAGGGAGAGTGGGATTAGAGTAGATCCTGTTGACCTAGCTATATAAAGTCTTACTCATCTGCATTAAAGAGAGTCTTGATTAGAAATTTCCAAATATTTCTCGCGTCTCTGTACCCTACTTTCAATCCCCGCTACCTCTTTCAGGTGAACCCTGGTTCGATTTGTCCCGCTGGCCGGGACACATCAGGTGCTGAGAACCAAACTTAGGTCCTCTGCAAGAGAAGCAAGTGTTCTTACTGGCTGAGCGCTCTCTCCATCCCTTCCTTTTAAATGAACTCATTTATGTATGCTGGCTTTTTGAGACAGGGTTTCTGTGTAGCAGAACTCAGAGGTTTGCCTGCCTCTGCCTTCTGAGTGCTTGGATTAAAGGCTCGCACCACCACTGCCCTACTCCCTGCCAGCAACACACTGTGTTTTGCTTTTGGTCTTTTTGAGCCTTGGCTGTCCTGGAACTCACTCCGTAGACCAGGCTGGCCCCGAACTCAAAGATCTGTCTGCTTCTGCCTCCTGAGGGATTAAAGGTGCCATCACTCCCAGCTCAACTTCTCCCTTTTATTTTGAACATATTTTTAGTTTAGGAGCTTCTGGATCTTACGGATGAGCTGAGCGTGAACCGCGAATCTGCTTGTGGGGAAAGTTCATTTCCGGTTCTAGAGGCTCTGCTGAGACAAAGCCACCTCTCCTCATCCCAGCCTCAGTCTCACCGACCCAAGCCTCAGGGCAGTGTCAAGGCCAATTTGAAATTCAGCTGGTGGGGCTGGAGAGATGGCTCAGTGGTTAAGAGCACTGTCTGCTGCTCTTCCAGAGTTCAATTCCCAGAGCCGGGCGTGGTGGGGCACGCCTTTAATCCCAGCACTCGGAGGCAGAGGCAGGCGGATCGCTGTGAGTTCGAGGCCAGCCTGAACTACAAAGTGAGTCCAGGACAGTCAAGGCTACACAGAGAAACCCTGTCTCGAAAAACCAAAAAAAAAAAAAAAAAAAAGAGTTCAATTCCCAGCAACCACATGGTGGCTCACAACCATCTGTAATGTGATCCGGTGCCCTCTTCTGGCATGTAAGTTTACATGCAGACAGAATACTCATAAAACATAAAAATAATAAATATTAAAAAAAAAAAAAAAAGAAAGAAAGAAAGAAAGAAAGAAAAGAAATTCAGCCGTGATCAAGGCTGGCCAATTGTGCCCTCCTCGGTCTCAGTCCCGAGGCATTTTTCTCCTTGTCTGGGAGCTTAGGGGCGAATATACAGAAGGTGGCCGCGCATACCTGCATTGTGAGTGTAATTTTTTCAGATGACTGGGTTGGGGCCTGTTGTAGAGTCTTTGGCCTGGTACATCTCAGGGAAGGTGGAGCACATGTTTTAAATATCACCTCTTTCATGAAATCTACACTCCTGCCTTCTCTGGGGTGGGGGGTGGGGGTGGGAAGCTGATGGGAAAGATTAAAAAAAAAAAAAAAAAAAAAAAAAGACCTACGTATACTATCCTGCCTTCGGGTCACAGGTATATCCAGCTTCGTTTCCCAGGTAGCCCAGGTCCCCACCTCTCCCTACAGTTTCTCATCCCGGTGGGAATTGCCCTGCCTCCCGCCTGCCCTATTGTCTTCAAGGTTGTTCCCTCCTCAACACCCAGGCGCGGAGGCTCCACAAAGGGCTCGATCAAGGCTCCACTGAGCGGATCCTGCCCTCGGGGATCCGCCGCAGCTCTAACTGTCCCAGACCGGGAGGACACAGACTGGGTGCCTGGGTGCGAGCGCCAGGGCGCGAGGGAGCGACGTGTTGACACAGCCTTGGACAAACAGGGCGGTCAATTATTAACCTGCCTGCCGTGCGGCGGGCACCAGGAAACCCGAGCCGGCGCCGTCCACAGAGTGGGGCGGACCGAGGCCGGAGGCCCAGAGTAGCAGAGCCCGTGTGCACCGGCGCGGATCCGGCCATGGAGGCAGGTGAGGGGCGCGGGGCACAGGGAACACAGAGCAGAGGACTGAGGGTGTGGACAGGAGCGAAGCATTGGGGCAGGGACAAACTCGCACCGAGAGTCGTGACAGGGCGCGCGCGTGGTGTGTGTGTGTGTGTGTGTGTGTGTTCAAGAGGCTGTGGGGAAAAGTTCAGAATATCCCGCCCTTTCTTGCACCGCCGCTAAGAGACAGTTGGGGAAGGACGCGCCCCAGGTGGACAGCAGGTGTCCTGGCAGTAGCAGGTGGCTTTGCATTGCCCGCCGGGAATCTCCTGGCTGCATCCTGTGTTTGCTGGCTTCGATAACCCTCCGGGACCAGGCTGCTGTCCCCTAAGCAGGGTGACCGACCCAGCAAGGCAGAGCGGGGGATGGGTGGGTGCGTTGGGAGAGACCTCACAGGCTGTATGGGCAGGCGTGGGTGTTCCATGGTAGGATCCTATCCAGGCCAGATATCTAAGCAGGGGACCCTGCGGGTGTGTGTGTGTGTGTGTGTGTGTGCGCGCGCGCGCGCGTGTGTGTGCAAAACTGCGTCCCTGTGTCCCCCCCCTCTTTCCCCGCCCCTCACTAGAGAGTCCCATGGTTGAGGGGAATGGGGTGGTGCCAGGACGTGTACAGAGTACCGATTGGATGCCCTGGGTGCCCCTCACACGCCCAGCACCCGTTGCAGAGGATGCCAGAGTGAGTAGCCGAATTCCCCTCTGTCCCACCCCCTTCTAGAACACCTCAAGCCTTGTCTAGGTCCCCTTCCTGTCTCAACTGGACTGTCGCCACAGGCTCGGGTGTCGAGAACCCGAGAACCTGAGGCCACCGAGCCGGGTGCAGCCAGCGGATTTATTTACTCCGTGGCCCCTATCTCGGTGCCATCAGGCCCGGTATTTGCACTGGCGGAATCCAGGGAAACTGCGGTTTTTGTTATGATAACTGGGACAGGGGCCTGGCGTTTCTGCCTTTCTGCGGTGGCTCTTGTCGACGTGCTTGCTAGGCCCTCGGTTCCCTGGCCTAAGAACTAAGGAGGCTCCTTAAGACCTAGGGAGGACCTGATGAGTCCAGGGCCCCCGGCACCTGCTTCCTGTCATGTTTGTAACACCGCGATTGCCATTATCCATCCTTACACAACCCTAGGTGGGTTCCAGGGCCCATGCTCGCTCCTGCTCTCAGAGCAGCGGCTCCTGGGACTGACAGGCTGTGTCCAGGAGTTGTCTAGGAAAAGGCTCGGTCTGGCTTATTGGCTGTGTCGGGTGGGGAGCTCCAACGTGCCAGTGATGTGCATGTGTGAGTGTGTGTGTATGTGTGCGTGTCTCTGTACATGCATACGTGTGAAATGGGTCCACAGTGGCACAGAGGCCGGGTGGCGGTGGTGCATGTCTTTAATCCCAGCACTCGGGAGGCAGAGGCAGGCGGATCGCTGTGAGTTCGAGGCCAGCCTGGTCTGCAAAGTGAGTCCAGGACAGCCAGAATAACATAGAGAAACCCTGTCTTGAAAAATAAAGTGAGGCAGAGGCAGGTGGATTGCTGTGAGTTCGAGGCCAGCCTGGTCTTCAAAGTGAGTCTAGGACAGCCAAGGCTACACAGAGAAACTCTGTCTCAAAAAACCAAAAAAAAAAAAAAAAAAAAAAGAAAAATAAAGCAACAAGCAAGCAGACACAGTGGCACAGAGGCCAGAAGGTATATTTAGTAGTATATTTAGTCCTGTCTCCATCCCCCACAGCACTGAGGTTCCTGGTACAAAGTGCCACTGCCCACTGACTCCTGCTTTTTCAATGGGTGCCGTGGGCCTGAACCAGGTCCTCCTGCGCGTTCAGCAAGTGCTTTTACCCATCAAGTCATCCCCACCCCACCCCTGCCCTGTGTAGGTAACTTTAAAAATCCTTCCCTTTCTGGGCTGGAGAGATGGCCCAGAGGTCCAGAGTTCAATACCCAACAACCACATGGTGGCTCACAACCATCTATAATGAGATTTGGTGCCCTCTTCTGGCCTGCAGGTGTACATGCAAGGGAAACACTATATATAATAAATAAATAAAATCCTTAAAAAAAAAATCCTTCCCTTTCCTCCTCTCTTTCACCTTCCCCCCTCCAGTATTGAAGACTGAACCCAGGGTCCCACCAATGCCCGGCAAGCTCTCCACCACTCACCTATATGCCAGCCTTTAACAAGTTTTCTTAATGTTTTAACTCTGAGATATTGTTCAAATACACCAGACCAAACATAGTTAAAATGTGTGTTGTGGTCTCTGTTTAAATATCAGACACTTCCCAAGCCCCCATCATGCCAGAATAAAGGTTAGCCTGGTCTACATAGTGAATGTTGAGCTTGCTGGGGCTATATAGTGAGAACTTGTATCAATAACTAAAGAAATTAGTTCAGATATTTTATTGTTGTTTTTGTTTCTTTTCTTTTTCTTTTTCCTTTTTGGTTTTTTGAGTCAAGGTTTCTCTGTGTAGCCTTGGCTGTCCTGGACTCACTCTGTAGAACAGGCTGCCTCTGCCTCCCAAGTGCTGGGATTAAAGGCGTGTGCCACCACCGCCCAGCTAATTCAGATATTTTAAAATATGGCCTTCTGTTGAATTTATTTAATTTCAATTGTGTTTCTTTTTACCTTGTGGAACATGGTTACAATGGATTTATTTTTTCTTATAATTCCAGTATCTGGGTATCAGAGTTAGCATGTGTTAGTTTTTCTTTACTTTTATTTATGAGGTTTTATTTTATTTTATTTTATTTTTTTGGTTTTTTGAGACAGGGTCTCCCTATGTAGCCTTGGCTGTCCTGGACTCCCTTTGTAGACCAGGCTGGCCTCGAACTCACAGCAATCTGCCTGCCTCTGCCTCCCGAGTGCTGGGATTAAAGGCGTGTGCCACCACGCCTGGCTTTTTTTTAAAAAAAGATTTATTTCTTTATTATTATGTATACAGTGCTCTGCCTGCATGCACACCTACAGAAGTGGGCATCAAATCACATCACAGATTGTTGTGAGCCACCATGTGGTTGCTGGGAATTGAACTCAGGACCTCTGCAAGAGCAGTCAGTGCTCTTAACCTCTGAGCCATCTCTCCAGCCCCTGAGGTTTTAATTTCTTGTTTTGTTTGTTTTTTTGTTTTGGTTTTTCAAGACAGGGTTTCTCTGTGTAACCCTGGCTACCCTGGAACTTGCTCTGTAGACCAGGCTGGCCTCAAACTCAGAGATATGCCTGCCTCTGCCTCCCAAGTGCTGGGATTAAAGGTGTGCGCCACTACCATCTGGCTTTATTCCTATATTTCTCTTTGTTGGTCTTTCTCTTCCTCCTCTCCATGTTCAGTGTGTGTGGAATGCTGGGGTGCACAGTGGAGGTGAGACGACAACTTGTAGGGGTCTTTTCTCTCCTTCTATGACATTGGTCCTAGGGACTGAACTCAGGTGGTCAGACCCAGCAGCACGCTGCTTTACCATGCTGAGCCAGCCACTGGCCTTTCTTCTTGTTTTTGAGATAGGGTGTCAAGCGGTAGCCTGGGCTGATCTTTAACTTGCAGCAATCCTTCTGCCTCAGTTTCCTGAGTGCTGGTGCTGCAGGACTTGTTGGCCTTTTCCCTTGAAGAACGCTCACATAGTCCTAATTATTCACATTGCAGTCAGTCAGGGTTGTGCCCTTGGTGCTGGGGCTGCTGGTGTTGTCTCTTAGTGTTGTTTCTTGGCTCTATTGTAATTCCCTGGCTGGCGGGATGTGGCCAGCCTGGTGAGTGAGGGCCCACAGTTGGAGCTGGTTCACTTTCTATGTGTTGCGTCTCCACGTTGGCTCCCTTTTCAGGCTTCTTGTGTTAACATGGGTCTGGCCCTGCACTGCTGCTCAGGGCTGCAGCTGGTACATGTTCGGGACTTGGGTTCTCCAGGACCAGAGAGAGTCAAGGGCAAAGGAATCAGATGGTGGCCCTGCTTGCTCATATGCCGTGCACAGGGAGTTCACAATCTCTCTTCCGCTCTTCCTGTGAGACCATTCCTTTGTTATTTGTTATGCTTTGTTTTTTTGAGACAGGATTTCTGTATATAGTCTTGGCTGTCCTGGAACTAGCTCTGTGGGCCAGGCTGGCCAAACTCACAGAGATTCGTCTGCCTTTGCCTCTCGAGTGCTGGGATTAAAGGTGTGTGCCACATTCCCCTCCCCCCAACCCCCCAATTCCCATGCTAGCAAGACCATTCCTTTATCCTGGGCCCAGCAGTACAGCCTGGACTGTGTGCTCAGCAGGTTTACCCCAATTTTGCTCCACATCCCTCCCTGTGGCCAGGGGCTCAGGACTGGGAGGGAGCAGGAGATGAGGAATCTGCCTGCTGTCCTCATGTTCACCCAGGTGGATTTGGTGTAATCAGCTGGAGAGGTGAGCGTTTTTAAAAAAAAAATGTGGTGGGCTGGAGAGATGGCTCAGAGATTAAGAGCACTGTCTGCTCTTCCAAAGGTCCTGAGTTCAATTCCCAGCACCCACATGGTGGCTCACAACCATCTGTAATGAGACCTGGTGCCTGGCGGGTAGGCACATATGTAAGCAGAGCACTGTACATATAATAAGTAAATAAATAAATCTTTTTTTTTTATATGTGACTAGTCGGGCTGGAGAGATAGCTCAGGGGTTAAGTGTATTTGCTGCTCTTGCAGAGGATCTGGGTTCAATTCCCAGCCCCTACATGGTTGCTTACAACTAGCTGTAGCTTCAGCGCCACAAGCTCTAGCACCCTCTTCTGGCCTCCACAGTCATTGCATGAGTATGGTGTACATACAACACATAAAATAAATGCCGGGCGTGGTGGCGCACGCCTTTAATCCCAGCACTCGGGAGGCAGAGGCAGGCGGATCGCTGGGAGTTCGAAGCCAGCCTGGTCTACAAAGGGAGTCCAGGACAGCCAAGGCTACACAGAGAAACTCTGTCTCGAAAAAGCAAAAAAGAAACCTGTAGTTAAAGCACATAGCATAAACCTTTTCGTTATGAACTTTTTTGTCCTTTATTCTTTTCCCAAGAGAGGAGGCCATAGGTCAGCTTTAGGCATTTTCCGTCTGGACCTGCCTACTCTGGATTTTGAGTCTCTCACTGGCTGTTAGGTCATTAGACTAAGGTGGCTGGCTAGTGAGCCGCAGGGATCTGGCAGTCTCCGCTGCTGGGATGGCAGACTTCTGCCACGATGCCAGGGATTTTATGTAGGTTCTGGGGAGTGAACTCAGGTTTTCTGGTTGCACAGAAGGCATAGCACCAACGGCCCTTACAAGACCACAGCTAAGAGCCTAGCTGGCAGTTTCAGTAAGTCCTGTACTTACCGCATTGTGAGTTTCACTTCCTTCAGGTCTAGAAGTTCTTGGTCACCCGAGCAGACCCTCTATGCCACTGAGCACCCCTCTCCAGCTCTAGTGACAGAGCTTGGCCAGTGCCCAGGCCAGAGAAAGTGCCAGGCTCCCTCTAGGTTCTAGAGGGCGCACCACCTGAGCTCTGGGTGCGACTAGCTGCGGAATCTGCATAACAGCAGCCGAACATCAAATCCCTGCCTTTCTCTCCAGGTTCCGACGCCAAGGGGGGCGACAGGCCCGCAGGCCCAGAGGAGCCCACAGCAACCGAGGACCCGCGCAGCCCCGCGCAGCCGTCGCTCCCGCAGCTCCCTCGCCGTCCGCAGCTGCTGGACGAAGACGCGGGGCCGGAGGAAGATCGGGCCGCGACCGCAGAGGGCAATGAGCAGGCCCGGGGGGACCCAGAACCCGCGTCCGCGTCGGGCGAGGCGGGGCCCGCGCCGAAAGCCACCAGTGGCACCGTGCCGCCCATCGGCTTCGTGGGCGAGCCCCCGCCTTACGCGCCACCGGACCCCAAGGCAGTGGCACTGCTCTACCCGCCCTTCCCGCAGGTGCCAGTGCTGTTCCAGCCCGCGCCCGGGCCGGCCACACTTTACCCGCCGCCGCCAGGCCCGCTCTTCCCACCCACAGCCAGCGGAGCCTCCTTCCCCTTCCCCACGGTGAGCGCAGCGTCCCCTCAGCAGGGCGAATCCAGCAGGGTTCCAAAGGAGCTATCCAGGAAGGACACCGCACAGTCTGCGGGGGCAGCGGTGGGGGGGGGGGTTGGGGGGAGTAGGTGGGTGAGTGTGGCCAAGCCAGGTGTTCTGGGAAGGATGGGGTTTGTTTTGGTGGTCAGAGGAGTAAGGAAGGTGCCATCAGTGAAGGCCCCAAGGGGGTGAGGTGATAGCCTGATCGAAAGAAAAAATTTTTATTTTATTTTTTTAAAGACAAGGTCTCATGTAGCTCAGGCTGGCCTGGAACTCACTATGGAGTTGAGAATGCCTAACCCTGTTGTCTTCTCTTCCAAAGTGCAAGGGCTAAGGTGGCCCAAGCCTTTAACCCCAGGAGAGGCAGAGGCTGGCAAAGCTCTAGTTTCAGGCCAGCCAAGTGTACAAGAGCGACACAGTTGACAAAATGAAGGCAGCCCGCCCACGGGTTGGAAGCAGAGGAGAGGCGGAGGCCCCAGGTTTCCCAGCTCCTCTCAGATAAAAGTTGTAGCCAGCTTTGGGCTAGCCAGGGTGTGCAGGGCAGAGATGCGAGGACTTCTGGGGCACGGGTGGGGCCAGCACTACCTTGCCTGGTTCTCAATGTAAGTGGTTCTGCCCCACAGTATGGCAGCCCCGTGGCGGGTGGGCCTGCCCCCATGCAGGTGGAACACCGGCCTCTGCCGAAGGACTTCATGATGGAGTCGGTGCTGGTGACCCTGTTCTGCTGCCTGCTCACGGGCCTTATAGCCATTGTCTACTCCCACGAGGTAGGTCCTCAGGAGGGACACAGCAGCCTCCGTCCATGTGGAGAATTTTTTGTGGAGCCTGGCCTTTCTTATCTGTTTTCCTCTCGTTTCTCACCGGTGACCCTCTCACTACTAAGGACCTGTTCTGGCAAATTCTAAAACAACAACAACAACAACAACAACAACAACAACGTATAAATGATGGATCAGGCCCAAGATGTTGCCCACCCCTGTGCCGGGTATTTCAGCAGCCTTTAGTCTGTGTATCCGTCCAGCCTCATCTCCCCCTCCGCTAGCACTAGCGACCATTTGTCGCACCTCTATCTTGCTAGCTTGCATCGGTTCATCTGTTAATCCCCCTCTCCACCCTCCCTCCCACTAAGACAACCACTCTATCAGTTCAGCCACCCACCGTGCAGGAATCCAGCTGCCCACCTCCTTTTTGGTTACTCACCTGCCTGCTCTCTCTCCCTGTTCATTCATCCATTTACACAACTATCCATCTCCACCCACCCTCTGCCTCACTAGCTCCCCTCCTCCCTTCTTTCTATGCTTTCCTTCCTGTACTGCGCACATGTCTGGCACTGGTTATGCTGTGGGGGTGAGGGGTGGGGCGCTCATTGATGAAGGTACCGTGGCATTCTGACTAACAGAAGGCAAGTCTGGGGGTGTGCCCTGCTCACAAGTAATAGCCAGGCCTTGCGGGGGAAGAGGGGGGAGGTCCCAGGCCCCAGGTCATCATTAGCGAGGACTGAGGGGAGCAAGCAGCTCAGAGGTAGGACTGTGGATTTTGGCAGGGAAGTCATTAAAGTCTGCGGAGCTTTCATCATCAGCAAAGTGGGGTGTGATGAGCCCCACTTGAGAGCTGCTGTGAGGGGGCCTGAGAGGAGCCCAAGGGCATTCCTTACTGCTGGAGGAACCTCTGCCATTCATTACTCCTGCAGCTCTAAGCTGTGGGTTTGGTTCCCGATAGTCTCAGAACGTCACTGTCTGCTTTTCAGCGTGTACCTGACCTTGAAGGTGTACTGGTAGGGTTTACGGTGGGTGGAGGGGGCTGATAGTTGATGAATCTCACCCAAGCCTCTCTTGTTACAGACTCGAGCAGCCCTGGGCAGGGGTGACCTGGCACAGGCAGAGGAAGCCTCAAGGAAGGCCCGCTCACTGGTACTCTTCAGCCTGCTCTTTGGGGTGTTTGTGTCTACCAGCTGGGTCATCTATGTGGTAGTCGCCCTCTACCTCCCTTGAGGCCCAGGACTGGCGGGCCAGGCCGTACCCTTTCAGTGGACCCTGGTCCTCACTGGAGCCAGCTGTTGCTCACACAGTGCAAAGGGGAGGTGGGGTCAGAAGCCCTGGCCATGGGTGGCCCACTGAGGCCCCGGTTGGGATCTTAGTCTGAGGGACACAGACCCATACAGCCTGGAAGTCTTCCTGAGATGCGTGCCTTCACCATTACTCCTGGAGAACACAGAAGACCAAAGCTCTCACTGTCTTTAGAGCCTTCTAGAAGAACATGGCTACTTCCAGCCAAGGATCTGGCTCCAGTTGGTATGGACTCTCCCTGGAGTTCCTGCCTGGTCTTGCACCCTTGGCCGTGCTGGGACAGATCAGGACTACTGTGTCAGTCAACAACATGTGGCAGAACTTCCTGTCACTACTTCTGAGGACACTGCTACTTTCTGTCTACCTTCTGTGTGCAGCTGAGTCCCCTTCTCTGAGCTGTCTGATGCTCACACTTCGGCCCTACTTACCCAGGACGCCTCATTTCCTGAGATCCACTTTTCTCTAAGTGTCTCTCTTGAGGATGCATCTCAGTTGATTGAGTGCACGCATGAAGGCCCATGCTCCATTCCCAGCACTATGCAAATGGAGTGTGGTGGCGCACATCTGTAAACACGGAACTTGAGCAGGAACAGGTCAAGGTCATCCCTCACTATCCTGAAAGCTGGAGGCGAGCCTGGGCTATATGAGACTGTCTCAAAAATAAACAAAAGGTCCCCAGTTAGGGAAGAATGACTTGCCTGGGGAGAGCTCTCATGTCAGGCTGCCCCAGACGGTATGAGACACCTGCGGACTAATACACAGCAAGTTCACAGCGTGTGCCCTGGGGCAAGTCCAGCTGGCTGTGAGAAAGACTGTCGTCACGGGAGTCCCATCTGTGGGAAGGACACTAGGACGAACTGTAAAGCACAGGCAGCTCCCGATGCAGGCTGGCCTCCCCTGCCACGTGCAGCCCCAGCCCAGCAGGGGCAGATGCAGAAGGCAGCAGGGAGATCCAGGACACAGGGCTGTTCTGGGACCTACAAAATGCTCGACAGCCACAAAGAGGAGGAAAAGACTCTCGGGCAGGCTGATAGATGCCTCAGAAGTACCTCACAGGACCCAACAGCCAACTACACCATTCTCACACACCTTTTAAATGAGTCACCGTGAGCCCGGCAGTGGTGGCGCACACTATTAATCCCAATACTTGGGGTGGGGTGGGGGTGGGGGAGTGGGGGAGGGGCAGACAGATCTCTGAGTTTGAGGCCAGCTGGGTCTACAGAGGGCTAGTTTCAGGACAGCCAGGGCTGCACAGAGAAACCCTGTCCCAAATAAACAGTCACTGTGAGAAAGTGTCTAGAAGGCTCTTTTGGAGGTCCTGAGTTCCTGGGGTTTGGTTTAAACCGCTGCCGCTTCAGAACACCTTGGGTAGTGATTAATAAAACTGCCGAGAGTGCGGCCCCCGGGATCTTACCCTGAAGCTCCAGTGTCTGTTACCTGATGCTGTTGTGAAGTTGCAGCTGATACGAAAAATAAGCAAGTGGAGTCTGGAGTGTGAAGTGGAGGAGATGGAATTCAGCACTGTGTACAGTGAGCAGTCACCAGCTAAAGTGGGGGGCAGTTCAGCACTGTGTACAGTGAACAGTCACCAGCTAAAGTGGGGGACAGCTTATCAGGTAAAGGCATTTGCCACCAAGACTGACAACCTAAGTTTATCCTCCGGAACACGCGTGGTGGATGGAGAGAGCCAACTCCTCAATGCTGTCCCTTTAGCGCCATACAAACTTTGAGGTACGTCCATGCACACCTGCCCATTCACACCCCTCCCAAGATAAATAATAAATAAAATGTGTTAAAGGAGAAGAAAACCAGAAGAGATGATTCTGTAGCTAGCATACCATGAAAAACAAAAAGAACAAAAAGCCAGAAGGCAACTCAGTAAAGTGGCTGGATACAAAATAAATATACAAAACCCAACCAGAATCACTTCTTTGTTTTGTTTTTCCATACAGGGTCTCTGTGTAGCCTTGGCTGTCCTGAAATCACTTTGTAGACCAGGCTGGCCTTGAACTCACAGCAATCCGCCTGCCTCTGCCTCCCGAGTTATGGGGTTAAAGGTGTGCACCACCACGCCCAGCGTACCATAACCACCTTTAAGTTGGGAAATTAAAAATGTTGCTCAGAATAGTGACAGAACCTGGGTGGTGTCACGTACCTTTAAGGCAGGCCTCAAACTCACAGAAATCTGCTTGCTTCTGCCTCCTGGATGGTGGGATTAAAGGCACAAACCACCACATTGGGCAAAAATGGGGTGGGGTGGGGGAAAGGCTGGGCAGTGGTGGTGCTAACAAACTCACAGAGAGCTGGGCGTGGTGGCGCACGCCTTTAATCCCAGCACTTGGGAGGCAGAGGCAGGTGGATTGCTGTGTGTTCGAGGCCAGCCTGGTCTACAAAGAGACTCCAGGACAGCCAAGGCTAACACAAGAGAGACCCTGTCTCAAAAAAACAAAAAACAAAAAACAAAACCTCACAGAGATCCTCCTGCCTCTGCTTCCTGAGTGCTGGGATTAAAGGTGTGCACTACCACACCCGGCTGTCTCTCCAGCTCTTTAGTCAGGCGCTGGCTGTCCTCCCAAGGTCCAATGACATTTCATGGCTTGTCTTCCTCAAAACTTGTAGGCAGAAGCCACTGTGAAGGCAGTTACTTCAAAGCCTGGTGCTTGAATCCTACCCTGGGAGTCCCTTTTCCCAGGGTAGAGTAGTGCAACTCTTAGGTATGCATGGCGCTTGCATATTCATTTTTATTTTTTCCTCGTGTGAACGTGTGTGGTGTGTGTGTGTAGGTTAGAGGATGACTTGGAGGAGTCAGCTCTCTCCTGTCATGTGGGTTCCCAATGCCTTCCAGAGCCCTAAGGCCCCACCTTACCCGTCCCCTTCAGCTAGGTCACAACACAGCCTGCACACAGACTTGGCATCAGACGGGCTTTGTCTGTTTATTTTTCTTTCATATAAAAGTTTCGCGCTTGTAATGTCTGTAGGAAGATGCACTGTCAGACAGGTTAGTGGGGGTTTATATTACAGCATCACACTGGGGGGCATGGGGCAGGTGTCTCGGTTCAAGGGTCAGCTAGATGTGGCCTTTTTATGCCCTAGCCTTGGCCAGGCCAGGCCAGCAGGAAGGGCTGGCCTCTGCTAGGAACCAAATTGTCCATGCTGCCCAGTGTGCCTACAAAGACCGATCCTCATAGCTCTCCCAGCCCCCCACCCCCAAGAAACAGACACGTGGAAGCCAGGCTGCAGTGAGCACTGGGCTCAACCACAGCCAGAGGCAGGTGACTGGGGAAGCCTGTTGGCTAATAAGTTAAACCCACACATCGCACCTCGAGGTTCCTCACACAGACACTCCAGAGCTGCCCTGGCCCTGTGCTTAGCCTGCAGGAGGGCCTGGCAGCTGAGCCTTCCTTTCTGCCCGGCTCATGCTTGGGAACCAGTAGGCGCCAGACCACAGACCCGCTCTGTCTGCTACAGCACCAGTAAGCGAGGCCCGATGTTGGCCTGTGCTACGAGAGGCTGCAGGGGCCTCTCAAGCGCTGAGAGGAGGGGCCCTGTGTGCACAGTGCTCCCCACTCCCACCCAGCAGCACTCAGAGCTGCTGAAGGACAGGAAGCAAGATGCAAAGACTGAAATGAAAGGACCTGAAAAAGAGGGACAAATCAGACTCACACGACGTGGCTCACGAGGCTGACTCCATACACACTCCTTAAAACAAGCCAGCGGCAGCTGCTGCCAGAGGGGTGCCAACCAAGGGGCTGTCCATAAAGGTCCCCTCTCTATTTACAGCACAAATAAACAGGAGAGGGGGGAGAATAGCCCATAGTCCCTTTTTGATAAGAGCTGCTAAAAGACCCAGGAAGGGTTCAGAGTGACCGCCAGCGCTCTTGCTCTTTTCTTCTGCTGTGAAAACTGGGTGGAGGAAGCACGGGGATCCTGGTACCCACTTGACCACACACAGCTGGACTGGAGGCATGGGGCAAGGCCAGCAGCACCTCTGGATTCTGACCTGCACCCTGCCAACTAGCCCACAGTCGGGCCACAGCAAGGGAGAGCTCAGAACCGAGCCCTGACTAGATTGTCAGCCTCAGCAGCAGTGGCTGGCTCTACACTGGGGAGGAGGCCTGCCTGGAGTCAGGGGGTCCTGAGGCCCTGGCATCCCAGGCCTGTTCAACCTTCTCAGGGACAACCGGCATTCCCAGGGAGCAACAAGGGACCAGGACCTGCTGGCTGCCAGGGGTCAGGCGAAGTAGGAGGGAAGCCCATAGGCCTGAAAGGGACAGGAGATGGCATTTAAGGCACACAGCAAGCACGGAGGGGTTGCTTGCCTCTTCCTAGGTCACTGAAGATTCTCCCTCTGACCCACTCAGAAGCACAGCCTTGGCCCTAGCTCAGCATCAACTCTCCCTTTTGCGTCCTCTTCCTGATCCCCAAGATGGCCAGTGATGTGGGCTGGGGTTGGACCAGTGGTGGGGGCAACAGGATAGAAGGTGCTACTGGTGGTGCTGCCACGGCCCAGCAGGTGAGCCTTAGCGGGCCATGAATGGTAGGAAGGCCTGGAGCCAGTACTATGAGCAGTGCCAGCTCCGTGGCTGTTGCCTGTCACCCCTCATGATCCCTGGGCCAGGCCCACATGCCTCATCCTCCACGGTTAAAAGGCAGGGAAGGGACAGCAGAAGATTCCTGCCGTGGCCCTTTCCCACCGTCTCTCCCCTGGCTCCAGGTGCCCTGGAGGGCAGCCCACCCAAGGGGCCGGGGGCCTCTACTCTTCTGTCACTTGAGAAGGCTAGGGCAGCTTTGGGAGGGTGAAGTCCGCCATTCCCCTGGTCTGGTGCTCCCCAGCTGGAGAGGGACAGTAGGGAACAGGAGGGAGCTAGACCAGCGGCCACCAGTACACAAACCAGTCCTGAGGCCTGCCGGCCATCTCAGGGTGAGCCCTGGGGCTTCAGCCACAAGGAGGGAGGCAGGAAACCGGCCAGCAGGATCAGGCGCTGCCACACAGCCAAGCCGTGGACAGGCTCTGAGGCTGGGACGGTCCAGGTCCTCCCCTGGCCGCTCGAGCGTTCTCACAGCCAGCCTGCTCCTAGGTCTTCTCTTCGCGGTCTGTCTTCCGCCTTGTTATGTTCCTGGGCTTGATCTTCAGAGAGAGTTCCCATAGGGCCTCCTCAGCCAGGTGGTCACTGAAGTCATTGAAGAAGTTTATGATGTCGTCGTTTCTCCGGATTTCATAGTGCCTGGAGGGAGAGGGGCAGTCAGCGAGGCCAGAACCTATTGTGGGGTGCAACCAGATCACTGTGGCCCTCACAGTCAACTGCCTGGTAGGGTTACTGCTACCTAACCCAATAGGGGACAGCAGAGTGTGAGCAGCCCATTGTGAGCTCCAGGCCTCCAACACCACTCCAGCAGTGCCCATGGGAAGCCTGGGCAGACCGCTCTGGGATGTGGTACACTCAGGCCATCCTGAGTGGGCTGTGAGCCCAGGCTGCCCCTACTGTCCTAGATCCAAGTAGGCTACATTGTCAGCCTCCTGCTTATGGCCTGGACAGTACCTGCTTCCTGACTTGTAATTGGAGGACAAGCTGGCCACAACCATAGGCCAGGCCCTGGCCATGGACCACATAAGGAGTTGACCCCTTATGTGGCTTTGCCCATGCTGTCCTGATAAAATCCAGGGGGAGCAGGGACTAGACTCCACCGCACAGATGCAGGCTCCTGGCCCTCTGGCGTGCCCCTCCCTGCAGCGGGGCCAGGCTGGTCCCAGGCGGCACTTACACCTGCTGGAAGCATCGCATGCTATCCAAGATGTTGAACTGTTGCCACCTCTTGGAGAAGTTCACTTTCCCGTCAATATAGTCTGGGTTTCCCAGGTGAACGAAGGTCAGGTCCTGCAGGATCAAACCTCTGAGGGGATGAAATCAGAAGCCAGTTACTGAACTGGAGGCAGCTGTTTTGCCATGAGTTGGCTTTGCCACCAGAATAGGATGACAACTGTGGCCCATGACAAGCAGCTGCTGAACCCTGAAGCAAGCCTGAGCAGATCAGGTAGTCTTCCAACCCACATGAAATCTTGCCTTGTGCCCCCTGGGTGAGAGCCCCCTGTGGACCCTTAAGAATGAGCACTGAGCAGCCTGGAGATGGGAAATGCTGGCTATGGAGGACTGAGGCTGACCTGGCCGCAGAGTTAGACAGGGGTATGGTTGCTAGTGTAAAACTGAAGTGTCAAACAGATTAAAATAAAAACTGGGGCTGTAGAGATGCTCCGTGGTTAAGAGTTTACTTCCTGTGCAGGACCTGGGTTTGGTTCCCAGCTTCTAACCTCTGTGAGCTACTGTATACATGGTACACCCCCCCACCCCCCCACACTTAAAATGCAAATTGAAAGATGGAAAGAACAAAAAACTCCACTAAAACTGAGATGCCTGTATCATCAGGTGTGCTTTGGGAGGGGAGACAACTCACAGGTACGGGATACATGGGGGTTCCACCTCTGAGAGGGCAGCCCGGTAGGCTCGGAAGGAGGATGAGCTGTCAATCAATGTGCAGTACTCTGCCAGGCCCTGCAGGAGGGAGGTGGGTCAGTGATATGTGGTGATGCCAGGTGCCTATAGCATGCCAGACTCAGGCCCTGTTGATGCCCATTAACGGTGTCAGCTGAGGCTCTGTGGCAGAGGGCCTCAGGCCTATTTGTGTGAAATGCCCTCGTGAGGTGCGAGTACATGTCCTCAGAGATGCCCCTTCTTGTGGGCTCACTGGGCCTTTTATCTAGCCCTCATTTTGCTAAAGTCCAGAACAGCTACTGTGGATGGACTGGGCAGGAAAAGCCAAGGCCCAGGCCACAGAGTTGACACCCCCCCCCCCCCCCGCCCACAGCCAACTGTGAAAGCCCTAACACACACGGAAGCTGAAGTGGGTGTCACGGGGTGAGTGGCCAGATGTGGATCCATGCCTGGTCTCGCTCAGGTCCACTCCGGCCGCAGAGACTTCCCAGCACCTACCTCTGAGGTCTGCCTCTGCCACTCCAGCCTGCGGATGGGTGCTGAGTCCAGTGCTGAGAGGATGGCCAGGTAGGAGTTGAAGTTGTTCAGCTTGCGCAGGTGCTGCAAAGAGAGGTGGTGGTGAGGAGGGGGGGTGCAGCGCAGGGCTAGAGGCGCTAGCACCCCCTCCCCCGAGAA
Organism: Acomys percivali; assembly: GCA_907169655.1. Lineage (NCBI taxonomy): Eukaryota > Metazoa > Chordata > Mammalia > Rodentia > Muridae > Acomys > Acomys percivali. The sequence continues at coordinate 6,380,142 of OU015750.1, read as the reverse complement.
GGCGTGGGGAGAGCTCTGGGTACCTTCATGATCTTGATGAACTTGAGCAGCAGCCTCTCCCGGTCCTGGGCCTTCTCCTGCAGCATGATGATGGAGCGCACCCTGTGGGAAGGGCCAGGTCAGTGACAGGCGGCCACCACCCTCCACAGGCTTGGTGGCCCTGGCCGGTGGAGCCTGAGGCCAAGCATGACCCTGATCCCCGATCTCAGGGTGCTCCCTGCACCCAGGGGTCCAGAACAGAGACCTTGGCTTCTGCACGGAGCTTTGGGGATTGAAGCATCTTTCGGCAGAGAGAGGCGTCTGGGGCCTGGATGCTGGCTCAGAAACCAGCTGCCAGATGAGCAGGAACCAGTGAGCCCTTCAACAGGGGATGGGAACTCAGAACCTAGCAATAAGCCTCCCCTGTGCCCTGGTGGCCTTGTGGTGCCTCATTCTCCTGTGTTTCCCAAGGGCCACTGCTGTGTTACTCAGGGAGAGGTGTCACTCTCTAGTCACCTCTCCAAAGGGTACGGCTGGGGCTTCCTGAAGCCAGTAACAGACTGTGGCCGGGAGGCTCAGCAGCTCCTGTGTGCCCTAGAAGCCAGCACACTCAGACTGCAATGGTGGTTACTGCCGAGGGGAGGGCACTTCCCATGAAGGGGTGACGCAAGGCCCCAAGAAGCAACAAGACCTTTCCCTGGAGCCATGGCAGGCATGTGGGGCAGGGCCGGTGCAGTAGGAGGTAGTGGCACCTGGTCATATCTTGAAAAGGCAAAATGGCCCGGTGATATACACACATGGACGACTTTCATTTTGCTTTAAAAACTCAGAGACAAGCTGAGTTGGTGGCCCAAGCCTTGAATCCCAGTACTCTCTGAGTTCTAGGCCAGTCTGGTCTACAGATCGAGTTCCAGGACAGTCAGGGCTATGTAGAGAGAACTCCCTCCCCTTCCCGCCCCCCCAAAAAAGAGTTCAGGGACAAATCAAAGCCTTAACAATCCATTCCTTTGCTAAGCAGTTGATGATCAGGCAATCAGGTGCGCTGCAGCCCTGGTGGCTTATGGGAACTGCAGGGTGGCAATGATCAGCACACGATGAAAGAATGGCTCCTCCTTGCAGACATTACTAATCAATTCTGGCACTCCTCTCAGAATTGCAGTGTCTATGGTGCCACCCCAACCAGCTCCACCTTCTGCTGCCCATACTTCAAGGCTAGTGTCCAAGGTTCTGGAAAGATCCGAGGACTGACCGTTCAACCTCTCTGCCAAGGAGGCTTGGACTGCCCCACCCAGACCGCCTGAGCAAGTGCTGTGGCTCCTCTCACCAGTAGGACATGTTGTTGAAGTGCTCTGTGAACTGGGTCAGGTTGGGGCTCTTCTCCTCATTCTGCTCTTTGGCCCAAAGCAACACTTCGGGGATCTGTTTGGAAACAACAGGTGGCACTGTGGCCTCTGGTGCCCCTGGTCTGGGGGTGGGGCTCTCCTTAGGGACAGCCAGCAGCAGCAGCTTCCAGGCAGAGAGCTGCCTCCCCTCGCAGGGCCACTCAGTACATACCTCTATCTTATAGAAAAGCTCAGCGTCCAGCAGTGTCAGCTGCTCTGCGATCTCGTGGCTGTGAAAATCATGTAAGGTCCCTGGCCTGGAACACAGCGTGAGAGGCATGGTTGGGGGCAGTGCTGCCGGCCTTAGCTCCAAGGGCCCTTCGGGGCCACAGGGCTGGACTCAGGGTAACTGGCTTTCTTCCTCTCCCTCCCTGCCTACCTACACCTACTGCCCAAGATCCCCCCACCAGCCAGGCAGAGAGCTCTTAGGAAGTCAGGGTGGTACAGGCGGTAACATCAGTATTGGGGAAGTCCAGAGCTGACCACAGCCTAGAGCACATTCATCTCCTGTCTGTGTAGCTCCACTGTTTTTCCGGCAGTACATGATGCCATGCTCCACAGGGATAGTGGAGGCCCAGCCATGGGAACCCAGGGTCTGTCCTCACCACAGGGATGTGGGGAAAGGCGGCTGCTGGGCTCAGCTCTGACCTGCAGTGTGGGGCTGGCTGACATACGGGCTCCTCACCTGGCTGCAACGCCCCTGGCTGCCAGAGGCTGGTCGGAGTGGGCACACCTGAGCAGCTTCTTCTGGTCCACCTTGTCCAGAATGTTCTTCCGAAGTACCCTGGCCAGGCTGAGCTCCCCGCTGCATACTAGGCGGAAGACTAGCTCCATGAGCAGCTTCAGGATCTCCTCCGTCAGCTCCACCAGGCTAAGGACCGAAGGCACTTGGTGAACGGCAGGCCAGGGCCCCAGCTGGGGACGCACTTGCAGCCTCCACAGCTCTAGGCATGGCCTTTCTGCAACAGGCCCCTGTGAATTCACTCAACATACTGCCGCTTTCTGCCTTGAGGAAGCCCCTGGTCTAGGCCCACAGTGATGAGATGTCAGGCAGGAGCCTGTTTCGTCCCTCATCTCCACTGAGCTCCTCCATTCCTGACCTTCACACCATACAGCCACCACACAAGAACAAGAAGGCACTGGAGGGCACACCCGGTGTGGAAATGGCAGGAGTCATGGCTGTGGTGAGCCTGTGAGACGCAGCCTCCATTCGGCCCCACTAAGTGCTGAGTGTGTCATACTGAGAACTGAGACACACAGGAAGAACAATCCCAGCTACAGCAGGGGCTCACCCTACAACGAACTCCAGCCCTAACACCCGCCCCACCCTGGTCTGTCACGCTCAGAGCTGGGGAGAAGGGATGAAACAGCGGCGCCAGGGGGTAGCACTCTGTGCTGGGGCGCATACGCCCACAGTGGGTGGATCCAGGTGAGGGGGCCTGCAGCACCCCCATGGCCTGCTAGGGGCCTACTTCATGCACATGGGTTTGAGCCTTTGCCAAGCGCTCCTGGGACTGTGGGGCAAGGCACTTTACTTACCAGAGTTCATCCACCACTCGCACCAGCACAAAGAATGTGTTCTTGCTGACTCGCTTCTTGAACGTGTCAGCAAAGGGAGAGAACTTCTCATATGTGAAGTGTGGGTTAAGGTCCGTAAGGTAGGGGTTGTACGGCATGCTAATTCTGAGCCTCTCCCCCGCACCTCCCCGCTCCCGCCCCCCTGCCAGCTATGATAGTGCTGGGAACCCTGTGAGTGAAGGCTTAGCTTATGGAAGCAAAGGCTTGGGCTATGTGCATTGGGAATATTGGGAATGTATAGAGCCAGAATCTGGCAAAGGCTGCTGGCTCGAGAAGCTGTTCCTGAGTGCTACACTGGAAGGTCTGTAGGGCCATCGCTGGCACCATCCAGGCCGTCTGTGTGGTGAACTGAGTGCTGACATACTGAGGGTCATGGTATTGGGCCTCAGGTGCAGCGAGCAGGTCTCTGTCCAGACAGCCGTTAAGACCCAGGGCCCAGAGAGTGAACAGGCCCCGAAGGCTTCCTCTGCATTCTATGGGCTTCTACCTGGAGATCATTTCCACATTCACATGGCCACAACGGCGTGGATGCTCCTGAGAGCTCGCGCCTTGGAAAGGCAGGCTGGAGCTTCCTTCTGGAGGCAGCAGACTCTGCGGCATCCCCAGTCTCATGATAGCCTGACGCATGACTGCTGAAGCCCTGGTCTACTTTCCTGCTGCTGCTCTGTCCCCATCAGCTCTTCACACTCCCCCCTATGCCCAATGATCTCTGACCTGCGCTTTGGCACTCAAGGGGAACCATCTTCAGAGGGGTCTACCTGGCCCCCAGCAAAGTGTGGTCCCACGTCTTCAGGAGGAAATGCCTCCATGAACTTGCTAGCTGAGGCTAAAGGGGGAAGGGCTGAGCAACAGGGCGGCAGTAGAGGTTGGAGGTGGGAATATGCAGGCCAGTCACTCAGTCTTGGTTTCAATGGTGCCACCAGAAACGGTGTAACAGAAATAAAAATGGTCTCACAGCCGAGTGGGATCCCACATGCAAATACATGTCGGGTTTGACATGTTCGTGGCAGACATAGTTGACAGTCTTCGTTAGGCCAGGCTTGAGCAGGTGCTTAGAGTCCACAGACGGGAAATGACCACATGTGTCCTGACAGACCCAGGAGGTTAGTCAGTGGAAGACTGGGCAGAGGAGCACACAGGAAGGTGGAGAGCTGTCCTGTGACAGCGGCTGCCCAGCAGATGGCAGTCCCAGGCTATGTGGCTGGGAAGTGGCCTAGTAGCGTGGTTCCCAGGCAGGCCCAGCACGGAGAAAGAGGAGTAGGCTCTTCCAAGACCACAGGGTCTTGGCCACCAACACAGGGAGTGACAAATCCCCGAGGGTGAATGTCACAGCAAAGCCCAGCTGTGGTTGAGGAGGTGTTTGCTACATGCTCAGGGCAGGCAGTAGGCGCCAGGTCTGCGTTGAAGTCATTGACTCTGTCTCTCTCCTCCTCCTCGGTTTTGCAAGACAAGATTTCTCTGTGCAGCTCCCTCTGTCCGGGAACTCACCTTGTAGACCAGGCTGGCCTCTAACTTACAGATCTGCCTGCCTCTGCCTCCCAAGTGGAGCCAAAGCTATGTGCCACCACACCTGGCTGAGTTTTCCTCTCTAAGTCCACTGGTCCTCACCAACTGGACATCCGGGGCTCAGTGTGGAGAACCTGCAGGAAACCCTTGGCAGGGCCACCTGCCTCCTTCCTTCCTCAACCTTTCTCAGGCTTTTCCTTTTCAGAATTACCCAGCGGTCCCGCCCACCCTCAACAGTGCAACATGCCCCTCATGTCATTTCCCATTTTCCTCAACCATATTGTGAGAGTGAGGCCAGGACATGGCTGGCTGGGGTGTGAACTGGGGCCCCACTGCAAAGGTGAAAGCGCTACCCCAGGTCTTGAGGGGGCAGTGCCTCCATGAACAGGCTGGCGGCAGGTAACCCGGGGAGGGCTGGTGGGACTATGCAAGTCAGTTACTTCAACATGCCCAGCCTTAGTTTCCTCAGTGACATAATTAGAAACGGTATGAAAGAAATCAAACCAGTCTCCCAGGCTGAGGGCCGAGGCTGGGCAGGATATCGATACTGCAGCTTCTTGATGAGCTCCTCCGGGCTGATGAAGGTCCTGTAGGTCGTCAGGAAGGCTTCACAGTACAGCACCAGATCTGCAGGGACACAAAGGGCCATTTAGGTAGGGCCCAGGGCGTGGGCTGTGGCTTGTAGCACGGGTCCTGCCTGTGTCCTGCGTCCTTCATCTCACAGGCACTGGCTACTTGATGGGCTGCCTGGGAACTGTACCGTGGGAGGGCCTGAGTCCCAGTGTGGGAAACAAACTTCATTTACTCAGTGAGCCCTGTGCTGGTAAAGGGCAGATGTTGCCCTAAGGCTAATGGCTCAATGGCCCCTCACTGCTATGGGAAAAGATAGTCCAAACTTGCCCGCAGGTCCTCGCAGTCAAACCAGTGGCAGTACTTTCAGACGACAGAGTCTAGTAATTAAAAACTTTGGAGAAATTCCATTCTAAGTCCTAAGGGGAGGCTGGAGTGGCTGTGTGCTGGAAGGCTTGCTGCCCACAAAGGGCAAGGGCAGCTGCGAGGCCCAGCATCCCAAGTAGCTGGAGGCCTTAGGCTGGTAGCACCCACCCCTTCCTAAGGGAAAGGGTATTGCCAGCTGAGGACTCCTGCCTCTCCAAAGTCCCTAGAGCCCTGTTGACTGCTGTGACTTATGATAGGATGTCATGTGAGACAGAGTGGGCTAGCTCAGGGATGGCTGTGCTCACCACAGTGGACCTGGGAAAGCTTACCATATGGCTGGGTGCATACCAGTCCTATCTGCGCTTTACTTTCTGGGCACAGAGCAGCCTCCCCGACCTTCTCTCACACCTTCCCATTTCCTGGGGTGGAGGCGTTTCAAGGCTGTGTGTGGCACTTTATGCCATTGCACCGTGGCCAGGGGTGTCTGCTTGCTCTTGCCCTGGGGCTGCACAGGGCCTGGTTCCTGCACTGTGTTCAGCCTCACAGTTGTTCTCTAAGTAACCAACTCACTTTATGCTGGAATTTTCTAGAATGCGTGCCAGGCAAGAAATCAGAGATGGGGGCTAGAGAGATGGTTTAGAGGTTAAGAGCACTGGCTGCTCTTCCAAAGGTCCTGAGTTCAGTTCTCAGCAAGCACATGGTGGCTCATAACCACCGATAATGAGATCTGTTGCTCTCTTATGGTGTACATGCAGGCAAAACACTGTGTATATATGATAAATAAATAAATATTTAAAAAAAGAAAAGAAAAAGAAATCAGAGATGGGGCCAAAACATACATCTGTTTCTGGAAGAATGCATACAGTGGAACCGGCATCTTGCAGGGTGTGTGCAAGTGTGCTAGTGCACATCAGGCCTGTATTACACAGGATGGAAGTTAAAGAAACTCATGTGTGAGACAGAGAGTAGGCTAGACTTGCTTGGTGTGGTGGCACACACCTGTAATCCCAATACATGGGAGACAGAGGCAAGTGGATCTCTGGTCTACAGAGTGAGTTACAGGATACTCAAGGATACACAGAGAAACCTTGTCTCAGGAAAAAAAAAAAAAAGCAGGGAAGACTGAAAGATGGCTGTGCTGTGCCATGCTGGACACAGGCCAGGCCTGCTGGCACTAGAACTCTTAGCATCAGCTGGCTGTGGACTCTGGGCTATGGTATCGCCTGGCTTCTGGGCAGAAGCCTGAGCCACTCTACAGTGCTCACAATGCATCCTGCTTAAGGTCCTTTAGTCTCCAGTGGCCTTCAGAGGACTAGAAGCTTAGGCCAGGTGACAGGTCTAGCACACAGGTCCCAAGGAAGAGCCAGGACTGAGCTTAGGCCCAACAGCATACCCAACCTGCCCCTGTCCCACACTTGTCACAGTGCCACCTGAGAGAAGCGCTGTGTAATGACAAGTGTGCCCTGCTTCCTGCTTACCTGTCTAATTGGCCTAGCCTTGTTTGTCATGACTGAGTCCCAGACATATGAGCCATGAAGTCTCCCAGGCTTCATGTATCACGGGTGCAGAAAGCCACCTGCCTGAAGAACTCTGCCCTCTGCCATGGCACTGTGGTATGGCTCATGATCTCTGTTTCAGGTAAGACTCCCAGGTAAAACCACTTGTGGTTCTCCAGGGACCCAAAATACTACAAGTCTCCTTTCAGCAGTGCTAGTGGGTAGACCAGAAGGCTTTTGGGCTCCCTGTCAGACTGCCCTTGGGCCAGGCCACAGCTGGCGGCAGCTGGCAGAGCAGGAGTTAGCCTTACATGACCAGGCCATAAGTCTGCTCACATCCTAGCTTCTGGATAAAATGAGGTGAAAATGACTACTTTGTCAGGATGTCCTGAGGTGCCAATGAACTAGCCCTGGGCCTTTACCACCACCCCCAACAGGTCAGGAAACCAAGGCCCTAGAGGAAAGGTCTGTCCCGTAGCTGTGAAGCTGTGGTGGGCTTTGGACTGAGTCTCTGACACTGCCCTCCTATCCTGGTGGGAAAAAATGAGTGAAGAATTACTGGAGGGCTCAACAGTGGCTGAAATGAAGGCAATCTTGAATGCACTTCTCCCTTTTCAGTTTCTGCCATGCAGACAGTTTTTGTACTACTCTCTTAGTTCAGAAGTGTCCAGAACCACTTTGTGTATTTACTTTGGGTGTGGGTCATTTAAAACAAAGACACACCCACATCCACACATGCACACACAGTTGATTTGGTTAGAGTTTTAAGTCTGGAGTGATCTCTCCCATAGTTTAATCAACTTTTCAGTCATTTTTTCCTTTTTTCTTTTCTTCCTGCCGGTGCTGGAGCCTGGCTCCAGGGCATCATTCATGGCTGGGCAAGTGTTTATCACTGAGCCATAACCCCAGCTCTTTTTGCTGTTGCTGTTGATTTGCAATGTGGTCTCTTCTTACAGCCCTGGAACCTCACAGATCACCTGCCTCCTAAATCCTGAGATTATAGGTGTGGGTGAGCATGCTCTGTCCCCTTTACATCCTTTAAAAACATGTGGAAGGAGCACACACCCTGCCTCAAGAAAGAAAAGAAAGAAGAGCAAGAACAAGAAAGTGACCACAGAAGAGGTAAGCGCAGCAGCCTCCTAGGGCGGGGCAGAGGCAGGCCTTGCCTGACCTGGATCACTGGCACTTCCTCTGAGGCCAGGCTCCTGGGAGGTCCCTCTACTAGCAGTGCCTATAGAACCCAGGCTTCCAGGTAGGGATGGGCCCTGCTGCTCAGCCCTCTCACATGATCAGAAGGCAGAGGGGATGGCAAGGTTGGGGCAGCTCTTGGACAACAAAGTTTGTTCCTAGGAACTAATTAGTCACCTACATGAACTAAATGCATTGGAGAAAAGATGGACTTAAGTATAAGGAAAGGTGGAAGAGGCTGCTCATTCACGTGCTATTGTAAAATGTTTTTTTCTTTCTTCCTCCTGAGTGCTGGAATTATAGGTGTGTGCCACTGTAACTACTGTAGCTTTAACACCACTGTTAAACATGTTGCTATCCAGTGGGCTGCCCTTGGAGCACACACTAGGTACCAAGGACTGTGCTCACCCTCAGGATGCCCATAGGGCCAAGGGCATCATCACCTTGCCCCAAGAGAGAACATGCCCAGGTACAGCTTTGGCAGGATCAGGGTCTCCCGAGGTGGCCTCTCCCTCCTCTCACCTGGTAACATCAAGCCCAAAGTTCAACCCAGTCACGGTGTTTGCCACGAGAGAGAACAGTACAGTGGGGTCATGTGATGCTTTGGTGGGGCACAAAGTCAGCACAGTGGGAGCTGCCATACCTTTTCTGTCTGTCTCAGTAGCATGGACCAGTAAGATGTCTCCTGAACCTCCACGAACATCTGGCCCATCATCACCCTGGAGTAAAAAGAGCATTAGGCAAGGCTGTGGGGACAAACTCACCATGCTTCAGGGACCCTGAGTCCCTTCTGTTCTCAGCTCAGCAGCAGCAGGCAGCACTATGTACAACAGACAGCCTCTGTGGCCCGCCTGCTGCTACAGACTTTGTAGACACGGGTACTGGTCAGAACTCTTACACGCGGAAGCTGTCCAGATGCTATGAACACCAGGGTATATCACTGCCCGAGGCCATGTGGTGTCGGGGCACTATGGCTTCAACCCCACCTCCACCTCCTGGCTCAGGCTGAAAGGTAAGACTCCTGAGGAAAGAGGCAGTCCCTCAGCCTGGGAGACAGGAGGATGGTGTCCAAGCCTGCTTCTGCTCCCCACCTGCAGCAAGCGGCCTTTGGGCTTAGGCCCTTTCAAGGTAGACGCAGGATTCATGAGTGTGGGCACACCCCACAAGTTCCTCTGGGAAGAACTTCGCTACAAGACTGCTTGTGACATGGGATGCTTACACGGCAACCAAAGCCAGCCGGCCAGTGGGAGACCAACTCTATTCCCATAGGCAAAAAGCTTTAATCTGGTCTAGAACAGGGCTGCAGGTGGGGCTGGAGATGGAATTGCTGTGACTCTGAGAGCCAAGGTCCTATGTGTGCATCCTCAAGACTGCCATTTCCATGTGGACTCCAGAGTTCTGAGTATTCTGGGACTCGCACCTGGGACAAGGCTGGCGATGGTCATGATCTGATTTTCCAGAAGGAATTTAGCTTTTCTTTCTGCAGAGGCTCTGTCTGGTACCTGAAGTGCTGATGTCTTCCTGGGTTGGTAGGAAGCCACTCAGGCTGTACCTGTCCTATGTTTGTATGTTACAACCATCAAACCAGTGCCCAGATGCACAGCTGCTCAGGGGCAAAGATGTCCCATTAAATACTAAGTTCCTACAACCAGACAGAAGTGGTAAGGCTCAGGCCCAGCTTCTTCCTCTTTCATGACATGTCTTGGTGCTGTTCTTATCAACAGGGTTCCTCAAAAAAAAAAAAAAAAGAAAAGAAAAGAAAGGACAAAAGCCGGGCGTGGTGGCTCACGCCTGTAATCCCAGCACTCGGGAGGCAGAGGCAGGTGGATCGCTGTGAGTTCGAGGCCAGCCTGGCCTACAAAGTGAGTCCAGGACGGCCAAGGCTACACAGAAAAACCCTGTCTCGAAAAACCAAAAAAAAAAAAAAAAAAAAAAGAATAGGGCTCCTCAAACAAGGCACAGCTCAGCTGTCTAGGCCCCAGTTTTCTTTTTCTTGTTTTTCGAGACAGGGTTTCTCTGTGTAGCCCTGGCTGTCTTGTAACATACTCTGTAGACCAGGCTGGCCTAGAACTTACATGGATCTGCCTGTCTCTGCCTCAGAGTACTGAGATTAAAGGCGTGTGTCACCACTGGCCAGCTTAGGCAGAGGCCAGGAAGGGGAGGGGCTGTGTTATCAGCAGCACACACATGGCTCACACTGCTGAGGGCTTCCCACGCAGGCTACACTGAGTATTGCTGGGTGCTTTTCTTACACTGCCCTCAGAAGTATCTGCATGAGGCTCAGAGGGGCTCTGCAAGAGCCAAGGTCACTTTGGGGAAATGGCAAGAAAGGGACATCGAGCTTTCCCTCAGAACTCTGGTCTCCCACTGGAGCACCCAAGGCCACATTTTTCTATTCCCACTTCCTTCTTGCTTGGTGGTTATGAGATTCAGGTCTGGGAAACCCTTACCTCTTGCTTGAGTGTCAGCCTGGCCATAATTTCATTGTGGTCAATGAGGGACAGTTCATCCACTTCTTCTTCTGACTGGGCCGACTCCAGGGCATCCAATGACTTTGGGGACCTGTGGGGAGAAGTTGTTGGTCCCTGGAGGCCTGCAGGCTGAGGCAATGCAGGTTGATGGGTGTGTCTGCTTAGCTTAGGTGAGGTGGGCAGACCCACTCACTGTGGGTGGTGCTGTGCCCTACGCTGAGGCCCTGGACTGTCTAAAAGGGGGAGAGTGGGCTGAGTGCCAGCATCCATTATCTCTGCTTCCTGACTGGATGAAGTGGCCAATGGCCCAAGATCCTGCTGCTGTGACTGTAAGCCAAAATAACTCTTTCTCCCTTAGGTTACGGTTAACACGGTAACAAGGACATCTGTCTAAATTTGGCCAGGGTGACAACTAGACTCCTGGGTCTGCTTGGACACTTCTATTCTTGGGACCTGGGGGAAAGACCTAGGCTGCTGGGTGAAAATGGTCCCAAGTTCTCTGTAGTGGTTCCAGCCATTCCTTGGTCAGCCCCATCACACACACACAGGGCAGTACTTGAAGGGAAGCTACATGGTCCTCCATGCCACCCCTAAGCTTTTCCCAGGCCCGAACTCTGCAGACCTTCTGCTTAGCAGTAAGAAAAAGCTGTGACCCAGCAGATGCAGCCCCATATTGTCAAGCGCTCAATCTAAGAGATGGCTTCTTTTTTTTTTTTTTTTTTTTTTTTACGGGGGAGTGGGGGAGGTATTCGAGACCGGGTTTATCTGTGTAGCCTTGGCTGTCCTGGAACTCACTCTGTAGACCAGGCTGGCCTCAAACTCTGCTGCCTCTGCCTCCCAAGTGTTAGGATTAAAGGGGTGTGCCACCACGTCCGGCCTTAAGAGATGGCTTTTAAAACAGGCAGCAACCGCACTGAAGCAAGAGGGAAGGCCCTTGTTCTGGACAGACAGACTTAAAGCACGGAACATCTGGCCAAAGGAAGAGGATTCTCAGGCCAGATCCAGTGAGATACTGGCTAGCCATTAGGTTGTCACAGGGCACCACCCTCACCCCAATAACACCACTAATTATATGTTAATTTATCTTGCGTGGGTGCTCATGCATATATGCCAGAGTGCAGTGCATGTGTGCTGGGCAGAGGAAAATGTGCGAGTTAGTTTCTCCTTCCAGTACTGGGTCCCTAGGACCTACCTTGGCAGGAGCACCTTTAGCCACTGTGCCTCTTGCCTTAGGGTACATTTGCTCTGTAGCTGAGCTGCAGGAATCTATGCCATCAGTAAGAAGGAGATGGGCTAGTGCCAACACGCCCAGGCCTGGGAGAGCCATGCTTGCTGGCACCTTAGGCCAGCCAGTGGTGTGGCCTTTACGCAAGGCAGACAACATCCCAGGAGTTCTTTCTGACCACCAGTGTGCTCATCCTTCTGACCATTCCACTGTCAGAAGTCTGATGAGCTCTGAGAGGAGCTCTTGGGAAAGTCGTCCCTCAGGAGGTGGGTAACCTGAACATCTCCACTCTGAACATGACACCAGATTCCAGTGAAGCAAGTGACAGAGTCCACAGGCTGCTTTTGCTTAGCACACATAAGCCTTTCTGGCCAAGTGATATAGTAACAGTTGGGGACAACCTGGCTTGGGGAGTCATCAGACAGACTTAATGGCAGTGAGAATCCGAGTGGCCAAGATGCAGGTGGCTTCACCCAGAGGCCTGTCTGAACCTTGCAGATCTTTGCCTTTTTAAAACAAAACAAAGCATCTTAGCGCTTGTGCCAGGCCTGCCCCTGACAAGCAGGAAGTGTGCTAAGATTATGAGGCCTCAGGTGACCAGTCCTCAACTTAAAAGGAGAAGCCTGACTAGCTGGTCTCTCCCTCCCATGGGAAGGTGACACCAGCACTAAGCAGCAGGGAATGCTCACTGGCAGCTCCTCATACTGCACTAAATGGTCCAGGGATCTGCAAGTGTGACCACCATGGAGAAGGGTAGGGACAAGGTGTGTAAAGGCACTGCAAATCTTTGGGTCATAAAACCAAAATATGATGTAAGACCCTCCTGGGGGAGGGGCTGTGGCTGCACTTATCTAACACATAGGTCAGTCCCGGGGGAAGGGATGGGGCGGGGGGTTGCTTTCCAGATGAACCTTTTCTGTCACAGGATTGACAGTGACATTGGGCCACTATTTCCACTTGTCAGGAGTAGTATGATGGTTACTTCCAGGCTGAGGGTCACAACACCTGCAACCTTTCAAAATATACCTATTTATGACTAGAAATGCCCACAGTGACAAATTTGTGGGTAGGAAGGTCTTTTATACTTCCTATGTGACTTCAAGTTAGAAGAAATCAAAATCAAGGAAGGTGGGGCTGGGTCTGAGACAGAAAAGGGGGCCCAGAGTGAGTACGGGAAGCAGACAGCACAGGGGTGATCAGGAAGGCACACTGGGTGCTGCAAAGGCCATTGAGGGCAGGTTACTAGTGACCTTCCTGTTTGGGGCCTGGATACTTCCTGTTCACTTCCTACCTCTCCCCATTTTCTCTGCTGTCTTTCCCGGATGCACTGCTGGCTGAGGGATCTCTGGGATGTCCATCCTTCCCAGATGGTGGTTCCTGAAAAGAGAAGAAATAGTGGAGTTTGGACAGGCGGCCCATGCTGGGGCGATCTGTCTTCTCAGCACTATGGAGCAGCTGGAGGTGTGAACAAGTTAATGATGAATGGGTTAATTACGAGGAACACAAGCCCTTGGGAGACCAACACCTGCCTTTGCAGAGACTGGAGGTGCCATTCCTTCTAACATCTGTCACCCACCAGCTTGGGTCCAGACACTATCCCACTTCCTGGGTGTTCCTCTCTGAGTGCAGGGGTGCTGGACTGAGTGCTCTGCACCCCGCTATTCCTTCACTCTCATCAAGAAGCGACCACCACCATCCCTCCACTCCACACAGAAACTGACTGCACGGAAGCCAAACGACAGACAGTAGACTTGAACCCTTTAGAGGTTGTCTGCCTCCAAAGCGTATATCCTTAACCACTGTACCCAAACTTCCCTGACTTTCTACAGAGTCTCTAGGGTCATGACCCTTAACCAGTGACAATTTCAAGGAGTCCAGCTGCTCAAACACACAAATATGAACTGCTCTGGCAAACTTGCTGCCCCCACACCCACTGATAATACAACTACACAATGTTCCTGGGCTGTCATGGAGGTGCTGGTGAAGAACGGCCTTGTCAACGCAGGGACTGTCACCAGGAGGAGCATGTCACGGTGGGGCTGGCACTGCTGGGGGCCCACATGAGGCCTGGGCATCAACTCCCTAAAGTACACTCAGAGATGGAAGATGCTGGTGACACAGGTCACCAGTGGGTGGGGATGCTAGTTTAGCTCTCACAAACAGGACCAAATCCCACCAAAGGGAGAGCTTATGTTGTGCTGCTGTGTGTGTGTGTGTGTGTGTGTGTGTGTGTGTGCGCGCGCGCGGCACCTTGGCATAGATAATCTAAAAGCCCTAGGGAATCATGGCATGGCTGCTCCTATGGGATGGCCATGATTTCAGGCTGGGCTTGCCCAGTGCAGTGCAGTGACCCTGGTAGATCACTGTTCCTTGAAGACCTGACCTCATCCCCTAGAAGAACTTGTCTATCTCTGGGGGACAGTGACCTCTGAAGCCTCTTAATTTGCTCCTGTTTTGCTGAAGCCAAACTTGGAAAGCCATCTGCACCTGCTCAACAGAAGCTCTGCACCCTGAGGCCACAAGCTGGGTAGCAGCATGATCAGGCATGGACCTCAAGGAGTCTGCTTGCAGGAGGGCCTAGTGTGGATATCCAGCTGGGCTCCCATCACTTGCCCTGCTTTCTTGGGAGTAGCTGAGGGTAGTGGGGCATGCTGGGAGGATCTGGAGGACAGGAGTAAAAGCATCTCTTGGAAGAGCGGCACTAGAAAGATGAATGGGAGGAGATTCCAGGGAGCTGGGGCTAGGGCCAGGGTCCAGTGGTTTCCAGGATTCATCCAGCCAGCCTCTGAGAAGTGCCATGCCCACTGAAGCAAAAGCAGGGCAGACCTCTACCTGGAAGCCATATCCTCTCCCATAGGATGGGCTGGCTTCCAACAGGCTTATGGGGGGGGGGGCGGTCAGCCAACAGAAGCAGCTACCAGGAAAGCGATCTTTAGGGGGGACAGTGCTGGCCCATGCACAAGGCCACCCACCCGAGGTTACTTACTCCTCGAGAGGGAGCCAGCTCCTTGTTGGTCTGGCCAGAGGAGTACAGATTGACATATTCACCACCACCAGCTTCCTCACTGGTGGCATTTTCACTCTAGGGAGACAGGGTAAGAGGAAAGACAATGGGCCAGGCCCTCTGGTCAGCTCCACAGCTTAGAGAGAACAGCTGCAGGGCAGGCCTGAGCGCCACCTCGGCTATCCCTGGGAAGTGATTCCCCAGTGCTGAGGGCAAAGCTGCTCTCACCATCTCCTGTCCCTGGGCTAGCTAGGACCCAGTTTCCTGCTGGATCTTTTCCAAAGTGTTTAGAGCCATTCTGGAAACTCCCAGAAAGCTGCTTCATTTGTAGCAGGGCCTAGAGGGGTCCCCAGGGTAGGGGGCAAGAAGCAACATACTTGACAACTCAAGATACTGGGAAATGTCTTGACCTGTCAGACACTCCATCTGTCCCCTTCCCTCTGTAAAGCAGTTCCCCTCTGTGTTCTGATGATGCACAGGGGCCCTTGCATGGGCCCTACAGGCAACCTTACCTCTGTCTCTTCCATTCCATGACAGTGCACAGACACACCAGAGAGCTCATAGTGTTTTTTATCTTATCCTTGTGACAACTTACTGCTCTAAATGGCCACTAGCCCAATTCCCAGTGTGGTGGGAATTCTATATAAAAGATTTGGAATCAGGTGGATCACTATTACTTTTGAGGCCCCCATAGCTGCCCATCTAGTTGTGCTTTGAGTGGGCTCACACCAGCAGCAGACTGGGCCGCAGGAGGGAGGACAAGGCCCTCTGTGAGCAGCACCATCATTTTCTAAAACCCTGCAGGCCAAGGTTGCAGATGCACCCAGATGTGTGCGTGCTGAGTTCTCACCGAGTCAGTGAAAGAGGTTTCGGAAGGAAGACGGATAGAGTTCCCATGAAAGCTGCTGTCCTGAGAAGACGAGAGAGGCCCGTCCACGGTGCTGGGAGGCGGACTGCTTACGGTGGGCACCGCTAAGTCCGAGCTCTGGGACGCGTGGACAGGTGGGAAATGTGGAGAGGAAGAGGAGGTAGGCGGAAGGAAAGGTTGGACGGAGGCTTGGTGGTGAGGCATGAAGTCCTGGGAGTAAGACCTAAACACGGATTTGTACTACAGAACCCAGGCAGAACACACACAAACAACAGGAATGGGGGAAGGAGAGAGCAGACAAGAGAAAAGGTGGTTAGGTCAGCTGTGGCTCAGCGTTGATCATCTGTCTTATTTTCCTAAGGGGGGGGTTGTTGGTCATACCAGACACCTCCCTTACAGACTCCCATGTCTATACTGCTTCCAGAAAGGGAGCTTGAGGCTGGAAACTGAGCAGCAGCATATGGATAGCAGGATGTGCACAGTGGGTTTCTGATGTCCAAGGATAGGACACCGCCCTCTCTCCATGCTGATGACATGTGCCTCTGAGGCGGAAATGGAACCTCTACTACCCAGCTCTCAGGGCCCTCAGGGCTGAACTCAAGCCACAGGTGCTTATTCATTTGGAATCCTACCCCTTAAAAGACAAACATGCCATCTTGTAAATGCTGAATGCACCCCAGGCCATTTTAGAAAAGAGCAGGAGCCTCAGAGATGGCTGGAGGAGCTGCAGAGACTACGGGCTCCTCTGAGCTCCCTCCCTCCCTGCTGCTCTTTGTAGTTTTAACAAATGCAATGACTGTACAACCCTTTTGATGTCACCTCAGAGCCACAGGCAAGACTCCTTCAACTTCTCACTTGACAGAGAAGTCAGATGGCAAACTTAGAGGTGTCCCTAAGTCTTCACAGCTTCTGAGGCCCAAGGAGCATGCTCCAGGTCCCCAAGCTGAGGTGTAATGTCACTGTGCCTGTGAGATGCTTGCCAACACGGCCCTAACCACCCCGTGCCCTGGGAGACCAGTGTGAGGAGAGGACACCTGCATCCTGTTGGCCTCATGTGCCCATCACAGGTGCCAACTGAAACATGCACACGGCTCACTCAAGGGCTCAGCAGTTTCTGTGGTGCAGATTTTCAGAACCCATGAAAATAAGAAAAAGGAAGAAGAGATGAAGCTGTCAGCTGATTGGAGATGTGCTCCCAGCAAGGCTTCTGTGCTGAGCACCTGGTCTCCAGCTGGGGCTGTGCTAGGATGCTGTGGAACTAGCTGGCAGAGGCGGACACTGAGGCAGGGCTGTGAAGGTCATACTGCTGCAGGTTCTGCCTCATTCTCTTTGGTTCTGGGTCAGCTGTGATTCTCAACACGGGCTGCAGAGCCTCTGACCCCTCCCCCGACTCAGGGCACCACACCTTGTTACTTTTCCATCTCTGTGACTTTGGACAAATCACTCTCTTTATTGTGAGCCAGTTGTGGTAGTGCATGGCAGTAAGATTTACTAAAGGAAGTGGAGGCATGGGATCACAGGTTTGAGGCCAGCCTGGGCTACAAATTGAGTTCCAGGACAGACAGGGCTATGTAGAGAGACCCTATCTCAAAGACAAACACTCCCAACACCCCTCCCCCTGCCAAAACCAAACCAAACCGGGTGAAAGGACAACCCTTCTCTCAGAGGACAGCTGTAGCTGGCCAATGTGACAGCCTCAGTATGGCTGGTGCAAGAGGCCATATCCAACACTTGCTTTCCTTTTTTTTGCTCCCAAGAACATAGGAGAAAACACTCTAAATGCTAGGGTTGGGAGTCCTCACAGGACTGCTGGACCAACAGATGCTTAGGAATAGATTTATTATTTTTTAAAAAATTTCATTTATTTACTTATTCATGTGTGTAGGAGCATGCCATGGTACACGTGTGGAGGTCAGAACTGATTCTCTCCTTCCACCATGTGGATACTGGGGATGCAACTCAGGTTATCGGGCTTGGTGACATGCACCTTTTGTTGGGATTCTGCTTCAGTCTGCCTACCTGTGACGTCATCACCTACCTGCTATGAGGGCGTGGCCCTGCCCAGGGATATATAAAAGTACAGTCCTACCTCACCCCTCCCTCTTACTCTTCCTCTCTCCCCTCTCTTACCCCCTTATCTCTTCCTGTCTCTGTGTCTCCCCCTCTCTCTTTCGGGTACCCTACCCCCTTTCCTTCTCCCCCGATGCTCATTTAATAAACCTCATATACTATATCTGCTGCCTGGCATCTTATCATCTTATTTTTAAATCATTACACCTTTACCTGCTGGGACTTCTTATTTTGAGGTGGAGAGATGGGGAGATGTAGTCTTTGATGTCTGGAACTCACTATGCAGACCAAGCTTGTCTCCACCTCATAGAGAGCTATCTACCTCTGCCTCCCAAGTGTCAGGATTAAAGGTGGAGTCACCATACCTGGCTACTGCTAAGCTGTCTTGTCAGCCCCCAATATAATTTTCTTTTTGAGACAGGGTCAAGATATGTAGCCCAGGTTGGCCTTTATTTATCTATTTATTTAAAAGAGTTGCATGCTTTTTTTGAAATTTATTTATTTATTTATTTCGTTTTTCAAGATAGTGTTTCTCTGTCCTAGACTTACTTTGTAGACCAAGCTGGCCTCAAACTCACAGAGATCTGCCTGCCTCTGCCTCCCAAGGGCTGGGATTAAAGGCATGAGCTACCGAAGGCTCAAGATTTTATTTATTTTATATGTATGAGTGTTTGCCTGCAGAGGCCAGAAGAGGGCATTGGATCTTCTATGACAGTTGTGAGCCACCACGCGGGTCTTGGGATTCCAACCCAGGTCCTCTACAAGAGCAACAGGACCTCTTAACTGCTGAGCCATCTCTTCAGCCCGTTTTTATTTTTTGAGAAAGGATCCTTTGATATGTTGCTCAGGCTGGGCTGGAACTTAGGACTTCTCCAGCCTCAGCCTCCCCATCAGCTGGGGTGGCAGGTGTGTCACACACTGCCTGGTTCTATTGTTAATTAAGGCACATGGACCATTGCCAGGCCCACGGCAGCATCTCAGCTGTGAGTGGGGATGAGTCAATGGAAAAGGACGAGGCAGCAGCAGTCTCTGGGACAAGGGGCCTGGGTGTCCCCTCCCTTCCAACCCTCTCCTAGCCAGCTCAGGCATTTCAGTTATGCAGTCCTGCTGGGGCAGGAGCCAGGCTTGAAGAGGAGCTGGGAGGTGCCCGGAAGGCTCGCCAGTCACCACGAAACACTGCTGGCCCTGGGCTGCCCTCCTAATTCTTGACACTGTGCAGGGGGCGGGGCTGACAATCACACTGCTTACACCGCCCTGGATCTGACAGGCCCTTCAGGGTCCTGCTCATCCCCAGGGCAGGGAGAAGGGCACAGATGGCCATCTCAAAGCCACCCGCCCCTCAGTAGCCTGGAGTCTATTTTTGGATCTGCGGAGCGCTCGGTTTTGTCTCTGAGATCCCTTTGCAGCAGGAATTCATATTTATAGCCTGAGAGAGGCTGTTTGGGTTGAGGATTCTAGGACACTCAGGGCTCCTGTCTGAGACCTGCACACTTCGGAGGGGATAGACTGAGTGGTGTCAGAGTAAATGAGCACCAGGAGAGGCGCTGGTTCCAGGACCAGACAGTGTCAACACGGGACACCTGAGGACCTGGGCAGCAATGTTCAGCGTGCTGGTGTGGCTCATCTCCTTTAGCTGACAGGAGGTGCTGCTATAATCTTTCTGACTGAAGGAGAAGAGACCACCTCCCTAACATCCTGTGCTGGTAGGGGGTGGCACAGGTGGCCTATATCACACTGGGATCAGAGGACCAGGCCCTCACCTATCTATCCTGATTGGCTCAGGGGGTCCTCAGGCGAGCACTGTATGATGCTGGGCAGGTCGTGTAAGCCAAGGACGGCTGCAGAGAGCAGAGCCCTGACTGCCAGGTAGAAAAGATGAAGCAGCAGCTGGCTCCTCTGAAAAGATATGCCTGAAAGAACAACTGACTTTTGGAGTGGAAAAAAAATAGTGGAGGCTGATGGACAACCTTCTGTTTGTTTGTAGCTGATTCATTAAAGTCAGAGCCACTTGATTGCTGGTCAAGCGCCAGTGACACTTTCTGTTAGTCCTGGCATAAAAAATGCCAGGGGATGGGGCCTGGGCTGGCAGGAAAGCAGGACAGCATATTTTCCAGCTCCTCCACTTAATTCCTCTGGTGGGCAGGCTGCTAGGGTGTGAGGGCAGCCTGCACATCAGTAGTGAGGGATCTGACCCAGCCCTGCCGAGCTCCCAGCTGAATAACAGCACAAGACAGCCATGATGATAACTAAAGCTGCACTGCAGAGTGTCAGGGAAGGTTGCAGAAACAGGTTGTCCCTGCAACAAACATGCTCAGCATGGCTAGGTTTTGGATGCTCTTAGAAACAGGAATATGATGAGCACGCCTTTAATCCCAGCACTCGGGAGGCAGAGGCAGGTGGATCGCTGTGAGTTCGAAACCAGCCTGGTCTACAAAGCGAGTCCAGGACAGCCAAGGCTACACAGAGAAACCCTGTCTCGAAAAACAAAAAAACAAAACAACAACAACAACAAAAAAAAGAGCAGGGCTGTGGGGCATGCCTTTAATCTCAGCACTTGGATCTTTAAGTTCGAGGCCAGCCTGGTCTAGAGTGAATTCCAGGATAGCCAAGATTATAAAGAAAAACCCTGTCTCAAAAAGCCAAAGAAAGAAACAAAAAGAAAAGAAATATGGATAACCCACTGCACAGCTGCTCTTTTAAAAGGCAAGGAAGTTGTCTTCATGACTTGGGAGTCTTTCCTTGGACTCTCCCTGGGTGCTGTGCTCAGAGCCACAGACTCCAGCAGGGCTGGCCAGCAGCACAGCTGGCAGCAGCAGGCTAGGCAGGAAGCCAGGCTTCAGCTGCGACCAAGCACCCAACAGTCACCTGGGGAGACTGCTATGGCTCCTTTGGAGATGGGATGTGGTCATGTCCAGGGTGCCGGGCAGGGAGGGTCCTGGGTAACACCGCTCCCCACATCATTCCACTTACCAATGCCCATCTTGGGGCTGTCCTATCTAGGGCAGTTCTCTTGTTTGAGGCTCTTCTGCTAATTCTAGGAACTACATTTTACAACAAATGGAGGGTTTCAAAGCCAAGTGGTAGATTCAGAGGCTGACGCCATGAGCCTCCAGACCTGTCACCAGCCACTTGCCTTTGTTCCTGCCAAGGAAAGGTGCTTCTCTAGTCTTTAGTCACCAACCTACCAAGAAGGGTGACATGAGCATCAAGCCATGTCCAAACATTCTCCCTGTTAAAAAAACAAAACAAACCCAAAAAAACCAAAAACCTTCTTGGGGCATTTATTTTGAAAAACTATTTGAAAACTCTAAAAACAAAACCATAAAAGAAGAGAATTGTTTTGCCTGAGTGAGTTCTGTGTAAGTGGACTGAGTGTAAATACTGACAAAGTCACTTCTGTGACATGCTCCTGCAGCTGTGGGGACAAAGCCCTTGTTCTTCCACACGGGTCCTGGGAGCCCAGCACATCTCAGGGAGCTGTATGCTCCCTAGAGGACAACCTGAACAGCAGCCTCAGCCCCAAGATGTAACCCAGGCCAGAAGGGAGCTGCGCTTGGCCCAGCAAGCCAGTGGACTACTCTCCTGTGCTTGAGGCTTGGGCAGCCTGGCAGCCTCTCACCTGTCTGTAGAGCTCTCATCAGACCTGTAACTCCTTCAGCTACACTTGACAACACGAAGGACAAACACACACACACTCCTTCAAGGCAGCCAGGAGGCATCTCTGACCAGCTGCACTGGATCCCAGGAGCTTATCAAGGCCACCTTAGCACTGTGCTCTTCATGAAGGGGATCTGGGTTCTGAGCTTGGTCCTAGCTTGACACTACGAGCACATAACTTAGCTTCTTTGCCTTGGTGTCATCACATCCTGAGTGGGAAAAATACTCTGTCATAGATTTATAAGAGGTCCTGGATAGGAAGTCAGGCAATAGCCACCTGTGTGGAGCAGTGCCCTTGGGGGTCATGTCACCACACGACCTTCCTGGAACCTGAACTCTGGTGTCAGATGGGGCACAGAAGACAACAGTAAGCCTAGAATTCTAGTGGGGTGGCGGTGGGCACTCTTAGAAGCCCAGCTTGTGAATACCTCAAGGAAAGAGAACTGGCCTCTGGCTCCAAGTTGGGTTCTATTTATTCCCTGGCCATCCCCAGCAGTGAGGCAGCCTGGTCCTGCCCCTGCCTAGGAATTTACACATGGCCTCTCTTCAGGTGGGAGATACATGGGAGGAGTACAAGTGTGCAGGGCACATCCACCATTCTAGGAGGCTTCAAGTGAGGTGAACTCAAGCAGTGCTGGCCTGTGGCAGCCTGGGGCTTTTCTGTAAGGGCAGAAAGGTGCACAGCGAGTTACTGCAGGGACCATGGCTTACTTCAAGGGCCAGCTGGAGCCTCAGAAGACCATGTGAGTGTTGGCCCTGGAGCTGCAGGGTTGGGGACATTTCACCACAGAAGTGGGGTGCTGGGGGAGCAAAGCAGGGCATGGCTATGGCAGCAGATGGGAGAGGAAGGTACCAGCTCCAAGTGAAGGCTCTGTGGACCTGGGGGCTGTGTGGATGCTGATCATGGGGTACAGGGGGTGTTTGTGGAGCCATTACAGAGAAGAAATGGTTGGGGAGACAGGAGTGACTACTCAGTGATGACCCGCTACAAACTGGCTTAGAGCTGATTGGTAGATAGAAGTCGGCAGAAAACTAGCTAGAGATCCTTGGACACCAGATCTGGGCTTGTGGACTACTGTGCTGCCAAACTGTAGCCGGTAAGACAGAGGTCTATGAAGTGGCTTTTCACAGAACAAGCACTTCCTCCCCCATAAGGAAAACCCTCCTGAGGTGAGAAATACAAGAAACCTTTCATGGAAACCAGGAAGCCAGGCAGGCCCAAGCCGGAACAAGCCGGGAGGGACATGGTTCTACCCCTGGGTCACGGGGTCTCACCCCTCCATCCCTTCCTCTCATGTGCCAGTGTGCTTTGGCCTTGTTTAGTCCAGGAAGTGATAAAGACAAGATGAGATGGGACAAGCAAGGGTTGCTTGTGTTATGCCAAGCCTGAGCCTGTCTTCATGCCCTGTAATGGGCAGTACCCTTTCCTGCCCACCCTAATTCTCCTATTTTCTCTCTCACCTCTCTGTTTGGTTTTTAGATCAGGTGGTGTGCCCATGGTGTCTGTGGTGGCTTTTGGGTGATTCTCAGATATAGTTTATGGCCAGGAGAGGCACAGGCACAGTGGTGGAGGGTAAGGATCCAGCCCTGTATCTCAGGAGGTGGCTCCAGAGTATCTATGGCCACAGCACAGAAGCTGTGCTTATATGAGGCCTGGGCCTGCTGTGAAGGGCACATGTGTGATGCCCCCAAACTTGGATCCAACTGCTCGGAGAAAGAGGACTGACTGAGACCAGAGTGAGAGAACAGCTGCTTTACATCCTTTTCAGAACACTGAGGTCCATGATGAGACACTTAGCTTTCTTTTTTTGGGGGTGGGGTGGGGTGAAGGGTTCAAGACAGGGTCTCTCTGAAGAACCCTGGGTGTCCTAGAACTTGCTCTGTAGACCAGGCTGGCCTCAAACTCAGAGCTACCTCCGCCAAGGCAAGAATCACTATGCCTAGCTACACTTAGCTTTCATATCCCAAAGATTTTTGTGTTAAATCAGAATTGGATGGGAAAGAAACCTGTCAACAGTCTAGCACCCTAACAGGTTTCTTGTTGATGGCCGCATCTGGAATGGGTGCTAGTAAAGAAAGGGGCATGAGCTGGGTGTGGTGGCGCACGCCTTTGATCCCAATACTTGGGAGGTAGAGGTAGGCAGATCGCTGTGAGTTCGAGGCCAGCATGGTCTACAAAGCGAGTCCAGGACAGCCAAGGCTAACACTTAGAGACCCTGTCTTGAAAAACAAATTAAAAAGAAAAGAAAGGGGCACAAGACAGTCTGGGGAAAGGGAGAGGTGACTCTCTACTGCCTACTCCGCAGTATACAGAGGGACTGGACATCCTCGTGGTCAAAGTCTCAATGCTGTCACTACTGCTCAAGGGCAATGTAAATATGGACCAAACTCATTGTTCAGGACAGAGAAGAGACACACAACGAGATGGCCGGACACAGGTGAGGAGAGAGCTGGAAGGAAGGTAGGAAGTTCCATAGCTGAGCTACAATGAGGACACACCAAGGAGCCCACAGAGTGACAGAACCTAGAAAGCCATGGAGGGAGAGTCTAGGACAGGAAGAAGTGCCTGGTACCACTCTGAAGGCTCAGGTAGCTTGGTAGTTTTGGAAGGCCAGGAGGATACATCTCAGATGCATGCACAGGGTAGGCCTGCGGTGCGGTGAGCCATGGTTAGGAGGGCCAGCAAAGGCCATTCCTTCCCATGCTCATGCTTTAGTTTCAGCCTCATTTTTTTCCAGCACCTTTTTTGTCAGGCAAGTTTAAATGACTCTGAAGACACAATTTTCTTGGCTGCTGTTCAAATCTTTGGGAGCAATACCCACATCACGAAAGCATGGGAACCCACCTAGGGACCAACTCCCAGGCTCAGCCAACACTTAGGGCCCTGCTCAACAAAGGAAGCTGGGACTGGTTCTTACTGGGCGTGGTCCTGGGGGAAACTTGGGATGGCTGGTTCTGTCACTGATCACTGGGCCTGTGACCTCGGTCCCTTAGCTAATGCTCTAGATGGCTCTTTAGAAAGGCTGCTGGGCTACCTGGCCACCATCCTTGGAGCAAGGCCTTGGGCTTGAAACATGTTTTCTTGTCATTTGTCTTGGAGACACAACTGTCCTTTAAGCTCCCGATCAACTTCTCTTTCTCCCCGCGTCTTTATAACTGTGACTCCTGCTGTCACTCACACCTTAGCCTAGTTTCTCTCAGCTTAAGACTGTGCCCCTCTCAGGTATACGGGCACCCATTCCCATCCTTCTTGTAGCTAAGCCACACGTGTTCTGATTGCAGTGTGGAACCCTGTGTCTAAGTTTATCTTAGAATTAACCAGAGATTGTGAAAGAGCTGCCAAGTCTCTCGATCACTGCATGGGGCTCTGCCTGTCAGCTGACACACGCCAAGCATGTAAGCCTCTACTCATGTGCTTGAGGCTCTTTCCTTTCACTGAAACAACATATCCTTTTAGTGTGGCCCCTTGGACTCTCTCTTGGAGCTGTAGCTAATAATGTAAGCTGCCTCAACAGTCCACAAGTGTGACACATGCAGACCCAAACCTAAGAAAATGCTCTGGTCTGCAGTTCTGTAGCACACAGTTCAGGTCACCTACAATTCTCTGCTAACAGCTCAGAAGGAATAAGGAGAAATTCCCAAGGGTGTGTGTGCGCGCGCACCTGTCTGTGTGCATTAATAGTCAAGGGCCAGGGCTGTCTAGAACCAAGGCTGTGCAAAGTTGGTGGAGGGAGCTTGCTAGAGATGCCTTCTGAGGAACTAGGCTATCTGTGTGGTAGGGCAGAGGTGACTCAGCCTGCCCCACATCACAGCACTGCTGAGGCCTTGGGAAGGGGAGATTCTACACTACAAGGCCCCCCTGAAGGCCCTGGGCATTGAACTGCAAACTCTAGACAAAGGCAGACAGGAAACAAAAACCAAACTGGGGACCTGGGCAAGTTTTACGGTCACCTATCCAAGCTTTTCACTGGGCGAGATGGGTGCTGGGTGGCTGAAGTCATCCGCTCTACTCCTGAGCACAGGATGAGAGGCAGGACAAGACCAGATGGGCAGTAACACGGCTTCACACGGAGCTTCATGTGATTGCTACAGCTCTCTCAATCACTCTGAGATCCAGGGAGATGTCAATACTTGAGCTCAAGCTGCTTTCAAGGGAAGTGAACTTGGCTCTTCTTTTTCTCTCTGAGCCTTACCGAAGAAGGTCACAGGAGTAAGCAAGGTGGTTGCTTTGGCTCTGGGGCAGATGAAGACTCCAGAAAGCAGGGCTTTCTTGTGTGTCACCCCCGAGCTATCTACACACTGGTGAGCCCTCCCCACACTGGCTTGTGTCGGGGTGACAGGCAGTACTGCCCCTCAGGAGCAGGGTCTCCTCCCCTTACCCCCCAGCCAGGGATCCTTGTGATCCCATGTGGTGACCCCACATCAGTTTTGCGCTCAGGCTGCAGGGCACCTGACGCTTTCCCATTTGTTTTGTTGCCTTGGAAGCTGGCAGCTGCTACAAGAACAAGCCCAAACCAGCCTGACAGTGGTGACAAACTAGCCCAACTGTCCCAGCTCAGGTCCCAAAGATATCTGCATGCACACCAGTCTCCTAAGCTGAGTCCTGAGCAAAGATGAAGAAGGGTCACTGCTGTAAGCCACAAGCACACTGAACCACCGTCACTCCTGCACCTGGTTACCTGTCTGCCTGCTTCCTATATGAGGACCAAACCCTCTTAATTGCAGCCCCAGGCCCATGGGAGGGCAGGACACAAAAGCAGAAATGACTGTGCCCTGTACCAGTGTCCAGACAGGACAGCCCACACCTCCACTCCCGTACCACCCCCCAACCACAGTCCCCAAGGCCCGAGGAACCAAGCATTTGGATTCTTTCCTGTAGACAGGCAGGGATCTGCAGAAGGATAGGGCTGGTGACAGGCGGCAGCAGCATCCTGGAGGCAGAGGTTTCAAGTGAGGAAGAGCAGCAGGGAGTGACTCACCGAGGGCACAGGCAAGCTGCCGTGCCGGTTGAGAAAGGAGTTAGACACGGATACACTGAGGCCCTGAGCGGCACTGCCGTCCTCGGGGGTGAAGGCCACTTTAGTTTGCTGGACACAGTAGGAGACAGAGAAGGAAGAAGCAGCATAGGAGGCCTGCTGGGCAGAGGGTGAAAGGGAGGGCAGGGAGGAGGAGAGAGTAGAGAACCGTCAGCATGGGCGTACAGCTGAGGGGTGTCCTGCAGGGGTGGCTGCCTGGCTCCCCAGAGGCCGTCTAAATGAGGGGCCCTGATGTTCCGTCTTATGGCAGAGTCTAAAGCCAACTTTCAGAGGCCAAGTGGGCGGAGACCAGGCAGACTTGGGCTGCCCCAGGCCCTGAGCTCTTCAGAGTCAGGTAGACCTGTGTAGTCACTCTGGCCTCAGATTCAGGCCCGGGTCAGTCTACCTGTGCTTGAATCTGGGCCCCTTGGAGAACACCCGCTGGCACTTCTTAGAGAGCTCAGTGGTCAGGGTCATCATCTGAAAACTATGACCAACTCTCGCACCTTCTGTGTACATTCGGGGGAGGGTCAAATGAGGTCCTGTCTATCATTCTGTGTGAAGAAGTGTAACTGCTGCGATCACATTTGTATACAAGATATGCACGGCTCCCATATGCATGTGCAAGCAGCAGCTGGCATAGCTGGTCCGGTGGTAGGCCAGGGCTCACCTGGAGTGGGTGTTGGATAGCTGTGGCCTGGGGATAAGTTCCAGCCTCTCTTTATGCGCAGCTGTGCATAAAACTGTGGTGAGGACCCTGTGCACCTCACCCTGCCTGGGAGGTCCCTAACTGGCTGGTCTCATCTCACCCTGCTGCATGGTGGGACAGGCTGTCTCCCGGCACATCTTTGTTCTGTTCTACATGCATGTGAGGAATCTGCTTGCAATTGTTCACAGTCGATGGACTTCCCAGTACAGAGGTGCCCAGGGAAACCCACAGGCCATGGAGGAGCAACCTCAGTAAGGACTGGTCGGCAGCCCTTCCTGAGCCAGCTTTTGTACTCCCACAAAGATAACCTTCTGCCAAACAACTGCAGAGTGGTGTTTGGTTCCCACTAGCACCATGGACAGGGCCGGACCCCCCAGGCTCCCAGTTCCCAGCTTAATCTTTTCTCTCTAGAAGAGGTTGCCTCCTTCAGCACAGAGCTTCTTGGGAGAAGCAAATGCCTGCTTGGCTGGCTGGCTATGGCCTGGGAAGGCTAAACAGCTCCTGTATGTGTGTGCTAGGCTAAGCTCCAGGCACTACAAGGTAAACAGGTCTCACTTCCTCCTCTCACAACACACAGAAAAGGGCTTAGATGGACACCCAAATCTCTTCTCTTGCCAGAAACTGGATTGGCCAGCAAGGCGCCAAAGCAGCCCACACAGCTCTGCAAAGGTTAAGACCTCCCCTCTGGCAGAGCTTGGCTGGCCCAGAGGATCTGATCCTGAACCCAGCAAGGAGAAGAAGGCTGAGAGAGCTGCGGGCTCAGAGCTCTGCCGCCCCCTGGTGAGCATGCAAGCTGAGGTGAGCGAAGGATGCTCACTCGCTGCTGGCTTTGTAGCACAAAGTGGCTCTGTCTGGAGCCATCCTGCTTCAATGGAACTTGCTCCCAAGGGGCCGTCGCTAGCCAGGGATGGGATGGAAGTCACTCCATACAGTTAGGCCCATTATGGAAGTCAAGTCCACAGATGGCCGCACACAGACAGCGCTCTGTGCGTGATTGAGTCCCTCCTGTCTGTGAGGTCTATGTTAGAGCAAAGAAGCAAGGGAGGGCACAAGAGACTGTCAGCAGAGTGATCACACATTCTGAGCACAAGTCTTTGTCCCCAGGGTGGGATGACAGCAGTGTGGGGGACAGGCTGCTGCTGAGCATCCAGGAAGGAAATGGAGGCACCACGTGGGACACAGGGACTTGAACACACCTAAGGCCAGGGTCTCCACTTCTTGGAGGCCTGCCAAGACCGGAAGCTCTGGTCACCTGCTGCAGAGCCAAGGATGCAGATGGGGAACTGCTTACCAGCTGCCGCTGCTTGGGGGGCAAGGCGGGTGGAGGGGCCAGCTCCTGTGTGGAGTCGCTAACGCAGAAGGAGTCGCTGAAGCCGTAGACCTCCATGAGCATCTTGTTCTTCTGCTGGTAGATGTGTTCACTCTGCGGCGTCTGGTAGAACATGGAGGGCTGAGGCTCTGAGTAGTCCTCCAGCAGCTGCATGTAGGCCAGCACTGTGGACAGAGGGGGCTGCTGTCCTCTCACCATAGCGGAGCCCACAGAGCTGCCCCCACCAGCCCTCACGCTCAGGTAGAGCTCGGGGCCTCACAGAGCAGGGATGCTACTCTGGGTGCCATTATGAAGGTGGACACGTGCCATCGCCCAGCTGGTCTCCGCTCAGCGCGCGGCGGGCTCTGGGTGTGATGACTGTCGCTTAGGTTCCCACTCTGCCGGAGTTTCGACATTGGGGAGGTTGTGAGTATGGGAAATTTCTGTACTTTCCATTCAGTGTTGTTGTGAGCCTAAAACAGCTCTACAAACAAGGTTCTGTTAAAATAAATGCAAGGGGCACTTTGCTCCCTTCCTGCAGGTGTCAGGGGTTTCCATGCTCAGCAATACCTGAGGCTCTGCAGGACTGTTCAGCCTCAGCTTGTCGTTAGGCTTGGCCTCAGCTATCTTGTCTTGTGCCAGATAATGAACACACATAGGGCTCCTGTGCCCAGAGGCTCCCCATCCATAGCCTTCCCACCCATACAGTTTGTATGTAGCAGTCTGCGGCCTTTCCTCACTCACTGTTTATTGAGCATGCAGTGCTGTACATGTAGGCACGGGCACAGGTGCTGGGAGTACACAGGACCAGCAAGGTGAATCCTTTGCCTTATGGGGCTCATACTCTCTTTGGGTGAACAGAATATACACACGCACAGGTATGGTGTAGCAGCCCCACAGAGAAAGAAAAAGTGCCTTTGGGGTACTGTGGGGTACAACTTTATGCTACCTAAGGATGATGTGAGGACAGGACAGAGTCTTCTACTCTAGTCCACAGGTGATACAAAGGCCCAACTGGGGAAAGTGGCAAGGGTGGGCAGGGCACAGCACACAAACGATCAGGGGAGGGAGGCTGGGCAGCCCCAGAGAGGCCGCCTGCAGCAGGCTCTACCCCAGCACAGGGTCCACCCACAGCAGGCTCCTCTTGGGAGTATGTGGGCCTCCTGCGGTAACATGAAATGACTCTAAGCCTATTCAGTGAGGATCAGGAATATAAGGGCACTGTGGTGGGAGACAGTGATGCAGAACAGGGCAGGGAAGAAGCAATGGAGTGGGATTTACTGCCTTCCCTGCCAGGAGGGAAGCTGTAGCAGGGCAGGAGCCACGCCTGATTCCACAAACATTTGTAGACTGGGTGAATGAAACGCGATCCCAGCAAGCACCTCTAGGGACTTGTTAGCTGGGCTTCCTTCCTAGCTGAAGGGACGCAGGCCAGACCAGAAAGAGGGATGGAGGGTGAGGGAGGAGGTACACAAATGCTGGCTGACACATATTCTCACGCCTGCTCCCACCATCCTTGCTCATGGAGACTAAGTGATGTCCCCCAGCTAAGCTGCCTATCATAACCTGTCTGCCTGGTGGGCCAGCCTCGGCCTCAGCAGGGACCTCATGTGCCCGGGGAGTAGAGAAGCCAGAGAGCCAAAGCTCAGCTGTCACATCTCATGATCTCATTCTTGTAGGCACCTCTCCACACAGCAGGTGCAGGGCCGCCAGCCTCACGTGGTGAGTCAGCATGTGCTTTGTCTCTGAGTTACCTGGGTACTACTGTCCACAGAGCTAGAGGGTTCTGGAAAAGGGATGGAGCACTTTGCCTAGGACTTGAATGCTGATCTGACATCTGAGGGGAGTCAAGGCTGGCCTTCCATCTGTGTGCAGACCCATCTCTACCCTGGGCACTGGGACCACCTCCACACACTGAAAGACTGGTAGAGAGGACATTGTTGGCCGTTTAACACCTAGTTAGGACTGAGTATCAATCCACTCAGAGAGAGAGAGAGCAAAAACGACAGCTATGAAGTCAAGGACCCTAGGCTTAGGACCAGAGGATCTAAGTCAATGTGTGGCTGACACATGGACAGCAGCCTTTAGCCTCTCCCAGGCAGATACTTTCTCCTTAGGGCACACCCCAAGTGCTAGGAGCATATGTTCTGCAGTATGAATATTTTTCTGATATCCAGGGTTGCGGGCTCACTCGTCAGAAGGCAGAGGAAGGCAGCCTGAGGCAGGAGTCTATTTCTCCCTGGCAGCCATGTGGTCCTAGGGTGTTGGCAAAGGTGCTCTCTTGGCAGGTCTTCCTGGTGTTCTTGCTGAAAAGCAGGCAGCCATGTTTATTTCACAGAATACAAGAGAGCTTGTTGGTTCTGCTGTGCACTGACAGAACATGGCTATGCTACCCATGGCTGAACATGGAAGAGGAGTGCTCCCACTGCTCCTCCAGCCCCACAGTGGTGCTGCTGTATCCCTGCTCAGTCACAGCTTAGGGGTGATCCCAACCCCACGACTGGCTTTCCAGAAGGGCCAAGCAACCCCCTGTACCCAATGTGCCCAGGTCTTTAGGGACTCCAGATGCTGAGGTCCTGGTAGAGACCTGTGAGCTACACACAAAAGAACAGCAGTGTGGCTCACCCTCCTAGGACTGGACGACAGTCCCTTTCCATATTGGGCAGTGCCTCAGATGCCAGAGCAGCCAGCAAGGCGGGGAATGCTTGGCTGCAGGCACTTCTTCAGATATGGGCTCTGGGAACATCAGTACCTGACAGTCCTCAGGGCTATTCTTAACAAGGAGAGCCAGGCCCATCATGATGTCGGGGCACCCCTCTCAGTGAAGACTTGATGGCATCAAAACTGCCCATGTATGAGCTTGCTTTAGAGGTGCCAAACACAAGGGATGACGTTCACTCATTCTTTCTCCCAAAGCAGTTCTGTTAGGCCTCTCTCCCACTCACAGGTGGGACTCTCCAATGGTCCCTTCAGGGAGTGAAGGGCAGACTCTGGACCATAACTGAGCTCAGGGTGCTTCAAGTTTGGGGCTTTTTCACTAAACACAGAAAAAGGACCCTGCATGGGAGTAAAAAAAAAAAAAAAAAAAAAAAAAATACCTCTGGTGAAAACACAGCAGGTCTTAAGGACAGAGGGCAGAGGCTTTCCGTGTGGGCTTGGGTGTACTCAGACCCAGGCAGGCTTGAACCCCATACTGCCTCTCGTTGGCAGCTCTGAGACCTTGCCTGGAAAACCAACTACATAAGCTTTTGCTGCTTAGAGCCATCACCTTGAGCCCTTGGCTGTCCTAAGGAATCTGCAAGAGAAAGTGCTCTAGTCACAGCAGGACAGAGCTTCAGTCTCTTCTCATGCCACCGGAGACCATTTCAGCCACTTGAGACTTGAGATGAACAGAAGTAATGGCCCCTCTCCCCGTCTGTCTGCCACTACTCTCTCAGCAGGCTCTGCTTGAAGGCGCTGGCCCACACCTGTTCTAAGAGCCACAAGCAGGGGGCCCATTTACCTGGTACAGTTTAACAGACACAGTCCTGTTCCACACCTAGTCCACGGGGCTCCCTTGATGGGAAAGAGGGTGCCCCCAGTGCTAATGGTGCTCTGGCAAGGTGGGTGGAAGGAGACACAGAGACATCTGCTCCCAACTGCCGTGTCTTTTCACAGCAGAGCTCGGTCTGTAGTAAGCCAGCTTACAGGACATGTGGAATGACATCATTAGTTTGCCGAGCAGTTCTCTCTCTAGCTGGGGACCACCCTACCAAGGCCGTGACAAAGCTGTGAGATGTTTTGGGTGTGGGGAGTGTGGTTACACACTAGGCCACTCTCTCTGGTCCTGGGATGGCTCTCTGGGCCGAGTGAGCCCTCAGGAGGGAGTTAGAAGTGCAATGTCCAGTTCTAGATGTTTGTGCTGGATTGGACCAGGGTGAGGGGACTGTGGAGTTGTGCAGCTGATGTGGCCACACACATCAGAAAGGGGACATCTAGTCTGCAAGGGAAAATCTGAGAACAGTGTTGCTGAGGTGAGGGAGAGGGTGGGGCAGTGTGGCCTGCAAGTTTCCCATGTGGAACAGTTGGGGAGGGAGGAGAAAAGATGGAATGTCCAGAATGTCCCTTAGTAATGCTATGGCAAACTTGCAGCTGGAAACTATCTAAATACAAACATTCCGCCTCCCAGATCCACCCAGCCTAATAAGATCTATCTACTAAAACATCCAGTCCAGGCGCTGACCTCAGCCCTCCAGGCAGCAAGCTCTGATCTAGGTCACTGTGAGCACCCTGTCCACATGCAGGACATCCCTCCGGGGGCTAGACAGGCTCTGCTTATACACATGTCCACTTCATGTGATATCACAGCAGTGCTGCTCCACGTGCCATGACCCTTTGCCACTGTGTGTTCAGGTCACAAGGGTCAATGGATGGGATCTATAGGAGACACCTGGGAGCATCAGGCCTGTAATTTCAAGATCACAAAGGAGAGATGAGCTAATCAGACTTTCGAGGACCATCAATAACAGTGATAGGATCAGGCCCTGGAAACACCCACATGGACCTATGAGTCTATCCTACATGAAAGAACGAGGGCACAGGCTTGCCTTTGGGTCCTGTGTTGGGCTGAGCAGAACACAGAGAGTTACACACTGTGGGACTTACTGTGTTTGTTTTTCTTCTCTGGTAGAGGAGGTGGCTTTTCTGGGTCACCCGCTGACTCAGGAGCACTGAAATCGCCCACAAACTCAACAGGCGCTGTGGAAGCTCTCTGCTGAAAGGGAAGGACAGCAGCAAAGGGCATGTAGGGCACGGGCTGGACTGAGTTCTGCAGGTCATCTTCTGAGATGTTGTCATACTGTGAGGGGTGCCGCTCATAGGACACCCTGCAGCCAGAGCTGTCCGTGGTCTGGGAGGCTGCGCTCCTGCGCTTCTTCTCAGGAAGGGCAGGTGGAGTGTCTGTCTTCTGCCCCTCCTGCTGGGGACAGCTGCCCAGAGGCAGCTGGAAAGGATGGCCAAGTAATGGAGGCCCAGACTCCCCCAGGGACTCCGGTAGTGGGCTGAGGCTGCAGGCTGCCTGTGGAAGGGTCTGGTCTGCGTTGGAGAGGTCTTGTTGGAGGAATTCATAGTCGGGGTCATAGTGATCTGCAAACCACACAGGAAAATACCCATTAGCTGCGAGGCAGCTGCTCTGCTCCGTCTCCCTCGCAGAGGACATGGTGTGTTCCTGATCTCTCCTGTGGGCTTCTTCTTACCTGGCTATTCTTTATCTGCCACGAAGTGTACAAATTAAGGAGGCGAGGAGATGCTGCTGGCTATGCTGCTCTCTATGTCTTTGTAATTTTATACACGGTCACACACAGATCCACATACAGCCACAGACATATGCACAGACACACTCACACACACATAAACACACACAGACAGACACGCTTACACAGACACATAGAATATGTGTCTTTCCTTTTTTTGTGTGCTTTAGGGGTAGAACCCAGAGTTTGAGCATATAGTCTATCACCGAGCTATATCCCCAGCATCTTACATTTTACAACTTGAGTATTGTGTGGTGCACGCCTGTAATCCAAGCACTCAGGAGGCAGAGGCGGTGGATCATTGTGAGTTCGAGGCCAGCCTGGTCTACAAAGTGAGTCCAGGACAGCAAAGGCCACACAGAGAAACACTGTCTCAAAACTCCAAACAAACAAAC
The DNA here is from genome assembly GCA_907169655.1 of Acomys percivali. Classification (NCBI taxonomy): domain Eukaryota; kingdom Metazoa; phylum Chordata; class Mammalia; order Rodentia; family Muridae; genus Acomys; species Acomys percivali. The sequence continues at coordinate 6,346,063 of OU015750.1, read as the reverse complement.
AAAAAAGATACTGGGCTGGAGAGATGGCTCAGAGGTTAAGAGCACTGTCTGCTCTTCCAGAGGTACTGAGTTCAATTCCCAGCAACCACATGGTGGCTCACAATCATCTGTAATGAGATCTGGTGCCCTCTTCCTTTGGGCAGGTGTACATACAAATAGAGCACTCATACATAAATCCTAAAAATAGACTTGGTTACTGAAGAGAAATGGAAAATAATCATGAAAAATAACAACTCAGAGCTGCTGTCCTTTTCCCTAGAAACCCTAGGGTTTCTCAGTGTAGCCTGGCTGTTCTAGACTCAGTAGACCAGGCTGACCCGGAACTCAGGAGTGCTGGGATTAAAGGTGTGTGCCACCACACCCAACTAAAGAATCAGATTCCATTACAGATGATTATGAGCCACCATGGGAATTGAACTCAGGACTTCCAGAAGAGTAGTCAGTGCTCTTAACCGCTGAGTCATTCCCCACTTTTTTTTTGTTTGTCTTTGAGACATGGACTATGTAGCCCTGACTGGCTTGAAAGTCTCTATAGACCAGGCTGGCCTGAAGCTCATAAAAATCCTTCTACCTCTGCCTCCCAAGTGCAGGGCTTAAAAGCACCCTCTTCTGCTCTTTTTTTATGGTACCTAAGAAAACAGCATGTCCTTGACCTCAGAGTCTGTCCATGCACCAACACCCATAAGTGACCTTCACTAGCTACAGGCTATCCCATCAGAGCAATGCCCCCTCATCCCCACTAGTGACTTCAACAGTGGCTCCAGACTACCAGCAGCTAATTCTTTGCAAGTTAGCCCCTCAGACAGGAGCCTGGTCAGCAAGCCCTCCTTTGTGCTTAGGACACCTACTTAGGAGGGAGAAGGATCTAGTTCCCAGGACACAAACAAGCTGGTACTGGCAAGCTCCTGCCAAATGGTCCTGCAACCTTGGTCAGTGGTGTCTGACCAGGTAGGGGGGCTATTTGATGCTTTCAAGCTCTGTCGACACCCTTGGGAGCTCCCTCCCACACAGAAGCAAGCATGTGGGCTGAGACAGCTGTCCACTACCAGGCTACCTGCCGTGTGACTGCACTGTTACTTCATAGACTTTTCAGGCTCTTCCAGAGCAGATAGCATCTTCATTTTGCATATGGGGAAACCGAGGCTGACTCAGGGCCAGAACTGAAGGAGCCCGGGGAACTTTAGAGGAAAGACGAAGGCTGCAATGGCTTACCTAGTGTTTCACAGCTTGTGTTCCTCGAGCACTGCCCGCTATCCCTGTCTAGGGAGGACAGCTGCTCGTCTGACCGGCTGAGTTTGCCGGTGCTGCTGCAGGGGGACAGGCGAGGAGATTCACCACCGCAGGAGCGGCTGCCTCCTGACAGGCGCCTCTGGGTGTAACAGTCAACATCAAAGTCCTTGGGAAGAACGAAAAGCAACTTCAGTCATCCTGGTGGGAGGCAGCAGAGACTCAGAAACCCCTGACTAGCTCAGAGGCCTCTCTGATGTCACTGGAGGATCAGGATGAGGCAGGGAAGGAGCTGGAGGAGTGGGTGTGTCCTTGGGAGATGTCCAAGGTTAGTCTACTGCCTGTGTCATAGGGGGCGGGGCGGGTGGGGGACGGGGGTGGTGGTGGTAGTTATGGATGTGACTAATAGTGGGTGTAAAGACTACCAGGTGACTCAGCTTTAGGACTCTACATCCAAACCCCAATTCCATCCCCCGCCCCCAAAAGAGAACAGGAGTGCATTACCTGCCTGTTGATTCCAACAGGCAAACTGGAGCCGCTGGTAGCTCGGCTCATAGGGGCTACCACAGCCACTCGGGTAGGGGATGGAGCTGACTGCCTCTTCTTGGGCGGCAGTGCTGGTGGACTAGAAGAGACAGAACATGCAGGCAAGCTGTACATGGCAAACGAGTGCTTCAGAATGGTTTCAGGCAACAGGACACGAGTGAAGCTCTTTCCACACCTAATCTCCACCCGTTACCTGCCTCCTGTTCTCCTCTTGCCAAATCACTTTACTAATGCCTGAAGACCGGAACCAAAAAGGTTCTTTTCCTTCCACAGTAAATCATGCCCGCTTTCACTGGATAGAGACTAAGGCAAGCTGTAAGAGCACAGAGCCTGTGAGGGCCCAGGGCCAGAGCCTGGCCACCTTCAGAGACAGTCTTTCCTAACAATGCCAAGCCACCAGAGCATTTAAGAGACTGACGTCCTATGTCGTACTCAGGCACACTTTATCCTTTTTGTTCAGTCTACCATCTCCTCCCCACACTGGGTCATAAATAGGGAAGCACTAAGAAAAAAAATCTCCTCAAAGAGTTTACAATTACCTGTTATCAACCACCCGGATTCCAGGTAAAGGGGGCTTGGGGGGCGCAACCTCTTCACTAGTGGAGTCTGGGAGCAGTTCGGTGGATGGTGACACACCTGCTGTCTTGTTCAGGATCTCCATTTCTCGGTCTGTCAGAGGGAGCTCAGGCTGGCTGGAAAGATGGAAAGAACTAGGGATCACACACAGTCAGAGTGCATGTAGCCACTGAGAGTGATGGGGACTAAAGAGATGATGGGCCTGAGGAGCCCCATGCAAGTCTTGGGGCTCCCATGGATTTCCACCACTGACCAGCTACCAGGTATACTTAACATGGGCCAGTACTTGAAACCAGTGCAAAATAGTATGGTTGCCCACAAGGTCATCCCTCAGCAAAACATTACTCTACTGGCCTTGGAGTTTGCTCACATATCAACATCCCATTGGCTGAGTTACTATTTAAAAAAAAAAAAAAAAACCCACCAGGCCTGGTGGTGCACACCTGTAATCCCAGTACTTGGGGAGGTAGAGGCAGGTTAAAGCATCAGGCACTCACCAGAACTTATCACTGGAAAGGGACCAGGGCTGCCCACAGCCTCTCCATTCCCCTCACTGCCCACCTGCCTCCCAACCTTTGTCAAGTGTGGGCCTGGTCCCGCTGGGACCTCAGGGCTCTGCCCAGACTTACCCATCAGGCTTGCTGGCTGGGGAGCTGGGCTTCACTGGGCTTGTTGGTGATGGCCGTCCCTGCTTCTCAATGGTTAGCCTCACTAGCTCCTGTGCTCCAAGAGAGAGAGGGGGCAAAACAGAGGGGGAGAGGTTAGGCCACTGCACCTTTAGCAAGGGGCGGGGCTTCTGAGCCCCACTTTTGTGTCCACACATGTCCACATACAGGGTAATCTGCACAGGTCCTAGTGTGCTTCTTCCTCTCTAAAAATATCATTACAGCACACTGCAAAGTTTCAACCACGTCATGCACTTCCTCTAGAAAGGGGAAACAGCGGGTCTGGCTCTCTAGATGAGTAGGCCATTGCGTACTTGTATTCCTCTGCAGTCTGGGGGGGGGGGCAGGAGATGTTTGTGGCTCCCTAAAGCTGTCGTGTTATGCACACAGGTGCGCTCAGCCATCTGCTTTCTGGCTTTTAGTATTTTTCCAAAGTGCACTTGCTTAGTTGAGGCAGGAACTGGAGCCCCCATGGACTAGCTGGGAACCTTGTCAATGGACAAGGCTTATGCAACTCAGCAGAGGGATGGTTTTGAAAGAAAAGAAAAAAATGGTACTTTGAAATAGCAGAAAAAGAGGGCAGATCAGGGGTATACTAACTCAGCTGGGACACATTCACCCAGAGTGAGGGACCCAACTTTTCCCCAGGTGCATGCCATGCTCCTCTCGGCATGAGCATCACCTGGGGCACGAAGAGCACTTCCACTCTCCCCTGCTCTTCCCATCCACTGGCCCAGCGCTCTTCTCTGCTCCGGGTTACTGTGGTCTCCTAGCATGGGCACAGTCCCTGTGCCGTGCACATTACTCTGGCTGTCCCATGGACTCCACAGAAACAGAACTGCTGTGTACATTTCTGTGTCCATATTCCCTCTTTTGGTCACAGGCATGTGAGTGTGTGTATGTGTGTGATATACCTATGGCTGTACGCTCATCTGTGTGGGTGGAGATGAGACGGATGTTGGCCTTGGGTGTTGTTTTGAGACAGGGTCTCTCACTGGCACCTGAAGATGACTGAGTAGGTGAGGCCAGAAAATGCCAGGGATCCAGCTGTGTCCTGGCTCCCTAGTGCTAGGATTACAGTTACGGCCACCACACCTGGCCTTTTGCCTTCTAGGGACTGAACTCTGGTCATGACTGTGGGAGTTACAGAATGAGCCATCACTCCAGCTTCATTTTTCAAAACCGTTGTGGACATAGAGTTCACATATCATGAAATTCACCTACTCTAAGTGTGCGAGGACATGTGCAATCCTTAACAGTCAACTTTGGGACAAAATTCTGCATCTGCAGCCCCCTCATTTTCCTGCACCCCTGGTGACCACATGAGCTGCCACATTTGGGGAGCCTGGGTTGGTCCTTTTTGCCACTGAACAGTGTTCTGGTATACTGCTATACACAATCTCCTCACTGCTCTCTGCTGATGGCTTTTGGTGACGGGCTGCAGGCATGAGAGCCCACATTTCCTCTAAGGATGCAGAGGTGGGTAACCTAGCCGTGTCTCACTGACCAGGGACTAAGAACTAGCATCTCCCAAAATAGATTCCTTTGACAACACAAAAACTAGGAAAAAAGATAAACATATAAAAAGAAATATTAAAGAGGAATTTCACAAACGGGAAGGATGTCACAGCACGAGAGCCTTTGAATTTGATGGCAGCAGACACAGGGCAGGGCGGGATGGGGCGGGGCGGAGCAGGGTGGCGCCAGGGAGAATGCGGCATCACTGCGGGCAGCTGACAGTGTTCAGTGGATGACCTACTAGCATGTATCAAAAGTCTCAAGTATCTGTTAGGAGAATTCTGTCTGAGGAAAATGTCAAGGCTATTTGAAAAGCTTAGCTATGGAGGATATCATCACAGGCAAACTGTTCAACAGTCTAGTTAAACACTGGCCACAAGTACCAAGTATGCAGCTGTGACAGAACCCATCAAAGGGGCTCTCTACAATCAGTAAGAATAAAGTCTCTCTCTCTCTCTCTCTCTCTCTCTCTCTCTCTCTCTCTCTCTCTCTCTCTCTCTCTCTCTCTCTCTCACACACACACACACACACACACACACACACACACACACACACAAAGAATAAAGTCACAGTGGGAACCTGGGTCACAGCATGTAAAGATAGTGGAACACTGGGAATACTGGGCACAGAAAAGCCCTACTTGCTTTGTTGGGGGTACACTGTAAAATTTGGAAGCAAGATCAAAACCTTCTTTTGTGTTATTTATTTATTGTATCTTCTAAATTTTCTAAAACAGACATAAAGTACTTCTGAGAAAACTGCCTCCCCCAAACCATGGTCCATGGAAGCAGACTCAGGCTCACCCCGGGCTGTTCTTGAAGCCATATGGGAAATAAGATCTTTGTGAGCCTGAGGCTAGCCCAGGAAGAGGGCCTTCTGCTAGTCACCACAATTCAGAACTCAAGGGAAGAGAGGGATGGAAAGAGAAAGCAGGCAGAGGACCGTCAGGAGTGGCAAAGACAGCTCACCCTGAAAGCCCCACAGCCTTGGCTGGGACCAAAGCATCAGACCCAAGTGACTTGGAACCCCACATTCAGGTTCATATTCATGTAGCTTGGGCTGGCCTTGAACTCTCAATCCTTCTGCCTCAGTCTCGTGAGTACTGGGAATGTAGACTTGTGTCGCCATGCTAAGGCAAACTCACTCCAGCAAGCAGGATGAAGGAATGCAGAGAAGTCTGCATATTTGTATTTGCTGACACAGAACAAATTCCAGTTCCTCCTAACGTAGGAGCAGGCAGGGTGAGATGCTGTCCTCCTGGAATGGCAGCTGTGACCTCAACTAACGAACAATGGATAGCTAAAGGATTCTGGGATGACAAGCACACACATGCAAGTGTACTCTGAAATTCCAAGACCACGCCATGACACAGCAGAGGCTGGCAAAGGGGCGGGCAGCTTTTCTTTCTCTGCCAACTTTCCTGCCCAAACAGAAGGGCTTTGGTCTTAACTTGCCTTAATGATCACACACAGAATGCTCTGGAAACCTCTTCTACGTAGGCACTTCCAATACCCTGGCCTCATTGAGTGCTCACTACCTTGAGGAAAGTCAAATCTCTGGAAGGCCGCGTTTCTTGAGACAGGTCTTCTCAGTAGTTAGAGTCCCATAGTAAAAGGTAAGTTAGAAAAGGTAGCTCTGGACTCTTCTGCCAACAACTATACATGAGACCAACATTCAGTTCACTGAAAATCAGTTTTCAAAAGCCACAAATTATATATGGAAAAGAGTTCCCTAAGAACATGGAACTTTGCTTCCATGCTTATTTTATTCATACTGACCATGACTGCAGAGACGGGAATGCTTAAATAAGTGACTTTAACAAGTCGGCCCACAGCTCTAAGTCTGAACATCCCGGTCCCACCTTCCTCTCTACCTTCTCCTGAGGATGACACAAAGAACCCCAAGGACAGCATGGTGGGTAGTGTTCCCTGGGTTCTCACATTGGGGACCACTCCCCTGGAAGTACCCCAGCTGCAGCCTGGGCCTTTCATTCCAGCTCAGACCCCTCCTATCACCCCACTACTGTCTGGGTGCGGTGCCACAAGGCTCAGTGCCACCGTCTAGTTCTTCACATACTGTGGGAGAGGGTGAGGTCTGGACTGACAAGTGAGGAACACACTGGTCTGTGGGGGTGGGGATGGATTCCTGCGGCAGAAGCTACAGGACATGATCACAGGAGTGTCCTGCCCCAGAGTGACTTTGTTGTTGTTTTGCTTTGTGTTTTGAGACAGGGTCTATGTATTCCTGGCTGTTCTAGAGCTTTCTATGTAGACCAGGCTGGCCTCAAACTCAGAGATTCTCCTGCCTCTGCCACCAGAGTGCTGGGATTGGAGGTGTGTGCCACTATGGCCAGCCTTCAGAGTGACTTATAATGGAGACAACCAGGGCCATTCTCTGCCCAGACCTGTCAGTGAGCACGGCGAGCGGAGGAAGTGTTCTCAGTGCACACACAGCCAAGCAGCACAGGGCTCGGCACATGAGGCACAGGTGGGGATGGGCAATGACTGCATTCCTCACCCAGGCCTAGAACAAGGGACTTTAGGTACCACACTGTCACTGGGATGACTGGGAAGCAGCGACAGCCAGGGAGCTGCATACTTGTTGTTTTTCCCCCAGGCAGGGTCTCTCTGTGTAGCCCTGGTTGTCCTGGACTCACTCTGCAAACCAGGCTGGCCTCAAACTCACAGAGATCTACCTGTCTCTGCTTCCAGGAGTGCTGGGATTACAGGCATGTGCCACTCTGCCCAGCCTGAGCTACAAAACATTTTAAAACTAGTAACCCAAGGGCAGAGGATGCTAGGAAGCACTGCTAACTGTGAAAACTACACACATAAGGAAGGCACCAAGCTTTGTGTAACAGCCACAAGGGGCAGTTTCTCTTTCAGATTCAATCTGGCTCTTGATGGAAACTGTCAGGAGAAATCACCTTACATGTCAGAGCCTGAAAACTCTGGGGCACAGTAGTCGCAACCAACAGTTACTGCTCTCATCAAGGGCGTAGCGGAAGCACAGTGCTGTTTAGGAAGCTTCCTTCCTCCACCAACAAGCTGAGAGGGCTCTGGCCTCCAGCTTTACAGGGATCCAAGGGGTAGAGGGGCTCTCTGAGCAGCACCACGAGGGTGCTACTGACAAATCCTACACTGCCGACTTTCAGGAGCAGTAACTCTAAAATAAGTTTTAAAAGCTTTTCAATGAACAAAACGATGGCGAGATGGCTCAGTGGTTAAGGCACTGGGTGTTCTTGTGGAGGGTGCAGGTTTCCAGCCCCCGCCTCGAGAGCTTACAACTGCCTGTAACTCTGGTTCCAGGGGGCCTGATGCCTCCTCTGGCCTCTGTGGGCACTGCACACATGTGGCACACATACACATAAACGAAAATAAAAATTTTAAATAAACCAAAGTTTCGAGTTACCCACCTGCTGCTGCTGCACATTCGCTCTATCCGGGTCCTGGATTTTAAAAAGCAAATCTCTAAAAATTGCAAACCACACCCTGAAGGCCAAAACCAGCCCAGGACTTGTTTCTAGAAAGCTCTCAAGGTAGGGCTGTCAAACAATAAAAGCACCAAACAAGGAATGTACAACGGACTGTAGGCTGAAAGGCTTAAAGTATTTGTCACCTGACCCTTCTGGAAAAAGCACACCCTGCTCTAATGGGCATGTGGAGGTTCCAGGAAGGAGGTGTCATTCAGGGTTTGCATCCTGAATCTGGGGAGCCAGTGAATAAGGAGAGGAGACCATACTGGCCATGCACAGGTGTCGGGGGGAACTGGTGGGACTTGATGCAACTCTGCCCAATAAAATATAAGAGAAATTCTATGAGGAGCTCTAAGAAGCCTCCTTAAAAGGAGATGGTACCCTTCTTTTCCTTGTCTGAAATGTAGCCATGGTAACTGGAGAGAAAGCAGCTACTCTGAATCACTGTAGGACCTGTGTTAATGACAGCAGGAAAATGAGTTAGGAGCATCCCTAACCACCCCGAGGAAATCTGTTTACCTCTGAATTCTACATATGAAATATAACATTCTATTTTTATGTCTTGTGTGGAGGCCAGAGGCTAATTGCTCTCCACCTCACTTTTTGAGGTAGGGTCTCCTCTTGGATTGGGAACTTGCCTGTGAGGCTAAACCATCAGCAAGCAACCAGAATTGTCTGTCTCCATCTCCTGTAGCGTTAGGATGTTGCTGTACACACGCATCCATCCATCCATCCATCCATCCATCTATCTATCTATCTATCTAGTGCATGCATGCGCATGTGCCATAGTTCTCATGTGCAAGTCAGAGGACAGCTCCACGGAGCCGGTTCTCTCTTTCCACTGGGTAGGTTCTGAGGGTCAGATCAGGTCAGATTTGGCGGCAAGCACCCTTCGCTGCTAAACCATCTTACAACCACATAAGTTCTATCTTTAAAACCTGCTTGTTTGAGTTTTCTGGCCTACCTGCTATAGTTAAAAAACATCCCTGAGTCTGTTATGCAAGCCCAGTTCTGGGAAGTGACAGTCAAGTGACAAAACCGTGAGTCTCCACATGGTTTCCCCAAGGCTTTCAGTGGAAGAAGGTATTAATTTTTTTTTTTTCTGTGTATGTCAGTGTGCATGCCTGGATGCACAGAGGTTGAGAAAAGGGTGTCAGGTACATTTGAGTTGGAGTGATGAGTGAGCCGCCTGATATGGATGCTTAAGAACAGACCTTGGGTCTTTGAGAAGAACAGGAAGTATTCTTAGTCATTGAACCATCCCTCCTGCCCTTACTATTATCTTGAGTTATAAAATTTTAGTCTATATGAGTGGCAGGAGGCTGGGGATACAGAGGCACACAGGGAGGTCTGGCATCTCCAAGGGTAAAAGGTGTCATGTGTGAGGTCAGAAGAAAAGTGGGCATTTAACTGGCACAGTCCCCAAGATCTGAAGCTTGTGCGCTGCCCTGAGGACATCACACTTCCTGTTCTAGACTAGCAAATGTGGCCTATGCTGGTGAAGGTTTCCAGGGTAAACAGTGCGCACTCCACCTGCTGGCCACCCAACACCTGCTAGGCACCTCATAAGCACGATCTTATCTCACCACACACATTCAGGATATTTAGAACCCTAAAGATTCTCAGGAGTCACCTGTCCAAAGTTACACAGCTAATGAGTGGCATCTATATGAAGATTTACATGCAAATGACAGTGCTCATGTAGGAACAATATCAAAATAATCTGCCGTTCAAACAAGTTTTCAGTCTTACCTCCCCGCCCCCTAAATTCCATTTAACAAGTGAATGAGCTCCTTAAGGGGGCGTGAGTCATTCAGCAGGAATGCAGCGGCTGCTCTCCATCAAGTAGGATGAAGACAGCCTGCTGAAACATTTGTGCCTTGCACACTCCTGGCCCTCCCCCACAGCAGGACACAGCTATGAGGTGCCCTTGGGTTGAATCTCCTTGGAGTGGGCAGCAGAGGTGACTAAGTGCCCAGCTCCAGCAGGCACTTAGTGTGAGAATCATGAGCCTGCCACCAACTAGTTCGCCTCAACCTTGGTTGGCTCAGCAGTGAAAGTGCCTTCGTTGGAGGGCTGCTACAAGGATAGAGCTGGGCAGTGTAAAAGAGCCCCCATTAGTTGTTTGCTATTGCTATAAGATATGAATCGCAGTGCCCATGGTGACCAGACTCACTCCATGACTGACACCCTCTAGAAGCTTCCATGGAGAGGCCAGCTGACCTCTGTGTCCCTGCATTAGCATGTATACTGCTGTGGCATGTGGTATCCCTTGGTCTAACTGTGGACTTTTATTTGTCAGAACTAGAAGCCCCCAAGGCCAGGGCCTGTGCCGCTGTCACTCATCACTGTGCACAGCACACACGAGGCTCTCCTAAATGCTTATTAATAAGCAAGACAAAACCAAACAGAGCCCCTCACCTCCCGGATCTTTGTTCTGGCTAAAGTATCTGTACATGTCCTCGTGCGTCTGTGCATGTGTCTGCACTCGTGTGCATGATCACCTGCATGTCAGGTGTGTGAAGGGCAGAGGACAACTTTTCAGAGTCTGTTCTGTCTGGTTACTCCTGTCCTGAGGCTGTGTGTTCACGGCTTGCAGGCCTGAGAGCGGCTAGCAGTCTCCTGGCTCTGCTCTCCACACTGCTGGGCCTTCTCCTCACCCCTGTTCTGGCTAAACTACTTTTAAAAAATTGTGGCAAAAAGTTATTTGCTCTCAAGCGCTGGCAAGTTCAAGTTCCACACGCTGTACGTGTGTGTGTGTGTACACGCACACGCGTGCTCCTATCCCCCGAGGTCACATCACCAGCAATTGTTCATTCAAACATTCCTTCTTCAGTGCAGCACAGCCACACTGTCATGATTCCATGAAGAACATCTACTTTGGAGTGCCCTGAAGTCCTGTGGAACCCTGATCTCTTGTTTCAGCTGTTCTAACCGTTATGACATTTCATCAACATCAATATGGTGGAAGAAAACCTAAACAATGTCACCTGGAAAATAATTTTGACTTCCAGAGGTGGGGACAAGAGCAGCAAGGGTGTGTGAGCCAGAGCTCGGCCACGACTCTGGGAAGGTCATGTCTCACACTGAGCAACGACTGGCTCAAAGGAGCTGCAGTAAGACCTGAGGGAAAACTGTTTCCAAACTCGACTATGGTCAACACCCACCAGCCTCACTGGTTAACACTGGTGATACCGTCTGCCTGCTCTGTGACGAGAGAGCATGGGCGCAGTCAGAGGAGACGCTTGATGCTAGCCTGAGATATCTCCTCCCCGAAGTGAACTCCAAGTTCCCCGTCCACACAGCAACCTTTCTTTATGTTAAAGGTGCTGGGGTTTTAGCTAACAGCCCACTTGGGAGTGATTTCTCTCACCAAGCAATGCCTCTGTGGCCTTTTCTCTGTAATTTAGTTTAAACCATTCGGGGAGCCTCCGTTCTGCTTTTCAGAGCTTCTAAAGAACATCATATGTTTCAGGAACCTAGTAGCCTGGCTGACCTTGGCTAAATAGTGCGGTTATAATTTTGGATTGAGGGTCTATAAGCACAACTAGGCCGGGTGTGCTGGTGCACCCCTTTAATCCCAGCATTAGGAAGAGAGAGGAAGGTGGATCTCTGTGAGCTGGAGGCCAGCCTGGTCTACAAAGTGAGTCCAGGACAGCCAGAGCTACACAGAGAAACCGTGTCTCGAAAAACGAAAAAAGGACACAGCTTTTCTTTTTTTGTTTTGTTTTTTCAAGACAGGGTTTCTCTGTGTAGCCTTGACTGTCCTGGACTGGCTTTGTAGACCAGGCTGGCACAGAACTCAGAGACACTTGTTTCTGCATCCCAGAGTGCTGGGATTAAAGGCATGTATCACCACATCTGGCTGGACACAGCTTTTCTAAGCCACATCTATAAAGCATGGATTTAGCACCACATAATTAATAACAAACAGCAATGAATGCTTAGCGTATTCCAGGCGTTGTGTAAAGCATCCCAAATGGACTGATCTAACCCTGCCGCACATCTGCATGTGAGTATGTTTATGGGCATCATCAAGATAAACTAAGGTAGTAAACTGCCCATGGCCACAGACTACTCAGAGTTATGAACTTGGGATTCAAAGCAGGAGACCCTAGGCCACCTCTTTCCACCACATAATAAGGCCTCTTAGAACAGCTCCTCCTGCCCGTAGGAAAGCCATCTTGCCATCTTGTGCCCTCCACTCATGTTTGCTTCTCACCTACTAGGATTTATATTCTAGTTGGCTTCTGGGCCCCAATTCCAGCCTTAGCTTTGCACTCCAATTGCACCTTCTAATCACCCATGAGGCTATTTGCAATGCCCCAGATAGTAAACATATGGAACATACCATAGAGAGCAAGTACATTTGGCTTCAACCACTGACCCTTGCTTTTCTACCCAGAATCCTAGATGTTCCTATGACATGAAAAGGCAATGGTTGATATACTGGGGGTTTTGCTAAAAGCCAGTTAAATCTCCACTGCATCAAGCTGGTGCACGTTCTCTGCCACACCTGGGACATAAGGCCCAGAAGACTGAACGCCAGATGCAGGAAGGGCTGATGGTCTCTGGACGGAACTGGCCCATTACCACAGCTTTTGGAAATTATTTACCCCAGTATATGGTCTAAAAAAAAAAAAAAAAAAAAAAAAAAAAAAATCAAGATTCTAGCAGGCTGGCTACCCCTGATTAGGGCTGCCTGGAACCTGTCATTACCTTCACTCCATCCAGCACAGCTTTGATGACCCCCTTCACAGTCGTCACCATCTCTTTATCTTCTGAGTTCACACCTTCTAGCATCACCTGGTCAGACCATCGGATGAGGTTGGCGAGGCTCTGGTATACTCTGCTATAGCAGGAGGAGAGGGCTGAGCTACAGGGAGGAAAGGGTTAAAAGAGCATTTAAAAACTGATCTGCATCATGACCCTCATACCCAGAGAGCACACAGGCAGGGCAAGCATCTTAGTGGTCAGCGGACATTTCTTTTTATAAAATCTACAATTGTTTTGTTTTGCTTTGTTTTTTTGACACAGGGTCTTGCTCTTTGGCCAAGACTAGTCTTGGCTTGACTTTAACTCTTCTGCCTCAGCCTCTTGGGTGTTAAAATAATAGTTAAGTGCTATTGTGCCCCAGTTGATTTGTCTTAAACATTTTTTAAAAATTATATTGTGTGTGTGTG
>OU015750.1:6288562-6332863 GCA_907169655.1 Acomys percivali | reverse complement strand
TGTGTGTGTGTGTGTGTGTGTGTGTGTGTGTGTGTGTGTGTGTGTGTTATAAGCATGTGTGTACACGGAGTGTGCCTACGTGTGAGTGTGTGCACAGAGATGGGAGAAGGACTCCTTATGTCCTGTTCTGTCACTCTTCTCCTTATTTCTTTGAGACAGTTTCTCAGTGAAACTGGGGCTAGGCTAGGGGCCTGCAAGCCCCAGTGATCCTCCTGTTACTGCCCCTAAACAGTGGATTTTGTGTTGATGCTGGGCTCTGAACTCAGATTCTCACAAATGCACAGGAGGTGCTCTTACCCACTCAGGCATCTTCCCAGCCCCATATGTATTTCTCAAACATATCATAGAAATCCCACCATAGCAGCTTCTCAGACTCTCTCTATAACATTCTGAGAACATCTCTTTCCTCCTTTCAGTTGCAAACCACTGGCCTGGGTCAGGGCTCTATGAGTTTGACCGTCATTTTGGTGGATCACAGAGTCAACAAGTTTGAGGGATTGTGGTATAGGGCCAGCCATCCTTGTGAGAGCAGCTGTGGTTTCACAGAGCCTTCTTATCCTCGCTCAATGTCAGCATCCTCATCGATGCAGCTGTGGCTGGGTGGAGATGCTTTCAGGGACTGCGTCAGAGGTGAATAGTCTGTCATGTGCTGATACAGTGTGTGCTTGTGTGTGTGTGATGTAGAGCAGCAGCCTCCACTCACACTACACTGGCCTGGAAATGACGGTGTAGACCAGCTTGGCCTTATAGACATCTGATTGCCTTTGCCTCCTGAGAGCTGGATCAATGATCTGTGCTGCCATGCCCAGCCCCTAAAGACACGTCTCCTAAAGGAATTCTAGAAGGGGCTACTGTTCTCATTCCACACTTTACACATTGTAACAGAAGAGCAAAAATAACCACTCCCTCAGACACTTAGAAACAAAGGATACAATTTAGAGAAAGCAATACAACACTGTAGGATGTGACTAGCTGTGGTCTTCGGGCACTACACCGTGATGCTCTGTCAAGCACAGCAGCACAAGAAGGAGCTGTACCTTCTGCCAGCATGGCTGAACTCTGCATGCACCAACAGAGCAGCTGGTAAGAAGGAGAGCAAACCCTTCCAGCCCCCGAGAATGAGCAGAGTTGGCCAAGATGCTTGGGGATAGGGTCAAGGGCTCACAAGGAAGAGGTGAGGGGGGCTCCCCTCGCCCGCAGAAAGGGTGACCCAGTTCTGCAGCCTGTCTGGCAGGTGAGGTGTCCCTAGGAGCATCCTGACATTAGCCTCAGGTCCTCTGAGTGTTTTGTTCTTTTCCCCCACCCCTCATCTAGCTGCTTTCTTCAGCATCTTCTCGTTCCTCTCCTCTAGGAAGCAGGACAGGAACACTGAGCTCTTTGCCTTCTTCAGCGTGTACCACATAACCTGCACTTCATCACATGGTGGGGCATCATGTGACAACAGAGGAATGATAGTGTCTAGAGATAGCTGTCTCCACATCTGATGGCCTAATGTCATGCTGTCTGTCTCAAAGGAGACCACTGAGCCTTCCATGGGGGTAAATGCCACAGTACAGGCAGCAGCACCAAGCATAGGGAGCCAAAGGCCACAATCCCCAGGGGCCAGCCAGCAGAAGCTGGAAATACATAGACACACAGCTTGTTATATCACTCAGACAAAAAACAAAACAAAACAAAACAAAAACTGTCAACTTCATTACCAAGTTCTCAAAGCCATTTATAAAAGCTCAGTCTCATGGGGTTAAAAGGATATTAAGCTGCCTTGAGAAATCCACAGATATGCATCGATTATGAACAAGCACCACGGACAAACCCCAGACCAGCCAGTCTCTTCAAAAAAAGTTTCTGCTAGCTTGGAAACTGCTACTAGCACTGCTTTCCTTCTTATACTTAATAATAAGCATAGGGCAAGCTAGCCTGTAAGAAGAAAATGCTGGGACATCTTGGCCTGGCTCAGGCAAGGGCGTCTCCACACCTTACTTTATCAGATGATAGTCCCAGCTGCTGAGGACTTGTGTGACAGGACTGAAGGCCGAGGTAAGGGGTGATGGAGGCTCTGAGGGTACGTCCAACCCAATATGGTCACCACTAGTGAGCTAATGCAAAAGATACAGCCACTGGCCAGAGTGGTGGCATCTGCTAGGAAGTGCAGTCGTCAGCATACAGGCTCTGCAGGAGCAATTGCCTCAAGGCTGGGAAGTGGGAGCAAGTGGAAGGCTCCCTTCTCCTCACTGTGTCAAGTGCCCCGAACCAGGGTGCCTCTAAGCCTCCCACTGCTGTCACAGCTGAGGACCTTCAGGGGGACTCACCTGTGCTGGATCCGAGGGTCGGTCTGCACCAGTGGTAAGATGGCCTCTAGCACCTTGCTGGCTGACCCTGGGAGCATCTCCAGAACCTTCTTATCAATGGCCATTTTGTCCACAATGGTCTTAAAGTAGCGCAAGGCACTGACAACCTCCTTCTCTTTCTCCTCCAGCCAGCACAGGTTCTGAAAGGGAATATCATGCTTAAGGAATGAGAAGAGATTAAAGGGAGCTATTCTGAAAACAGTGAAATTTATAAGCTAGCTCAACATTCCTGCAAATGGAAAACGTGCTGATGGCAGAGAGCAAGCCAGGTGGTTTCTCTAAGGACCATGATCAGGACAAGGCTAACAGGAAGAATGACAGGCTTAGGACTAGCAGAGTCACTTAGAGACTTGGGGATTCCCTTCCCACACACCAAGACACTGAAAATATTCTCCTCTGCTCTGATTTGCTACCTTAGATAGCACTTCCTATCTCCCAGTGTGTGGTGAGGCCTCAGAGAGGACGTGAGGGAGCAATCGTCATGCCCCAGGGCACGTGTACTCATCCCAGAATCAGACCCAGGATCCAGAGGTTTGAGGAACTGGCAGCATTCACAGCCCACCCATCACCTAGATCCCCACATGGCCTGACTAAAACAGTAGCTCCCTTCCCATTAAAGACACGTGACATCCACAGGACTCTAGTCCCAGGGCTGGCAGGAGGAGATGAGGAAGCCAGAGCCAATGCTAGTAATTCGGTGACTACTGGTGCAAGGGTTGCTAATGCATTCGGGCACTCAGATTCTAAGGAAAGCCACCTGGAAGGAAGGAAAAACAAAAACAAAAACAAAAAAACCCCAACAACAACAACACAATGCCCGTACTTTCTAGAACTCACCCTCCTAACCCCAAATTTTTTTTCTCCTGGACTTTGGGTAGCCTTAGATCCACACCTAGCAGGCCATATAACAGTAACTTCTTTTCCCCAACTTCCCTTCTGCAGTGGCCCAGCTCCCAGGGGTGCCCGGGCACAAGCAGACACTGAGACCATCTAGACTGGATAGTCCCCCAAATGGACAGTCCACACACGATGTACGGAGGCGGGTGGACAGCTGAAGGCACGTGCAGGCTCCCTACGGTCTGGAGGGTAGGAATAACAACAACTCAGGGCATGAGGTTTAAGCAATAATCTATAAATATATGGCAAAAATATTATAAAAAGTGATTATTCCTTTGAATACTAAATCTCCCCCATCTCCAGATAATGTCAGGGAATATAATCTTCAAAAAAAAATCTAATATGGGGAATATTTCATAGGAACACCAAAAGAAATATCTATGAATGGATGGAATCAAGTAAACAGCACTTGAGTGAGACAACTTCCGAAGGCTTCTTGGCGTGCTCTGCAGACCACCAAGAGCTCTCACTCTTTCCTATGTCCTTCGCCATTTTCCTCCTGTCTCTTTCTGACATGTTTGTTTCTTGTCTGTCTCCAAGAGGCTGAGCACTGGTTTCTCTACTGCCTGGATAAGAGTGCTCAATGTCGCTGCAACACCCCCCACCCCCACCCCCAGTAATCAGGACACACAGTGCTGCTGACAACATGCAGAGCAGTCCGGCTACAGGGGACTATGAGAACAGACACTGCTGTCTTGGCACATCAGAAAGTGCTGGAAGGCAACAGTGATAAACTTGGTGAGGAAACAGGAAGTGTTTTAGGAAAGCACAGTCACACACAGAGGCAAGAGTGAAGGGGAAACTGGGAACAGCTGAAAGTGAAGGGACATTAAAGCAGAAAGTCTTTTCCTGTCACTAGGAGAGATCAAACCAGCTACATACGAGCCAGGCTAACTGGACTGACTCACTAAGGGAACCCAGTGAGGGGACAGCAAAGTAAGGCAGCACCTGTCACCTTCTACCAATTCCATGCCTTAATTAATGGTCTCTTATGCTCTGCATTCCCGGAGCCCTTGGGGTTCAACTGTGGTTAGCAGTCAGAACTGGGCTACAGAGTTACCTCGGAACGACAGTCAATCTGCATACCCCTCCGACCCCAGAGGAGCAGTTGCTACCCCGTGTTCTCATAAACTTGGTAACCCTGTGAGGCTGTCAATCTTGGGAAGGACCTACAAGGCCAGGCTGGACTTGAGACAGTAGACTCCACCTCCTTGTCTGTGGGGCAGGTGACTGCATCTGCCCTGAGTTACTAGAGAAGGCAAAATGGGTGGCCGAAGCTGGAGCCTACCATAAGAAAAGCACAGGTTCCACAGTGTCAGTGTGAAGGCAGAGGAGGACAAAGGCTGTGCAAGTCTGAGCGGGGAGGAAAGGGCCAGGTCACAGCTGCCACTCTGACACTCTAAGACACCCACTGAGCGCCACACCTCAGATGGATTTGTTTCCGTTCAGGCTGTGACCTCCCCACAGAAGAGATGTCATTAATTCATAAATGGGGAAACTGAGGCTAGGTGGGGAGTGGGTAGGATAGGTAGCCTGCCAAGATCCCACAGCTGAGTGGGAGCTGGTGTGGTGGTGCACACTCATAATCGCAGCACTCAGGATGCAGGGGAGGCAGAAGTACACGTTTGAGACCAGCCTAAGCATCATGGTTAGACTTGCTCTCACACACCTGGTCCCAGGAACACAGGAAGATAACTGGAGATCTGGGAGAGCCTAGACAACACAGTAAGCAAACCCCATAACAATGCACGCACGCACGTACATCCTGGAGAGCCCTAGGTTCAAAGCTCTAATAAATGAGTAAAGAGGACACAGGTTAAATGGAAGCTGAAGTTACTTGGCTAGTAGTGGTGAGAGCGCAGTCCCTGTGCCTTTCTGCCCTGAGCCACTGAGCAGGACAGGTAGAGGAAAAGAAGGAATATAAAATGGCCCCAGTCTTCAGCTACTGCCTCACATCAGAGGAGCAGTGGATACTCAGCTTGTTCCTTTAGGGCCCTGCTGTCTACCTCAGCCCTGGTCTCTGCTTCATGAAAACTAAACTGTATTCACAGCACCACAGCACAGTGAGGAAGCTGTGGACTGAGTCATGATGGGGAGCAATTAGAAGCGGCATGTAAACCCTGGAAGCAGGGGGGGCTGACTGCGTGTGCCTGCACACGGGAGTCAGGGGTAGTCAGTCTCTGAGTTCCAGACTAGTCTGGTCATATAGCAAGTTTCAAAACAGCCAGGGCTACAACAACACAACACAACACCAAAAACCTGGAAGCAGGATCGTGTAAAGACAAGTCAACATTTTTCTTTCTTCTGTACTTGACAGCCAGGCCCTGCCTGCTTTACATGAGAACTGCAGAGCTAAAAGGGAAACCCCACGGGAGCCCCCAGGATCCAGCCAATGTCTAGATACCCCGAAGGTCGGAGGCCTCACCCGATCCAAGCCATTTCTGGAAGCTGTTAACTGATCGTATAATGATGGTTAGCTTCCGACTCTCAGAATGTGACTAAACTTTCTCTGCTATTTTAACAATCCACAGCTCACTGTCAGTCTTGCTAAAAAGTTGTAAAAAGAGCTGACAGTTTTTTCTATGAGAAGTCTATTGTGTTTAGATGAAACCAGGCTAGAAAGACAGTGGAATACAGTGGACAAAACAGGCTTAATTAGAAAATGTGGCCCACAGCCAACACTGTCTATTAGAAATAACTAAAGCCCTCTTCACATGGCTAGGAAGAATAAATTAAAACACAGGTGTGAAACCACAGGGACGGTGGCTGGACAAAGAGAAACCGAGGGCGCAGCAATAGTCTGGATCTGCACTGGACTCGTGTACTTAACAGGGAAAGGCACAAGTGGGATAACAGCAAACGGCTACGCAAACGCTCTGTAAGAGGTGACAGAGAATGAACAACACACACGGACAGGCAGCAGCAATTTCCCCACACCCAAGGTTTCTGGACGCTGTCCTCTCACCTAGGTGCTGTGGCAGGTTCCATCCTGGGGCCTGCACTAAATAGCAGTTCACACTCAGTAGGGGCCTTGGGACCAGCAGGGCCTTGGGACCCAGGCTGTACCTGCAGGCCTCCAGGGCCTTGGAGAGATGCCCTGCTGCCACAGGATGTTCACAGCACTGCTAGACCCTACCTACTAGATACCCAGCAGCACCAGCCTCACCCTCTGAAATGACAACTGAGAATGTCTGAGATGTTGCTGGAGCTTGCAGACGCCTCCCTAAGTCAAGGGTATGCTTATACCAAATGCTCCTCCATGATCTTTCTTTGGACAACGCATAAGAAAAGGATCCAAGTGCATTCTCTTGCAGAGTCAGTTAGGTGTGAGCTAAAGAGTGTGCTGTGCGTGCTGTGATACAGACCAAGCCTCTCTCTACTTCTAAATGAAAGTAGTGCCAAGTACTTCCTTCTTGCGCATAGGGAGCAATTCACTCAAGGTGATCCGCTTGTCCACATAAACAGGGTAGTGTCTGTGAACCACGTTAAACTGACAGTAATGGCAGCAGCTCTGAACTCAGTTGCCCTGGGACAGTTACAGGGTCAGGGGACCAGTCCATCTGCAGACCTTGTTTTCATTTTATATTGGACTTAATGCGAGACATGAACAAACACTTGATTTCTTACAGAAGACACATAGCAGCTGAGTACAGTGGCATACACCTGGGATCCTAGCATTCAGGAGGCAGAGGCAGGAGGATTGCACTTTAAGACCAGCTTGGGCTAGAGAGCCATGCCCCATCTCAAGCAAAGCAAAACAAACATGACCCAGGACTGAGGCTGTAGCTTGGGGTAAAGCTTTTGCCTAGGATGCACAAGGCCCCATCAGACCCTCAGTACCACAAAAGAGCCCCAAATAGTCAGTTAAGCACTGCTTTGTGGTTTTAGCTAAACTCCCCCATCTTCAGAGATTCTTTTTAAGCAGGGCAGGTTTCTCTGCCAGGGCTGTTGGGAAGAGAGGGGTAAAGTGCTCAGCACAAGGCAGGGAAGAGGCCCGGTCAGTGCCGCTGTTGGTGACACAGACGCCCCTTGCTGAGAACCTTGCAGTTGGCTGAGACAGTGTCCCAAGGCTTTAGAAGCCTTCTCAATAAACCATGCACCTCATCTCAGCAATAGAGAGAGAGCAGCCACTCTGGAAAGGTGATACGTGCCCGTCAGCCCCAGTGCCTGCTGGATCCCACTCTGGAAAGGACCCAAGCTTTGGCTGTGGAGTCTGAGCTCCCTCCCCATCAAGACACTCAGACAGATGATCAAATACCTGAGCCCATATAGTTGCCACCCAGCTGAGACACAATGGCACCACCACAGGTATTTTTCCATTCCCAGACCATGGACCAGAGTTCTGCAGTGGAAGGCAAGGCAACCCCAATTGTTCTTAATGTCACACTGACCTTCTGCCTCTGAGACCTGGAAGCCACAGCACTGGTGGACATAAATTCTACTGCCTGCTGCTCCAGATCCAAGGGGATAGGGTAGCCCTCTGGTAGAAATCTGTCTCTTGCCTCCTGGAAGAGAGGAAACCTGGATTCCTACAGAGCTTGAAATGGACGTTGCAGGCTGGAGGGAGGGGGTGATGAGAATTAACAGCTGTTTCACACATCTGGCTCAGCTGGCCCTGCTGAGCTTATTAGTGCTGGAGGATGTCTTTAGATGGGATCCAGGGGCTTCTGAATTTCAGAGGCCAGGCCCTGAGGCTGAATGATGATTTAGGCCATCAGAGGCCCATGTGAGTTTCCCAGGGCTTCTGGGTGGGAGGCAGCACCAGGTTGAGCGCAGCGCTCTGAGCTACTTTAAAGGCCCAGAGGATGATACATGACTGCCCAAGCCACTGGCCGGACTCATTAGCAGGGCAGGCTCGCACCATCCTAGAGGTCCCAGGTCCCAGGGACACAGGTGGCCCTAGAAGCGCATATATACACAGCGCAGCCCACAACACCAGCCGTGGGCTGGGGCCAGGAGGGACACCCAGAGATGCAGCTTACTTTGCTCACAGGCTTCTCAGGAGTCTTTGACACCTCGGCTGGCTTTCCCTTCTTGGATGGTGTTCTCTTGATTTTAGGAGAGTGGAATTTGTCCATCAGCTTCATGGTGAAGGAGGAGAGATGAGAACGCTGAGAGTCTGAAAACACAGAGGCCGGACTGTTAGAAGAGGAGGCAGGTACGCTGCAGCTTTCTCGTAGAAATGACTGAAAGAGTCAAAGCAAAGGACACGTGGATCTTTTTTTTTTTTTTTTTGAGACAGGGTTTTCTGTGTAGTCCTGGCTGGCCTCCTGAATGCTGGGATTAAAGGTGTGTACCACCAGCACCTAGCTCAGGACCCATTCTAACACTTTGCTTACACGTGTCGACTTTTGCAGTTTCTACATGTTTTGGGGTGATTAGAATTGTGAGCAACAGAGGTAGGCAGAATGAATATTATTTTTTAAGATTTATGAATGCTTTGCCTGCACGCCGTCTGTGTACCACACGCATGCTTGGTGCCTGAGGAAGTGGTGAACTTCCCTGTGGGTGCTGGGTACCTACCCTGTGTCCTTTGCAAGAACAACAAGTGCTCTTAACCACTGAGCCAACTCTCCAGCCCAAAATTTATATATGTATTTTTTTAATGTGCTCTGTCTGCATGTGCACCTACATGCCAGAAGAGGGCATGAAATCCCTTTATAGTGAGTGGTTGCTGGGAATTGAACTCAGGACCTTTGGAAGAATACCCAGTGTTCTTAACTGCTGAGCCATCTATCTCACCAGCCCCCAGAATAGGCATTAAGAACTTGTATTAAAATGTCAGAGTGACCTTGTTGGTTTCATCTGAACATCTAACCAATGTCCAAGAGAAACAGTAAGAATCCCACGGAGTCAGAGAAGTGTAGGTGTTAAAACCTAGCAGGAGGCGAGTGTGATGGTGCACACCTTTTTTTTTCCGAGACAGCTTTGGTTGTCCTTGACTCACTTTGTAGACCAGGCTGGCCTTGAACTCACAGAGATCCGTCTGCCTCTGCCTCCCAAGTGCTGGGATTATAGGTGTGCGCCACCACACCTGGCTAATGGTGCACACTTTTAATCCCAGCACTCGGGAGGTGGATCTGTGTTTCTGGTCTACAGAGCGAGTTCCAGAACAGCCAGCTACTGAGAAACCTTGTTTCAAAAACTAAGCCAAACCAAACCAAAGATACCCTGGCAAGGAAGGCCTTGGGCATCGGCCTAGTTCTTTGGTGCAGGAAAGTACACGTGACATAGGCCAGGTCCAGGGGTGGCAGCAAAGACAGAAATGGAAGCAAGGTGTTCAAACCTTCTGGTTTAAGATAAAGGCTGAATGATTGCCTAGGAGCAGGGCAAGTCAGGGTGCCTGGTGTCACTGCTCCTGGGTGGCACTGCACTGGGAGCTTCTTACAGGGTAACTGGTCAGGAGGGGAAAAGCTCTCAGCTCAGAAGAAGACGCAACACTTCCTGTCTATGTCTCCTTTAAACAGGGTCTCACTGTGTGGCTGGAGATGGGCTCGTGGGGAGTCTGACCCAGCCTTTGGAGTTCTGGGTGGCTGGTATGCAGTAGCACACCCAGCTCTCTATTTTCAGAGCTGGTTCTGTGTATGGAAACTCTTAAGCAATCCACTGGGTAGAGAGACAGCTCAGTGGAGAGTGCGGTGGTTTTCTTGTGCGTTCATGGCCTGGGCTTCACCCCTAGGACCATAGTGGATAAATAAGTAAGTAAAACAGGACGGCTTCGTGTGGCTGCACATCTTCAGCCCCAGCAGCTGGCCGGCAAGGTGGAAGCAGGCAGAGCTCTGCGAGACCCTGGCCACTCTGATCTACACAGGTGGGCTCTCTGCCGTCAGCGCTACATAATGTGATCCTGTGTCAAGGCAAAACGGAACGACAAAAACTATCAGTACTAACAAATTCAGTAAGGCCACCTGACACAACGTCGACGTATAAAAACTATTTGTATTCTTACACTGTAGCAATGAACATCCAAAATGAAATTTAAAAAACCTTTCAATCATATCCAAAACAAAACCAAACCTCCGACTTCCTTGGACATAAATTTGACAAGACAAATTTCACATTTATACCCTGCGAACTATAAAATACCGCTGAAATTAGAGACAACCAAACTATGTGGAAAATATCCCATGTTCTTGGATCAGAAGTCTTAATATTGTTATAACAGTGATAGTTCCTAATAACAATTTTCTGTCCCAGAGCACTCTGCCAACTTAACCCTTCTGGTAAGGGACAACACTCTAACCCTAAAATTAGGAAGGAAATGAGAGAGATCCAGAACAGTCGAAACAAATAGCAAAGCCAGAGGACTGACACATCTCAATGTAACAATGAAGCCACATTAGTCAAGACAGTACACTACCAGCATAAAGACAGACACACTGCTCCAAGCACAGACTGAGACTCCGGGAATAGACCCACATGTCTAAGCTAACTGACCTTCAACAAGGATATGGAGCCATTGAATGGGGAAAGGACCAGCTATTTCAACAAGTGGTCTTAGGGGAAGTAGGCCTTGTCTGTAGGAGACTGAATACAGACCTTGTCTTACGTACACCACAACAGGCTAATGAGTTTCAAATACGCCAAAGATCTAAATATAAGAGTTAAAGCCCAAGCTACAGAGTTAAAACACTCAGAAGAAAGTACACGTGGTTTGTGGCCTTGGATTTGAGCCCACTCGTCACTGTAACAAAGATACAAGGAACAGAGGTAAAAATCGATAAATTAGAGCTCTTTCCACATTCAAATCCATGCTGGCCGCATCAAGGAAACGGACAGGCAGACTGTAGGATGGAGAAAATCCTTAAGAGATTAAGCATCTGATGAGGGACTGCGTGCAGAGAGGAAAAGCGTTCTGGGGAGCTGGAGGCCTCATGGTGTGTGCCTCAGACTCCAGCACTCTGGAGGCCGAGGCACCAAGATTACAAATTTGAGTTCAGCTTAGGCTACACAGCCAGACTCTGTCTCAAAAAACTCCAAACAATTAAAAAAGCCAATGGGATGTGGCTAAGTAGAGAGTTTGCCTGACTCAGATATGGCTCTACATTCGCTATGCAGCACTGCAGCAACAACAACCACAACAGTAACGACAATTAAACTTTTCCAATTCAGCAGCAGCAGACCCTTAAAATGAACAAAAAGGCAGAAAGGAATACTAAAACAACAGCTACCAATCGGCAGGTGCTGGCGAGGACTGGGTGAAACGGAAGCCTCATAAGCTGATGTTGGAACATAACAGTTGCATTGGCAGTTGCCTGGCAGGTCCTCAAAACACTGAACACACCATTCTAGCAATTCTATTCGTAGGCATATGTCCAAGAGATGTGACAAGAAATATCCATAGGGTATGCACAGGAAAGCTCAGAGCAGCAGTTTTATCACGGCCAAAAGGTGAAAATAACTCAAATGCCCAAGTGCCTCGGAATGAGTAAATAAGATACAGTATATCTACCCAGTGG
The DNA here is from genome assembly GCA_907169655.1 of Acomys percivali. Classification (NCBI taxonomy): domain Eukaryota; kingdom Metazoa; phylum Chordata; class Mammalia; order Rodentia; family Muridae; genus Acomys; species Acomys percivali. The sequence continues at coordinate 6,321,159 of OU015750.1, read as the reverse complement.
AATGGTATTTGGTAATAAAAAGAAATTAACCTGGACCTCGTAATAGCAGGGATAATCTTGAAAACATTATGCTAAGTGATGGCGATCAGACAGAACAGACCACTTATCCTGTGATTCTGTTTGTCTGAGATGTCCAGAATAGTTAAGTCTACAGAGACAGAAAATAGGTCAGTGGTTGCCTAAGACTGCAGTGGGAAGCTTGTAATCCCAGCACTCGGGAGGCAGAGGCAGGTGGATCGCTGTGAGTTCGAGGCCAGCCTGGTCTACAAAGTGAGTCCAGGACAGTCAAGGCTACGCAGAGAAACCATGTCTCGAAACAACAACAAAAACAAACAAGCAAGCAAACAAACAACAATAACAGGAAAAAAGAAAGAAGAAGATTGCAGTGGGAACAGAGAAGGCTGGATAATGACCATTAAGGAAGTTGGGGTCTTCTCAGGGAGTGCACAGATAACATCAGAATCTGCATAAGCCAGTAAGTCATTAAACAGCATTCCACTGTACACTTTACTGAACAAACGATAAAACACACAAATGACATCTCAACAAAGCCGGTAGAAACAACTAACCAATTCAGTGGCAGCTTTGTAATCTGCAGCCACTTTCTTATTGTCCTCATCAGGTCAGGCAGTAGTGGGGCACCCTTTTAATCCCAGCACTTGGGGAGCAGAGGCAGACTAATCTCCACAGAGTTCCAGGACAGCCAGGGCTACACAGAGAAACCCTATCTCAAAATAAAACAAAAAGTCCTCATTAGAGATTGATGGTAGTGGTGCACCCCTTTAATCCCAGCACTTGGGAGGCAGAAGCAGAAGGATCTCTGTGGGTTCAAGGCCAGCCTGATCTACCACAGCAAGTTCCAGGACATCCAGAGGTACACAGAGAAACCCTGTCACAAACAAACAAACAAACAAACAAACAAACAAACACTACCAAGTTACCTGAGAGCCATACCTGTGTGACAGCATCTGGACCACAGAAGATGCTCAGCAAATAGTTCTTCAACAAATGATCACCAATACGCCCCCCACCCCCACAAGACACGGCTTCCAGCAACAGCAGAGAGACACAGACAAACTACTTAAAACTGGCTGGGAAACTAAAGAACAAAACATTCTATGTGTCATGGGAAAGTAAGGCATCTATAATTTTGAAAAATAAAAAGTACTCTCTCAAAATTTCCAGCAACTTAGTGCTAAGGTAAAAGTCTCCAAACAAAAAACACAGTAGCTGTATTTCAGGGCTGGTACTGTCCTCACTGTTGCATGCAACTTAAGATCAAAGTTCAGTTTCTTGGTCAAAAACACTCCAAGTGGTCAGGCAGGATCAGAAAAATCCTGGCCTATGAAGATGGCCAGGGAGCCCAGAGGCAGGCAGCGCCATACAGTAGAACCCTGGGCCTGCACTCAGCCAGCCGCACCAAAGCCCTCCTCAGGCCAGTGCTCCAGAGCAGCAGGAAGCCCTTGGTCACCAGGCTGAAGAAAGCGCGCGTGGCCCATTGGCTGAGAGGACTCAGCAGCTTTTGGAAGTCAGAGCAGACAGAGTGGAATGGTGGGATTTTCTGGCCCTCACTTTTCCCCTCCATTCCCACCAGAGCAGAGCAGGTCCATTTCCAGCTGACACTTCCTTCGTTGTACTTGAAGGTTGTGAGGCATGTCATGCCTGCAGTCAGAGGGCTTGGGCAACACAATGACAGTACATGTGGGAGGCCCTGCACCTCGCGTGCTGGCCACATTCTGTGCTAAGGCGAATGTGGTGCGCAACACTCTTGCAAGACTGCGCAGGGGCAGGAAACAACCGGTGCTCTTCAGTGAGCTGCATGGCGGCACACCCTTAGATACAGGGATTCACTAAGTGATGGGAGAGACTTGCAGGCAAGGTACCCTATTAGGAAATGGGGGCTTCTACTGGAGGCCTCTGCCCAGATGTAGGCTAATACAGTAAGTGTTCTGAGCATGTGTGAGGCAGGCCTGGCACAGGGCAGCTGCTCAAAACGGAAGCTAAGCAGTCCATACAGCTTCAATAGATGGCGGGTGAATCAAACTCAATCCACACAGCCCACAGCTCTTTATCAGGCTGCTCTCTAGCACTGACATATAGCTCACTCTCCTGACTAAAGGGCCTCACTAATACTCTCTCCTCTTCATTTTCAAGGAAGAGGCACACCTGCTCTTGTATCAACCTCACTGCTACTCTATCCATCCCATTCCTTCTGATGCTGGCCTTGTAACATCTTCCAGAAGACAGCATACATCTCCCCAACAGGCTCTCAGCTGGATGGCATGTGAAAGCAATCGACTAATCTGCCCAGACAGGCTGACAGAAGAGAAAGAAAAGCAGGCTTGAAGGGGAAGTCTGGGCAGGTTATGTATTTCTTGGGTTTACTGTGATGGTCAAGTTCCTCCGAGACTTGGCTGGGTGAGCCAACTTCCTCTTCTCTAGGCTCTGCTGCTGCCCTGGGGTCGGTAGGGAGATTTGGGGTTAAGGGACTGGCCAGACTCAGAGCCAACTGTCATTACCAAGGTGGAACCAACATGGAAAGGAAGTGTGGGAGTCACCAAAACTCCCCAGAGGAGCAAGAAGGCAGGCTGGCCGGCCCTGACCATAAACCAGAGACTCCAGATAGTGTCATCAAAGGCAGGAAGTGGGCAACAGAACTCACTGCACCTTTGCCTGCCAGGTCCTGAATTCAGTTTTTGTAGGGACACAACTAGGAAGCTGTGGTGACATTTTGAGTCATCTGTCAATACATCACTCTTTTCAGGCCAGTTAGTGGGCACAAACAACCACAAGTCACGTGGAGAACAGAGATGATTTGTAATGACAACCAACCTCCCCAATTCTGGAAATCATGACAGCAGGAACTAGGCTGTCCTCAGCTTTCCCTGGAAATGATGGGCCAACAGACCAGGTTTCAGGTGGCTTTCTGAATCCCTCAAGCTGCACTATGAAGTACTGATGAAGCTCTTTTGTCCTGAGCAGCAGTGGCGGGTATTAGCAGGCAGCAGGTGGCATGTGCGTAAACACTGCTGCTAGGGTAGTCTTGTCCACAGCTCCAGCCACAGGTGCTCACACACAATCAAGCAGGCTCTCCTGCGCCTCCCACACACCTACTGACCACTGGAGTGGGGAGCAGTGCCCAAGAGCTCCTCCCACAGTACAGCAGCCTCTGGTGGCTCCTGCTCTCAGGCTACTCCCTGGGGTTCATGCTGGGAAACTACAATGGAAATTTTATAAATATGTCTTTATAAAGGCTTTCTTTCTTTTTTTGTTTTGTTTTGTTTTGTTTGTTTGTTTATTGAGACAGGGTTTCTCTGTGTAGCACTGGCTGTCCTGGACTCACTTTATAGACCAGGCCTTCCTGGAACTCACAGAGCTCTGCCTGCCTCTGCCTCCCCTAGTGCTGAGATTACCACCACGCCCAGCTCTGTAAAGACTTTCTAAGACTAAAATTAAGACAAAAAAATTAAATATTGCATATATGTAGACAGGTTACTGAGGATGAGGTCAAACCTATACACCCGCTCGCTACCTGTCGAATAGCACTGCCTTCATGCAATGTTGGTGTGCTTCATGCCATAGTAACATGGTGGCCACTTGGCTGGGTGTGATGGTTTGAGTGAGAATGGTCCTATTCATAGGCTCATATGTCCTATTCATAGGCTCATATGTCCTAAGGCTTGGTCGCGAGTCAGCGGAACTGTTTGGGAAGGAGTAGGCAGTGTGGTCCTGTTGGAAGAGGTGTGTCACGCAGGGTTTCAAAAGCAGACACCATTCCCAGTTAGCTAGCTGACTTGTGTTCTCCCTCCCCTCCCCTCTTTCCCTCTGTTTGTAGATGAGATGTAAGCTCTCAGCTCATTCCTGCTCTGTTGTCAGGAATGCCATGCACTCACCCTCTGAAACTGTATGCCCCAGTACCGATGGCACAGCCACGCAGGGGGTGCTGCTCTGGAGTTCCTGTGCCATCGCCACTCTCTTGTCATAGAGAGCCACCCTGTGGTTGTGTGGGCTATCATTCCTCTTCCTAATTTGAATCCACATGCGTGGTTTAACGTGTAAGCCCGACCGTCACACCCAGGAGCATTCTGTAAGGAGTCTCTCTGTAGGCCTGACAGCCAACCACTCACATGACTTAGATATCCTTGCTTTTGTGTGTAATACCGTTTTGTCTGCTTATTCTTGGCTTTTGGCTTTTATGAACAACGCCACACATTCATTATGTCTTTGACCATGCAGGAGAATATCCTATGAGTTAAACTGACAGATGCAGGGCACGTCCCTTACTTAACTTTGCAGATAGTGTCAAACAATTCCAAGGGGCTGTATGATTTTACATTTATACCAGAAAGGTTAAGGGACCCAGTTGCTGTACGACCTGAAACAACTGTGTGCTGAGCCATAGGGAAAAGGCCCCTTCATGTGGAAGTGCTAACTGCTAGTGCACTATGATCTATCTGCACATCTGCAGAGGCCTGGAAGGACACTAACAGAAGCTAAGGTTGAGCCCCTCATTGTTGAGCGGGGCGTTCCCCCAAACGCCAGAGGTTTCCAAGGACTAATATTCTACTTGTTTTCTCCCTACCTCCCTACCAAGAGCAGCTCATGTGACATTATAATCTCTGGGTAGGTGACAACAGCGCTACTAAAACAGCCACTTTAGTCACCTGGATCACCCATGAGCTGAATGTCCCCTACCTAGAAAGAGGGGTGAAGGAGAGCACCCGCCTCCTCACAGGATCAACCTCACAGAGCTGGCCAGTGTCTTCCAAAGCGCCCTGCCTGGTGCCAGGATTTCATTCTTAGATCATCTTGCCCCTCGGCAGGCCTAGCAATGATGTTTGTCTGCTGCTGACAAATGTGCGATCAACTGGCCTTTCAAATGTCACTTGCAGCAGCAGCTGGGATCCCAACTTAGTAGCAGTTTCTGTCAGGGCTTAATTCCACCCTGAGATGGGAGGCCTGGAAGCAACGCCCACACCAGGGACCACAAAGCCAAGGTCACCGTGGACAGGCTCACGGCAGCAGCTCCGCGATGCCTGAAGCCGCGCTACAGCTCTGGCCTTTGGGTCCTTACTACCTGTCCTACACGAGGCTCAGCACTGCGTCCCGGGAAGGATTTAGATATGGCTTACTTCGTCCAACACCCTTGCCCCCTGCCAGAGGAGTAAGGACACCTGGGTGGAAAGTGGCTGGGATAGATACTGGGAAGAATCCTTTTGAATAGAAGGACTCCATTTTAACTGTGCAGATTGTAAAGCAGGGATGGAGATGAGGGGGCGGAGAGCATCATGGGATACACAGCTGTGGAGTCAGAGGGTCTGGTGTAAGCCAAGCTTGGCCACTAACACGGACACCTCTCTGGGTCTCTTTCCCTCCCTCTTCTACCTCTTCGTGCCTAACCGCAGAACTACCACCTCCTCCTCTAGTGCTGTGGGGATATGTGACCCTGTGGGTGAGGGACCTGACCCAGAGCATATTTATTAAATGGCAGCCATCATTGTCATCTGGCAACATGACCAGAACTCGGCCAACACTCCATAAGCAAATGCTACAAACAGCCCCAGCTGAGGGGGCTGAAAGCAACAATTTCCACCTAAAACAAAACCCTGTCTTATTCAACATAGAGAATTCATGTGAAGATGGAGGGAAGATGGTGTCTGAAGTTTTGCAACCCCACATGCCTGTCCCAAAGCCTACACTCACACTGTGGACGCTGAGCATGGAAAGACTAAGCATGTCGTCTTCCTTTCTCAACCACGAGGGTGAAACAAGCTCTTCATTCAATCCAAGCACTAAAGAAATAGGAAACAGCAGGAACCCCTCATGGCTTCTCATATGGCCAAGCTAGATTACAGCACTTGTGTTTTTTAAGCTTTATTTTTAATTTATGTGAGCTTGTACTCCGTGTGTGTGTGTGTGTGTGTGTGTGTGTGTGTGTGTAACTGCACACAGAGGCCAGAGAGAACACTGGAGCTGGAGTTACAGGTGGCTCTGAGCTGCCCAATGTGGGTTCTAGGAATCAAACTTGGGTACCGTGGAGTAGCAAGCACTCTTAACTGATGAGCCATCTCTCCAACTGCTTCCCTCAAATGTTTTGTTTTTATTTGTGTGTGTGTGTGGGGGGGGAGTATGCTATGTGTGTGCAGGTACCTTTAGAAACCAGAAGAGGGAATCAGGACCCCCAGAACGTCACCTGGTGTGAGTGCTAGGAGCTGAACTCAGGGCCTCTAGGAGCTCAGCAAATGCTCTTAACAACTCACCCATCTCTAGTTCCAACCTTTGTGTCCCCCATTTCCCTCCCCTGCCCTGCAGCCCCTTCTCTAGCCTTGAGACAGGGTCTCACTATGTAGTTCTGGCTGTCTTAGAACTTGCTCTGCGGGGCTGGAGAGATGGCTCAGAGGTTAAGAGCACTGGCTGCTCTTCCAGAGGTCCTGAGTTCAATAGGCACCCATCCAGGCAGAACATTGTATACATAGTAAATAAATCTGAAGACGAAGAAGAAGAAGAAGGAGGACGACAACTACTACTACTACTTCTTCTTCCTCCTCCTCCTCCTCCTCCTCCTCCTCTTCCTCCTCCTCCTCCTCCTTCTTCCTCTGCAGACCAGGCTGGCCTCCACCTCACAGAGATCTGATTAAAGGCGTGTGCTACCTTCAATCCTTGTTTGTTTTAAACAAAGTAATGAATATGGGCAGTTTCCCATGAGCACAGCTGTTTGACAGTTGAATAACAGTCTGCTGGAAGGCAGATAATGTCTCTCTAAGCAGCAGGTCTCCTGGCTGGTAGAGTCTAACTTCCATAAATACTGCATGGACACACACTTCTTTCTGCTTCTCTGTGTGCTTACATGATGAAACTCTGAGAACTAGAACTGCAGTTTATAGAGAAGAACAGGGAATCTGGAAAACTGCCTTTTAGCCAGGCAGGCTGCATGCAGCCAATGGCTGCCCCAGTGAGGCTCTGAGTGGTGGTGGGAGAAGTGAGACAGAAGGGAAGAGGCTGGACCCACAGCGCCCCTTCTCATCACCAGAGGTTTGGGCTCAAATCTGAGCACCTCTAGTTTCATTTCACTTACATAACTACAAGGGTTAAAAATACATTGAGAAGCCAGGTGTGGTGGCACACACCTTCAATCCTAGTACTTGGCAGGCAGAGGCAGGTGGATCTCTGTCAGTCTGGTCTACAGAGTGAGTTCCAGGACAGCCTAGTCTACAAAGAGAGAGCAAGATAGGCAGGGCTACACAGAGAAACCCCATCTCAAGAAAAAAAGAAAAAAGAAAGAAAAAAAAAAAAAAGAAAAGAAGAAGAAGAAAAAAAAAACCCAAACTAACCACCAACAACAAAACCCACTGAGAATTAGATAGACACCTCTCAAAAGGTGATACTTGAATGACCAATAGGCACATGGCATAGTGCTCAGCCGCAGTTTTCATCAAGAAACAACACATTAAATCCACAAAGAGACAAAGAGACGTCAATATGCGCATGCCTATGTGGATCAAAGGAAAGGCTAAGCCAGGTATGATGGCACATGTTTGTAATCCCAGAACCAGGAAAGACTGAGGCAAAAGGATTGAGAGTTTGAGACCACCTTAGGCTATAGAACAAGATCGTGTTGCAAAACAAAACAAATAAGGCAAATAACAAGGAAGGAAAGAAGAGAGAGAGAGAGAGAGAGAGAGAGAGAGAGAGAGAGAGAGAGAGAATATGCTAGTATCGATGTATCTGAAGCTATGCCCCCAGTTCACCATAAGACACATTGCAGAGTCTTGAGTAGTGCTGCAGGGGTGCTTGAGGAGGGCAGATGGGGTGAATAAAGGCAGCTTCAGGAAATGGAATCCCACCCCACATGAGAGCGAACCATCTATTTCCACCTACCAAGCACAGATGATGCACACAAAGAAGAAAGGCTAAGTACAAGAAAAGCGCGCACCAAATGAGCTCCTAATAACTCCACAGCCAGGCAAAGCACAGCTACTATTCGGGGAGTCAACAGAGTGGTTGTATGCCGGGTGTGGTGGCGTACGACTTTAATCCCAGCACTCGGGAGGCAGAGGCAGGCGGATCGTTGTGAGTTCGAGGCCAGCCTGGACTACAAAGTGAGTCCAGGACAGTCAAGGCTACGCAGAGAAACCCTGTCTCGAAAAACCAAAAAAAAAAAAAAAAAAAGAGAGGGGTTGTGTTTGAGGCAAGGCTGCTACGAGGCAGGGACACAGGAGGGCACGCACTTCTGGGGACACAGCTCTCAGCCTACCAGTTCCTGCCCTGTCTGTCTTCAATGTGTTTCCCACACTGGCCGAGGCAAAGCAACTGGGAGTGGGGTCCATGTCAGGAAGCTCACCTGGCCTTTAGCACAGGCCTGACCTCAAGGCAGGTGCATGAGAAGCTGAGGTGGCACCCTGTTCTCCATCTCTTACTGCCCTCTTTCCCTTCCACTTTCAGAATTAGGGGAAAGGGACTTCTACTTACTTGACCCTTGAGACCCCAAAGAGTACACGGTCTTATTCACCTTGGACTCTGACACTTAACTCAGTAGCTGGTGCAAGTACACATAAATAAATATATGCTCATTAATAAGCACAGAAGAACCAATGAATGAATTCTGTACCCTGAACAACCACTGCATTCACAACACTAAGGGTACCACCTAACTGGTGGCAGCTGTGTTCTAGTCTAAGCAACAGAGAAAAGCTGTCCCTCCCACCTCCGCTAGCTCTCTACAGAATGGCGGATGCTTTGGGGCCTGACTGGGCAGTAGAAGCCCAATGGGAGCCACATCTACAGTTTATACCACTTTCAGCCCATTTCACCTACACCGTCACTATCCAGCCGACAATTCAATTCCTGAGTTACTTCTTGCTTTTCTTATATTCCACTATGGTATAGAGTTTACACTTTTAGCAAGTTCTCTTGATAGGGCAACCGTGGGCCCTCCCTTCCATGCCAAGCAAGTCCCCAGGACTAGGCTGGCTGTAGCTGCTTCTAGTTACCCTCTAGTAGCTCACAGCTGTGGAATCCAAGCAGCCCTGCTCACCTTTAGCTGGGCTCCAGGCTAGGAAGCCCTCTCTCTCCACACTTCCTATGCTAGCTATTGCAGGGCCCACGAGCAAATAGCACTGGATGGGCAGAATGCTGGACAGACTGCAGCAGACTGGGAGATGAGGGTTTTTATTCTCTCATAAATCAATCCTGCCCCTCCCTTCCATTCTCCCTCGGGGACACAGAATGTATCAGGCCATGCAGAGCAGACATTAAGCAGCATAGCTCATTTACTCACTCCACACCTAGAGCCAAGAGGAAGCTCCAGACTTGGCCTCTTGGCCAAAGCCAGCATGGTTCCTTCCCCAGTCAATGAAACAGCATCACAGGCACTTCTCCTTCCATGAGGTGTCTTCACCAATGCCAAGTGTTCCAAGTGCAAGTCACACTGATTTAGACAAAACCAGACTTCACTTCATTCCCAGCCAAACATGATCATCGCCCCCACCCCCAACTCACACACACACACACATACCACCACTACCACTGTGTGCACAGCACTGTGTTAAGTGTAGAGTTACGCATGGCCACATGTTGTCCAGGTAGTGACAAGGCCCTAGACCATTTCCGACCAGAGGCTTTTTGCAGCCTTATCTCATTTGATCCCACAGCCACCTTCCAGAGTGGTTGTGTCCACATTTCATTCAGAAACCTTGAGGCTGAGGAGGTATGGCAGTGAGGGGATTTGAGCCCAGTCTTGGCGCATTTGCCAGTCAGCAGTGTCTGCTTAGCAGTAGGAGAGTGGTATGCACCCTGCAGACGGCTCAAAGTCGACCCAGTCCAGAAATGGGAGGGCTTGGGGTCTGCTTTTGTTCCTGGAGAAATCTTACTTCCTCTGGGTCAGCTCAAACTGTTATTTCCTTCCAACAAACCAGCACCTATTAGGTGCAGAGTGGAGGGCCCACCCCCCACCCAGTTACACACAGACAGACACCTAGCATGGAAGCTGACTGTTGGATGTGCTCACTGCCTTGAGCAGGGAAGCAAGTCTCCACTGGACCAGAGAGACGTTCCAGCCAGCAGGGCTTGTAAAAGTGAATCAGCTCCTGGCATAGCAGCCTTCGACTGTTCTGATGTTCGCAGTAGTGAACATCAAAGGCAGAGAGCTTGGGAGGAGGAGCTGCGGCCACACCCTGCTCTTAGACTAGGACAGGGTAATGGATAGGGGCTGGACTTTATTTTTAAACCTCAGCAGGGAGAACATAGTTCAGAGATGCCTAGCATTGCCAGCATGCGGCTGGAAACGGGGAAGGAAGAGATTTTTCTGAAGTTGGTCTTCTGTTCAGCATGAGCTAAAGGCTGAAGAGGTAAATGGCTTACTTTAGAGAGACCTAGAAAAAGTTCATGAGAGGATGTGAGTTGAGTCCAATAGACAGTGGGTCTGGGAGGGCAGGGTCTGAGCTGCGTGAGAGCATACACCCTGAGAGACACACGGACCCTGGCCACCTGTATGTGTGGCTTAGTCCCACCGCTACCCTTCCTTACAGGTCACAGGTCACAGGTCACAACAGAACCCAAAGTCAACCTCCAGGCTGAGCCATGAAGCAGAGCAGGCAGCAGGAGTGGGGCTGACGCTGTCTGGTGAAACTTATTTCAGTAGTGAGCAGCTGGGACTGAGACAGCCCCTCCTGCTGCTGGCACAGTGAGCTGCTGCAGTGAGCCAAGGGTTGGAAGATGACAGATGTGACTTTAACCATGTCACGACACAGGCTGTGCTTCCTGCTTGGGCCTGGAACTTGAGGACTACAATGAGCGAGCACACAGGCAAAGGGGAAGAGACGGTCAGAGACAGAGGCTTTAGCCTGTGTGAGAAATCATTACACTTCATGCCACAACCAAGAGCATAAAAGCTATGAGACACCTGGAAAGACCCCACTATTTCACCAATTCTATGACAAGTTAGCTCCATGGTCTCTCAACCCTGTAGGACAGGCAAGTGTCACCAGCTCTCACTAATGACCCTGGAGTTCCAGAAACAGTCTTTTAGAAGACTAAGATCTAAGGGAGAGAGACAAGGCTGCAGGAAGTGGAGGGGCTCTGAGCAGAACTCACACACAGAGACAGATAGGGACTGACAGCAAGGAAGTTCTCATTTCAGGACTGAGACCCTCCTTGCTGGGATTAAGGCTGAATGCAGAGAAGATCTACATTAGCACTGGGCATGTATGAGTCCATCCAACAGTCCCAGCTAATAGCGGTTACCCCAGCAAGGAAGGAAGGTCAACCAAGGACTCTATCACAGGTAGAGCATCAGGTGGCCTACAGCACTTCCTGCAGGTTTGTTTCCTTGACAGTGGGTGATGATGACGAACGCGTTTTGGAGCAAAGGGTCATGGAACTCCCTCTTACCTGGAGATGTGTTTGTATAGCCATGGTGTTTGCCTAGTACCTGCTCTGGGTTGGGAAGCATGCATGTTGTCCTCAGGTCCTGTTCTAGGGCAGTAATTCTCCAAAGAGACCAAGGGGGTCAGAATGGCAGGGTTCCTGGGCTGCAAGACTGCACCCCAAACCTAAGCACTTCATATGTACAATCAAGAAAGCAATACATGCAAACTGTTTCTTCTTCTGGGAAGTCCCAGAGATAGTCAACACAGAACAGAAGGTGAGGGAGAAGGAAAAAGGAAAGAGAGATAACCTGTCCAGAACTGGCCTGGGGAAGAGCCAAGAGGCTCAAGAAGCTGGCTCTGCATAGGAGCAGGCCAGAGGCTGGAGGCTCAGCCCTGCACCTTCTGCTGACCCGACCTGCAGGCTAGCTGCATCCTCTGTGGAAAACAAAGTAATCTGAAGCCCCTCTAACACATTCCAGAAGGAAACTGATCTTACACTTGACATGGAAAGCCTTGGTTTTCTCAACTGGAAAACAAAATTAACTGGGAAGGAAAGAGTCTGCCAAGGGCCCAACAGTCCAAAGTAAAGCACAATCCCCTCAGATCTGAAGGAGACAGGACTCTGACCCAGCATGTGAGACCCCAGCAGTCCCTCCTCGGGGGAGGAAGGCAGGGACAACAGGGCCCACTGTGCTCAGTGGAAATTTCCAAGAACCATGAAACCAACCATGAGAGGAAACATAGCACTTCCTCTTCTTCCAGGAAGCCTGGGTCTGCCGTGATTCAGCACTGTGGTCTCAGATCCAAGAACATCTTAACCACAGGCACCTCATCAAAGTGTTGCCGTGCATGTCTGAGAGGGCACCCACATTCATGTCCTGAATCTGTAAATGGGTTTATGCCTCACAAGAGAAATACCAGTTAAATAATTTTCAGTTCCAACTGTCTTTACAAATTAAAGCACTACCAGAGAACAGGGATTGAAATATCTAGTTTTTCTTTCTTTTTAAATTATTTATTTATTATGTATACCTGCACGCCAGAAGAGGGCGCCAGATCTCATAGATGGTTGTGAGCCACCATGTGGTTGTTGAGAATTGAACTCTGGACCTTTGGAAGAGCAGCCGGTGCTCTTAACCTCTGAGTTATCTCTCTAGCCCCAATATCTAGTTTCTTTACAGTGATGTTTTTATGTTCTCTGTAGCAGGGGTTGATAGCAGTGTTTTGTGTAAAGTCTTGGCTCTTTACCTTTAAAGCAGCAATGGAAGGTGGGCTGGAAACACTGCAGCAGGCAACTGCCTCCACTCAGCCCAGGAGCATGCTGTCTAGCTTTGGACTCTAAATCATCTCACCCAAAGGTCAACCTAAAGTGAGCTCAGATTCATGCCTCAGAGTGCCAGAGGCCACTGACGTGAAAGGCTGCAGTGTGGGAGAGACCACTGCTGTGGGTCTTCCTCCCCAAAGCCTTCCAGAAGGGGGTGCTTACTCTCTAGACAGCAGCTCCTGTGAAGGGTTCCTGTGCAGGGAGTGAGGAGGGAGGCAGAGGAGAACTAAGCAGAGGTACTTTCTCCACCTTCCTTCCACACAGGAGTCTGCAGTGGATCTGAAGTGTACTACGCTGGGGTGGGGAGTTAGCAGAGCATGCGAGGAGGGGCAAGCAAGCTGGGTCAAGCAGAATGGGCAGAGAGTAGCTTGCAGGTGTTTAACTTGGGCTGTAGGATGTGCTTTCTTGACGGCCATCAGAGAGCCAAGTCCGAGTCTAAACACGGCTGCTAAAGGCACACTTGCCTCTAATGAAGAGATCTGCCATTCACATACCCTGGCTCTGACGCTTAGACAAAATGCAACTTCCCTTAAAGGAGGTAAGGCCTGTGTGCAGGCAACCGATGCCTGGAATGGCACTCTTGGCTTTGTGTGTCCTCGAGGTTGTCAGACGGTTGGAAGTGAAGCCCAGAAAAACAACTGGGCACACAGTCGTCAGCACCACAGCTGCCTGCTAGTCATGAGGACTGGGATACAGTTTTCCCTCCTGAGTAGGAGGTGAGACCTCATTCTTAGTATTGGTTCAGTCACTAACTCATTTTGTCAAGCAGGCAAACACAAATTTGCCCTGGCCTCTTCTCATCTAGAAAGCAAGGACATCAGCCTATACCAGGAGTTCTCAAAGTGCTCCTCTGACTCAGTGAGGAGGAGCTGCCCCCCAGAGGACTCCCTACAAGTCATGTTCTTGGGCTGGGAGATGGCTCAGTGGTTGAGAGCACCTTCTGCTCTTCTAGAGGTCCTGAGTTCAATTCTCAGCAGCCACTTATACTGGGATCTGATGCTCTCCTCTGGCATGCAGATAGAGCACTCATATACATTAAATAAAATCTTTACTCACAAATCATATTCTCAGCCATACACTGATCAGAAGCAGGGCAGCTCCTGAAGCTCTTCACAGCCCCTCAAGGAGAGTCAGAGCCCAGGAAGTTAGAAGGCTCTCTTCCTACTGTTTTACAAAGCCATCTTTCCCTGTCCCCCTTTCTACCTGTGCCCCTAATGACTTCATTATCACCCAATAAATGCACAGTGTCTACTGCAAGCTAGGTGGCCAGGACAAGGGCAGAAACTCCAACCTTCATCTTCGTCATGGGCCACGCTTGAGCTCCCACTGCGTGGGTGGGCACGTGGCCTGCTTGCTGGCTCGTTCCTGGTATGTAGCCCAGTTGCCTTTCCAGCCACTTTTTCTGACCCCTGATCTTCCTAAACACGCCATGCCTTTAAGCAAGGTGCTGTGTACATGTGGACAGGCAAGGTGGGGCCTACACAGTATCCCAGGGCCACTGCACTGCTACAGTGAAGGAGTGGGTTACGTAGATGCAGCTGGGGTTGGTTTGACTGCTTTGTGGTGCTGGGGGTGGAATGTAGACGGGATGGGATATGTGCCAGACAAAGGCTCTGCCACTAAGCAGCAGCACCAGCACTAAGCATGGCCAAGGAAGCACTGAAAATCTACTGAAAGCAGTCTAGAAGAAACATGGATAGCAATAGCAGATGACACTTCTGCCTCACACTCCTTTAATGACTCATTGTTTCACAGGTCTCAAGTGTTATTCTAGGCACAAAAATGACAAATACCAAGTGACATTTTCAGCAACCCACTTTGCTTCAGGAGTTACACACAGGAAACGCAAGAGCAAAACCAAACTCTAAAATGCTCTGCCCCAAGAGGAGAGAGAAGACAGCTGCCATGGCCACAAGCAGGGTGTCAGCCTCCTCTCTCCTCTGCCCACCAGGCTGCGCAGAGGCTGAAGGGAGGGGGAAGCAGGCCCAGCTGCTGCTGAGCTGCTGGGAACAAGAGTCTTGGTCTGCACCAATCCCACTTTCTCTCTGGGGCAGAAGTAAACCCTCCTAGATCAAGACAGCAGTGGGGTTTTGCCCCTGGGGAGAAGCAGAAACCGGAGTTCACCAGTCAGCAGCTCTCATTAAACAACTCACCCAATAATTAGAGTAACGCGTACATGGCAGCTTCTGCTCTGAGCAGGGTCAACGCAGACCATAGTGATACCACAGTTAAAGACAGCTCTTCCCTGGATGGCTGGGTCTATTTAGGCAACACAAAACCCTAATAAGATAGTTTAAAAGCAAGCAACAGCAGAAGTGTAAAGACAGATACACTGAACCAGCTGGGGCTGTTTGGCTCTGAGTTTCCTGGTGACCAAGATAAAAAACGGTGAGCAAGATGGGTTAATTCTGTCTGCTAAAAGAAAGCTCTGAACTGAAAAGGGGGTAACTTTTCCTAGTACAACATTCAAGAAGGAATTGCAAGGAAGATGTAAAGAAGCTATGAACTTGGTCTTCAACTTGGGTTTCTATGAGTCAATAATTGTCTTCAAATGACCATTGAAACCTTACACTTATGGAGTTACTAGCCTGACAACATCGTATCTCAGACATTTCTTAGGAAATCTATGCTTTTTCCAGGAGTTAGCAGAGAAACAACTCTGAGAGAACTTATTGGACAGCTGGTGCCAATGGGGGCTCACGCTTGGAGTCCCAGCACTTGAAGGGCTACAGAGGGATTGGCAGGTGTTTGATACTGGCCTGGGCTACACAGTAAATTCCAGGCAGCTCCAGCAATAGAGTGAAACCTGTCTCAAAACCAAACCAAGCCAGACCAAGCTTGAACTTAGTGAGAATGTCTAACCCCATCTGTCTTTGGCGGAAGTGACAAAGGGCAGTAGTAAGCTCTACCCAGGCCCAAGGACAACTTTTAAGGGAGGCCCTAGTGTGGGTTCCTGTCCTGGACTTCAGTTAACTATGTCCTCCTTTCGGTTAGTGCCTGCTTCTCACACACCTGGTCCCCATTGCTGCAGAGCAGTGTCCTAGAACTTCCACAGCTACAGCCACACACATGAGTCTTGGTTGGTTTCTGAGGGCCAGGGATGGGAGTACAGGCTAGCAGGGCCTGAAGGCTGCGCTGTTCAGGTGCCCTGGGGCTTGGTGCTTACCTGGAGGCATCACCAAGGAAAGGCCCAAAGGTGCCATCCCTAACAGCCTTCTTGGCATGCTATCACTGTACACCATGAGCAGTTTCTAGAAAGTTGTTCTGGTGGGACACATCTGCATCCCAGAAGAGAAGCCAGTCTGGCTCTGCAGGGTCATTTTCAAGATGTGACAGACTTTATCTGACTAAGACAACCTTTTCTTTTTTCCCCCTTTTTATTATTATATTTATTTTTAACATATACATTTATATTATTACACATAAATAAAATAAACTACATATAGCAGAAGAAGCACAAAACAATCAGTAATTATATAACTGTTTCATTGATAGTGATTTGGCTATTTATATTTGGCAAACTTGAAATAAACATATTTCCTATCTTGTTGAGTCTAAAATTCTGAATGAAAATCAGTATCTATCATATCTCATCTCTATTAACCTAAAACATCTATCTGGAGGGACAACCTTTTCCTGCAATACAGTTCCTCCCTCTGTATCCGTGTGTCCCCTATACATCACAGAGGAGAAGCTTCAAGCTCCAGATCCTATCTGAGCTCATGTGCTTTGTGAGCAGCAATTGCCCTCTTAGGACCTCATATTTTAGGGGACCTGGTGACTACACAATTAAACATGGTTTCTCCTGTCATCCTGTATATGTCAACTTGAACTCTGCCCAGTCAAGAAAGTGTCAACTGTTTAGGGAAGCCAGTCTCCCCTCTACAGCTATGGGATTAAGGGCATCAATTTTATGGGGTATAGACTGGAGGCTACCCTCACTTTCCCCAGACAGCTTCAGAGCAAGTCTATGTGAGGCAGTTGTCTCTGATAACCTACGAGTGATAGCTCATCACTCTTACCACACTGGACCCTCAGAACACGGGCACCACAGAGCCACATTCTTTTAGCCCCTTTCACCATCGAATCAAACCTATAATTAATGTAAAGAAAGCCTGCCCTGGTGCAGATGAACAGTTCTGTCTTATGGACAAGGTGTTCTCTGTATCCTAGACTTCTCTATCAGGCTGAGCGCATGGGCCATGCTGTGGAGCCAGAGGGAGTTACTTTGGGGTCGCTATGGTTGGCGGTCAAGATGACAACCCATTTTCTTCCCCTCTGTCTCCTGAAACGACTGGGCCACCAGTTCTTCTCAGTGGTGGAAACCACCGTGAGTCTGCCTTGTACCTGGTCTCTATTCTCTTCTGCAGCCCTCTGCTGAAGAAGCACAGAGAACACATGGTAGGTCAGGGGTGTGCGGAGAAGGATGGGGAGGAGGGACAGCACCTACAACAGCCTGACCGCAGCTGAGAGTCAGAGAGGAGAAGCAGAGTACAGTTCTTGTCCCTTATGCCGCCCGTGGTGGGAAGGGCTCTCACTCAGGCATAGTTGTGGTAGTTACAGACCATTTTCCTACCTTCTAGTGCTCTGTCTCCCTAAAGGGCAGGACAACAATTACTGCTGGCTTTTGACCCACACAGTAAAGCCACTCAGCTCGACTATGCAAGTGAGAAAGTAACAGGGATACACGTACACATGACTGGATTTCAACAACATTTTTTCACAAAACAGGCAGTCAATTAGGTCGTGGACTACAGTTTGCAATCCCTGCCCTGAAGAGAGAGCAGCTTTACTGGTCTTCAGCTGGAACTGGAAGGTGACTGACCACACATCACTGTTGCTGTGCTCCTTTACTGGTCCCACCTCCTCCTACATAGAATACACTTTACTACATGCCTGTCTGATTACACTAAGAGCTGCCACTTTCATCACTGTCAAGTTGACATCCAGCCCATCCTACTATGCCTGGCTCAAACCATTCTTTTCCTCTCTAGACTTTTGGGACTCCTAGACCAGGTGTCTGTCTTAAGGTTACTATTGCTATGATGGAACACTATGACCAAAAGCAAACTGGGGAGGAAAGGGCTTAATTGGCTTACACTTCCACATCACTGATCATCACTGGAGGAAGTCAGGACAGGAACCCAAGCAGGGCAGAAACCTGGAGGCAGGAGCTGATGCAGAGGCCACAGAGGGGTGCTGCTTACTGCCTTGTTCCACATGACTTGCTCAGCCTGCTTTCTTATAGAACCCAGGGCCACCAGCTCAGGGATAGCTCCACCCATAATGGGCTGGGCTCTCTTACATCAGTCACTAATAAGAAAATGCCCTACAGCTGGATCTTATGGAGGCATTTTTTTTTCAGTTGAGGCTCTCTCCTTTCCAGTGCTCCCAGCTTGTGTCCGGTTGACATAAAACTAGCTAGCACACCAGGGAACAGGCAGGAACTTTCTGATAAACTTGTGTTTAAACTCCACTGTGTGGTTACGTTTACACCTCCCCTCTCCTAGGCAGCCAGCCTGGCAGTCCTCGTCAACAGACTGCTGGCTGCAGTGGGGCCACACCCAAATGCCACAGCACCGTCACACTGCAGTTATTTAGGTGCACTTTAAAGGGAGCCCTTGTGACAATGAAGGTCTAAAAGAACATTTCAGTTCCTGAGACTCAAAGCCAAGCAAAATTATGAAACAACCGACCTCACACATTTTGTTAAATTAAACATGTTAATTTAAACCATGGCTGGCCTCTGACTTCTCTGCAGCAGTGGGAAACCTGGGAAGGCAAACTAAGGGATCTGATGAAGAATCTGTTAGTAACTGCCCTGAGTGGCCAACAGAGGACTGCACATGAATGTTGGTCCCCCCTGCCCGCACCGGGCTGCTCAAAACTAACCATGTCTCAGAAGCATAAGGCATCCTCAGCTTTGTCTCAACTGGGGAAGCATGGCAGGCACTGCTACAGCCATCTGCTGGGGACCCTCATTACTCAGCACGGACCCACCCCCTTAGGTTGGTGATGTAGCTGACTAGTAGTTTACACATCACTGGCCACCGGTGCCAGGGCAGAAACCATCATCTCTCTCCACAGCGCACACATTCCCCAAGATGCTCCACCACCACATCTGACAATTTATTTTCACATAAGTAGGAAATTACCCTCTCAGCCTTGACAGTGCATACACATTGGTCCCAAGAGCTCGATGACAACACCCTGTAGGCTGCTACAAGCAACTGCTAGTTAAACAGAATGAGGGCACCTGGTAGAGCAGTTTGGCAAATCATGGGAGTCACTCATGGATGGAGGCTTCCTGGGACCTCCTAATGGGAACACTCTCATTAGGAGCCCAATTGCCCATGAAAAGAAAGAAAAATGAGCCACAGGGAAGCCCTTGCTCCTTAGTCAGTCTGTGTAGTTCCCTCGTGGGGCACAGCTGCCTGGAGGGGATGTGCAGAGACACGACGCCAGCAAGAGAGAGCTTTCTAGGTGGCCTGGACACACTGTCTCATCAAGCTACACCTGTTAAAAAACCCACGCCCTATAAGTTAAGAACTCTGAGGAAGAACTGTTGTTTCGTGCATGTGAATGCCTACGGACAGCAGTCCAAATGCCCATGGTAATGAAAACAGATGAAGTCCTCCAAGAACCGGGTCCAGTGTTTATAGATAAACCAGACAGCAGCATGGCTCCTCTACTAGTCCACGTCTCAGTGGCTGGTGACCACCTTAAGAGCCAACAATCGTGGGCAAAATTCAGGCCCTGCCCAAACCCTGCTCAAGCCAGATCCATCTACCTTCGTCCCGCTTCTATCTATGCAGGGACTCTGTCCCACTAGTCCTGTCAGGAACTGTCTGTAATGTAACTCAACCTGTGAATTCCAAGAGTGACTGACTCTCCTGCACTTTCTCCCATGCCAGGATGCTCCTGCCATCTCCTCAAATCACCAGTCCAATCTCTCAGTACATACTGTAGGCACACATGCCACTTAGAACACTTCAAGACTGCTCAGCTTGACAGCCCTTAAGCCCAAGGCTCACAGGAAGACAAGCCACCACAGCTCCACCTCACAGGGCATGAGTATATAGGAGGATTTCCTCCTCCTCCAAGTGTCACCTCCTCCCTCCCAGGGGCCCACCTGACCCTTCACCTAGTTAACTGTGACCTGGCCTTCAGATGAGAGCTCTGGCCTTTCATGGTGTTGACTAGTCTATAATTATGCATCATCCTAGCTATTTCCACTTCTCAGCCTGGCTCCCCTAAGACTCTAGAACAGTGGTGTCAACCTTCCTGACGCTGTGACACTTAAAAAAGTTCCCCAAGTTGTGGTGACCCTGATCCATAAAATTATTTTTGATGCTACTTCATAATTATAATTTCACTACTGTGATGAAATGTAATGTTAATATCTGTGTTTTCTGATGTTCTTAAGTGACCCCTGTGAATGGGCTGTTTGACCCCAGAGGGGTCAGGACCCACTGGCTGAGAACTGCTGCCCTAGAGCATCTGCTGAAACAGTGAATCATAGTGATTTCTCAGTGCATCACAACACCAGCCATGTGTCATGCCCAGAAGATTTGATAAGCAGGCACAGTTGATTCTGGGTCCTGTGGTTCAGACAAGGGGCTCAGGTTTCTGCCTGATAGCACTGTCCCTTAGGTAAAAATGAAACAAGGACCTAAATTACCTAATGAACTACCGCTCAATGCCTCGCTTCCTGTCACTGCATTGTACCTCATTACGAAGCCTTGTTCAATCTCTCACGTCTGGGACCATCTAAAATACACAAGTACACCAAACACCACAGCAGGGTGAGGCCAGCAGCTCCTTTTAAAGGGCAGTGAGTCCCACTGGAGCAGAATGCCAAGCTATCTGGAGAAACCAGGAAAGCACTGGTGGCCCCTGCCTGTGAAGATGGACAACATCACTGCCCTAGCCACGGCTCTTTTGGCAGCAAAGAATGAAAACCCAAAGGCCTTGATTAAGGACAGAGAAAGGCTGGAAGTAAGAATGTAAGGAGCCCTGAGGAATCCACAGAGAGGTGCCCAGCAGAGGGCAGGAAGGGCCATACGGAACCTGTGGCCTTCAAACCAGTGCCCACCTCACTCTCACTGGCTCTGTCCTGGGCTCTGCTACGCTGGAGACTCCTCTGTAGGAGTGCAGCCATGCTGTGGCTCTTAAGATAGTCTATGCCAGTGTTCCTTCATCACCACTCCTGCCCAGATTTCATGCATCTGACCATCAGCATTGGTGTGGGGCATCTTACAGATACTCCCAACAGATTAGGACAAAGGTGACAGGCTGGTCTCCTCCCAACAGCCTTCCCAACCTGAGCCCACGGCAGCTGCACCCTTGTGCGATGTGCAGTTTAGAAGCCTCATCCATCCTTACCACTTCTTTTTACTCCCAAGCCCACATCCAATCCATGAGGAAACACTGTTGGCTCTAACTTCCAAGTCCTGCTTAGACGCAGCCACATGCCCAGCATCTCCGGCCCCCGCTGTACACTCAATCAAGAGTGCTCCCCTTAAAGCTCATTGGCAGATCACATGTCTAGCATTTGCAGGGTTCTGGGCTCTATCGCTAGCACTGCATAAAAAGAAAAAAGATTTGCTGCTTTGTCCAATCCTGCAATGCCACTGTCTCATGCGCCATATGTCAAAGTCTTTGCTTATCTTTCAAAGCCAATGAGATCTTGCCCACTCTGATTCACCACACCCACTTCCCTGCCATTCCTTGGAAAATCTCCCTCATCCTCCTGCCTAGAATGTTGTAGAAGTCCACTTAGCCAGCTCCTCCAAGACTGACTACACAAAGTGTACCTCATCAGAGAGGCCCTCACTGCCTTATTTAACTCTACACTGGCCCTCACTCTGGGGCCCCTGATGTCCATGGCACTTACCACCTTTTCCTGTATTTTATGTGTAACTCACTAATGAATAATGCTTACTGCCTATGTTGCCATTCTAGATGTGCGCAGTTGGACAGCTCCTCCTGGTATGCAGCAAGTACACACTCACCATCTGTCACATAGACACGTGCAAGCACATCTTCTGAATACTGCTGCCTTGACTTGAAGGCACCTCTGGGCTGCCTGGCTCCTATCCTGCAGCAGCCTTCAGCTCAGATGTCCAAGGATCACAATGCCTCTTTACAACTCCCAGCTTAAAACTAATTGGTCTGGCTCATCTTCCTAAAACCATTACATAGGTTGATGGCTACCTGCCCAAGGGATCAGCCAGCAAGGGCAGGGGTCCTCTGGGGAAAAAAACTGGAGAAAAACAAGGCCATCTGGTGCTCACTGGTGTCTGTATATAGTCTCATGTCTCACAGAAGTGAGTACCATTCTGTATTACAGTGATTCCCTGATGCCTACCAGCAGAGCTCAGAATAGGTGGGGAGCAAGTTCCATTGAAGTAGGCCTTGGACCCAAGAACCTGACCTTGAGGAGATTTACTGAGGGCATGAAGGGACTTGTCCACTGTCCCCACTGCACCCCACCTGTAGCTGCCTCACACAGGCATTTCACACTGAAACAACTATGGCAAAAGCAGTTTACACTCCCAGACAAACACCGTTCCCTAGAACTCAGTGCCCCCAGCCTGCTGAGGATGCTCTGACTGCCTCACAGGCAGGGATGTTTTCTTAGGTCAGATTGTCCCTTTGCCTGGACTCAGGCTCTCAAGAGGCTGTGGGGGAGGAGGGCAGGAGCAGCAGCTCAGCTCCCGGTGTGTGTTGGTCAGGAAGCCTTAGATGCCCACAGCATGGTGAAACGGCCCCCCCCCCACACACACACATAGTATTCAGAAGAGAAGGAAGGCAGAGGCTTGCAAGACTCCACCGGATATAGAGACCAAGCCTGATCCAGAGGGGTCAGCTCATGCAGATCAATGTTTTTGTTTGTTTGTTTGTTTGTTTGTTTGTTTGTTTGAGAGAGGGTTTCTCTGCTGTGTAGTCTTGGCTGTCCTTGAACTTACACAGATCTGCCTGCCTTTGCTGAGTGCTGGGATTACAGGTGTGCAACACTGTGCCCTGGCTTTTACCCCCTTCCTTCTTCCTTTCTTTCTTCCTTTTTCTTTCTTTCGCTCCCCCCCCCCCTCTCCTTTCTGTCTTCCTTAAGAATTCAGGTCTAGGCTGGGTGTGGTGGTGGTGCACACCTTTAATCTCGCACTCAGGAAGCAGAGGCAGGTGGATTACTATCAGTTCAAGGTCAGCCTGGTCTGCAAAGCGAGTCCAGGACAGCCGAAGATAACATAGAGACCCTGACTCGAAAAACCAAAAAACCAAAACAAACAAACAAACAAACAAAAAAGAAAAGAAAAAAAAGAATTCAGGTCTAGAGCCGGACAAGGTGGTACACACCTGTAATCCCAGCACTCAGGAGACAGAGGCAGGTAGATCTTTGTGAGTTTAAGGCCAGCCTGGTCTACAGAGTGCCAGGACAGCCAAGGTTACACAGAGAAACCCTGTCTCGAAAAACCAAATAAGCAAATAATTAATTAATTCAGGTCTAGTAAAAAAGGGTTTTTACATAGGCCAGGTCAGCTTCCAACTTACAGCTCTGCTGCCTCTACTGTCATGTGCACCAGCAAAGCTGCTTAGGTGTTGGCATTTCAAGAGGACATAAAAAGAATAAAGAAGTATACATGACAGTGGCCCCATCCTGAGGATTCTGATGTGAACAGTGTTACACATGGCTCCGGGTCCAGGGACTGTAACTCCATGACGCTCCCCTATGCTCTAACTGAGAGCTGGATCCTAAGCAAGCACCTCAGCAAACAGCAAGCGGCAAACTGCAGCTTGGAAACTAAAGTCAGCTACCAAGCAACACATCTCTGCATAGGCTGGCAGAAAGGAAGCCCTCGGCCTCAGCGTGTCTGCTAATACAAACTTGGGGAAAGTGAGGAAGAAACACAAGGGCATTTGTGTAAGGAGCACTGGTGAAAGTGTGAGGGCTCTTAACAGAATTTACAACAAAGAAGACAACCTGTGAAACCTAGGGAGAGGGTCTCAGCAGGTAAAGGCTTTTGGCTTCAAGCTGGAAGACATGAGATTGATTGCTGGGAAACAAACAGCATAAGAAGAGAACCGACTCTGGCACCCACATATGTGCTGTGACAAGGTATCCCTAGGCCCACACCTGACACAAAATAAACACTGAGGTGTACGTAATAGACTAATTTCAAACACGAAGCCTATATAGTAACTGCAGTCAGAGCCGGCCCCAGGGCGAGCACTGTAAGCACTGGCTCCTACTCTCTCTCACACTCCTAGGGGATCTCAGCTGCTTCTCTCTCTACAGATGCAGGAAGCCAGGCTGACGAGTAAGTTAGTAGCAGGGGACTTTCTGAGACTGCTGGTGACCTACGGAAGAGAGAGCACCTCTCAGCCCCAGCACAAGCTGGCTCACAGCAGGGCAGGCTAGAGCAGAGCACCCTCAGGACCCAGTCCCTGGTTCTCCCTCCAAGGAGGGCGAACTAAAGGGTCCTGCAGCCTGACAAAACCTACTGATCAGCTCCCTCTGGAGAGGGAGGGGGAGGGAGAGAGAGAGAGAGAGAGAGAGAGAGAGAGAGAGAGAGAGAAAGAGAGGAGTTGACATGTTTGCACTGAGATCTCTGTTCTCTAGAGACTGCATAGCCAGCCCTCCCCAGCTGCTTTCCTAATGGGATGAGGCAGGCGCTGCTCTAAGTGGCGGGACACCCAGCTGGACACAGGAGATGCGGAAGTCGAGATGCAGGCATAGTGCAGCCGCTGCAAGAGAACAGCCCTAGGTGCGGACGCTGCAGCCCTCCCACTCTGCGTGGCCTATGACACAGCCCCATCAGCACCTTCTTGTGGTCCAGAAGCTGAGGGGAAATGACTTGCCCAGGGATATACCTGCAGGGACGGAGCCAAAGTTCCCAGATGCCACTGCACACACCCCCACTTCTGGATTCTGCACTTGGGAAGCTTGAAATCCAGTGTGCTGAGCAGATGGGGAGTCAATCACATGAGTTTTACAATGAGGAGGGCCACAGCAAAGAAGGTTACTCTCAGCCTACATGCAAAGGGGCAGAAAGAAAGACGCAGGAATGAGACAGGGTAAGGGCAGACAGGAGACCTCCAGTGGGCGAGGAAGCTGGAGGAGGCTCCCTAGGTGAGTCAGCTGACAAAGGAAAAGTGAGGGAATAGCTGGGATTAGAAATGAGGACATAAGCCCTAACTAGACACACTACAGCGGCCCTGATACAGTTCTGACAAGGACAGCTGCCCAGTCCTATGTAGTGCCATAGGCAGGCCAAAGCGCGGTAATCAACACTCCAGATCAATGTCCTGGACGAGACAACTACCAAAACCTTAGTCATCTGCTCTAAAGGAGACAGGCACCATGGGAAGGAAAGGATGCAGACACTGGAGACCAGGCGTGGGTCCTCACTCTGCTGCCCACCAGCCTAAGATCCTGAGCTTGGAGACCAGGCTCTATCTGTGATCTGAGGCTAACATTGTGACTGGAGAGTTCCAAGAAGGTTCAAATGTTTTTGTTTTGTTTTGGTTTTTGGGTTTCCGAGACAGGGTTTCTCTGTGTAGCCTTGGCTGTCCTGGACTCACTTTGTAGACCAGGCTGGCCTCGAACTCACAGAGTTCCGCCTGCCTTTGCTTCTGCTTCCCGCGTGCTGGGAGGCAGTACTACCACACCGGTCCGGAAGGATCAAATGTAGCAGCACAGTCCCTGGTATGCAGAAGTGACCCAAAGCACACCCATCCTTACACCCACACACCTTGGCAAGGTGAGTTCACAATCTCCTCTCAGGAGCTGGCAGCGCAGCCCGAAGGCTGCAGAAGCACAGGCTGGATGTTAGTTATTTCAGTCAGCAGGTGAAAGGCGATGCCAGGCTTAAGGAGCGGGTCCAGGGGGGGGAAGCTACAATTAGCAACTCCTTCGTCCAGCTACCTTTCCTTTCCTACTGCAGAGCTCAGCCGCACTACCACCTCACTCTTCAGGATTTCCCTTGGACCACCCTCCCCTCAACAACTGCTACTTCTTCGCTCTGTGCAGTGAAGCTTCTGGAAAAACTGCATGCTTCTTCTAGTAGCTACCTCCTTGCTGGGACTCCCTTCACCCTCCAATCTTCAATTTCCATGGGGGTCACTTGGCATGGTCCCAGTGATTGCCAAGGTGCCAGGTCATTTAGTCAAGTCACAGTCCTTAGGCACCAGAGCTCAAGTCAGCTTCACCTGGCACCTCGGCACCCTCCCTCCACAGCAGCACTTTGCACACTAGGCTTCAAAGCCCCAGTGGGTCTTTCACCGCCCTTCCCCCCCCCCCCCCACCCCCCCCCATACCGCTGGGCAGGCTTCTCTGAGAATTAAGATGGAGAAGGTGGAGGCCGAGACAAGAACCACAGAGCCTCCAGCATTAAATAGGTGACAGAACCCAGGTAACACCTAGAAGGCTCCTGAGAAGCCTGCCCACCGTTATGATGACAACTTTCCAAGAGCCAACTCTTTCCTGAACCCTAGGGTTTTGACTGAGAGAGGGGCATGTGTGTGTGTGTGTGTGCGCGCGCGGCATATGAGAATCCTTCCAGAGGCCAGAGCAGGAGGCCCAGTGGACCATTCCATAACTCTCTGCCTTACTCTCCAGACAGGGCCTCTCACTGAACCTGGAGCTACTAAGGCAGCTGGTAAGCCCCAACAATCATCCTGCCACTGGTCCTCACAATGCTGGGTAACTAGTGTGAGCATAGCTACACCTGGCTTTTTATATGGGTGCTCGGGATTTGAACTCAGGTCCTTCTGTTTACTTAGCAAGCATTCTTAGTCTCTTAGCCCTCTCCTTACCTGTGAACCTACATTCTTACATTCAACAGGCTAATGGCTACCTCCTAGATTTTTCACAAACATCTCAAACTCAGCTCAGCTTCCGCCAGTCCCCATAACCGGCTCCTCTAGCCTCCTCACTCTATCTGTCCCAGCAGATGCACAGGCAGCGACTCTGGAGCTAGCCTTGCTGCTTCCTTCTTCCAAGTCCCCACCCAAGCTCTCCCTGTCCCCAAAGCTCTACTCTAACACCTCTGAAATTGTCTCCATGGCCTCATATGCTGTCACTCTGCAGTCTAGCTTGTCCCAGGATACTCCTGGGCTCCCATTTTAAGAGCCTCAGGCTGTTCCTTCTAGAGCATTCTAGCAATGATATCCACAACATCTGGGCTCTCTTAGTGTTGGGCATCCACCTTCTTCCGTCTATAGAAAACTCACACTCCCCAAGCACAGAGCATCCTTGGACCTTCTCTGCCATGAGACACCTACACCCAAGAGACACCCTTTCACTAGCTTGTTTGCAAGCTTGTAGACTCCAGGGGGCAGCAATGGTTGCATTTTCTTAATCATCCCCTGAGCCTAGAACAGTGCCTGTGTCACATATTCCATGGCTATCCATTATTCTATAATGAGAATAATGAAATAGACGGGTTTTCCCCCCCACTGAAAACATTTTACTTTGGCTAGAACAATTGCAGGGAAGATGATTCCACTGGACTTAGTACCCAGCCCATTCAATGGCAAAGGAGACACCAAAGCCTGGAGTCTGGGTAAGGCTCCAGAGCCTCCCCTCCTCCTGACTACAAAAGCTTGGGTGTGTAGGGTCAGGTCCCCCTCTAGCCTGGAATTAACAAGATTCTTCTAGCTCCTGTGTGGGTGAGGGGCATGCTGCTGACTCCCAGAGAAGCAATGACCACAGGATACAGCTAAACCAAGACACTATGGAGGTCAGGGGTTGGTAAACTGCCTGTCCTCCAGAACTCCAGCAGCAGCCTGCGACCAGGAATGCTCTTCATATTTTTAAATGTTTATATAAACACCGACATAATGGTCTTGATTTCTTTTCTTCTAAAATACCACCTGGTCCTTTGTATTTACAGACTGTAACCCCGATGAACTGCAGGACGGACTTCTCAGCTTTAGCCCCTGGAGCCCAGTGGGAGACTGCGGGTAGCTGATGGCCACTGATATCACAGCAGATAATGGCAACAGCCTTCTATACAGCTGGGAAAAAAATCTCGAAACCCGGAAATATACTTTACGCATGTTCCCAGGGTGAAGCACACTCTACAGCCAGTGGCTCAGGACGGACATTGTTCTAAATTTGGAGCTATCTGATGACAGAGGCAAGTTTCCTTCCCTTTTCTTACCCACACCCAAAGCAACACCCACACTTCTCACGAGAAAAGTCCCTTCACACTTACAGTTTCCATTCCCCATAACTGACCTCTGCTGAATAAAAAAAAACAATTTATACAAGGTTCAAGTTATACGCCAACTGTGTACAAGCAGAAGCCGCTGACATTGCCTAATACTTACCTCCCGGCAGCCACTGGTCCCTGCGACAGATGCTACTGTCCTGTAGCACATATGGTACATGTGGCACATGCTGTACATTGTACTTTATAGACATCACACTCTACATATAAAATGTGTTACATGGTATAGAATGTTTATACATGTAACATGTAAATAGGAAGATGCACTATCAGTCCTGCACATGTCATCCCGTCCCTGTTACAAAAGAGGGAATGGAAGGTACAAACTGCCACATCTCACATCCCACCTTGGTTCCTCCACTGCTAAAGTTAGGTAATCATTTTAGAAGACTTTTACTCTTCCAGCCCAAGACACGTGATCTCAAAGCACGCTGTGTAACCTTCTGTTATTAAAGGCTTTCCTCTCATCATGAACCTTCTTGTGATATTACCAGACACGGCTTTGACCCTCAACTAGACCCTCCTCACCCATCACATTTACTCACATTCTGAGGTACTGCATATGCTGGTCCAAACTGCTCTGTGACCAGCTAATTAAGAGCACCACAGCCAATTGTTTCAGATGTGTTTATTTATACGGTCTCAATACATAGCACAGACTGGCCTTCAACTCAGGACCCTCCCGCCTCAGCTTCCTGTCTGGGACTACTCACATATGTAATCATAGCTCACTGATTTATTTCAGCGGTGCAGAACTGGCCCCTCATCACTTATAAACAGCTGGGAAAAGGACAAGTTGGGTTGTTCGCCTTGCAGCCAGCCCAACACTAACACTAGCAATGTCAGGACTCCTTGGCTCATTCCACAACTCCCACAAAGAGAATAATTAATTGACTGATTGATTTTGTTTCTCAAGACAGGATTTCTCTGTGCAGCCCTGGCTGTCCTGGAACTCTCTTTGTAGACCAGGCTGGCCTCAAACTCACAGAGATCTGCCTGCCTCTGCCTCCTGAGTGCTGGGATCAAAGGCACGTGAAACCACCACCTGGCAAGAGAATATTTTCCAAATAATCAATACTCTCTGGGAGACAGAAGACAAAAAGTGATGACAATAAATGGGCATGCTTGAATAAGCTTCGTTCCTCTTTCCCTGAAACTTGGCACTTAAATATAACCAGGGAAAGCCCAGAGCAAAAAGCTGTGGGAAACTAGAACGTTCTAACAGTTTCTTCACACTACTGCTGATGGCCTTGACCTCCTCTCCTCAGATGACCCATCAATGAGGCACACAAGTACAGCTGACATTTCCGAAGAAAACCTCCAGCAGATGAGACATTGGATGCTGATGTGCTCATTGTTGACTGGGGAATTTATGTCTCACTTGTGAGGATGGTAACAGACACCTCCCCTTTGAGGAAGCGGCTCCTTTGCTCCTGGCTTGGTATTAGCTACGGTGGGAACCTAGCCTGAGGAAACAACATCACTCAGCTAGTCCTGGAGCGCCTCAATGTTGCCCCACCTGCTGCAGCCAAACAGCAGCTTCAGTATTCAACAGCAGATGGCTAATTTAGAACTGCAACAGTAACAGGATGACCTGCCACCACCATTACAGGAGCTCTGGGGCCATACAGCAGCCTGACGTCATAGGGGGAAATTACACACAGGCTTGTGACTATAAAAGCCAGGGATGCGTGTGCATGTGCAGGGATCTCAAAACAACAGCAACGGCTAAGGCTTCTGTCCTCTTGCAAGGCTTTAGGTACTGTAGGAACTGAACACATGTTTTCTTCTGTATTTACCACTGCCCCCACTGTTTTCCGTAACAATCTGCATCCTTGATGAGGGTGTAACTCAGGGCAGGGTGCATACATACCATGCACACGGCCCTGGGTTCCCACCAGCACCAGGAGATGGACAGGATAACAAATAATGTAAGATTATTTCATCTAAAGTAAAAGGCACATTCTTTGTAGTTGGCCTCCAAATAACTGGAAAATGAAGGAATTCAACCCTGGCACCGTGGTTCAAAGTCATGCTCTTAGCCATGTGTAACTAGAGAAAAAACAAAACCAAACCAGCACCCAGTAAGGGAAAATTGAGTCTCCTGGGTAGTAACGCAGGCATTAAACATTCTGTGAGTTTGCACAAAAAACAATAGTGAGCAGGGCACATGGACACTGGTATTAACCCCAAAGGGTCCTTTAAGAGTGTCACCATATCTTCCCTGAGAAGAGGACATTGGTAAAGAATTATCCAAACTCACATAGCTGGTGGCTCTGGAGAAGGCAGACTTAAGGTCTATGCCCACAGACCCAGCAAATGCAGGGTTCTTTCCAGTGAGCAACATATAATAGCAAGCATTTCCGGCCAGCAGTATACATGTACTAAAGCTACTGCATATTAAGGGCCTCATCACTCGTTCCCCTTCAACACCAGGAAGCAGGCCTGCAATGTGAAGCTGGGTCAGTGGTCAGAGGGAGACTCTGCCTTGTGTGCTCCCAACAGACACTTATGACTCGGCACATGGACATCCAGCTGTACCAGATGCCTCCACTGTGCATGCAGGTCTGAACACCTCTGCTGGCTGCAATCCAAACCTGTAAATCTACCTCTGAGTATACCCTCTGCCGGCCCAGTTCTTTCCCAGCATAGAAAGCCCCACTTAGCTAGTATGAAGATTTTCATTGTCAGCCCTTCCTCAGAGGGTGTTAATTTCCCTGGCTACCACCCACGCTGGGTACAAGCATGTACATCACTAGTGTGTCCACTCACTAGCCCAGTGGCACTGGCTGCTGGGATTTTAGGAAGGGGTAGAGAGATGGCTCAGTGATTAGGAGCACTGGCTGTTTTTCCAGAGGACCTGGGTTCAATACCCAGCACCCACATGGTGACTCACAATTGCTACTGTACCTGCCCACATAGGACTTCCTAGAGCCAATATGAGAAAGGAAGAGCCTGCAGGGCAGCAGAGTCAAGATGCCCACACACCATCACATCCTTCAATTTCCAAGTTCTCAGCCCACAATGTGGAAACAAATCAATCCAAAGGGGAGACAGGGTTTCTTTACAAATAGCCTTTGGAATGCAACAAGGCTTGACCCTCACACACCATCCTAGGCTCTGGGCAAATGCTCTGCTCAGAGTACCAGCCATCACAGGGCAACAAGCTGGGGAGAGTGTTAGAAGCGCCTCAGACTGTCCCAGCTGCAGCAAATGTGGACCCTGGATTTCTCATCCATGCACCCATTTCCTAGTGTGTCAGAGACCCCAACCGTGTGGCTTGCCTGGAGCCACCACTCATCCTCAAGGATCTCATCACCTCACTGACAAAGAACCAGAAATGGCCCTGAGGTAAGGGGCCTGACAGACTTTAGATTGAGAGGATAAACTAGGACCCAGGGTGTACCCGAGATAAACTAATCGACCCTTGGGAAAAGGTGAGTTAGAAAGCACGGGTCACAGTCGCTCTGCCTGCCATCCCCGTATCCTTGAATGAACTATCAATGATGGCCCTACAACTGCTCTTACTGAGTAACTGAACACTGAGACCTCAAACCTTCCTGTAATGTTGTCTGTAAATAACCCAGTTATTTCCAAAGAAACATGTAAAGGTAAGTGAGCCTAGTTGCTGCTTGCTTTTATTTTAAACATGCAAAAACACACTTTGGAGGGCTGGGGATGTAGCTTCGTAAGGACTTGCCTAGTATGGGTGAGGGCGCTGGCTGTGCTGCCAGGACTGTTAAGGGTAACAAGCCCACCACGGACCCATCACCTGGCCCCTGGTGCTTGTTAAGGTTTCTCCTATTTTGCTCATCTGCAAATCCTCACTTTCAAAAGCATCATTCTGCTGAATCCTGTCAGAGTAATTACGGTCAACACAGCTCTGCAAACACTCCAGTTCGACTATGCAAAACCTAGAGTGTTCTCCCACACTGCTCAGTAGCAAGAAGATAAGGACAGGGCCTGAGGGTGTGGCTCAGAGGCAGGGAATTGATTAGCAAGCTCCCAGCATTGGATTCAACACCCAACAACGATGAGCTCCCAGCACAGGCCCCTACTCACTTCCTATTCCGTTTTGTTAAAGTGAAATCCAGTGGCGTCCCACTCAGAAGTACCCTTCAAAGAGACAGCAGACGCGAGAATGATGAGGGCCGTTCAGAACGGCTAGACCCTGACAGCAAACTAACACCCACCTATTTTCCATTGCTCCTTCATTCACAGACACACACTCAGACAGTTACAGGGAGGGACTGTGACACACAAGCATGACTACAGCTGCTAGGGAGACCTGGAAAGATGGCTGGGAGTGAGGCACACCTGGAAAGCCAGCACTGGGGAGCGGAAACACGATGAGACAGCAAACTTGGGACAAGTACAGGCTGAACAGTGAGATCCTGTCCCCAAGTCCTGCACGTGCCACCTCTGGCACACCTGCCAGCTGCTAGCCAGATGGGTCAGCACTACTGATACAGATGCCTGAGACAGAGATGCTGCCTTGAGTCACCGTGGCAGTGCTAGGAACGCCATACTTCCTCCCCTCAGAGCTGCACAGCAGCCTGTGAGTCAGGCTAGGTGTTGAGAGGTTGCTGCCCTCATCACAGTATTGAAAATAGGTAAACAGGACATGGTCTCACACACACACACACACACACACACACACACACACACACACAC
>OU015750.1:6264702-6288552 GCA_907169655.1 Acomys percivali | reverse complement strand
CCTTTAGGAGATGATACATGCTTAAAAGCTTTTAATAACATCCTTTACACCAAAAATATCACAAAATTCTCCAACTCCAAAATACTGACATAGATTAGGTCTTTAAAATTTGAATGATGTCAGTGCAGGGTGTGGTGGCGCACGCCTTTAATCCCAGCACTCGGGAGGCAGAGGCAGGCGGATCGCTGTGAGTTCGAGGCCAGTCTGGTCTACAGTGCGAGTCTAGGACAGCCAAGGCTACACAGAAAAACCCTGTCTTGAAAAACAAAACAACAAGCAAACAAACAAACAAACAAACAAAAGAACTCAAAAGAACTATGTCAACATAGAAACAGAAGCCCCTGAGCAGAAATAACCATTAGCTACACAGTGCCTTTCAGCCCTTAGAAAGGCCATGGACTATGATTATTGAGCTCCGATCTGGGAGGCGGCTCCCAGGCTGATTCTGCTGGGCTACGGTCACCGCCTTTCACCCTCCCCCGCCCCCGCCCCATAAGGCCACCTTCTTGCTGCCTATGAACGGGGTGGGGGTGGGGGGGCAGGGGCAGAGCTTTCTCACCTTGTTTCCAGGGGTACAGCTGGCTTTGTCTCAGGGACTTCTGTTTTTCAACGGCATTGCCCATCCTAAAAGCTGGCTGATTAGAGCTCCTTTCCCAGCCCAGGCATCTTCACTGACTGACGGTAGAAACCAAGTCACTGGCTGAAAGGGGATTCATCTCAGGTATAACCCACATGAGCCAGCAGCCTCAGGCATGGCCCCAGGAGGGCTGACACACCCTCTGGAAAGCAGGAACTCTGTCACTCTGAAAGGTCTCAGCCTCCAGCCTTTTGAATTCTTTGGAGGCCCAGGGAGGAAACTAGAAGAAAGGGCTGTTACGCCCTGCCGGTGGGCTGCAGTAACAGAGCTCTGAAGCAGCTATTCCCTGGGCCTCCTGTCACTACACCCCAGCACAGCAGCAGTTTGGGAAGGGGCTGCACTCCAGTCACTACTGCTTTCTGGGGCAAGGCTGGGGAGGTGGGGATCTAGAAGCTCAAAGTCACAATGGACCATTAGTGAGTAAACTTGCATAAAGCCACATGCCACGTCACACCTTCTATTTAAAGTCTGTCTCATTTTCAGCCCCATGACATGGTCAGAGGAAACAGACTGATGAGAATTAATACTGTGGCTCCAAGGGATGCAAGTGATGTCTTTATTCTAAAGAAACAAATGCCAATGCAGCCTTTAAGGGTATGTACCCTGAGTTCTAAACCCGCACTCGGTTTGGATAACAATTTTGCTGGAGAAGGTGTCATGCCACCTGGTTTGTCGAAAGAAAATAAGGGCATGAAGTCTGGAAAAAAGGAAGAAAAAAAACACAAGGTGGGGTCAGGTGTGGTGGCCCACGCCTTTAATTCCAGCACTCAGGAGGCAGAGGCAGGTGGATCTCTGAGTGTAAGGCCAGCCTGGTCTACAGAGTGAGCTCCAGGACAGCCAGGGCTACACAGAGAAACCCTGGGTGGGGATGGGGGTGTGGGTGACCAAGGTGGGTGTCAAGTCTAATTTATCTCAGCTCCCACAATAGGAGTTAGAAATGCTGCTAAGGGGTGTCAGGGTAAGAATGCCAGATCTGGGCCCAGCCAGAGCTCAAACCCAGCAGCCTCAGTTTCCTTGACTGCTAAGTGGACACACCACCAGTCACCTTCTCTGCTATCATCTGGACTAGACACACTTAAGGTTGGCCCATGTTCCTCACCACTGTCTCCTAAGCTTACATCTAGAGCTACAGCAGGTCAGATGGGGGAGCCTGGCTCCAGGTTGGCCAATGGCACACAGCAGACTGTTCTGTGAATGGAAGCAAACTTGAAGATAGTACTCAAAAGTAGACCCCTAGAACCATAGAAAAGCTTAGTGTTCTCTCTGACTCTGGTGCTGCTCCAGCCAGCCCTGGAGAAGGGCCGTGCTGAATGACATAGGATGGCGAAGGGCCTCGCTACATCTCTAGGAGATCTTCGGGTGCTGTGATTTCCTCCACTGATACAGAAAGCATTTCAGAAAATCACAGTCTGGGCTTCCAAACTTGGCAAAACAAACTGTACCCAGTTCACCTTCCCAAGGTTGCTGCAGGCAAGAGCATGCAGGAGGATCCTGTTTCCACAGAGGCGTCCCCCCTCCCCCACAAGTCACAGGGCAATACTGGACAAGCCAAGGGCAGAACCTCACGCCTGTGGGGCCCAATTAGTTGAGATTGGTTTAAAGTCGGGCGTGGGGGCTCACTCTTTTAATCCCAGCACTCGGGAGGCAGAGGCAGGCGGGTCAATGTGAGTTCAAAGCCAGCCTGGTCTACAAAGTCCAGGACATCCAAGGCTACACAGAGAAACCTAGTCTCAAAAAACAACAAACAAACAAAAACAAAAATAACAAGCCGGGCGTGGTGGCGCACGCCTATAATCCCAGCACTCGGGAGGCAGAGGTAGGCGGATCGCTGTGAGTTCGAGGCCAGCCTGGTCTACAAAGCGGGTCCAGGGCAGCCAAGGCTACACAGAGAAACCCTGTCTCGAAAAAAAGCAAAAAACAAAAAACAAAAAAACAAAAAACAAGATTAGTTTAAAGCCAGTTCCACCCCTGATAACCCACCTGACCCTTCATCTGTCTCTTTCTTATTAAACATCTGAACATCTTTTCTCAAGGAAGTCCTAGCTACAAATACACTACCTGATCTTGCTTCCTCCACATTATGTGATAATGTATGTCCAAAACTACACACCAAAGAGGCTCTGGTTAGAACCTTCATGTTAAACATCTTTCACTTTTTATTTTATCAGCATTTGGTAAATAGCTTATGCAGCTGCTCAGCCGGACAAGATCCTGTTATATGTCATACTTTGCAACACTGAAGCGTGTATGAGTATAGATACATGAAGGACTGAACCAGTAAGAAGTCCCACCTGTTCCCCCACATTAGAACAGGTTAGCCACACAGAAACACCCAGAGTCCACGCAGGGCCTCTGCCCTGGTCGTGTTGCCTACATCATTACTGTTCCTCCTGATCTAGAAAGTCACTGATGCAGACCCCTGATTATCACAGGTCCACATAGTGCACGGAGCCAGAACATGCCAGGAGCAGCACTGGGCTCGGGGTCAGGGGAGATACTTCAAGAGGTCAAAGTACTTCCCACAAAAGACTGATGACCTGAGTTTGATCCCCAGAAATCCATGGTGGAAGGAGAGGACTGATTCCTCAGCATTGTCCTTTGGCTACTGCACATGTGCTCTTCCATCATGGCATGTGCAGGCCACACACACACACACACACACACACACACACACACACACAAACAACAACAACAACAGTAGCAGCAGCAGTAAAATGCAAACAGAGCCGGGCTCAGGTTTTGCCCTGCTAGTTCTGAGTTGTTACTCTGGGGCAGGGTTCCCATGAGCAAATGAAGCCAAGTTCCAAGCAACACATCCACTAGTGTCAGCAGCAAACAGACTTTCTCAAGAGCACATTTTTCTTGAGGATTTGATGGCTCAACCACTTCTAAGGCAGCCCTGCATCCAAATTACTTAAACCTGCAGTCTCCACTGGAGTACGGAGACAGAACTGAAGAGTCTGTTTTAAGCGTCTCAAAACCAAAGCAAACAAAAGTCAGGGCCACCAAGGGAAGGCTCTATCCACAGCCAGCAAGGCCATGCTTCCCCATGTCCCACAAGCACCAGAAGGCACGGAAACTACATGCTGACCCCACCAAGACAACTTGGCCTTGAGTCATCATAGTTACTTCTTGAAGGTGACAATGCTACAAATCCCAAACCACATACTTGGAAGAGCAGAGGCTAAGCAGACTCAGACCACTTCCTCCTTCACAATACAGGTGTGGGAGGCCAGGGTGGATGGCAGCTATATAGCTCCTGAGAAAGCCTCATCCATCCCGCAATCTTCATCCTTGCCTAGGAAAAGGCTCGTTTCCTCCTGACCAGAGAGGAAGGAGGGCAGCGGCAGAATCTGGCTTTGGAGGGCAGCTGGCATAGTCTAAAGTCTGAGTGTGCTTCTGGCTAGTGAACTGCGAGACAGAAAGGGAACCTTTCTAAACCTTATTTTCTCCTGTGTGTAAGCTGTATACAATCAAGCCACCCAGCCATCCTCCGAAAGCAAGCTCTCCAGGCTAAGTAAGAAGTTACAAAGTGTCGGCACACAGCAGCGCTCAATTAAGAACAGCTACTGCTGCAGGCGTTGGCTACAACTGGAAGAAAACCACTCACCCAGGACTGGCCCTTGCAGCTCAGCTCTGCTGCAGGGCTAAGTAACTCACTTCCATCACACAACAAACTAATACTTACTTCACTTGCAAAATCTGAGCCATGGGAATGATCGTTTGATTGGGGGAGACAACATAAGCCAGAAATGTAACACGGTGGCCTACAGTTTGAAACATTTTGGGGAGATTCCTCCTTTCCCCTCCCCTCCCTTCCCCTCAGGAACTACTGGATAGAGAAGAAACCTAAATCCAGGTTGCCCAAGGCACTGTTCACTGCAAGGATGCTGAGATAGAAATGGCTCAGAAAGCGAAGGTCCTGCAGGAGGTGCCCGTGTGGGTAGCCACACAGGGCCAAAGAATCAGCACAGGACTCTTGGGTGTTGCCCAGGAGCTGACACCCAGCTTTGTGTGTGTACGTCTGGGAGGAGGAAAGTCTGATGTTGGTCACTTCCCTCCTGGAGAGAAATACAACAATACGAGGAAGCACCGAGCCTGGTGGGAATGTTCCATGGGGGGAGGGAGGGAGGGGAGCCTGGTCCTGCACATGCTCAAAGGGCTGAGCAGAGCAGGGGTCAGGTATCAAAGACATGAGGCAGAGGTCATGGGCCAAATTTTTGGGTCATCTGCTGATATCCTTATGGAGCAGGAAAGGATCACAGGGGCAAAGGTGCTAGAGTGAAGTGTGTCACAGGAAGCACCAGGAGTCTCTTCTGAGACACTTGCACACTCACTGGCCAGCTTCAGGATGAGGCTTAAGCATCAGCTAACACACACAAAGGTCATCTGATTCCTGTGCTGAGGGGGATGTTGGGGACGCACACTGCCTAGTCCAATTAGAAGGCAGAAGGACAAGAACTGAAGGACGCACAGCAGGGATAGTGTGTGTCACTGAGAGCACAGAAGGAGGTGGTGAGCACTGGGTAGGCTAGAGCACTGGAGAGGTAAGGGAGAGTCCTTTTCCCAATGCGTTAGAACATACCATGCATTTTTCTGGTAAGAGAAGTTGTGTTTTTCACCACCTGGAGAGATGGCTCAGAGGTTAAGAGCACTGACTGTTTTTTTTTGTTTTTTGTTTTTTGTTTTGGTTTTTCGAGACAGGGTCTCTCTGTGTAGCCTTGACTGTCCTAGACTCACTTTGTAGACCAGGTTAGCCTCAAACTCACTGCGATCCGCCTGCCTCTGCCTCCCAAGTGCTGGGATTAAAGGCGTGCGCCACCACCGCCCGGCCTAGAGCACTGACTGTTGTTCCAAAGGTCCTGAGTTCAATTCCCAGCAACCACATGGTGGCTCACAACTATCTATAATTAGATCTGGTGCCCTCTTCTGGCCTACTGGCTCATATGCAGGCAGAATACTGTATAAATAATAAATAAGTAAATCTTAAAAAAAAAAAAAAAGCTGGGTGGTGGTGGCACACGCCTTTAATCCCAGCACTCGGGAAGCAGAGGCAGGTAGATTTCTGTGTGTTTGAGGCCAGCTTGGTCTACAAAGTGGGTCCAGGACAGTCAAGGCTACACAGAAAAACCCTGTCTTGAAAAACCGAAGTTAGAGTCCATGGCCATCATGGTGGGGAGCAAGGCAGCAAGCAGACTGGCATGGCACTGGAGCAGTTACTGAAAGCTGATACCCGAAACCACAGGTTGGGGGTGGGGGTGAGCAGCATGGAGGAAGCGAGGGAGATCACTAACTGGGGTTAAGCCCCACCTCCACACGCAGTGACACATGTCCTTTTCAAACAGTTCCCAAGATGGCAGAGAACCTGTGGCTGAGTCTCAGGAAAGTGTGGTCCACAGCTGGCTCAGGCTTTGTTTCTGCAGAGTACCTACCCACGACTGTGAGCTCAGTCTGAGAGCAGGAGGTCTCCCAATGAGACAGTTGTGCTATTCCCTGGTCCCTCACATCCCAGACCCCATGACGTAGCTGGTCTTCAGGGACCTCTTGGCAATGTAGACTATGGGGGCCATGTGGAAACTCCTGTGGCTGCTATAGACATGCAGCCTCCCGAGGCTGCTCCTATGTCCCCCCCAGTTCACTAGCCAAGACCTGAGTCTAGAAGGAGAGGGTGATACCTGCCTGGACTCCTCAGTTCTGCCTGAACTGGAAGGAAGGCTTTTTGTTTTGTTTATCTGTTTGTAAACAGGATCTCATGTAGCCCAGGCTAGCCTTGAACTCCTGCCCCCCCTCCCAAGTTCCAGGATTACAGACATGCTCTATCACATCTAGCTTTGGAAGGAAGTTCTAAAAAGTGAACAGAAATAATCTCACATTTTGATGTTATTAAATTATGGGGGAGGCAGGGGACGAAGCACACACAGAATCCTTCTCACACTCTCACTACTTTCGGAATACCAGGGAGAACGTCTCAAACGTTGATATTCAGGGGTCTTTGAAGCCTGGCCCCCACCCCACCTCCTACCTTCCTCTGCCCCTAGCCCCTCACAGCCAATGCTACTTGCCAGTGGAGGGCTCACTTCTCACCTCTGCAGCTGACTGCCAGTGGCACACTTAAGGAGTCCCATAGTTGGGGTAATGCTGCTCTGGGAGAGGCGCAATACCTCTTCCAGCACCTCCGAAGCTTAGCCTCTGGCTCCTTCCCTGAGCCTCTCTTCACTTCCAGAGTCAGGGCATGCACAAAGGCTGAGTTATCAGGACAGGATAAGGCATGAGGCTGGCGTGCGCTAAGGGCAGTGGCTACAGGCACACAAGGTGGGTCCAACCTACCCTCTAACAGCTGAAAGCTAAACAGACATTTCTGAGACAAGAATGGAAACCAAGTCACCAGTTAGAAGGGAACTACAGAGAAGCTACGCAGCCTCATGGACCATCCAAGATAGTCAGAGGAAGCAAGGATGACTCTGAGACTTCTGAGCCTGAGCCATGAAGTCCAAGATGCAGTGGACCCAGGACTTATTTGTAGTCCCAGAACTCATGAGGCTAAGGCAGGAGAATTCTGAATTTAGGACCAGCCCAGACTATGATATGGGACGCTTGAGAGGAGGCACACAAAGTCTAGACACATCTGTTTTGCTCTTAAGGATGTACGGCATGCATCTCCAATTCACAATTAAGTTGTATCCCAGTACATCCCAGAACATCTCATGAGGAGATGTTTGGCTGGTGAGGACAGAGCCCACATGTGTGGGCATAGGGAGACGATCACCTGTAAGGAACATAGTAAAAATGCCTTTTAGACATGTAAACTAGCTTAGTCAGGATTCCCACTGTACCCAAGGCTGCACCTGATACTAGAACCCAGCAATATCACTCACTGAAGGTAGCCAGGCACAGTCCTAGAACTCCATTACGCCCACTGTGCTCTGCTCTGCACATCTGGAGAGATGTAACCTTGATCTGCCCTGAGGATCCTGAGCCTGGAATCATTGGCTTCTGTTAGAGACGGGACCTGACCCTCAGCTAAGATATGACGCACAGGTGAGCAGCCTTGGGGAGACAGGCTTAGGACCCTAGCTAGGGATTTAGAGTATGAATCTTGTGTGGTGACCCTCAGCATAATACAACAAAACTTTTGTTACAGTAACTACATGTATCTAGCTTCTTTCTTTCTTTTTAAAAAAGATTTATTTATTTATTTATTATTATTTATACAGTGCTCTGTCTGCATGTATACCTGCACACCAGAAGAGGGTATCAGATCACATTATAGATGGTTGTGAGCCACCATGTGGTTGCTGGGAATTGAACTCAGGACTTCTGGAGGAGCAGTCAGTGCCCTTAACCTCTGAGCCATCTCTTCAGCCCCTAGCTTCTTTCTTGAGACAGGGCCCCTTCCATGTGAACAGGGCCCCTTCCACGTGAGGACACAGCAAGAAGGCACCTTGGACACCCAATCTGCCAAGGCTTTGATCTTGAATTCCTCAGCTCTAGGCCTGTGCAAGATGGATGTTTATAAGACACTCAAGTTTAAGTTATTTCATCATAGCAGCCCAGACAGGCTAAGACCATATCCATGGAGAAGTGCTCAGCAGGCCACTGAGACCTGGCTGTGGACCAGGAAAACTGAGGGTCTGGAACAGATATTTGGAGATAGGCTCTGTTTTGAGCAGCAGTTCTCAACCTTCCTAAATGCTCAACCCTTTAATACAGTTCTTCATGTTGAGGTGATGCCCTCCCACCATAAATTATTCTGCTGCTACTTTATAACTGTATTTCTGCTACTGTTATGAATAATAATGTAAATATCTTTAGAGACAGAGGTTTACCAAAGGGGTCACACCCCACAGGTTGAGAGCCACTGGTTTAGCAACCCCACTAGGCTGCCCAGAAAGTGGTAAGAGGTCTCATCCCAGAACAGTCCAAATGGAAAGTTCAAGAGGGTGATGACCCTGCACAGAGGGCGGGGAGGAAGGGCCTCCTGGGGAGCATCTAGACAGGAAGAAGCCTGTCAGCGTTCCCCAGCACGCTCTGAGAGGGCTGCTGTGCTGGGTGGCTTCAAATGCAATTTAAACTTTGAGTTCAAACTAGATGCTTAGTTTTTAAATGTCTTGTTTATCATGTTGACTAATACATCATCCTAATTAATTAGCGGATATCCCAAGGCACACTATGCATTAAGTGGGAGATCCATCAGAGTTTGTTCACAGCGGCTAAACTCCCAGCCACCTTCTCGTCAGAGCTAATTAGACAGCTGCTGCGGTCTCCCTCTGGTCTACTGAGGAAAGCAGGCCTTGCTCACCCGTTTCACTCTCTCAGAACCATCTTTAGACTGCAATGGTTTTGGGAGAATGCTTCAAGCTACTTCTCCGTATTTCCAGGCTTTGCTTCTGCGCCAGGCAGGGGCTTCCACTTAGCTCTCCCATGTGCCAGCAGGACCAGTTGTCTGAACCATCAGGGCTGCAGTCTGTCACCCACTCCTAGTGCATTCCCATGCGATGCTGGGGAGGGGCACACTCTGTAGCCACTGTTCCTGTAGAAAGGAAGGGGAAGGGCTGCAGGGTCTGACCTAGGCAGTGAGAAGCTGCCCTTCTAGCAGGAGAATGACAGCACCGACACATATTTATAACCTCCCAATAATGCTGCCAGGAGAGACAGCAGCATTGTTACTTGGGCAACGAACTGAAGCTCTGATGATTCAACCAGCCTGATTTTAACCTCCAGGACCCACAGGATAAGAGCGAACTGACCCCTTCACGTTGTCCTCTCAAAGCATCCAGGGGCAGATGGAAAATATTGTCACAAATGTGCCTACACAGATTGTATTGCTGAAGGGCCAGGTTGCTTTGAGAGATAAGTCCCCTTAACATTTTTAAAAAATTATTTGTAGTGGTTTTAATAATATATAGTCCATTGAGTACATTGTATGTGCATGCATGTATGTGTGCATGTATATATCTGTGCATGTGGAGTGAGAGGATACTGGAACAGTCACCCTGGGGAAATCAGGAGCAGGCCAAGAGGAGCAGTCAACATTTATCTGTCAAGGACACATGAGCAGGGGCCCTCAGTGGTTTTCTTCATTGTGAAGCCATAATGGGGGGGGGGAGAACATTGATAAGCAAAGATTCAGACCCCAACTCTTGAACTAATGCTGCTCAGTAAGGCATGATGATGGCACCTGCCTGTGATCCCAGCATCAAGAAGTTGAAGCAAGGCTAATGCCACCACTCAGGAGGCAGAGGCAGGTGGATCACGTGAGTTCGAGGCCAGCCTGGTCTACAAAGTGAGTCCAGGACAGCCAAAGCTGCACAGAGGAACCCTGTCTCAAAAAAAAACAAAATAAATAAATAATTAAATAAATAAAATAAAAAGACATTGAAGCAAGAGGATTGTGAGTTCAAGGCCGGCCAAGCTGCAGTAGCAGGGAGCCCAGATCTGAGCAGGCGCCCAAGCTGCTGCTGTCATGGTTCCTATAGAACAGGCACTTGGGAAGAAAGTGTCATCAGGCCCCAGTGTGTCCTGGATACATACTTTCTCGAAGCTTAACTTTGGAATCCAAGTGTGCTGTTTTACAGTCCACTCTGCTAAAGGCTTTGTTTCCTGAGAAATGTTAGGAAACAATTAAACATTTGCTGCTGTCCACACAAGCAGCTGGTTATCACCTGGGACCAGGTCCACGGGGACCTGTGATGACACCCGTGGGCCAGAGACTCTTGGTGATCTCAGACTGTAGCTCTACAGAGGTGCTGCCCATCTAACAGGCCCTGGAGGGCTGGAATTTCTGAGGAAGCCTTGGCCTTGCTTCTGTCTAGATTCCCCTCCCTCTGCCCCTCCCATGAGCCAGTCATATTTTCTTAGGAATGCCGCCAACAGCTTGGAACCCAGCCAGAGGTTTAGAGTGCCGGCTGCCTGCACTCTAAACCCGGAGCAACTGCCCAGTATGCAGCCCCGGAGAAATCCAGGCTTCAGTAGCTGCTGGCAGCACCCAGCACCACGTGCCAGACTATGGCAAGCCCGGGGGAAGTCCAGCTGCGTATTCAGATCCTGACACTTCCGCCGGCCATTCTTGGCTCTGATGGCCTTGGAGTATAGATACAGGACAGGAATACAGTTTGACCCAGAGCCTGACCCTGAGGAAGGGGCTGGGCTGGGCCTCCAGAGCTGAAAGGCCCAGATACATGGTAGCCAGACCCTACCCAGTGGTCTAGCATCTGTTCTGGCTTAAAGGCTTCCTGACCACACAGCTTCCTCAAGGGTCAAAGCCAGTCAGTAAAGGAGCCACTGTAGGCAGAGGGTCTTTCACCCAGTAGCCCTCCCAGCCCAGATTCTGCCTGTCAAGCAACAGTACACATGGCCACTATTACAGTCACCACATGCTGCTGTTTTAAACTGTTTTGATATAATTTATTGTATAAGGATACAGCCTAAGACAAAATAATATATTTAGATAAATAAATGGTGACACTATTCTATAATCATAGCATGTTTTGAAACTGAGGCATCTGGGGTAGAGTGTCATTAAAACAAGAGTGGTAAAATATATTTAAAGTGATAACCTAAACCATGCTGTGTGCAGATCAGCCACAATCCCAGCCCCATTCTGCTTCATCAATATTTTTACCAAATTAAGACCCTATGAACGTGAAGGCGTATGGTACTTGCTTCTCTTCTTCTCATTCCACATGGCATGGTGCCGTCAGGTTTACCCATAGTGTACAGCACGTCAGAGCACCCTTCTTTTGTACAGGCTGGATAGGAGTCGGCCACGTGGAGAGGCCGCTTGTTTACGCAGTCACTATGGATGGCACGTGAATGAGCAATGCTGCTGCAGAGGGGCGGGGCGGGGTGGGAGTGGCCTGCAGAGTGTTCTTCAAGGCCGTGCTTTCCGCACTCCTCTCTGTAGTGTGTGTTACCTCTACTTCTGGGAACTGCTGTCTAGTCTTAGACTTCATGTCCTGTCAACTTAGGGTTTCACTTTCTCCAAGATGTTGCTCCCAGGGTTTTTGATAGGAGCCATCCTTGTGTGGGGTGTTCTCACTGTGCTTTGAGTAAGGTTTCCTGGTCATTAATGGTTCTGTGCATATTCATGAGCTCACAGGCTTCTCTGTTCATGTTTTCATAGCTTCTCTGAGAAAATTAAGTTGTTTCTCTTGATCCCCTGCCATCTTTTACATGCTCTTTGGATAATACCTACATGGCTAACCAAGGTCAAATTCTCAAGCAGATAAGCCAATACAATGGAATAGACACAGCAATAAAAAGGAACAAGTTGAAGATAAACATAACCTGATGAGAGCAGCGAAACCAGTGTCCACAATCCTGGCCGCATTTCCATAGCACAGACGGAAGAGAGCTGGGGGTTCCTGAGGGTGGAAGAGTTTTACTCAAAGACTTGGCAGGACTGCGGTGATGAAATGGCTGGGCACCCTGATGTGGGAGGGTTAAAAAGACAGACAGGGAGCTTTAGAGCTCCCTTTGCCCCCGACACATGGC
Source organism: Acomys percivali (assembly GCA_907169655.1). Lineage (NCBI taxonomy): Eukaryota > Metazoa > Chordata > Mammalia > Rodentia > Muridae > Acomys > Acomys percivali. The sequence goes on along the minus strand of OU015750.1, from coordinate 6,276,422 downwards.
TACATTAAAGCACCATTCCCCGGATGCTAGCCCCTTGGGGCACATGAGGACTGCACTTGAACTCAGTCTGGCTGACCTAGGGGACATGAAGTCCTACAGAGCCAATGTTCACCCAGGAGGAGGGATTCACGGCAGGAGAGAGCATGTGTCAAGTTTCCTTGAGGACTGACCATGCATATGTGCTCCAGCCGACCACAGCCTCAGCTCACAGAAGGGACACAGAGGATTAGTGACTCTGCAGCTCCAGGCTCACTGTCTTTGCACTGCCTGAAAGCTCTGTCCCCAGCCTAGTGGCGATGGTGACCCTCACACTCTGCGATGACCTCAGCCTACCTGACCTCCTAGCAGAAAGAGTTTTCATCCTATCAAGCTGGGACCTGAGAACGCAGGCCACTGGTGCCCAGAGTGAGAGTACAGTACGGTGTATGTTCCTACCCCAGGTCTTGGGCTTCAAACACAAAAACAGTTCCTACAAGCTTTTGTGCTCAGGGTGGTGAAGGGAGGGAGAAAAGGCCAGACCATGCAAAAAAGCATGCTTTTGATCCAGGTCTTTGGTTCTGTGATGAGCTCAGAGAAATAGTATGTGTAAGCTGCTCTGGACAAGTCCAGGCAGAAGCACAGATGACTTAGGTGATGCTAATGAAGAGAGAGATCCTGCTGCTCCAGGGCTGATGTTTCGTCTCCTGCACAACACACAGCACTTTATGCCAGCAGCATGGGGTCTATACACCCACCTGCCGGCAGGGATGCCCAGGAAGATGCACAGCATGAGACAGGATTCCTGAGTCAGTGTAGCAGTGAAAGGTAACCTTGGGAAGAAAACACAGGTCAGGGATCACCCTGACAGGACACTCAGTCATTTGTAAATTACCTAACACAAAGACCTGAATGACATTTTTAACAATCATAAAACAAAAGCAAGACATTGTGATGGTTTCACTAAACTGAGTCAGCCCTGGGTGGGGGTCAGAACACATCTGCCGGGGGTGGAGCCCCGCCACAGAAGCTTCAAGCTCATTTCTTCTAGACCAGAACGGCATAACCAGGGCTATCCTCATCCCGCCTGCCGTATGGCTAGCATGCATGACAGAAGTGAGACCCAGATCCTCCCTCCATGCATGGGCATCTCTTCACAGGCCTTGCTGCCTAACTAGAGCCACTCCTAACCAACCTTACTCTTGGGAGTCAGCCTTCTCAGGAGAAGCAGGGGGAAGGAAGAGCTGGCTGGGGCTTGGTGGTAGAGTGCTCTGTGTAGCCCTGGCTGTCTTGGACTCACTCTGTAGATCAGGCTGGCCTCGAACTCACAGAGATCCACCTGCCTCTGCCTCTCGAATGCTGGGATCAAAGGCGTGCACCACCACGGCCGGCTCTATCAATATTTATAAAGAACTGTTATTTTAGGGCAGAAGGGCCCTTAAATAAGAACAAGGCTAACCCTACTCAGCAGTTCTCAACTAGAGCCCTGAGGTGTCAGTAACCTCACTGACTACTCCCCTCACACTGCGAGGCAGACACACTAAAATGAGGAAGACTCCATAGCCACCTCTTGGAAAAGCTGGCAAAGAAAATCTGGCTCTGGGCCCCAAGGCCCACCCTCAGCCTCTCCTTTGTACCTGTGTGGCCTGTCATTGTACAGCTCACATGGCACTGACTCAGTACACTGATGCAGTTCTGGGGTCATGAGGAGGATCCATCTTCTTGTGGCCCCTGCTCAGGCTCACCCTGCCTCTACCATTAAGAAATGTATGAATGGCTCAGTCTCCTGAACACAGGCACTGGCTAATAATTGTAGGACTTCTGAAGGACAGGCTGCAGGCACTCAGTGACACCCACCGGGGGCCACTTCTCCCTCCTACAGCACCCCCAAGCTGCCTTTCTACAGTGTTTCCAGTCACTTCTAAACAGACAGACTTCTAAACCCACAGGCTGCTTTGCAAGTCTGTAGGCAATGATGCAGGAAAGCCCCAGGGGAGTCCCAAGCTGAGCTGGTTCCAAGCAATGGCCTTAGTGGTGCCTCTGAGCCACCCCTGTGACTCAGCAGGCCAGTCACCTCCCTCTCCTCGGCTGTCAAGTGGTCCCAATAGCTGCCTATTCCCCCAGTGAGAAGAGACATCCATCAAGCACCTATCTGAAGGTCCAACTCCTAGCCCAGTGTCGGCCACATAAGAGAAAGTGGACGCTGGTCACCACCTTCCTCACTTAGACCAATGCTGTGCAGCCCTAACACCTTGGAGAAGACAGAGTTAACAAGTGACAAGAGGCTTGTCAAGTGAAAAGACTTGCATTCATTTGTTCTCGGGGCAGAGGAGGTGGCTCGGCGGCGGGTAGGAGCATTTGCTGCTGAGGAGGACCTGAGCTGTCAGCCTCGTGGGAACACCACCAGCAAGCCCAGGACTGGGAAGCAAAGGCAGAAGAATCAGGTGTATTTGAGGTTAGTCTCAGTTGGATAGTGAATTCGAGACCAGCCTGGGCTCCATGGTCTCCGGCTCAACAGGGCATGGAAGCAAGTACCAGTGACTCCAGTACTCTGAAGCTTGAGGCAGGAGGACTGCTCTGAGTCTGAGGTCAGCCTGTGCTACACAGTGGGTTCAAGGCCAGCCTAGGATACAAAGCAAACTCCTGTCTCAAAGACAAAACAGGGGCTGGAGAGATGGCTCTGCGCTTAAGAGCACTGACTGCCCTTCCAGAGGTCCTGAGATCAATTCCCAGCAACCACATGGTAGCTCACAAGCAACTATAATGTGATCTGATGCTCTCTTCTGGCCTAAAGGGGTACAAGCAGGCAGAGCACTGTATACATAATAAATAAATATTTAAAAAACAAAACAAACAAACAAAAAACCCAAGACAAAACGGAGGGATGGAGGGAGAAAGGGGATGGAACCGCGGGTGGGGGCGGGTCTGGGGTGGACGCAACTTCTCCCTGGCTCTAGCTCCCATACAGGACAGTTTCTTCCCAAGCTGCCTGTTACACTTCATCCATAATCCTACAGCAGCTACCTCTCTGGCAGAGGGGTACCTGGAAAGGTAAGTCTGTCTTTGCTCACGTCACAGAGCTGCGGCAGGTTTCCAGACCTAGGCAAGGAGTGCGCATGCCTGTGGGCTTTACCTCCGCCCCACTCCACGTGTGAGTGTACACATCTCAACTGCTCCAGAGCTCTCAGAACAGCCTGTAGCTTGGAGCACTCTGCCGAACAGTACAGCACCTTTCCTCCACTGTGAGGATGAAGTCACATGTGTGGAATGCTTTCGGCAGAGCCTGGTACTGGCATGTGGTCAGTGCCTAATGACTGGTAGCTGCTACTATTATTTTTACTTACTGAAAAGAGGGGCTCAGAGCACATCAATTCCAAGGCCCCCACACAATCATCCATCTATCTGTTCACAACCGGCCACTTGAAGGAGGACAGGCACATGGGACTATCCATAACCAGCAAATAAATACCACCATTGTTTCCAACCAGGAGTCTCCTTTGTTTGCTCCAGGTCAGTGAAGTGGTGATGGGGAGCCAGCAATCCACGGGGCTTCAGCTGTCCTGCCTTCTCATCTACAGCCACCTCCCAGCACACGGCGACAGCACCCTCCTGCTCTATTTTTAATCCTTATTACATTATCTGTGCTCTTGGGAGGCAGCACGGCGCACATGTGGAGGCCAGAGGACAACTTGTGGAAGTGGGTCTCTCCTCCCACCATGCGACCAGGGATTAAACTCATGATGTCAGGCTCAGAGGAAGGGGCCTATTAACCTGCTGGGCCATCTTGCTGTGTGCCTGGGACCCACGCCTGTCACACCACACCAATGGCAGTCATTTATAAAAGCTATAAAGTGGGGACTAGAGAGACAATTCAGTGGTTAAGCGCATTTACTGCTCATACAGAGAACCTAGTTTCAGTTCCTAGCACCCACATGGTGGCTTACAAGCAGTTCCAGGGGATTCGACGCCTTCTTATGACCGCCACAGGCTCATGCATGCATGTGGCATGCATGCACACACACACATAAAATAAAATATTTTTAAAGCTATAAAGTACTGCAATGGGCTCTTGTTCTTGGTCAGCAGACAGTTTCCATGCTTTCAAAGCAGGATGGCGCTCTGACACAAAACTTAATTCATAGTGAACTGACTGTGACTCTGGTGACTCTGGCAGGCTGGGGAAAGCAATGGGTGCAGTGGGCTAACTACATTGGCAGGACTGTGTCAGTAGGAGCTCAGTAGGACCCAGTAGGAAGGGCTCTGGGTCATGTATCAGGCAAGAAAGAAAGATGTAGAAAAAGGAAGTGCCACCATAGAATCAGGATTCCTAGGCCACCCAGGCCATCCTCCACTCACACAAGACACCCAGGCCCCGTGACAGAAACAGAAGGGGAGGCAGTGCTCACCTTTTCCTGCCCCTCAGGGCAACAGATACTTGTAGCCACCCATGAGGAGAGCCAAGAGATGCTACTAAAGAACATTCTAAGGGCAACTGAGAAGCTCAACACGCACAGGGGAAGCCTACTAGGGGCTCGCTTGGTACCATCCTGCGCAGGGCTGGCAGCCCTATTGCTGTGTAGATGCCAGCAAGTGACTGCTCTATGAAGGGTGGGTATTACCCAAGGGTTCTTTGCTCCTGTGCAAAGCAGGCAGTGACGAAAATGGGGTTTGGGGTGCGTGCTGCCAAGCAGCGTTCTGTTAGCACAAAGTGGAGCTCTGCCTCACCCTGGCCTAGCACTCTGACAATCTGCTTTTCCTCTTGCAATGTGGGGCTTGAACTCAGGGTCTGATTTTTTTTAAGACTTATTTATTTTTACCTATGTACATGGGTGACCTGTCTGTGCGTCGTTTGCATGCCGTGCCCGCAGAGACCAGAAGCGTGTCGGATCCTCTGGACCTGGACTTCAAGATGTGAGCCATCACATGAGTGCTAGGAACTGAACCTGGCACCTCTGCAAAAGCAGCCGGAGCTCCTAACTACCGAGCCATCTTCCCAGCCCCAGCCTAGAGCCTGTGTATGGCAAACTTCTCTTTCCCCTTTTCTTTTTCCAGATGAAGTTTCACCACACTGCCCAGACCAGCCTCAAACACTAACACATCCTCCTACCTCAGCTTCCCCAAAACCAGGGATACAGGCAGGCCACCACGTGAGGCTCGGGGACTTGCGGGGTGGTTTGCCTTTGTTTTTAAGGTTTTTCCCTCTGTAGTCTAGGCTGGCCTTGGAACTCTCCATCCTCTGGCCTCTGCCTCCCCAGGAGCTTGGGAATCTGACCGCAATGCGATCAACTTTCAGATGCAGAAATGCTGACTATGTACACAGTTAACGCAGAGCCCCCTCCACTGGACACTCCTTGTCAGAGAAGTCCTACCAACTCTCCAAGAAGCAACTTTGGCAGCAATCTAAACCCAGAGGAAGCTGGATCTAAGTTAGTCAGGGCTGGGGTGTGGCTCAGTGGTATAGCATTGCTGTAGCATGTGGAAGGCTCTCCTTTGAACCCTAATAAGGGTTAGGAGACAATCAATGCTTTGAAAACAGAAACATGAATTTATTCTGTGACAATATTGTCTACGTTTACACCTTTTATAAAAAATCTTTCACTTGGATCAGCAGTGCTGGGGATGACCTCATGACCCTGTGCATGCCAGGCAAGCGCTATACCCCAGTCATCACTCGTTATTTGAATAAGTGTGGACTGGGTACCTACTGTGTGCTAAGCTGTCAGCAGTGGACAGGCACACCCCTCCCAGGAACTAAAGATCTATTTAAGGCTTTGTTTGTTTACTGTTAGCTTGCAGACAGGAAACCAGGCTCTGGACTCTGAGTGCGTTAAACAGCACTGCGCTGCTGTGTGGTGCTTTTCCCCATTTTACTATCTGCTGGGGAAGAGAAAGCACCAGGCACCGTTGAGGAGGAAGCTGTGAGGCCATCCTGGACATGGGTTTTCCCACTGTTGGTGGAGGCCTGTCAGAGAAGCCTCAAGAGCCACAACAGGGCAAGAGGAGCTGAACTCAAAGCAGCTCCCCGACTGTTTGTTATTTAATGGTTTGTTTCGTTTTCCAGCGCTGGGATCAAACCCAAAACCTTATTCAGGGTAGACAGACTTTCTGCCCCTGAGCTACATCCCCAGCCTCCTGCAATTGCTCTCTTAGGGATAAAGGGGCCCTGCTGTCTTAGACAACTACCAGGGAACACTAATTTCAGAGTCCCAACCCTTCCAGGAGCTTGTGGAGAAAGTGAGAGCCAGAGAAGGGAAAAAAATCACCTGAGGACACATAAGGCTTTGGACAATCTCAAACAAACGACTAAGCAAATGACAGGCCTGGCAGATGACAGATCTCTTCTAATGCACAGGCTGAGGGCTGTGTTTATTTACTCCTAACAAAGCCTTTGGGGTGCTGTGGTTGACTGTCGTCGGCAGAGCACCTGTCCCAGCAGCAAGGCAGGGGGTGGAGGTCACGTGGGTGTGGCAGGCGCTGTGGCTAGGCCTCTCCTCTTTCCACTGTGTCATCTTACTATGGCAACAGGCAACACACTGGCTGGACTGAGGTAAGACCCAGCCTGCAAGAAGAGCAAGCTGCAATCTGGGCTAATTTGGGAAATGGTTTTTCTGCAAGCTCATACGTGAGTCATCTTTCCAAGCCTAACGTCTCCTGTCTCCCAGCTACAAGGAATCCCATTCAAATTGCCTCTGCTAACAGCTGCACAGAAGATCAGGAAACATTGGGGCTTGCTGTGGCAGATTTAAAAACACTTTTTCTCTTACTTCCCTATGGTGCTGTGAATGTTGTCAAGTATTTAAAAAATTGCAAACAGCCCCAAGACCAAGTTGAGGCTATGTTAACTGACTAGGTAGTTTGGAGACATTTCTTCTCTCTGGGATCAAAAAAGAAATGTAGAAAAGGAAACTAAAATTGGGGCAGATGCTGCCGTGTCCCTCACAACACTGGGATTCTGCAGTGTCTCTGCACAGACAGAAAGGGGGATCAGTTCCCCATTTCACTTCCCCAAGACTGTGGTCTTGGGCAGTAACCAAAACTGTCCAGGTCTCTGCTAGCCACAGGTGCAACATGGGGATGGTCAACTCTCATACTCTGGCTGCGACAAAGCTGAAGTGAAAGGGAAGTGTAAACAGATGGTCCTATTTTGCTATTACCGCTGGCCTACCGCCATGGGACGACCATGTTCTGGAGGTACCATCCCAGGTGCCATCCCACACCGCAGGGTGTGCCAGTGAGGCGCACAGAAAATGTTGAAGAGGCAGGACAATGGAGGAACACGGCCCTTCAGATTTTATGTCACTCCCTGGAAACACTGTAGCCACAAAGATTCCTAACTCAGGGGTGAGGGAAGCACTAGCTGAGTGGTTGAGAAGGCTCGGCACCCAGGGGCTGCCCATCGAAGGGCCCTCTGAGGCCACAGAAACAAAGAACACAGGCCTGACTCTCAGTGTCTGCTCTGAGAAGAGAGCACCGACAGGTTCCACTCTAACTCTCCTTCCACTTGTAACAAAGGTGCCTATAACCGGGCAATGGTGGCGCACGCCTTTAATCCCAGCACTCGGGAGGCAGAGGCAGGTGGATCGATGTGAGTTTGAGGTCAGCCTGGTCTACAAAGTGAGTCTACAACAGCCAAGGCTACACAGAGAAACCCTGTCTCGAAAACAAAAACAAAAACATGCCTATAAACATGTGCCAAGCACAGCACATGGACTTTGAGACTGTGTTTACTCTGTCAGTGGGTGTGTTGGGGGAGCTTGTGGCCATCCCACCAGTCCCAACAAACTTCACTGCAGCCCCAGGGGCCAGCACTGGCCAGATAGTTTGGTAAATGATGACGCTTATGGGCAGGCTGTGGTTTAGCTGGGTCCGAGAGGGAGGAGCAGGGTGAGAACACCACAGAACCATTCAAATTCCCCAGGGCCAGGTGGCCAGTAACTGAAGGACCGGAGCGAGTGGAGTGGGGCAGGCAGGAGCAGGGCTGAGTGAGGCCCCCGTGATCACTCCTCCAGCACTGAGGCCATTCCCCACAAGGCAACTCCCTGCCCCTCAGCTTCCCGGCCCAGTTGAAATCAGCGAGGTCCTTGAACTCTCCGTTTACTGTAGTAGGAGTTTACAGTCACCACTACCACCCTGACACACAGGACACAGGCCAGTGCAGCCCTCATGGCAGGGCCCAATGCCCAGAGCCACACACAGCCCAGGGCAGAGCAGGAGCTCAGTCACTGCTGGATGAAGGAATGGAGGAACCAATCAATGAAGGAATGGGGCAAGAGTCAAAGTCCAGATCACGGGCAAATAGATATAATCATCTCAGCGAGTTAGGGTCGAAAATGTCAACAGTCCAAGTGGGCATGGGGGACTCGGTGATGTGGAGAGCAGGGAAAGGGACAAGAAGACCTCGCAGACAGCTTCCATATACAGGTACAAACGTGAGAAAGGACTCTGAGTTACCATAGTCTCATCCTTAGGGAGAACTAGGGACCTGAGATTTCTGAGCAATTTCCTGGTTTTTAAGCACTGGCTCTTTTCTTCCTTGTGAATACACGTGGCCCAATGGGCTAAAGCCAGCTATTACTGCCAGCCTGACATTAGGCTCCAAATATTTGGGGACATCAACTTTCCTCATTCGGGTCTTTGCTGGAAGAGCCACCATACCTGCTTGTACAACTAGAAACACACTAACATGTGCCCCAAAGAATCTCTGCCCCGCACCCCCTACCCTCACCTTGTAACCTCAAAGTGGCTATACACATCCTCACTGGTTTCCTAGAGAACTCCCTCAGTGCCTGACCACAGTATACCCAGGAAGTGTCACCCCTCACCTCAACCTTCCTCTCACCCTCCTAACTGACTGCCCAGCAAGACAGCCCTCAACTGGGACTGCCCTGGTCCTCCCTGGGCTCTCTAAGCAGAAGAAAATATTCAGGCTACCTTCCTATGCCCCCATGAAGTGCTGTGACCTCTGAAGACTGAGCGACAGATCCAGAAGCTCTGCCTCAGAGCTAACTGAAAGGTGCAAACAGGGAAGGCAAACTGACCGGAAGTTACCAGGGTAGGGGTGCAAGATTTCCACTCACTCAAAAATCCCTAAACCCACCTCCACACCAACTCTGAGGAGCAAAACCAGCAGTCGCATTTTCTGAGGGATGAGAGCACGAGCACACTTCAGAAACACTTCTGTTGCTTTAAAGCACAGGAAACAGCAGCAACTACTGGGTGCACTCCATAACTACTGGAGACTTGTTACCCAGCTGAATAAAGGCCTCTCCTCCCAGTCACACCATCTCTCAGGCTTAAGAGCAAGTCCACCAGCATCCTGATGGGAAACCCGGTGGAAGGCACACCGTGTTCACCTAGGATGACCCACAGAAGCTCCAGGAGGGAAGCCCTCCCTTCAAGCACACACCAATCTTCCTGGACAGGTGTATGTGGACCACAGCCAAAGAGCTTTGCGAGAGGGTTTGCTCCCTGTCATCCTGTCTGTGATCCGCAGAGCTCTCTCACCCCTAGCTGCTTCTCCCCAAAGGCATGGTCCTACCAACCTTTGTGCAGCCCTCTTCCTGCCACCTCTTCCTCCATTAAGACAGCCTAACCCTCTATTCCCTGCCTAGTGAGCAGCATGCTCCAGGCCCCTCCCTCTACTGGGGCCCGGCAGCCTAGGTACCACTCTTAGCTCCCACGCCAGCTACCTCTGAAGCGGGCACTGCAACAGCCCCTAGCAGAGGGTGGTGGCCAGAGAAGGCCCAGACATGACCTATGCTGAAAGGGACCAGGGTGGAGAATCAGAGGAAGGCCTTGCCAGTCTGAGCTGTGGAAGGAAGACTGCGGAAGGAAGCTCATTTCATCCTCTGTTTACTTACTCTTCCATGATTCCCAATTTTTTCATAACGAGCACATACTATATTGATAGAGAAAACTCTGTAAATGCTATTTAAAATATATTTTAGATATATTCATTTTATTTTACTTTCAGGAAGTTTCGCCTGCCGATAGGTGTGTGCATCACGTGTGTGTCTGGTGCCCAGGAGGTCACAAGAGGGCATCAGACCCTCTGAAACTGGAGTGATAGATGGTTATGAGCTGCCACGTGGGTGCAGGAAACTGAACCTGGGTGCCCAAGAGCAACAAGTGCTCTTAACTGCTGAGCCATCTCTCTAGCCCGTTAATGCTATTTTTAAATAAATTATCCATGTTTCCCAACAGTGCAATTCAGATGTGACACTATAAGGAGTTCCTAAGCATTGCTACACAAATGGACCGAAGATGTTTCCAGAGCAGCACGGATGCAGGAAGGCGACTCATGGTCACTAGACAAGGCCTAGGGCGATAGGAAAAAGAGAGAAACACTCCAGAAACAGAACCTGAAACCGGACAGTCCAGCCATGAACATGGTACCCAGCGTCTAGTCACAAGGCAGGTGTCAACACCCAGCCTACTGCCCCTTGGTGGGTGGGCTCCACATTTTCACTGAGCCTCTCTGAGTCCTTAAACAGACCACATTCTCTAAGGCACCCTTCAAGTATTTTGTAATAAACAACACAACCAAGGGACCAAACATAGAGTGAAGATTCACAGAGGATGATCAATGAAGAGTGTAGCAAATCACGCTTCCAATGGGTAACCGAGGGCTGCAAAAGCTACATTCTTTGCTTGCTGGTCCACTGCTAATACACATCCCAGCCAAGTATCCCCAAGTCCACCTGTGAAATCGCAACTTCCAAAATTCAGCGCTACCGGAACACCTTCTCAGCTTCTTACAAGTCTGCTTCTTTCCGGAGTTTCCCTGCTGTGACAACCCCCAACACCGGCCCTGGACCACTCACTGCCTGCCTCACCTAGCAGTCAAGAATCCGCCCTCCCCTATAAGGAGTTCCTGCTTGACGGATAATTAAGTACTGGGCCCCATATGCACAACAGTAATTGACTCTCGGGAGTGTCTAACTCCCAGAATATGCAAGCCGGGAAGGGAACCGGGAGACGACTCCCCAAGATTTCCAGGAACACACAAAGAGATGAGATTTGCATCAAGATCGCATCCACCTTCTCCCCCAACCCCAGTGGCTCCCCACTTGCACCGCTTGCAGAGCAAGGCAGAATACCGGAAGACAACTTGGCTGCGCCCTAAAACATCGGCTCCAACACACCCCAGCCTGCTTTCCTTTGAAGCCACCGAAGTGGACACTTGTGGTTAAAGTCGAGGTTCATTAGGAGCGACGCGTTTTGTAACTGGGCTGCCGATCACCTTTGGAGCGCGCCTACCCTACTGCAGGCGGTCGGGGCCGGGCCTCCTCCGGGTCCCCGGCTCCAGCCTTTGTGGGAGGTTCCAGGGAACAAGGCTACCGGGTCCTCCACTCCCTCGCCTACCCCCGCCCCAAGATCCCGCTAACATCACCGGTCCCCGGCGCCGGGCGGGCCCGGTCCAAAGATGGCCCACGAGGCGTCACTGCCAGCCTGGGGCCCGGACCGGGGGTCGAGCGCACGAGGCCAGGAGGCGCGCCGCCCTCTCGCCCGCCTCACCTGCTTTCTCGATCTTGCCGGACATTTCCGGGCTGCGCCGGAGGCCGAGGCCGCTGCTCATCGGGCCCCGGCCGGGCCGCTATGGGCTAAGAGGCCGGCGCGCCCGCCGCTCTCCTGGGCCGCTGCTCGCCGCGCCTCACGCTCGCGCCGTCATGGCGGGGGCTCCGCGCGGCCGCGGCCCGTGCGCTCGCCGACCGCGCTCCAGCCCGCACCGGGCCTGCCGCTCC
>OU015750.1:6250366-6264302 GCA_907169655.1 Acomys percivali | reverse complement strand
GGCCGCAGCGCCGCGCCGCCGCCCGCCCGCCGGCCTGGGCCCCGCGGCCACGGCGCCACCTGCCGGAAGCCCGCCGCGGCGCCCGCGCCATACCGCCCCCTGCCGGCTCGGAGGCGGGATAAGCCTGGCTCAGGACGCAGCGCCCCCAGCCGGCCTGGAGTCCCCCGCGCCAGGGCTCAGCATGGTGGACCCCACCCCTTTTCTCAGAGAGAGGAGAGAAAGAACAAGTCTATGATGATCACCCCAATGCAGGACTCCTGCACGCCCCCTCATCAAAGATGAAGAACCCTCTGCTAACTCAGATTTTTCTGTTTCAAGTCGTGAACGGACTCCCCATGCCTATCACCCCGAATTCAGCATCCTCTGCAGGCTCAAGGCTCCACACCAGGGCCTCTAATTGGCCCTAACCTACACTCAACAACTTCCTCACCGAAGACACAAAGAGCCTGCACACCAAGGCTTGGGACTGACACACACTTTCATGCCCCTGCCACCTGCCACTCCCACCCCTTACACACTATGTGAAACTCAGGGACCACTGAAAGGGAGCACCTTGTGGCCAGGTAAGGGCCCTGATCCTCTAAGCCTACACCCAAACCTGGAGGAACACAGCAACCCTGGTTTCCTCTCAAACAGCCCTCTAACGGGAACATACAGCTTAGAGAGCAGTCTATTCTAGTATGTTAATGAGTTCATTTTCAGAGTTTTCTTGGGGGGGGGGAGGAGGTTTCAAAGAACCTTCTAGAGAGCTATGTCATATCCTACCAAGGCTAACACAATGGATTCTTCCCTCCAAACAAGCTCACGACTGGCCTGGAGAGTACAAATCATATCATTATGTGTTTGTGAGCAATACATTTTAGCCAGCAGGAGAGGGTGTTCAGACACAGGGAAACTTGCTCCCTGCTTCCTGTTTTTAACTAAGATGGAATTCACATCAGCCTCTCTCCCACCTCCTCTCCACGCCCCCCCCCCCCCACATACACAGAGCTAGGCCAGGGACCATCCGAGATAGCTTAGCAAGCGAAGGCGCCTGCTGCCAAGCTTGACCACTTGAGTTTAGTCAGACCTACATAGTGGAAGGAGCACCAACTTTTGCAAATTACCCTTTGACTTACACACACGCAAATACATACTATGTAATTTTAAAACATTTAAAAGTAACTAGACAAGTTTTACCTCTAGATATGTAAGCTAGTGGTGGGGACAGAATTTAAGGGGTGTACAGGGAAAAGAAAAGGGGGAGCGGTGCCCCCAAAGATTTCTATTTCAATCTCCCTCACTCTAAAGGCTCACCGGATCCCGTGGCTGAGAGCTGCCCACTGTCGGCCGCCAAACTTCCAGAGCCCTCTAGGGGTCAAAGGCAAAGCCAAAGATTGACAAATTCATTTCCCTTTTCCAGTTGACAAACGGCTGCTCAGGGCCAGAAAGACTCTGCTCAGCTCCGGTGGAAGCTATATCAGCAGGCAAACTTGGCAGGTAGTTCAAGAACCACCTCCCCAGCCCTCCCAAGGTGCTCAGTCTTCCAGGCTGCTGAGCTCAGAAGGCCAATATTTCACACCCCAAATTCTGAAGCAAAAAATATCAAACTGAATGAATATAGGTGCAGTCAAGTTTAACGTTCCTATGAACAAAATCGAATCCACGTGATAAATTGCTGCAGATCAGACGGTGAGGAATTTGCAAAGAGGAAAGTGTTGATGCCAATCCGACTTATACAGCTTGCTTCCTAAGGGTCTAGGGTGTTGATAGCCACAGCAGAGCACACAGAGGGTTAAGATGAAACTAAGCAATGCTTAAAGCTCCGTCTTCCTTACCTTAGCTGTTCTCCTATGCTTCTTGTGCTGCCTAGAATGTTCTTGCCCCTCCTCTCCACTGGCTCACCATCTTCTTTTGTGTCTTGGTTTTATTACTATTTGTCCGCAAAACCTTCCCGAGGCTCCACAACACTAGCTTCCTCCTGGTTATTAACTTACTGGCTTTCACTATCAGAAAGTCAGGCAGGAGCTGGGTGTGGTGGCAGACATCTTTAATCCCAGCTTCAGTGGGCAGAGGCCTGTGGGTCTCTGAGTTCAAGGCTAGCCTGGCCTACATGGTGAGTTCCAGGACAGAGCTGCACAGTAAGAACCTGTCTTAGAAAAAGAAAAGAAAAGAAAAGAAAAGAAAAGGGCTTGAGAGATGGCTCAGAGGTTACAAGCACTGACTGTTCTTCCAGAGGTCCTGAGCTCAATTCCCAGCAACCACAGGGTGGCTCACAACCATCTATAATGTGTTCTAATGTCCTCTTCTGGCCTGCAGGTGTACATGCAGAGCATTGTATACATAATAATAAATAAATAAAATATTTTTTAAAAAAGAAAGGAAGGAAGGCAGAAAAGAAAGAAACTCAGGATAGTCATATCCAAATTCAGATGAGCAATGCCTAAGTGCTCTGGGCTCAAGCCACTACTCTATGCACGGGCAAAGGCAAGGTTGGACACTAACTGTCCCACACCTGTCACTTGTCCTCTTCACAATCCTATAATTCCAAAATCAGCCCTATGCTATAGGTTCCCAGAGCCCATATCTGGGGCTTACAACTGTCTATAACACTAACTCTACAGGAACCAACACCCTCTAATGCACACGCACATATACACGTTCAATAAACAAATATTTTTTTCTGAGACAAGGTTTCTCTGTGTGGTCTTGGCTGTCCTGGACTCACTTTGTAGACCAGGCTGGCCTCAAACTCACAAATATCTGCCTGTCTCTGCCTCTCGAGTGCTGGGATTAAAGGCGTGCACCACCACCACCCGGCTACTGTTCTAATTTTTTAAAACCATCAGATGTGGGGCTGGAGAGATGGCTCAGAGGTTAAGAGCACTGTCTGTTCTTCCAAAGGCCCTGAGTTCAATTCCCAGCAACCACATGCTGGCTCACAGCCATCTGCAATGAGATCTGGTGCCCTTGTCTGGTGTGTAGGCACACATTCAGGCAGAATACTGTGTAAATAATAAATAAATAAATCTTTAAAAAAATATATCAGATGTGAAGGGCTAGGTGTGAAGGGCTGGGTAAGATGGCTCAGTTGGGAAAGCGCTCGTCAGGCAAGCATGAGGACCTGAGTTCAGACCCCTGGCACACACACAAAAGCTGGGCACAGTGAATTGCTCCTGTAGCCTAGTCCTGGGGAGATGAAGAAGAAGATCCTGGAGGGTCACTGACCAAGCATCTAGCCAGCACATGGGATCCAGTTTCAATGAGAGACCCTGTCTCACAGGAGGAAGAGTGATAGAGAAAGACCGAACGCGGACCTCTAGTCTCCACACATGCACACAAGGGCGTGTGTGCCTGCACCCAAAGGGGCACACGCATGTACGCAATCCATAATGTCCACGCAGTGATGTCCTGGGGCGCGCTTGCAATCCCAGCATTAAACAAGACTGAGGCAAGAGGTTCATAAGTACAAGGTCAGACTGGGTTATATAGCAAGGCTCCATCTCAAAATAAATAAAAATAAACACTTGGGAATTAAATTAACCAAAGAGGCAAAGGACTTGCCCACTAAAAGCCACAACAAGTCGAGCCAGGTATGTTGGGGGCACTTGGGAATAAAAACAGAAGCCTCAGGAGTTTGAGCCAAATCTCAGCCACAAACTGAGCTCAAGGTCATGTCAGGGCTATAGGAGACAAGAGATCCTGCTCAAAGTGAAAAGCAAACGAAGAAGTGAAAGTTATCACTATCAAATGCTTCTGGCGGAAAATTTAAAATGTGAAAGTACACAAATAATGTGGAGATGAGCATGTCCTTGTCTTAGAACTGGCGGCATTGTTATTGTAGAAATAGAAAACATACACGGAAGCTCACATGACTTTGAACGTCTGTTTTGTGTCACTGTAACATGTCAGAGACTGGGTTCTTTATGGAGAAACAGAGTTTATCTGTGTTATTTACCGGCTTAGTTTGCTTGTTTGTTTATGCAGCACTAGCATTAAACCCAGTGTCTCGCATATGATAGGCAAATAGCCAACTACTGAGTTACATCCCCGACCCTATTTTGGCTCATGGTCCAACTTCAGACAGCCCCACTGACAAAAGTCTCATGCTGAATGTGTAGGCTGAACAGATGGACAGCCTAGATTTGTAATCCAGCCCTGACCTGTGATGGAGGGGTGGGCATGTTAATCTCTCTCCTCTTCCCCACGGCTCCTCCCCAAGCCCAATTACCAGCCAATAGTCCTTACCTCTTAAAGGTTCTACCTCCTCCCAATACTGGTTCCCTGAGGACCAAACTTTCGACCTGTGAACCAATGGGCAACAAACAGTAGCTGACCCCAAAGCAATCCTGAAAAGAGTAAAAGCGGAGGATCTACATTTCCAGGGTTCAAACTTTATTCAAGGGCTGGAGAGATGGCTCAGAGGTTAAGAATACTGACTGCCCTTCCAAAGGTCATGAGTTCAATTCCTAGCAACCACATGTTGGCTATAACAAGATCTGTATACATAATAAATAAATAAGTCTTTATAAAAAAAACTTTATTCAAAACAGTGAGGTACTGGGTTTGAGATGCAGAGGGCTGAAGGCATAGCTTGGTGGTAGAATGCCTTCTTTTCATGTCTGTCGTGTCAGTGCACACCGACAAAAATATGACTTAGAGGAGAAAGGTCTCGTGGTCCATCATTCATCGGAGGTTAAGATGGTGAGAACCCAAAGCAGCTGGTTACATAATGTCCACAATCAAGAGGAGAGATGGGTGAACGAAGATGCAGCTACTGCTATGCTCAGGTCACTCTTGTCCAGGCCCAGGGAACTGTCCAGAATGGGCTGGGCTCTCCCACATCAATTAACAGAATCAAGATAGCGTGCTGCAGACTATCCCGAAGGTCAGCTTGGTCTGGGCAATTCCTTGTTGAAACCCTTCTTAGGTGACTCTGGATGGTGTGAAGTGGACAGTTAAAACTAACCATAGAAGGCTGGGCATGGTGGCACACGCCTGTGATCTCAGCACTCGGGAGGCAAAGGCACATGGATCTCCGTGAGTTCAAGGCCAGCCTGGTCTATGGAGTGAGTCTAGGACAGCCAAGGCTACACAAAGAAACTCTGCCTCAAAAAACAAAACAACAACAACAATAACAAAAAGAGTACCGGCCGGGCGTGGTGGCACACACCTTTAATCCCAGCACTCGAGAGGCAGAGGCAGGTGACTCGCTGTGAATTCAAGGCCAGCCTAGTCTATAAATCGAGTCCAAGACAGCCAAGGCTACACAGTGAAACCTTGTCTCATAAAACAAACAAACAAACAAACAAAAAGACCAAGGCATTCAAGTCATAAAGACTTTTTTCAAAACATATGATGCTGTGGAAACTGGAGCCCGTAAGAAGCATGAAGTTGGACCCTTACCTGACACCATACACAAATATTAACTCAGGACAGGTCCGTGGCTTAAACGCAAGGCACAGAACTCTCAGCAGAAAACACAGGCCGTATACTTTATGGCATTGGATTCAGCAACTGTCTCTTTGACATGGTACCAAAAGGCACAGGTAATAGCACACGGCAAATCGTACATCATGAGGAACATTTGAGGCTTTGGGTATGGAAAGATACTGCTAAGGGGTGTGTCAGTTTGCTTGCTGTTGCTGTGATAAACACCATGACCAAAAGCAACTTGGTTTTTTGACTTATATTTCCACATCACAGTCCATCATTGAGGAAGCCAGGAGGGAAGCTGGAGGCTGAGGCAGAGGCAGAGGAGGGATGCTGCTTACAGGCTCTTTCCCACAGCTTGGTCAGCCAGCTTTCTTATACAACCCAGAACCGCCTTCCCCAAGGTGGCACCGCCCACAGTGGGCTGGGGCCTTCCACATCAACCATCAGTCAGGAAATGCTCTGCAGACCTGCCTGCAGGCCGGTCTGAGAAGGGCCAGTTCTCAGCAGAGAGTCTCTCTCTTCCCTTTAGTTGACGGACTAACAAGCACAGGGGGTTGGAGAGATGGCTCAGTGATTAAGAGCACCACACTTATCTTGCTGTGGTCCTGGGTTTGGTTCCCAGCACTCACATCATAGCTCACAACTTCCAGGGGATCCGGTACCATCTTCTCATCTCCAAAGTCTCCCTAATGCACACTGTACACAGGCATACACTCTGGCACACAAATACAACCAAAAATAAACAAATAAACGAGGCCAGGCGTGGTGGTGCACGCCTTTAATCCCAGCACTTGGGAGGCAGAGGCAGGTGGATCGATGTGAGTTCAAGGCCAGCCTGGTCTACAAAGTGAGTCCAGGACAGCCAAGGCAACACAGAGAGACCCTGTCTCGAAAAACAAAACAAAACAAAACAAACAAAAAAATAAAAAATAAAAATAAACGTCTAGAAATAAGGCAATTGAGGAAGATAGCTTTCAACAGCCTTTGATCTCCACACATGTGCCTGCACACGTGCACATATGTACATGCACACATGCACCCCAGCACTCACACTGCTACTAACAGCAGAATAAATACTATTAGCAATGGGACAGAGGTGTCAAATGTTTTACAGGTCAAGGAATTAATTTGAACACATAGTCCTGAACTCTACCACTACCACTACAGGGTCAGAAGAACAAATAAATAACCGCCCCCCACCCTCACCCCCCCCTCGCCCCCGACAAAGGGGCCTGGAGATATAGCTCAGTGGTAAGCCATAAGTTTAAACAAAGCTTTGGGTTCAATGCACCAAAAGGTAAATTAAATGAATTAGTGGGCAAACGATTTAAATAAACATCTCTTCATTAAAAAAAAAAAAAAAAAAAAAAAAAGTCTATAAATGACCAGAAAGGCCAACAGTAAGCTGGGCAACCTCACGAGTCATCAGAGAACAAAGAGCCAAAGCAGAGGCAGATCCCACTTGGTCTTCATAAGGATGTGGCCATCAGTACATAACAAGGATTGTCAAGAATGCGGAGTAACCAGACTCCTCATACAGAGATGCTGTGAGAAACAGTATGAAGGGCCCTCACAAAACTCCAAAGTAAGCCAGATGTGGTGTGGTGTTCTATAATCCCAACATTCAGGAGGCAGAGGGAGGAGGATTGCTGTAAATCCTATACCAGTTCAGCCCACATAATGTGCTTCAGGCCTGGCAAGGCTACATAGCAAGAGCTATCTCAAAGAAAACAATAAACCCCTAGGGTTGAGCTGATGCTGTGGGTGAAAACACTTGCCAAGCAAACCTGACGATCCATGTCTGATGCTTGGATCCCATGTTGGAAGCGGAGAGTGACTTTTGAAAATTCTACTATGACCTCTATACACACACAATAAGAATAATAACATTTAACTTCAATATAAGTTAGCCAGAACTCCAGGACAGCCAAGGCTACACAGAGAAAAACCAAAAATAAATAAATAAATAAATAAATAAATAAATAAATAAATAAATAAAATAAAAATAAGTTAGTCAGAACTACCAAGAGACCCAGCAGTCCCCTTCTGGATATTTACTCCAAAACATTAAAGCCGAGTCTTTGCAGAATTGTTTTGAGAGGTGCTGTCAACAATAGCTAGAATGTTAAAGCTGGCCAGTACTCCAGGATTGGTCAGTAAACACATCCTTATGCAGTTAAATACCCAACCTTAGGGCACCGACACATGCTGCCTTGGATAAGCCTTGAGGATGTTATACAAAAGAAATGCTGTCACAAATTGACTAGTGCAGTGGGCTCCTACTCTCATGAGGTACTTGAAGCATCAGAGCTGGAGTCTTGAAGCAGCCAGTGCTACCGGTCGGGGCTGAGGGTGGAAGGGGAGCCTTTCACAGGGTCAGAACTGGAGAGGGAGGCGGCCTTTGTACAGCGTGGGTGTAGCCAATACTAATGAATTGTGTGCTTTAAAATGGTTAAGGGGGGGGAATCCTTCTTAAAAAGATGGGGTAAAATTTGAGGGCTACAACTGAAGCCTGCTAGCCTGAGAGGCCGGGGGTTGTGGCTTCCTCAAATGAGCCAGTTTACAGAGGGGCAGTGGGGACTGTGCAAACACCGAGGATGCATCTCTTCTGCCCCCTAGCGAGCAGCTAGAATTATTTTTCCCTCTTTTTCTTTTCTTTTCTTTTGGGTTTTATGAAACAGAGCCCTGGATGGCCTTGAACTCACAGAGATCCACCTGCCTCTGCCTCCCAAATGCTGGGATTAAAGGCGTGTGCCATCAAGCCCAGACTTCTAAACTAATGTTTACAAGTCTCCCCCACTTCCCTCTCTTTCTTCTCCTACTCCCTCCCTTCTCCTTTTCCCTCTCCCTCACCCCATGGTTGCCCATCGCCCATGCTGTCCTCAAATCCCTCATCAAGCAATCCTCCTACCTCAATCACTGGGACTATAGGTGTATGCCACCATACTGGGCTACAGATCTTTAAGTTGCCAAGTCTCGTGGAAATATGTGTTCGTCATTTGTGAAGACATAAAACCGTTCAGATATGTGAATCATAAAGCAAAAACTCGCACTTGAGCATCCTTCCAGATTTTTTCCTCTTAAAACTTCAAGCACAGACTTCTGGCATCTTATACAAACGGCTTCGGCGATCCATATCAACTTGTGCAAGAGAAGTCAGTTAAACTTTCATCAAGTCCATCTGTGGGTTAAATGCATCTTCTTGCTCCTCCTAGTGCTTGGGTATAGCCAAGTGTTCAAATCCTGGATAGCAACAGAACGTGGGTAACATTGTGACTGCTCCTTCCTTGCCTGGTCCATTGTCTGAGCTACTTCCCTTCTCCTTCTGCTTCTGGGTTGTGCTGGAGGTGGAAGGAGACTCCTGGATCAGGGCACAGCCCCTCTGGAGGATCTCTGTACAGGGCTTTGAGCCATGGCTGCATCCTGCCCGATGCAGTCCCAGCCTGAGTTTTTCATCAAATGTATCTATGCGACATCTTTCATGCCAATGCATATTTGATCTTTTAGTCACTTGTTGGGGGTGTTTAAACTGTGTCTAGTTTTGTGGTGATACAAAGAGAACCCTAATAAGCCCAGTGCTGGGGGCTCCTTGTAGGGGAGCACCTAGTCCTCCATCAGTCACATCAATGCAGAACAATCTGAAATCACTCCCCCTAGTTACGGTGGTATATTTGTGGTGGAAACAGAGCAGTATTTTAAAGTCGTTAAAGAAAGACCTAAGTTTGGGGCTAGAGAGATGGCTCAGCAGTTAAGAGCACTGACTGCTTTCCCAGAGGCCATGTGTTCAATTTCCAGCAATCACATGGAGGCTCACAAGCATCTGTAATGTGATCTGATGCCCTCTTCTGGCCTGAAGGTGTACATGCAGATAGAGCACTATACATAGTAAATAAATCTTAGAAAGAAAGAAAGAAAGAAAGAAAGAAAGAAAGAAAGAAAGAAAGAAAGAAAGAAAGAAAAGAAAGGACTAAATTTGAGTCCCAAGCCCTATCCTGGCTGAGCACCTGCCAGGAGTTTATCATCATCTCCACTACCGGATTCCATCTCCAATGGATCTGCACTGCCAGACTTCATCTCCAGTGGATCAGACACCCTTGTCTGGCCTCTGAAGGCACCGACACTCATGTGCAAATATTTATGTATGCGCACACATAATCATCTGTAACCTTAATGCCAACATATCTGATGCTTTCATTGGACCTCCATGTACACACATGGTCTACACACACACACACAGAGGCAAAACAATCATAAAATAAAAATAAATATTTATAGAATCTATAAAGTGAAAGATTCACAGCTATCTGTTAAAGACAGAGTGGGAGGGGGAAATGGGGTGGCAATTAAGAAGAAAACAGGAAGGGGCCGAGATAGAATGCGCTACATCTTATCTGCGAGGTGTGAACATCCTGCTTGGGAGATGCAGTTCGGGTTGTGGTGAAACTCAGTGGTTCAACCAGCTCTTGTAGCTTGGCCATAGCATCCCCTGGGTCTACGTGAAAAGGCAAGCAAGGGGGAGCTGTACACTGGGGCTGCACATTGGCATCACGTGTGTGTGTGTGTGTGTGTGTGTGTGTTTACAGCTACACATGAGTCTATAATACCTTAAAATAAAACATCTTTTAATGCCGGTGATCCTGGCACCTGGAGGCCTACACTGTGAGTTGTAGGCTACCATGGCTTACACAGTGATACCCTGTCTGAAAAACAGGGAACCAAATCACAAATGATCATAGAGAGTAAATTTCACGCTCTTGGGAGCCACAAAGTACAGAATAACCATGCTACAATCCACAGACTCAAAGAAGCTAAGTAACAAGGAGGATCCAAAAGAGGATGCTTGAATATCACTTAGAAGGGGAAATAAAATAGACATCTGGGGTGGATGAAGGAGGAAACTGAGTGAGAGAGGGAGTGGGGAGGGGAGTGGGGGTGTGGAGCAGATGTGGAAAGCACAGGGCTGGGAGGGAGAACCGAAAGGGGGGGGGGGGGCATCCCTGGGGCAAGGGGGGGGGGGGGGGGAGGCTCCCAGAAGTCTATGAGAGTGACTTCAGCTGAGACTCTTAGCTGCTGGAGATATGGAGGCTGAAGTGGCCACCTCCCTACCCAGGAGGGACTCCCAGTGGAGGGAGGGGACACCAACCATTCCACAAAACCTTCAACCCAAGATTTGCCCCGCCTACAAGATGTGCAGAGATAAAGATGGAGCAGAGGTTGAGGGAATGGCTAAACAATGACTGCCTCAACTCGAGACCCAACCCTCGACGCTATTTTTTGTTTTGTTTTGGAGACAGGATTTCTCTTTGTAGCCTTGGCTGTCCTGGTGTCAATTTGTAGACCAGGCTGGCCTCGAACTCACAGCGATCCACCTCCCTCTGCCTCCCAAGTGCTGAGATTACAGGCATGTGTCACCACTTCCGGCCAACCCTTGACACTATTAATGATACTCTGCTATGCTTGCAGACAGGAGCCTAGCATAACTGTCTTCTGAGAGGCTTCCTCCTGCAGCTGAATGCAGAGAACCCACAGCCAAATAATAGGCAGAGCTCAGGGAGTATTTTGGAAGAGTCAGGGGCTGGTGCAGCGATGACGGAGTCGGAGGGGTCAAGGACATAGCAAGAAAAGCTACAAAGTAAACTAACCTGGGCCCATGGGGGATCACAGAGATTGAATCACCAACCAAACAGCATGCACGGGCTGGCCCTAGGCCCCCTACACATATGTAGCAGATGTGCAGCTTGGTCATCAGATGGGTCCTCTAACAATTGGAGCAGGGGCTGTCTCTGACTCTGTTGACTGCCTTTGGGTCTATTTCACCTAGCTGGGCTGCCATGTCTGGCCTCAGTGACAGAGGATACACTTAGTCCTTCTGCGACTTGATGTGCTAGTGTGGGTTGGTACCCATGGGGGCGGGGGAACCTTCCTGTCTCTGAGGAGAAGGGGAGGGAGACATGTGGGGAGGAGGAGTGTGTGAGGGTGAGACTGAGGAAGAGGAGGGGGGACTTTGATCAGGATGTTAAGTGAATAAATACATTAATTCATGGGGGGAAAAAAAGAGTCTTGGGAAATTTTTATATCATTTGCAAAGCAGGTAATGCAGATGAGGAAAACAGTCCTAACCCCAGCTCAGATACCCTTAATGCTCTTGGAGTCTGGCTTTGCTACCAATGTGGGCCCAGAGTCCACATGGGATGCCTCACTGGGGCAACCTCTTCTCATCTCTGGACATGGGTTGGCTTGCTTGGTTTTAAACGTCATGGGATGGAATGTTTGGGTTTGCCTTTTTTGGGGGCGGGGGCTAGACATCGTGTCTGTAATAATGTTTTATTATGCGGTTATTTTTCTGTTGTAACTGTCCCTTACCTTTATAATATCCCACCACATGAAATGCACACAATTGGCAGGGGCTGTTCATTCTTTCCTCTCTTGATGGCCAGTTAGTTTGTTTTTAGGTTTGGACTGAGGCAGAAGAAGAGAAGCCTGACTTCTCTGCCTCGCCTTCTGCTGTCTAGAAATTGTTGGCTCCTTCCTGGTTATAATGCCGACTTGCTTGAAGCGTGTGAAGGGACTCCCCCCCACAGGCTCCAGCAGTGTGGAGGGTCCAGCTCGAGCATTTCCAGAAGCAGGCACGTTTCCCTGGGAGAGCCAGACCATGGGCACTCTCCTTATCATCTTCCGTTTTCTCCAGTATGGCCTCATTCCATCTTAAATTGGACTAAAGGCCTCCAGGCTGAGCTGGTAACCCCGGGCAGCAGACTTGGTGGCAGCGAAGCTTTCGTTACTGAAGCACTCACGAGCCCTCTTACGCTGCTCTAACTTATCTGTTCATGTATCTGTTTTGAGATGGTGCAGCTCAGGCTAGCCTCGAACTTACCACACAGCACAGGATGGCCTTGGGACTCTGATCTCCCCACCTTTACCTCTGAGTGCTGGTGTTGCCGATGTGTGCCACCACACCTGGTTTGCTCCGTGCTGGGGATTGGCTCTAGAGACTCATGCACATCAGGCAAGCCCTCTACCGACTAACCTGCATCTTGCCATCCCATAAAGTAGAACTTTGGGCCAGGCGATGGTAGCGCACTACGCTGCCTTTAATCCCAGCACTTGAGAGGCAGAGGCGAGTTTGGTCTACAAAGTGAGTTCCAGGACAGCCGGAGACACACAATAAAAACCCTGTCTTGAACCAAGACTTTCTCAACTCCGTTATTTATGGCAGTTACTCCTTCTCCACCTCCTCCCTGTTCCTCAGTGTGTCCAACCCACTGTGCCCGCCTTGTGCAGCCTCCTGCAGAGTGCATTCCTCCTCTGGGGCCAGTGGTCTCATCTCTTTGCCCATCTCTGTGTTCATGGCCTCCAGGGGTGCCTCGTCATCCCAGTGAGTTCCACTTTGTATCTTCCGGTCCCTTACGGAGCTCTCTAAGCTCATACACCACCACCACCACCACCACCACCACCACCACCACCACCCCACCCCCAGAATCCCAGGGGCCACTGCAGGAAAGCCAAGTATCAGGAGTCACACCATACCCAAGAATCAATCACTCAACACAGATGCCCAGGGCATGCAGAGGTGGGAGTCAGGAGGCTTTGAGCAGGCCACATCTGGCTGTCCCACAGTGGGTGGTCCCCAGGAGGATTTGCTTACTGTAGATGTCCTTGGTTGGCTGTCTTGCGAATGGAGAGGAGATGGAGAAACAGGCCTGTGTCATGGTACTGCCATGGGAGAGCTGATGCACATTCTGACAGGTGGAATGGAAAGAGTTCACTCTTTTTTTTTTTTAGATTTATTTATTTATTATTATATGTACAGTTCTCTGTTTGCATGTACTCCTGCAAGCCAGAAGAGGGTGCCATATAACATTACAGATAGTTGTGAGCCACCATATGGTTGCTGGGAATTGAACTCAGGACCTTTGGAAGAGCAGGCGGCACTCTTAACCTCTGAGCCACCTCTCCAGCCCCAAGAGTTCACTCTTGTAGGTTCTGCCCGGTGAATTCTGAGGAGTCCTGTTGGTTTACATGCCTGTCCCTGGGTTTCAGTGTGCAAAGATGTTGCAGGTGGTTGTAAAACAGAGCTGGAAAGCATTCTGTATTTTTCTGACCCTCACCCCCATCTCAGTGTTGCTTTGGATTTGCAGATTAAAAGGTGTACAGTGGTGTCTAGGACACAACCTTCTGTTTTCTTTCACACTAATTTAGGCTGTGTCTGCATGTTTCCCAACACACAGCAGCAACTATGTGCAAAACCACGTCAGTCAAGGCACCTGAACAAAGAGTCTATTCCTTGATCCATCACTGCCCAAGCCCTATTTCTAGCTACATCCTCATCCTAGTGCTAGGAAAGCCCAATTGGCTGCTCCACTCTGTGACTGACGTCTGTTCTTGTCAAAGGTCATTGTGGGGTCCTCCCTTCATTTCAGATGATCCTAGGATCAAACTGGATGGTGATGGTTGTTCCCTTCACCCCATCACACCACACACACACACACACACACACACACACACACACACACACACACAC
>OU015750.1:6220657-6243781 GCA_907169655.1 Acomys percivali | reverse complement strand
TTTTTTTTTTTTTTTTTTTTTTTTGAGACAGTCTCTCACTGGGCTGAGGCTCACCAATGGAGCTCCACTGCCTGGCTACTGAGCCCCGGGGATTATCCTGGCTCTTGTTCCCCCAGCACTGGGGCTGCACATGCAAACATCTCGCCACTTGCATGGCAAGCACTTGGCCAATTGAGTCATCGCCCAGCTCTCAAACACCCTTTTTACTGCTTCATATCCTGAGCTAGCCTTAATCCTTTCAGGGCAAGGTACCAGACCCCGAAGAGAGACTGCTCAGGATAGTAACAAGGGCTCAAAAGGCAAGTCCTCACCTAGTCCCCAGAATCAACTCAGATGCTGGCCAGTCGGCCAGGGAAAAACTCACCTCACTTGCTTTTACCTGATCTAAAAACCACTGATTTTGGCCCCCCCACACAAGTGGACTATACGTTCTCAGTTCCTACTAGCTTGCTGCCCAATATGTGGGCTATGCTAACAGCTGCCTAAGCTACTTGAAGAAATACAAAACATGCTTTTGTTAAAAAACACTGGCTCTTTACTTGGGCCAGATGGTATAGGAAATGGCCTTGGCATCTCTGCTTCCAGGTTGTATCTGTCTGCTTTCCTGCCTTAACCCTTGGGTCAGAACTAGTCCAGCTTTGCATATACATGTTGGTCATTTAAAAAATGGTTTGGGGGCTTGAAGAGATGGCTAAGAGGTTAAGAGCACTGTCTGCTCTTCCAGAGGTCCTGAGTTCAATTCCCAGCACCCACATGGTGGCTCACAACCGTCTATAATGTTATCTGATGCCCTCATCTGGCCTGTGGATGTACATGCAGGTAAAGCACTGTATACATAATAAATAAATAAATAAATAAATAAATAAATAAATAAATAAATAAATCTTTTAAAAAAAGATTTATTTAAAAAAGTGGTTTGGAGAAGGCCTGGGGAGATGATGGCTCAACAGTTAAGGATGCTTATTGCTCTCGTAAAGGATCTGAGTTTGGTTTCCTGTGCCAGCATGGTGGTCCACAACCGCTTATAACTCCAGTTCCATGGGATCTGATGCCCTCTTGGTTTCTGCAGGCTCCGGCACATACATGGCGCATGTAAACTCACACAGGCACACATATATATACATAAATAAAATAAATAGTTAAAATACAGTGAGGACACTTGCTATGCCAGTGTGAGGACTTGGTTTCGAATCTCGAACACCCATATAAAAGAACAAGTCATAGCTGTGTGCACCTGTAATCAATCTCAGCACTATGGGGGGGCAGAGATGGGGGTGGGGGGATCACTAGGATTTGCAGCCTGCCAGCCTAGCTCCAGATTCAGGGAGAGACCCTGTATCAAGGAAATAAAGTGGAGAGTGATGGACACCTGAAATTTTTTGGCTTCTGTGTGCACCCATGCACCTCCTTATGTATGCAAACCACACACACACACACACACACACACACACACGCACACACACACACACACACACACACACACACACACACCCCAGTATTTTGTCCAAGACTGTAATGCAGGAGGAGTTTGGCCTCTTCCCCATGGAGGTGATGTGTGTTTCTTCTGATCCTACTTTCGTCTACTCAGGAGCTTAGCACTTCCAGCCTTGTCACAAGGCCCACAGGAAACAGTAAGGCCAACACATTTAGACAAGCTGCCAGACAGGCAGACGATGGCGGTGGCAGGAGAGACCCAGCAGTCCCTGGGGTAAGCCACTGCCCATTAGCCTGCCACCCCCAAGGCCAACAAGATGTTTATGCACAAGAAGGAAAATGTCTTTTGAGTCTGTGCCTATAGCCAGTGAAAGTAACCAGATCGCCCACCCTAGCAGATCGATGAGCTCTCGCTCCGAGGGCAGGCAGCCTGGTGACCTCTTTGGTCAGCCCTGGCTCCTTTGCTCTCCGGATGAAGTCTCATTGCAGCCTTGCCTGTCTTGTCTTCAACATTTGGCTCCATCTCATATCCTTGGTCCCATGTGGGAAGACCATCAAAATCACAGGGCCACATTGAAGTCACCCTAATGAGCTCACTCTCCTTCATGCACCACTCCCAGGTGGAACATGAGGAAGGCCAGACCTCTTTCTCTCACCCCCTGTGGCCCACTCAGTCCCACGTTGTTCCCTTTATGGTCCTGCATGGAGCAGGCCCTGCCTTTAGCATCTGTGAGCACAACAATCTGCCTTCCCCTTCCTCCCTCCCTCCCTCCTTCCCTCCTTCCTTCCTCCCCCTTCCTTCCCCCCTCCCTCTGTCTCTCCTTCTGTTTTTTTTATCAGGGAGGATGAAACCCAAGGCCTCATGCATGCTAGCAAGCTCTGTTACTGAGCCTTGCAAGTAGGGCAGTCAGCATGCCCAACTTTCAGTGTTCTGTCCAAGGTGCTAAATGAGACTGGACCACCCACCTGGCTTACTCAGCTTTTTCATGGTCACGGGCCTTTTTGTTGGGAAGTGTCACCCCAGGGGAAGTGACATCCTCACTCAGGGTGAAGAGTCTGGGAACCCTCTGCTCTCATACTTGTGGTTGGGGTCTCAGCCCTGGGAGCTCTTGCTGTGGTCATAGTTGATAGGACAAGTTGGGCACATGTCCTACCAATCCGAGTCTCTCATCCTGGTACTTGAAGGCAGGAGAAGGAGGTGATGGAGTTTGGGAACCTCAGGGCAGCTGGTGCTACGGAGGGAGAAGTGCCAAGGGAGCAGCCAGGAGAGCTGAGAGCTAGTGTCTGCGCCCCATCTGCAAAACTCAGGAGCAAACAGCTCTGCTGAGGCAGCATGCCAGCGGCGAGTGCGGAACGCTGGGGCCATTTGAGAAGTCCCAGGAGATTTCCGGAGGGATGGAGCTGTCTACCTTGGAAGCTCTTGCCTGGGGCCCAGCCTGTGCTGTCACTCCAGCCACAGCTGCTTCTCCTGAGGAGAGAGCAATGACAGAATGGTAGCCAGGACATGGTGGGGCAGCCAGCCAGGCCCATCCCAGGGTTGAACGGGGACACTCTCTAGCCTTATGCTGATGTAGTCATCTTGTAGGATGCAAACGGTCCCCAGTGGCAGAGCTCCATCACCCCAACCACAGACCCAATGAGCACTGTACGTATTGTGTCACATGCAGCCTGCTTGCGACTGTCCCATGCCTCACTCTTACAGCCTTGCCTTTCTCTGTCTTGTTTCTCTTCCCCTTTCATGACCTCCCCAACTTTCCCCTGGTGCCTCGTCAGAGCAAACACCTTTCAAAGCAGGATCAATACGAGAAGAGGAAAAAAATTTCAAAAATAACAGGAGTCTTTAATTAAACTCCCCATAAGCTCTTAAATCCAGGAGCTTTCCTGGCTACTCAAGAGTTGGGCTCCCTCCAGCCCCGAGTTTGAGATGGGATGACTTCTGACCTGAGGTGGAAGGAGACGATGACCTTTGTTCTTTAGGTCACTTCACAATGACACAGTTCCCTCCAGTGGGTGGCTTCTAGTCCTGCAGGGCTACCGCTCAGGGAGGGAGCTCTGCCCAGTTCTGTTGGCCATCCCTCACAGGGTCACTGTGGCCCTGGCCTTGCAGAAGGCCACATAGTTGATCTAGTGCTAGAATGGAGGAATGATGAGAAGGTGACAGCTCATGCCAATCACAACATATGAGCATGGAAGGAACTGGGCAGGGCCCCACTCGGGCTACTTCTTGGATGCTCAGTAAGGGACTTCTCAAGGTCGCTGAGGGAGTTGGTGGCAAGCTTGAAGCCAGTAGATGTACATGCCCTTTTTATAATGTAGTCTCATAAACACTCTATGAAGTGTGTACCCTCTTTGTGCAGGTAGAGGACTCAAAGATAAGTTACCAAAACTTACCTACTTACCCAAGGTCACTGGAGAGAGAGGGGGGAAGAGAGAGAGAGAGAGAGAGAGAGAGAGAGAGAGAGAGAGAGAGAGAGAGAGAGAGAGAGACTTGCTGTGAGAAGAAGAGAGAGAAGAGAGACTGGCTGTAACACACACACACACACACACACACAGACAGAGAGAGACAGAGACAGAGAGAAACATAGAGAGACAGAGAGACAGAGACAGAGAAACAGAGAGACAGAGAGAGGGGGAGACTTGCTGTGAGTGCCAAGCTTTTAGATTCCCCCAGTGTTCAGTTTCTCTCTTGAGAGAATGGGCATCTGGCTTGGAGGCACATTGGGAATTGATGGTGCCAGACTTAGAAGTCCTGAGGCATCCTCAGCTCCCTCCCCACCATGGACAAGGACAGAACACCTGCAGTCCCCCATGGAGTGGCAGGATGGCACACCCCTGTGAGGTGCCTGCAGCCTTGGGCCTCAGCCATGGGGTCAGTGCCAGCCCTACCACAGGCATCATTTGAAAGCGTCAGCAGGGCCCTGGATCCTTGCAGAACACCCACAGTGGCTCATACGAGTGTTCTTGTGGGATAGCCGCTCGGTGCCCAGACTTGCTCTTGGTGATGAGTCTGCCCCTAAAATGCCCACAGTCCAGTCCAGGAAAAGAGCTTGAGACACACGGGAGCCTCTTCAGAGTATAGGGCTGCTAACAGGGCAGACTGGCTGGGATTTGACTGTCTCTGTCCACTTGCTGGGAGGCTGGGCTGGGAGATGGACAGGACCAGCCCAGCACCACAGTCCGACAGCATGGCGTCAGGCAGTTCAGCACCTTGGAAAGCACCTGGACCGCTTTGGCTCCAGTGAAAGGTCCCACCCAACTTTTGGGATCACTGACAGGGTGTGCATCAGTAGAATGATGGGGGTGACACTCCACGGAGAAGTGGTACCCATGACAGACTGAAGGAAGAGAGGGATGTCTAAGAGATGGAGAGCAAAGAAGGGAACAGGCTCAGCAAGAGTGAGTGGGAGGTTAAGGCTGGACCGCGGAGCTGTGACCCTTTAGAAGAGATGGTGAGTGGTGCACTTCTGAGAGACCCCGCCGCTCCTCCTCTTCCATTCACCACCTCTGCCTCTGCCACCTCCTCTTCTCTTTCTGCCCATCTTCTTCCTCCAATATCTTCATTTTATACCTTCAAGAGTGCATCTTCAGGGGGCTGGAGAGATGGCTCAGAGGTTAAGAACACTGACTGCTCTTCTAGAGGTCCTGAGTTCAATTCCAAGCAACCACATGGTGGCTCACAACCATCTATAATGTGATTTGATTCCCTCTTCTGGCATGTGGGCAGAGCAATGTATACATAATAATAAATATTAAAAATCTTAAAAAAAAAAAAAGAGTGAATCTTCAGTTCTTAAGGAAGGTGCGCTAGGAGGCCTCTCATTCCTCACCATGCCAAGTCCCCAAGCACTCCCCACACCTATGATTAAGTGATCGGGTAATCCATTCCTGTCTCTTGTGCCAAGATGGAGGTTCTCCAAGGGCACAGGCCCCATCTTCCCACCTTCCAGCTGCTGCTGAGTGCCTGGCTGAAGCTGGGTCCAGAGGAGCGATGTGATCAACACATCCAGAACAAAGGGTTGGATGGGAGAAAGGATGCGGCACCCTGTGGATGGGCTTTTCCATCCCTGCCCCTGTAGATCTCAGAGCCCTCCAGGACCAGGAAGCAAGTCCGGATGAGGATGCCAGGCAGGAGGTGTTGAGGACAGGGTTCTATCAGGGCCACCAGGGTAAACTTTGACAGAGGGCCAGCCTGACTCTGGTATGGGGTTAGCATGGTTTGGGCATCAGCATCTCTTTCTCCAGCTTTCCTGAGCTGCTCCTGGGGGTTATTTGGACTTGCTACTTGCCTTGGCTTCTGATAGCCTGCTGTCCTTTGACTTCTCCCCCACTTCCCTGTGCTGGGTGAAAGAGTGGTCTTTTCAGGGGAGAGCTTTTTGGGAGGCAGAACACACCGCCACCCATGGACACACCTGTCTTAGTCTCCTGAGTGGAGTGTGCTGCCTGACACAGCAGAAGGCACTTTATAGACATGATTAAATCAAGGATGTCAAGTTGCAGGGTGTGGTTTAAAGGTGAAATTTCCCTTGTGGGTTCATGTGTTTGGATGTTTGGTCCCCAGCTGTGAGGTTATGATGCTTTGGGGCTTGGACCACCACCTGGGGTGGACTTTGAAGGTAGGTCTGCACTTTTGGTCAGCTACTATCATTGACCAACTGCTGGTGACAGGACCTGAGCCATTCCCGCCCCTTGCCTTCTCCTGATACCCTGAGCCAAAGAAAATCTTCTCGCACCTCAAGTTGCTTCGCTCTGGCACTTTGCCACAGCAACAAGAAAGTCAAAGAATCCAGGAGACACAAGCCACTCACATCAACATGGCCTCCTGAGGCAGCCAAGCCCGAGGACATCACCAAGGCATCGGTCAGTGGCACAGATGGCATTTGTCCACATGGATGTCAGGTTTCATCACAGTTTGGGGAGGCAGCAGGGACCACAGACAGCAACATGGCCTCTGGTGGCATCATGGACCACAGTGGTCTTTCGATCGAGGAGGTCCAATCTAGAAAGTGAACCTTTCCCAGGGTCATTCCACAGCCAGGCTGTTTGTTTGGGGCGGGGGAGTCTGCATCCACATAAGCTAAGGGCTGCTGCACGTCATCCTGCTGGCCCCACTGAGCAGTGACAACATGTCAGCCTTAGCCCTCTCTCTCACTTCTCACCACCATCACGTCTCCAGTTCTTCCTCCACAGCACACCAACCGCTTTGTTTTTTCTGTCTTTCCTACCATTCTACCACATATCTGCCTATAATAGTGGTGCCCATCATCCCACACAAGAGGTGGCAGGCAGACCCTGGGCCTTCTTTTTCTTTCCTCCTCCTCCTCTTTCTTTCTCCTACTCCTTCTTCCTCTTTCTCTTTCTTCCTTCTTCTTCTTTTAAGATTTATTTATTATGTATACAGTACTCTGCCTGCAGGCCAGAAGAGGGCACTGGATCTCATTATAGATGGTTATGAGTCACCATGTGGTTGCTGGGAATTGAACTGAGGACCTTTGGAAGAACAGACGGTGCTCTTAACCCCTGAGCCATCTTTCCAGCTCCTTTCTCTTTTTTTTAAATGTGGGTTCTGGGGATCAGACTCAAGCCCTTGTGCTCACAAAGGCAAGCACTTTACTAACTGAATCCTCCCCACATGGGGTCCTGATCATGTGCCTAGAGCCTAGCTCGGGGGAATCTATAAAAGCGCCCATGTGAGCCAGGCGTGGTGGCACACGTCTTTAATCCTAGCACTCGGGAGGCAGAGGCAGGTGGATTGCTGTGATTTCAAGCCTAGCCTGGTCTACAAAGTGAGTCCAGGACAGCCAAGGCTAACACTGAGACACCTGTCTTCAAAAACAAAAAACAAAAAAACCAAAAAACCCCCAACTCCCCCCCCAAAAAAAACCACCAATGTGTTTGCAGAGCACAGGGCCGGGCAGCAGGAGCAAGGACACCATCAAAGCCCTACACACACCCGCCTAGTTTCTATGTCTATTGTTGGGGACAGTAGGCCATATGGCCAATGTTCAGCCATTTTGTCCAAGAGTGCACCTTTAAGTTTCTGTTTCTCCCAGAGCTTGCCTTTTACCAGAAACTAGCTGACCCTGTTATGGTTTAGCAGTTAGACTAGACCAAGATAGAGCAAGATATTCTGTGTGGCAGAGCGTTATGACCCTGCCTGGAGTTCCCTGTGTTTTGAGATAGCCTGCAGCTGGGTTGCCATGGCAATATGCTTCCCTGTCTCCTGCCTTATAAAAACTGCTGTCTGAAAAATAAAAGTTTGAGAGCTTGATCAACATTCAGACTTGCTCTCCTTTGTGTCTTGTGTTTTGTCCCTCATTCAGATGATTCTCCTCCCGAGCTTTAGTCGAATCCCCGCTGGTCGGGGCATTCTATGAAGGCCAAGTTGCTTATTGTAGCTGTTCAGGCAAGGACCGGCCGCCTGTCACCATTCTGTAAAATAAGAATTTGCTGTCAGTGTATCAGATTTGAGTAATCTTGGGTTAAAGTTCAGTTTGTGTCTCTTCTCAAAGACTAGAAGCCCAGTTCCTCTAGTGTGGGCTGATGGGGATCAGAAACAACTCTGTTTCAGGCCTGGGCCTATGGTCCATATTTGCTACAGTCTTCATTGCTCCCTGGAGCCTCCTGTCTCCTTCCATTAAGAGACCTGCTGTCCTTATCAAGGCGTTCTGTTTGGTGACTCCTAGATTCTGTGCCCACTGCTATGATTCTCTGCTGAGACGAGGCAATGGATCTGGGGTCTCCCACTTCTCAAGGACTCTGTTTCTCTCAGGAGCTTTTAATCACTGCTTTAAACTTGAACACGTCAGCCTTGCTTCTGTCTGACTTCTCGGCCAAACCAGTAGTTCCACTCAGATGTCCTGACTC
Source organism: Acomys percivali (assembly GCA_907169655.1). Classification (NCBI taxonomy): domain Eukaryota; kingdom Metazoa; phylum Chordata; class Mammalia; order Rodentia; family Muridae; genus Acomys; species Acomys percivali. The sequence continues at coordinate 6,235,483 of OU015750.1, read as the reverse complement.
ACTCAGTTCTTGCAGTGACCAGCACTTGCCACCTGCCCTCCTGTCCCCTGCCTCCCACCAGCCATGCTGGCCGCAGACTCTCATTCCTTCCATGTCCTTCCACCACCCCCACCCCCACCCCCACCCAGCCGCAAATATCACCAGGAGGCCTTTCTGTGCCAGAGCTCATGACTTAACAAATCAATTCTTTTCTTACTCTGCAACATGGGCTTGCCCACCTGTAGCCACTGCATAGCCCAGGCTGGCCCTGAACCAGAAGCAATCCTTCTGCCTCAGCCTTCAGATTGCTGAGATTATAGGAATAAGCCAGTGCATCTGATCTGTGATTTATCTGTTTATTCTAAAATTGTATATACTTTCTATGTGGTGTTAGGGGTGAACTCAGGACCTGGTGCATGCTAGAAAAACAATACACTATGTGACATTCCTTGCTCTGAGTACAAAATATTCAGTGTGTCCACTTAAAAATAAAAACCAAAATTGTACTCTTTATCCCAGGCTTGCCTGGGATTCACTATACATAGTTCAAGATGGCCTTGAACTTGTGACTGTACTGCCTATCAGCCTCCAGACTGATGTGTTTACAGTAAAAACAATCATGTTCAGTTAAATAGTACAAACTCCTCCCCCACCCCCGGAGACAGGGTTTCTCTGTGTAGCCTTGGATGCCCTGTAATTGCTTTGTAAACCAGGCTGGTGTCAAACTTACAAAGATCTGCCTGCCTCTGCCTCCTGAGTGCTGAGATTACAGGCGTGCACCACCATGCCTGGCTCCAATAGTAAGAATTTTTAAACAGGTTGAGAAACAAAAACAAAGGCCGGGCATGGTGGTGCACGCCTTTAATCCCAGCACTTGGGAGGCAGAGGCAGGCAGATCACTGTGAGTTTGAGGCCAGCCTGGTCTACAAAGCGAGCCCAGGACAGCCAAGGCTAGCATAGACAGACCCTGTCTTGAAAAAACAAACAAACAAACAAACAAACAAAACCAAAAACCAAAAAAAGAAAAAAAAAAAGAAAAAAAAACTAGGGGCTGGAGAGATGGCTCAAAAGTTGGGAGCACTGACTGCTCTTCCAAAGGTTCTGAGTTCAACTCCCAGCAACCACATGGTGGCTCACAACCATCTATAACATGTTCTAATGCCCTCTTCTGGCCTGCAGGTGTACGTGCAAGCAGAGCACTGTATATACATAATTAATAAATAAATCCTTTTGTTTGAGACAGGGTTTCTCTGTGTAGCTTTGGCTGTCCTGGACTCACTTTGTCGACTGATCTCCAACTCACAGCGATCCACCTGCCTCTGCCTTCCGAGTGCTGGGATTAAAGGCGTGTGCCACCACGCCCGGCCAAATAAATCCTTTAAAAAAATCCAACATTTTTTATTTGACTTTTTGTGAATTTCACATCATGCACCCCAATCCTGCTCATCTCCCCATCCCTCTTCATCCATCCTCCACTCTTGCAACCTCTGCACCCCCAGATTTAAAAAACAAAACAAAATCATCTCCTCATGAAAGCTGAGGGTGTCACAGTGTGTCCCACAGTACACCCTTTTATCCTTGCATTTTTACTTGCAAATGTTCATTGCAATGAGTCATTGGTCTGGTTCCAAGCCTCTGGCTGCTGCTACACAATCTATACTGGATCCTCACCAGGGATCCTCTTGGTATCCTGTTGTTGGCTTTGGACCTGCAGGACCAGCCCCTTCACTATCACTCCAGCAGTTTATAGATGGGGTAGTTGTTGGGGTGGGCCACCTCGAAGTCCTGGATCCCAGCCTGGGTAGTAGCTAAGATGGTCAGCCCACCAGCTCTCCCACACCCACACCACCAGCATGATTTCTCCAGCGCTGCCCCGGCTCACTCACTCAATGCTGCAGCTGGCAAGGGGCAGGGCCAGGTCTCCTGCTCTCCTGCTCTCCTGCCCTCAGGATCGCCTCACCCATGCCCACACTACCAGGACCAGCTCTACTGGGACAGGGATCAGAACTCTCTGGTTCCCTTTGGGACTTCTGCCTGGCCCCCCAGGTCAGGCAGGAACTGCTAGCTTTGAGCAGTTTTCTCAAAAGGGACACTGAGGTCAATCTGGGTAAAGCTGGTGAGAGTCATAAGACCCACCCCTGGCCTCTCTGTCAGAGTCTCTTTTCTTGTTGTGTCTAGATTTGTCCCTTTGGTTCCCTGTCTCTGAGCTTTGAGGACTGACTGGCAGGCAGTATGGGCTGCAGCTGGTGCCAGTGTACATGTCCTGGAGAGGGGGATAGGAGGATATGCCTTTAAACACAGATTAGCATGTCTTTCTCTCTCTCCCTCCCTCCCTCTTTCTCTCTCCCTCTCTCTGCATGTGCATCTTCCTTAAAGAGAGAGCTTGTCAAGGTCTGCATCAATAATAGATAATGGGCCTTCACCATGGCAGGTTCCAGCCAGAGGCTGTTTTGATATTTTCTAGAGAATTTGTCAGCAATCGGACAGTGGGGAGAGGATAGAAGAGGGAGAGAAGTGGGAGCATGGGAGAGCAGGGGGAGGGAGTGCCTTAATTAATTTGTCCTCATTTGCATTCTTGCTGTTAAATAATATATCGATTGGTCTCTGAGTCTCCAGCCCTGGCCCCTCCTCTGGGTCCTGGAGTCCATGAGGGATGAGATTACACAGGCTTTTGACAGCTGGGATGGAGGCAGGGCAGGGACACCTCAGCAAGGACCCAGAGCCCCCACAGAACCTGTCCCCAGGACAACCATAGAGGGCTGCTCCCTGTCATCTGGACCACCCTTGACAGAGCTGGTCCTGGACTGAGTGATCTGCAAGGAAGCTGTTGTAAAGTCTTTTTTTTTTTTCCCAGACAGGGTTTCTCTGTGTAGCCTTGGCTGTCCTGGACTTGCTTTGTAGACCAGAATGGCCTTGAACTCACAGAGATCCTCCTGTCTCTGCCTCCCGAGTGCTGGGATTAAAGGTGTGTGCTACCACACCCAGCTTTGTTGTAAAGTCTTGAGGGAACCCCTGGATACTCACACTAAATCTGTTTTATAGCTGGGGAAAGAGTCTTAGAGGGGTGGATACATCTCACAGTCCACACACCCAGGAAGTGATGGAGCCAGGATTTGCTATGTAGACATGGTATCAGGTCAGTACCAAAATCTGCAATGCTCCCTTCACCTGCAGCCTCGAGGAGCTTGCGCACGCTGCTAGGGAGGTGCTCTGTGCTCTGTCCTGTCCGGGACACTGAGGAGGCCGTAGAGGGCCTCCGGGTGGAGATGTCAAGGCTTCTGAGGCCAAGGAGTTGTGACAGCCCACGTTCCCCAAGTGCGGAACGGACACTGGTGTGGGCAGGTTGTTAGGAGACGCAGTCGGCCTTGACCTTGGGGAAGGATGTCCTAGGGACTTATGAAAATGGGATGTGACTGTTTTGTGAGCAGTCAGCACCCGTCACCAGGGGCTTTTAATAGAAGCTGTTGTCTGCTGCCAAGGTTGTCTTCAGCAAGGTGACAGATCTCTGCTCCAGCTGGGAGTTTGGTTCAATTAGCACCCACCCATATGGTGGACTATAACACGGCCAGGAAAAGGACATTGTCCATACATTTTTTTTTTTTTTTTTTTTTTTGGTTTTTCGAGACAGGGTCTCTCTCTGTAGCCTTGGCTGTCTGGACTCACTTTATAGACCAGGCTGGCCTCAAACTCACAGGATCTGCCTGCCTCTGCCTCCCGAGTGCTGGGATTAAAGGCATGCGCCACCCCATACATCTTTTTTTGCAGGGGGGGGGGGAAGTCCACAATGCTGGGCTAAAACCCAGAGTGGAGCATGAGCCCCGCAGGACATCCACGATCATGCTGGTAGGCTGGCAGTATGCTGTACAATATACGCTTCTCTAGCTGGTGGCTCAAGATGGCGGCACTTGCGCTAGTCATTCTTTAAACTCTGTTTCTAAGTTTTATATAACCTTTTATTTGCTTTGGGGGCAGGGTGTGCGTGCCTGGACACGTAAGTCACGGGAAGTAAAACCATTGGGAGTCAGTTCTCTCTTTCTACCGTGTGAATCCTTGGGACTGAACTCCATTTGCCAGGTTTTGCAGCAAGCCCTTTTACCCATTTAGCCGCCACCTTGTCTGCCACAAACGGTCCCAGCTTCTTCCAAGCAGCCCCTCTTGTGCGCCAGTCTCTGTCGGGAAGTCATTTGCTTCGGGTAGTGAAGACTTTAGAGTCAGAGGGAGCAGAACTTGTCCTTGTAGGATCTTCCCCTGAGCCCCTAGTGAGGAACACTGGGTCTCATGTGTGAGTGAGTTAGTCAGAGTACTCTACAGGAACAGAATAGGGCTCTCCAGAGTTCCACCCTACCTATCTCCAGATATAGAAGTATATATGTTCATTACACAGAAATAAGTATTTATATATTTCATTTAATATATGTATGTATGCACACACACACATATGGGATTTACTAGAGTGGCTTACAGGTGTGGTTCTGGTTGTCTAACAACGCCTGTCTACCAGCGGAAAGTTCAAGAATCCAGTAGTCGCTCAGTCCATGTGGTTGGATGTCTCAGCTGGTCTTCAGGATATGCTGGACTCCCGAAGTAGGCTCTGATGCCAGTGAAGGAATGGACTTGCCAGGGAGAGCGATCCGACGAAGGGCAAGAGCTTCCTTCTTTCACGCCCTTCTAGAGGCTGCCGGCAGAAGGTGTGGCCCACACAAAAGGCGGAGCTTCTTACCTCAAAAGATCTAGATTAAAGGCGGGCCTACCCACTTCCAATGATTTAATTAAGAAAACCTCCTCAAAGGTGTTCCTAGCCACTAGGGTTTTAGTTAATTCCAGATGTAGCTAAATTGACAAGAGCCACCACAGTATGTGTGCGTGTGCACATGTGTGTATATGTATATGCATGTGGAAATCAGAGGTTCTTAGGAGCCATTACCACACCCCCTTTTTTGGTTTTCTGAAACAAGGTCTCTTTGTGTAGCCTTGGCTGTAGAACTCACTCTGTAGATCAGGCTGACCTTGAACTTATAAAGATCCTCCTGCCTCTGCCTCCTGAGTGCTGGAAGTACAGGCTGCCACCACCACTGACACCCGACTCCCTTGCTTTTTTTTTTTTTTTTTTTTTTTTGAGTCAGGGTTTCTCCATGTAGCCTTGGCTGTCCTGGACTCGCTTTGTAAACCAGGCTGGCCTCGAACTCACAGTGATCCGCCTGACTCTGCCTCCCCAGTGCTGGGATTAAAGGTGTGTGCCATCACCACCCGGCTTCCCTTGCTTTTTTGAGCAGGGTCTCTCCCTGGGAACCTGAGGCTGCCTGATTAGCCTCTTCTGGTTGGACAGTGCCTAGAGATCTGCCTGTCTCTACCTCCCCAGTGCTGGGATTATATCTATGCTACCATACCCAACATTTTCACATGGGTTCTGGGATTCGAACCCAGGTCCCCAGGCTTGTGTGGCAAGCACTTTACCCACGGAGCCTTCTCCCCTGTCTCCTGGTGTTACTTCTGTCTGACTAGCCCCACCCACCTTACCAGGACAGAACATAACAGCCCTTCCTTCTTTGCCAAGCCCACATAGATATCCTGGCATGGGTTGGGGTGAAGGCCCTGTACCTACCTTTTCCTAGGAAGATGTTCTATGGATCGCTCACTCAGGGTCAGTAAAGGTGAGGCCCAGGAAGCACCTGCTGACCTTCGCTTTATGGGATGACGTCACCAGTCCTCTTCCTACCCTAGCACCAGATGTCCCAGAAGCCCAGAAATACATGGTGTGACCTGGAGGAATTAGGGGTTTGGAGATGTTGCCTCTGTCAGCTTCTGGGCCATCCTTCCCATGGAACTGAGCCCCGTCTTCTACCCTGGTCCAAACCGGCCTTTTCTGGGCTTTCATTCCTGCCTCTCCTCTTGTTAAGGTGCCATGGGGGAAGGGACACTTGTGCAAGCTAATGTATTGTCAGAGGCAGATCAGTTCCAGTCTGACATCTGGGGCCCCACAGGACTCTCCTTTTAGCCTAGGCTTCTATTGTCTGAATATGGGATGGAGAGCTTAGGGGGCTAACCTGCATGGCGTAGGTAGACTCGGATTCCATAACTGCTGGTGGGATCCCCTCTCTGCCTGTAGAATCTCTGGCTGGCCTGTCAGTTCACCTAAAGCCACCCAGGATGGGTGTCCTATGCACAAGTGATGCTCTTATAGCATCACCCCATTTCACAGAGAAGTAAACTGAGGCCCGAAGAGGATAAGTGACCCAAACAGAGCTCAGTTGCCTGGGTTTGGAGCCTGAACTGGGAATCCCAGGCTGGAAGGCAGGGGGAAGCAAGAAGGGAGACACGTTGTTGGGGATGCATGGTGGAGGGTGCTGTGAGTCACCTTACAGGGACCTGAGCCCTTGGGAGCTGACTAGGGCTCACAACTTCATAGGCATCTGTGGAACTCAGGGTGGCTTGCAGAACCATGCACACGCGTTAGAAATCGAGTTTACAGATCTATACAGATTTAATAGAGGACACGGGGCGGGGAGACGGAAATGGAGTTTATAGACAAACATGTAGTTACAGCTGTAAAGATAATGACAGACCAATCATCTCATTTGTCTGTTCAGCAAAGTCAGCCGAGCCTGGTGGAGACAGCAGGCGGGGCTCTGGGGTTATGCAGAGGAAGGAGCTGCAGTACCCACTTATGACCACAAGGGGAGCCCTAGGGCTGAGGGGAAGGCAGGGCAAGGTGGCAGCTTCCGGGCCAGAAGAGAGCTGCTCCGTACTAGAAATGGTCTGAGAGGGAGCCCTTGACGCACCTGGGGGCGAGATAGGAAAGGATCTCTGGGAGGGGAGAGGATGGAGAGTCTCTCTTCACAGACAGACAGACAGACACACACGCAGATGAGCTATTATAGTTAGGTATAATTAAGGCTCAATGAAATTTCATAAACTCTGTAGCACTCCCGCGCCCCCCACCTACAGCTTATGGAAGAGTCTCTCTAACCGTTTGCATCACAACAGGACATTGCCATCTACAAAGCTGTTTATTGTCCTCTTGAGAACTATGTGATTGAGTGACATTAAATAAATAAATAAATAGGTCAGGCTGAAGAGCGCTAGCTTCTCTCCTAGAGGACGTGGGTTCAATTCCCAGCACCTACATGGCAGGTCAGAACCTGCAATTCTAGCTCCAGAGGATCTGATCTGACTTCTGGCCTCTGAGGGCACTTTCACATGTGTGGCATACCCACAGAGACAGGCACACATACACATAAAAAATTATGAGAAAGCCGGGAGTGGTGGTGCACACCTTTAACCCCAGCACTCGAATGGAGGCAGAGGCAGGAGGATCGCTGTGAGTTTGAGGCCAGCCTGGCCTACAAAGTGAGTCCTGGACAGGCAAGACTAAGATGGAGAAAAAATGTCTTGGAAAAAAAAAGTTATGAAAAAGTCTTATGTTTTAAGTATGTTTACGGTTTTGTTTTGGGCTGCATTCACATCTGTCCTAGAATGCATGTGGCCCATGGGCTGCAGGAGGCAACACCTGAGATGGGTCATCCCCCCTCTGTCTTTCCAGGCAAGGCCCTCCTCCACCCTCTGATGCCACCATGAGCCACTTTGCCTGCGCTAGGCTGCCAGTCAGAGGAGACACATCTATTTCTTCTAGGGTCACTCATGATATTGTGTGAATCTGTCATTTTTTTCTAGCTGGGCCACATCCCATAATAACAGGTCTTTGGTTTCTGCACTGCCTTGGTGATGGACACTTGGGGTTGTTTTTGGGTCCTGGTCATTCTGACAAAAGTCCCCTGAACCTCCTGAGAAACCTTTCCCAGCTCCTGGGGACTTGTTGGGCCTTAGTGTGGGTATGTGTTTAACTGCCCAAGAAACTTCCAAACCAGGGCTGGGATGCGGCTAAGCTGGTAGAGCACTTGCTTAACTTTCATGACATCCTGGGTCCAGTCCTCAGCACTGCATAAAACTAGGGGTGGTGGCACACACCCATAATCCCTGCACTAAGGATATGGAGACAAAAAGGTCAGAAGTTCAAGGTCATCCTCAGCTTAGGGGATTTCAAAGCCAGCTTAGACTACTCGAGACCCTGTCTCAAAAACAAAGCAAAACAAGGAAGCCATGCTAATGCATTCTGCACAGCGGTTGTGCCATTCACACCCCTGTCAGAGTGTATGCAGTTTGGATGCTCCACAGCCTCACCAACATTTGAAAATATCAGTCTTGGGTTTTAGCCAGTGCAGAGGCGGCTGAGTGGAGTCACAGAACCTCCCCTGATCCAGGGAAGGCAGATCCAGACAGGATCTCCACATGTGGAAGTAAGAAATGCCACAGGTGGGTTTTGGGGCAGCCAGGCCTCTGTGGGCTACCTGTGACCACCCTAATGCACCCCATAGGGCCAGGAACTATGAATGTTCACTGGGCAGTCAAGATCAGCATGACCAGTGCCTTGTTTACAGAAAAGGAGGTCCCCACTTGAGATTTCCTGTTCTATCTGATGCAAATCTTTCATGCTCTGCTTCTATCAAGCTCCCTGGGGAGATGGATAAGGTCAACATATGTGTCCTACCCTCAAGGGGGCTTGCATTCAGGGGGTCTTAATGAAATCGTTACAGGGAGCCAGTGTTATTGGGGTCTGGGTATTGTTGGATGTTGGCACTCTGCATTGGCTGTAGAGTTAAATTTCAACAACAGAGAAGAGTGGAATCTGGTAATGGTGGTGGTGATGATGATGATGATGGCGATGATGGTGATGTTAGTGGTGATGGTGGTGATAGCAAACCATGAGAGTCAGGACCTGGGCTGGTGCATAAGCTCTCATGAGGTAGTGGGTACTGGGCCTGGGAGACACTGGCTCTGTCTTTCTGGAGATGCAGCGACGGGGAGATCTGTGATGCAGGACTACTGGGACCTCTGAGTCCACACGGTGGAGAGCTTGGCTTGGGGCCCTTCTCCCCTGCACTGTCCTCGTGCACCCACAAGCAGGGAATCAGGATGCTCAGCTAGCCCCAGGTCAGACTGAAACCACATCCAGGAAAAGCACGGGTACACTTGAGAACTGTGACTGCCAGGACATGTGTCAGAGCCCCGTCTCATTCCCGCTCTGTGGACATGAGCTCACTTAGAAGTAGAATCTTTGTAGCTTTAGTAGTTTAATTCAGATGAGGTCATAGTAGGGACTGCAGGGGTGGGAGTCAGGAAAAGGCCGACTGTGCAGGCATGAGGACCTGACTTCCATCTTCAGAACCCAAGTAAGAAATGTGTGTTGCAGCAAGCTTACCGCAGCGCTGGGGATCAGAGGAGCCGACAGATCCCTGGAGCCCATTGGCCAGCCGGCTTAGTTTACCTGGGGAGTTCTAAGCTCAGTGAGAGAACTTGTTTAAAAGAAGGGGGCGGGGCTGGAGAGATGGCTCAGAGGTTAAGAGCACTGTCTGCTCTCCCAGAGGTCCTGAGTTCAATTCCCACCAACCACATGGTGGCTCACAACCATCTGTAATGAGATCTGGCGCCCTTTTCTGGCCTTCAGGTGTCCATGAAGTCGGAGCACTGTATACTTAATAAATAAATAAACCTTTTTTAAAAATTAAAAAAAAAAAAAGGAGAGCAGCTGGAGAGATGGCTCAGCTAAGAGCACTTGCAGCTCTTCCAGAGGACCTGGGTTTGATGCCACATGGTGAGTCACAACCCTCCGTAACTTCAGTGTCAGGGGATCTGATATCCTCTTCTGGCCTCTTCAGGTACTGCGCTGCATACATGTGGTGCACATAATATATCTGTTGGCAAAATACTCTTATACATATAATAAAAATCAATCTAAAATATTAAAATGAAAAATAAGATAAAGCGTGATCAAAGAAGATACCTGAGGTTGACCTCTGTACTGCATATGCATGGGTACACACACGAGTGCACACACGTCAGCCTCTACCTGAGCTTGACCTCTGTACTGCACATGAATGTGTACACACACGAGTGCACACACGTCAGCCTCTACCTGAGGTTGACCTCTGTACTGCACATGTATGGGTACACACACGAGTGCACACACGTCAGCCTCTCCCTGAGGTTGACCTCCGGCCTCCACATGCATGGGTACACACGTGAGTACACACATGTCAGCCTCTAGAGTACCTGCCAGTGTCTTGATTTTTAGTCTCTTTTTGGCTTCTTGAATGGAAAACATGGTTCCTTTGGGTTAAGCATCTGCTTTATGGGAGTTCGTTGCCTCAACTCTGAGATAACACACACAAATCCAGGAAGTCTCTGCCTTCATGCTAGACTCACCCTCATCTCTTTTAAGTCATTGCTGAAACTAGAGAGGCTTTTAATCTTTAGCCTCTTCAACACTGCAGTATCCCGTGCCTCTGACCTTCTGGCTTGGCATTCCCTCAGTGGCACTAGCTCTCTGTCAGAGTCCTCTGTGATCTATTCGCTGATGATGTTTTATAGGAGAGAACCCTGCGCAGCAAGGGTCCATGTTCCTGCTAAATCTCCAGCACCTGGTGCGGAAGACCTCCCTTTGCCCCCAGTGCTGGATGAAGGATCAATGGGTTCTATTCAGGGTCCAGCTACCCAATCCTTACACAGTAAACTTGCCCCAGAAGGCACTATCCTGGGAGTCAGGCTTGGGGTAGAACTCTCCTCCCAACAATGGATCCCAGAGATCATTTTTGCTTGGCTTTGCCTCCTCCAGGGTCAATGATTAACACAAGGCTTAATTGGTCTCACAGAGCCATAGGTTAAGCGGTCTGTCTTATTACTTCCCTAGCCCTCTGAGACCTCTGAGACCTCGGAGCCCAAATACGACAGGAGCTGCCATCTCTTCAGGGAGAGGAAGGCAGCGTCCAGCCACCGGACACTCAACCCCTGAGAAATGAGGATGCAGGCTGGGAAGCTCCAGGAGCGAGGCTGTAGGCTCCCTTGATGTGGGACTTCGAAGCTCCCTCTGTAGGTATCTGAACTGCACTGTCCATCGCTGTTGCGGTTGCCTAGCCAGCCCAGGAATATGCAGGGTTCCAATGTCATACAACCCTTCCCCAGGATTATGTGTGAATGGAGCTAAGTACAATCCTACCTCAACTCCTACTAGTTTTTTTTTAATGTATTTATTTATTATGTATACAGGGTTTTGCCTGCATGTACACCTGAACACCAGAAGAGGGCACCAGATCTCACTATAGGTGGTTGTGAGCCACCACGTGGTTGCTGGGAATTGAACTCAGGACCTTTGGAAGAGCAGCCAGTGCTCTTAACCTCTGAGGCACCACTCCAGCCCATCTACCTCTGCTAGTTTTAAGCAGTGCTTGGGGTAAAACCCGGAGTTCTTCCTGCATGCTAGCACTCTACCACCTGAGCTACCCCGGGGCCCCAGGATCCCTGCCAGGAACCTCAGTCAATGTGCAACATGCAACAAGGACACCAGCTCAGCCAGCTCCTCCCTCAGTTTCAGCAGCCCCTCCAGGGACCCCGCACAAGCCTGGCTTACCAATGCCTGCTCATGGGAAGTGTTCATGTACTCTAGAGACAGCTAGCGTCAGCTCTTTTTCCAAGCTCTGTCAGAATCAGCTCCTTCTTTTTCCTGCCTCCTTGTAGTTCCCCCCCCCCACTCCCACCCTGCTTCCCACGTGTTTTTCTTGGTGCTGGCGACTAGCCCCAAGACCCTTGGCCCACACTTGGTCCAGTCCTGCTCTGAGCTTGGTTTCGATCTCAAACAAACAGCAGTGGGTTCTGCTGGCCCATCCTACAGATGACGAAGCTGCAGTCCCCGGAAGTGGAGCAATTTATCTCAGGTCGTGTGGCCTGAAAGTGGCAGAGGGAAGGGTCTTCTCCCCATCCATGTGGAGCCTTCTTCTCAGGACTACCTTTCCTTTGTGCTGAGTACCATAAAGGGTAAGAATTGGCTGGGATGCAGGCTCTGTGTATGGGGCTGGAGCTCCCTGGGGGAGAAGGGAGGGGGCAGGCTGTGCTCCTCAGACACGGAGCACAGGGAGTCAGGGAGAACCTGCCCACTCCATCTCCGTCCCTATCATCATGTTGCCTGTCACCCATAGCTTCCGAAGATGGTGAGTTCGCACAGGGAGAGGTGGATGCTGCAGGGGGTGGGGGGGATGGGGGGCACTTTACAAACACTTCCAGAACTACCCTTCCCTACAGTCTGAGTCTCTCTGTGACCATCTGCATGAACGGCTGCCTTTGTTTTAAGGTTGGAGAGGGAGAAGCCAGGATAAGGTGAAGGTGTGGGAGAGAGGCCCTTGGGAGAATGCTGTGCCTCAAAGGGGGAAGGGAGCAGGAAGCAGAGTCAGCTGATGGCCTCTGGAGCTGGCAGCCCTCCCTGGCTCCCCTCCACACCAGTCACATACCTGCTCCATAGGTAGTACTTGGAAGCCCCTGAGACTGAGGGAGTACCTGTAGGGAGCACCGCCCCCTGCAATGCCCCCCAACAGTTTGTGCAGGGTTGGAGTTAAGAGGTCTCTCAAGGAAGGGTCATGGGAAAGAACTAGGGTTCAGGGGGACATTGACCAAGAAGAGCCCATATGGTGGCTCTGGTGAAAACAGCTCCAGTGCCATGGACAGTGAGGGGCTGCGATCCTGGATCCATGCCCCTCCTAGTCACTGAGGAATGGTCCTGGCTTAAGAAGTCCCGTGTTGAGCCGGGCGTGGTGGCGCACGCCTTTAATCCCAGCACTCGGGAGGCAGAGGCAGGCGGATTGCTGTGAGTTCGACCAGCCTGGTCTACAAAGTGAGTCTAGGACAGCCAAGGCTACACAGAGAAACCCTGTCTCGAAAAACCAAAAAAAAAAAAAAAAAAAAAAAAGAAGTCCCGTGTCCTCTGATTCTGAAGCTGCAGGAGAGACAAGGAAGGGAAGAGGCTGAGGGAAGGAGGGAGTAGCAGTCCGGTCTCTAGTCACGAAGGTGAGCGGCCCTTCAGCTAATGAGTGGAGAGACAGCGATCACAGGAAAGGGCAGTGCGGAAAGAAAGGCTGAGATAAAACGTGTTGCAAGCGTGGAGTTAATGGAGCTACTAAGTGGTTCATATTTCCCAGCTAATGAGACCCCTCCCCGGGGGTGGGCAGGAGAGAAAGCACCGGGGCAGAATGACTGAAGGCTCTGGAGCTAATGAAGTCACTGGAGACTCGGAATTCCTTGGGCCAGTCTGACACGCTTTGTGGCGCTGCTATTTTAATTCAGTCTGGGGTTGACCAAAGGAGAGAAAGCCGAGTGTCTGTGAATGTGAAGAGCTTGGGGGACAGGAATGCTAACGAACTCGGTTTGGGGCTGTCACCTCACGCAGACCCAGGACAGAGGCAGGGACTGGGAGGAATGAGATTTCAACTATCCTGGGAGGCAGTGGGCACATTCCAGATGAGGCTCAGCGCCAGACCCCCCGCCCAAACACATGCACACCTGAACTCATCAACTAATATTTATATAGCATGGTGTGTGTGAGGGCCAAAGACCAGTAGGACTCAGCTTTCATGGGGATGAGGACCAAGCATTCCAGGCCTAAAGCTGCATCTCATCCTGTGAGCATCATCCTGTGAGCATGAAGCTCCCCCACTGCTCACCTATTGGGACCCATCTGGCATCACTCTCCCCGTCCCTGCTGTGCCAGCCTTCTGGGCCCTTTCTTCAGGTTCTCCTTGCTTCAGAGCTTTGCACCTGTTGTCTTCTCTCTGAGAATGCTCTCAGCTGCAAACTGTGAGGCAACCTTTAGGCGTCAGGTCTTTGATCAAATGTCGCTTCCTCTAGGGGCTTCTCCCCAACTCCTCAGACCACAGCAAAGCTTTTTTGACAAAACACTATTTTCTAGGCTTGCTGTAACAAATGACCATACACACTGGGTGGCTTAAAACAATAGCAATTTTAGCTGGCGTGGTGGCACACACTTGTAATCCCAGTACTCAGGAGGCCGAGGCAGGTGGATCGCTGTGAGTTCGAAGCCAGCCTGGTCTACAAAGTGAGTCCAGGACAGATGAGGCTATACAGAGAAACCCTGTCTTGAAAAACAAAAAACAATAACAATTTAGATGATTTTATTTTTATGTCTATGAGCCTTTTGCCTGTGGGTACATATGTGCACCGTAGAGCATGTCAGATACTCAGAGCTGCAGTTGCACACAGCTGTGAGCTGCCATGTTGGTGCTGGGAACCAAACCCAGGTTCTTGGCAAGAGCCGCTGGTGCTCTTAACCACTGAGACATCTCTCAAGCCCCAAACAATAGCAATTTATTCTCTTAGTTCTGAAGGTCGAATTCCAAAATCAAATCAAGGTGTTGACAGGGCAATTCAGAGAACTTTTTATGTCCCTTTGCTAGCCTCAGGCTTCTGCAGACCCTGGATTTTGACAGCATCACTTTGTTGCCCCATTCCTCATTTCTGTGTGGCTGTTCCTCTGGTGTGTGTGTGTGTGTGTGTGTGTGTGTGTGTGTGTGTGTGTACAAAATATACAATATTGGTCACAAATGAGATAGGTCAGGAGACACAAGAAGAACTCAAGAAGTAGCTTAAAAAGTTCAGATTCTTTGAGCTTAATTCCAAATGCCTTTGCAAGCCAGTCCTATCCTGTCACTGTTGCACCAGTGCAGAGCCCAGTGCACGAGAGGTTTTCCATAGACACTGATGGGCCAGATGGATGGATGGGTGGATGGATGGGTAGATGTGTGGATGAGTGGATGGGTGGGTGGATGGGTGGATGTGTGGATGAGTGGATGGGTGGGTGGGTGGATGGGTGGATGTGTGGATGAGTGGATGGGTGGGTGGATGGGTGGGTGGATGGGTGGATGGGTGGATGTGTGGATGGGTGGATGGGTGGATGTGTGGATGAGTGGATGGGTGGATGTGTGGATGAGTGGATGGGTGGGTGGATGGGTG
>OU015750.1:6198148-6220257 GCA_907169655.1 Acomys percivali | reverse complement strand
GGGTGGGTGGATGGGTGGATGGGTGGATGTGTGGATGGGTGGATGGGTGGATGTGTGGATGAGTGGATGGGTGGATGTGTGGATGAGTGGATGGGTGGGTGGATGGGTGGATGGGTGGATGGGTGGGTGGATGGGTGGATGTGTGGATGGGTGGGTGGGTGGGTGGGTGGGTGGATGGGTGGATGGGTGGGTGGATGTGTGGATGGGTGGGTGGATGTGTGGATGGGTGGGTGGATGTGTGGATGGGTGGGTGGATGGGTGGATGGGTGGATGAGTGGGTGGGTGGGTGGATGGATGAGGCAGCTTTTCTTGTCTGCAGCCACAGATGCTGGCGTGTTATTAGACCTTGCATTTCCCACTCTGCTCCACTCTCCCTGGCCCCCATGTGCAGTTAGAGCATTGACATTCACAGAATTCTTCCCAGCATTGATTGCTGAGACAGAGCACCCCTCCCCGAAGCCCCATCACCTTTCCTGCCCCTCCCCACCCAGGGAGACTCCATCGAGCCTCCTGATTAATTCCCTTCCATGAATGTTCTGATGAAACTGCGTTCTCATGCCGAGCAGCCTCTGTATCTCGGATCATTTCAAAGCCATTTTGCTCTTTGTGGCTTGTATTCATTAGCTGTTGTAGAGGTCATGAGGTCTGGGCTGGCTCAGTGGGGCCACCTCTGAGCAGGCAGTTTCCCTGGAAGGGAAGTTCTTTCCAGCCTGCTGAGGGTGGAGAAGGTCATGCTGGCCAGACCCGGTGGCTTGGAATCTGTGAGAGGGAGCAGACGCCTGGCAGGAGAAAGGGTTGGTCTCAAAGGAACAAATATTAGACTGAGCCTTATGAGATTTCTGATATGCAGCCTATTGTGCCCCTGTGAGAGTGGCAGGCCAGGGGAACAGGACCATCTGAGGTAGACTGTACAGAGGGGTTGGGGGAGGAAGAGTGAAGCTCTAGATAGAATCCAGGTTGCTACGGGAATGGTTGTTGGCGCCTGGAGGGTGATTTGGGGGTGCTTTTATTGGGGGTAGGGAAAGTCGCCAGCATTTGAAGCCTCGGAGCCCAGAGGTCTGGGCTCTGGAAGCTGTCTGGTGCTGGACTGCAGGCCTGGGTGCTTGCTTTCTGAAGGGATGCAGGGTCATGGTGCTGTCCAGGGTGCTGAATCACTATTGTCGGTGGGACTAAGACCGTGGCTTGAGTGCTGTGGGAGACTTACCTCCTTCTCTCAGGTCTTGGGAGCCCAGGGAAAAAAGTGGCAGAGGACAGGGGTCAGTGTGAAAATAACCGCTCACCCCCCCCCAAAAGGCACAACTGCTAGCTGACTTTGCTAGGAGGGTTTTAGTTTTCACTATATTGCAGTTGCTAAACTTTTTATCGCCTCTGAGGATACACACTCTTTCCTATTAAGTCTCTGCTGCCACCTGAAAGGCAAATCAGTCCTGGGTCTCCACACCTTGCGTCTAGACTGACTCTCCTTCCTCTGGCCTGTAAGCTCACAGCAGGCTGCCTCATCCCTGCCATGGTACCCCTTCCCTCTCCTCCCCTGACCCCTTCAGCCCCTTCCTCACCACACCCGTACAGGAAGCCTCTCTTGATTACTTCAGCCCAGCCCAGCCCAGCGGCCTCTCCTTCCTCCGACCTCCTTCTGACCTCAGAGCTAAGTTTAGCAAGCAGCGACGCCTTTCACGGCATTCTTTCTCGGCTCTCTCTTTCTCCTTACCAGCTGCATGCTCTCAGGGGACCTGGCTCTTGCTCTCTCTGTCCTTGCAGCAGAGCCAAGGCTGCTGTGTGCACGAATATCAGTGGCAGGGCCATCAGCCACCATGAGTGAGGGCGACTGCTGTGCAGGCACTTTTGTGTGTGTGTGTGTGTGTGTGTGTGTGTGTGTGTGTATGCATGCGCGCGCGCGTGCACTATATCTCACCAGAGACTCCCAGGGAAGGAAATCTGCAAAGCTGGTCCTATTGTGTCACCATCATAATAGGAGGCCCAGAGGGATCCAGTTACCTGCCTAAACCATAGGGCATGAGAACCAGGGTTCAGCTGAAGGTCTGTCTGGCCCCAGAGACCAGCTCTTAATCACCAGCCACTCCATCTGAGTCATGGCAGTGACCCACAGCTGAAACCCCTTCTGCTACTCACGTGGGGTGAAATTGCACCATTGAGGGACCAGGCTTAGAGAGTGGGGGCAGTCATGAGGTTTTACCAGCAGGGAGCTTAGAGGGCAGCATCATTTTCATGCCCTGAACAAATTCTCTTTCCCTAGTAAAGGCACTAATGTTTACAAACACTTATTGAGCACCACTGCATGCCCTGCACTATGAATTACATTGAGGACTGGGTCAGGTAGCTACAAGTACAACACACATCTACGGGTCAGTTGGTGATGGAAACTTTAAGAGGGAGAATTAGGAAGTTATGTCACAGCTAAGCTCCAAGTAGGGGCCCCACCAATAGATGGCACTAGCTTCTATGATTTCTTTTGGAAAGACCCTGGAGTGTTCTGACCGCTGAACGGACTCCCTAGAGACAAAGGGACACCCAGAGCTGTGGCTGTGGAATTTTCAGGAGACAGTGAGTCTTAGACACCACTTCTCTGGGTGCTGCTTGGCTCTGGGAGGGTGTCGTCTGACATCATGTGACCCAGAGGCCAGGCTAGGCCATGCATGATTGTGTGCGCCTGTATGCATGTATGCATGTGTGCATCAGTGTGTGTGCAAGAGTGTGTGCATGTGTCTATGTGTGAATGCACGTGCATTCATGTGCTTGTATGGTGGATGAGCGCACACACATTTTTATGTGCCTGCATTTCTTTTCAATTAGAAATATATTGGCACTGACAGGGAACAGGAGCAGCAACATGGTGTAATCATAAGGCTACTGAGGCGTGGATGCCTGATGGGGAAATAAGATAAGCGGAAATCAATTCTTTCCTGGATCCGTGTGTGCAAAACTCCAGCCAGGGAGAAAGTGCTGCTTCCTCTGTGCGCCTCTGGAGCAGACTGGGCGGAACACAGCCTCCCTGGACCGCTCAGCTCTTAGAGTCTGAGGACTGGGGAACAGAGAAAGCAATGTGCTTGGCAAAGTGTTCTCTCTCTCTCTCTCTCTCTCTCTCTCTCTCTCTCTCTCTCTCTTTCTCTCTCTCTCTCTCTCTCTCATAGACCACACACACACACACACACACAGAGAGAGAGAGGTCTCAGTCCCTGAGATGTGCCCCCAGACAGTTACTTGGGCTGACCAGGCCTCACCTTAGCCTATACTAAGTATCAGACTTCGTGTTTTGACACCCTGGCCCCAGTTCCCCAAGCCAACCCACCTTGCATCTTTCCCACAGGCCCTGTCACCACATCAGAAGACCCAGTAGTTTCTAAAGAACCATTCTCTGCATCCTTTGATGCTGGCCTTGTCTCCCTCAGGTCTTCCAGAGAACAAAGGAATGACTGAGTGGTAACAGGTCCCCCTGGGTCTGCCCTGAGTCCAGGCTCCTATGGCTGGAGAGAAATTTGATTTCTGGTTTACTGCTTTCTCCTCTTTTTCTCTGCAGGAAAGCCCATGCCCGTGGGCTTCCTGAGAGCAAGAAGGGCCTCTTAGTTGCTGCCACTCAAAAGCAGAGTTCTTCCACCCACCCAGCCACACTGGCAACTACTGCGCATGGATACTATTAGAGTTGAGGGGGATCAAGCAGCCGTCAGATCTTTAAACAAAGGCTTGGCCTGAGCAGAACTCAGGATCTGATAGACCATGCCCTGATTAAAGAGACTTCAGGGCAAATCCAGGTGCTGTAATACCCTGAGCCAAGCGCTTAGCATCATCTCCTACGTTCGGTTTTTCCATCTTTAAGAGGGAGACAATCAGAGTCCGGTGGCCATCTAGTGCTACAATAGCACCCCATAGCAAACACTTCCTAAATCTTGGTGGCATGCAACAGCAAACCTTATTTCTCACATATCTGGAGTTGGCTAAGAAGAAGGGTCAGGGTTTGTTCAGCCTTGTAGACTTGTCAAGGGGCTGGCAGGCTCTTGGCAGGGCTGATTCAGGTGACCTGGACCTATTTAGCATGTCTTTCATCCTCCATCAGACCAGCTCCATGTGTTCATGGGTGCAAGAGGGAAAGGTCCAAATCCTTCAAGGGATTTCTGTGCTGACACTGTGTCAGCCGAAGGAAGCTTCTTGGAGGATTGCAAAGTGGGACTGGAGGAAACTGCAAAGTTACACAGGAAAGCGTGCAGAGCTACGGGAAATGTCGGTTTTCTCCTGGGCCTTTCCTCTCAAGGCTGTTGAGGGCTGAGAGGAGAAGGCTGTGAGGTTCTCAGCCCCACACTCAGCTCCTAATAACACCAAACAACAGGCACCCGGTAAATAGGATGGAGATTTGAAGTCAGGACAGGGTCCAGGGAGGTCTTGCTGTTGGGTGAGTCAGGTGACTTTAAGGTGAGCTTTGCTGGAGATACAGTCTCTTGGTTCTAGGCGCCATCTTATTTCACCTGATGAAGGTTAGTGGTGTCTCAGAAGACCCTGCCTAGAGTCAGTCTCTGTCCACTTTGGTGACCTTCAACTCTCCAGGACCATCATGTCCAGCAATGGCTCCAGGTATTGTGAAAACATTCTTGCTGTCTAAATGTCACAGTTGGAATGTGAAATATCCTCCTAGGCTCATGTTTTGAGGTCTGGCTTCTCTATACTTAGGCTAGTTTGAAGGAGGTGGCGTCCTGAGGGTGTTGGGTTTGGCTGGTAGAAGGGTGCGGCCATGGGACTGGCCCTTTGATGTTTTATTTAGCCTGTATCTTTTCCTTTCTGGTGGGTCATAATGAAGGAACATCTTCCACACAGCTGTCATTGTGCCTTCAGCATCATGAGGAGAACTCAGGATGAACCCAAAGCCCACGTGAGCCTTTCTCCCCTTAAGTTGTTTCTGCTCAATGTTTTGTCACATAGAGGAGAAAAGGCTACACAAAGCTTCCCGGGGGTGAGGCAGGGGAGCAGGTGGCTCCTTCCTCCTGAATATAATAGATATTTCCAGCCTCCATTGTGGCATCCTGAGTTCTGGCCAACAAGATGTAGTAGAAAGGAATTATGCCACTTCCAGGTTGGCATAGGATTGGTGCAGCCCACCCTTTGGCAGTCTCTGTTGTACGGTGTGGTCTACTAAGCAAAATAGCAGCCATCTTCCTCAGGTCTACTAACCATGCTTACAAGAGAGCATCCATAAGCAGGCGGGGCTTATAGGCTGCTGACATTCCCTCACAGATGAAGGGGGTTGGGAGGGTTACTGGACTCTCCCATGAGGTTCCATCAGCTTCTTCCAGCAATTCCTCCCTAACTGTTTATAGCTTTGGTGGTCTAGGGAGACATCTAGGCTGGGGAAAGTTACCCGAGGGGCTTTCTCTACTCTGTTATGAAGAAGCAATCATCATGTGGGTACAGATTTTCTGGTGCAGCTGCTCTGAGGCCTCCCCACCCCTGTGCTCTGGCCACTAATCCCTTACTCATATTCTGCAAATAAGCCAAATAAACTCATTGGTTCTCCCCCAGGTGAATTTTAGTGGATTTGTACATTGGTTTGTCATGGAGACCTTATGAGGAGGAGTTATGTGTTGTTTAGTCTCCTCAAAGAAGGAATTCTTCCAATAATTCTTTCGTTATCTCTTGTCTGTAGGCAGAGGGTCTGGTGAAAACATTCAGGGCTCTGGAGAAGTCAGGAAATTAAAACTCAACAGCTACAATTGGCCCTCGTTTTTGCTTTTGGAAATAAAACTTTATTGGAACATGGTGGTGTTCATTCTTCTTATGGTGTCTATGGTTGCTGATTTTTTCCCCCCACAGTGGTAGAAAAGAGTAGTTGCTGCTGCTACCTAGCTGGCAAAGCTTATGGTGGTCCTATCTGGTACTAATCTGGGGTGGGGGTGATGGGAATTGGGAGAAACCTGGCATGCTGGCTTTCCAGTAGCAGACTCTGAGCAAGACAGACACCCTTCCTGTGTGGAGTCTTTGAGGTGTGGGCTCTGCCTGTTTTTGAGGTCAGCCAGTAGAGCACTGAAGGTCTAGTTCTGTGGTGCGTGGGATCATATCAAGGTGCTACTACCAGTTGGGAAGCCAGCTCACCTGGGAATGAGACTTGTCTCCAGGTTGGAGTTCAGGCAGGAGCCAGACTGAAACTGCCTGGTCACTCAGACCCCGACTTACAATGCCATCTGGGTGATGTGTCTTGTACAAAGCAGAGGCCTTTATCTCCTCAGAACGTGGCAAAGCAAAAAGATCAGAGAGGAAAGGACATCCAGGGCAGCCAGCTCTGGTGCCAGCCTGCTGAGCACCACAACCTCCAGGCTCCTGGGCCCATCGGGCTTGGCAACTTGAGCTCAGAGGCTTGTCAATTACCGGACGGCGCCGTCTACGTGAGGCACTTAGCTCTCTCTCCCCAGCTTCGGGTTACTACCTGTGAAATATGATCAGGATTGTCCAAGTCCTACAGTTGCTGGGATTGCAGGGCCTTCAGCCTCGAGACACACCACTGCCCTCCAAAGCCCTGATGGCCTGGCACAGCTGCTGGCACCTGGCAGTAACCTACTCGTTGCAGATAGGGATGACCCATCTTTCTCTGCCTTTCTGAAGGCTGTGGCCTACGCAGGGTTGAGGTGGTGGGTGAGCTTCTGTGTGGAACTGGTTGCCATGGCGGGTGAATTGCCAGAGGGGCATAAAGAAGAACGTAGAAAGAAGGCTGTGTCCTTAAGGAGCCTTCACGTCTCTGGGAACCGCTGGTCCAGTGGAACTTTCTGGGGCACTGTGCTGACAGCAGCAGTGAGAAGGCTAGCCACTTCCTCACCTCAGATTGGGTGTGTGTAACGCGTGACTGGGCGGGCAGGGGGTGGGGGGGGCCGACCCTGGGAATCAGCAGTAGGGAGCTGAGCCTTCAGTTCACTCTTTGGGTTACTTGTCAACCACTTGGAGCTCCATGTGGCTGTTTCTCACTTCAGGCCAGAGAGGTTTCCTTGGAAACCTGGAGTATTAGGTCTGAAGTTAGACCAGAGGCTGCCAGGGCAGTGATTGTGTGTGCCTGCATGGCCCCTGGTTTGCTGGGTGACCTTGGATAAGTTGGTTAACCTCTCTGGGTTTTAGTTGATTCAACTGGTGAGGCATAGAAAGGTCTTGGAAGGTGCTGGCATCCTGTGTGCCATGCCATATACCACCCAAGGAGCCTAGAGATAGCAAGCAGTTTGCTTTTAATCACACAGCCAGTCGGAACAAACACAAATAAAGCTTAACTGTCAAAAACCTACTGGCTTGGCAGTTTGTAAAAGGAGGGAAGAAACTGCCAGAGAAGGTGTGAAGTCAGAGCTTAAAAAACAAAAGGCTCTGCCGAGCAGAGCTCTGAGGAGGGGCCCTGGAAGCTAGGGTACCTCAGAATTCTGGGAGAAAACCCAGCCTCCCCAGGACCTTGTAGCCAGGGCTACTCTGGGGCTTCGAATCTTCCCTTTGTTCAGCAATTTCCTCTGAATTGAAACTTTCCATCTAGAAGGGAAACTCCAACAAATAAGTCCCAGGAAATCCCCGAAATTTAGAAGATGCCAGGGTCCCTCCCCTTCAAAGCTGTATAATCATTAAGGGCAGCCGAGGAGAGGAGACTGCCCTTTTGAGTTGTGTCTGTCAGCCATGCAGCGAGCTCTAGGGTTCCAGTTCTTATGAGCTGTCTTCCATGGTGGAGTGGGCTGAGGCAACTGCCTTTGAGTCATTTCTGCTTCATACGTAACCTCAGTAATCTCATTGGTTTATCAAATCGGGCTTTAGTCTATCCTGTGATCACTGGGATTGGTTTGTTCACATCTCCCCAGGAATAATGTCACACAGCACTTCTACCCTGAGATGCTGGCAGACTTGTATTCCTGTCCTATTTTTTATTTATTTATTTTTTTTTATTTTTATTTTATCTTGTCTGTAACATAGTAACTAGCTTGCAGAGGCTGTGAGGGAGCATTCTCCATGCCTGGTTAAAGTTGAAGCATGCACACAGTAGGTGCTAAATAAATAACCACAGCTGGTGCAAAGTTGGGCTCATCAGAGAAAGCAAGGGCCTTGTTTAGTTTTCTGTGAACACATCCTCTAAGCTTGAGGGGGACATGGTGGGGGAGTAAGGAATGACCTTGGGCCCTGTCCCTGAGGAGTGGCAGGTGCTCTGCTGAGAGTGAGAAGTGAGGCCTGCAGACCTCCAGTCTGTGGTTCCCCAGGAGTCACAGAGATCTTGCCTCTTGCTTGGCTGCTCCATCCTTCCTGAGCTCCGTGGAGTTGTGAGGAAATAGAGGCGCTGGGGAGGGAGGGAGGACGGAAGAGGTCTGGCTTCTCTCTTCTTTGCAGACATGCCCCGGGGTTCCCAAAGACTGTGAATTCATTAGCTGTTGCAGCTTTGAGAGTTGATTAAAAAGACGATCCCCTCCCCCCTCCCCGCCCCCTCTTTTTCCTTTCTCTTTTCCCTTGGTTCTTTCAATTTGCAGCCAGTAGTCCCTGCAGGCACAACCAGTCTAGACGAGCAAGGCTGTGCCTGAGGGATAGAGACCAGGGGCTCTCCTCTCTCTCTCTCTCTCTCTCTCTCTCTCTCTCTCTCTCTCTCTCTCTCTCTCCCTCCCTCTTCCTTCTCCTTCCTTTTCTGCTCCTCCTCTCTCTCCCCCTCCCCTTTGCACCCTTCTCTTGCTCAGCCCCAGGCCAGGGTTGGACACACCTGCTGTGCACAGCGGATGCCTGATTAAGGGCGGATTGATTGGCCTCGGCTCTCATTAGCATATAGTTAGCAGTGACCCTCTGCCTGGCCTGCTGCCTGGGCTGACCTGAATGAATCCACTGCTGGTGGGAAGATGAGAGCTCAGGTCGAGAACTCAGCTTGGAGACTGAAGGGGGCTCCTGGGGGAGGGGCCTGTGAACCGGAGAGTAGGCGCGCAGGAGGCCAAACATGCTTTTCCCTCCTCTAAAGGGGAGCTAAACGCAATGCTTTGTGGGAGCTTGGTCATGCAGAGCAAAACCCAGAAATGCTAGGAATGGATGGAATAGATGCACCTCCCAGAGCCCTGGGGCAGAGGAAGTGTCCAGTCTGGCTACTGGGGGCTATGAAGTCCTGAGGGTGCTGTGAGAGCCTCTGAGTGGGTCTTCCTCCTGTCTCCTGTGCAGAATGTATGGACAGGCTGACCTTTAACCGATGGTGATGACGATGTGTGTGCATGCATGTGTGCACGTGTGCAAGTGTGTGTGTGTATGTGTGTATTTATTATTACGTATATAGCATTCCGCCTGCATGTATACCTGCAGGCCACAAGAGGGCACCAGACCTCATTATAAATGGTTGTGAGCCACCATGTGGTTGCTGGGAATTGAACTCAGGACCTCTGGATGAGCAGGCAGTGCTCTGAACCTCTGAGCCATCTCTCCAGCTGTAGTTAGCTTTCAAAGACTTGTTTTTAAAGTTATATGTATGTGTGTGTGCTCCAGGTGCCCTGGAAGGCCAGACACATGAGATTCTCTGCGGTTAGAATTACAGGCAGTTGAGAGGCACTGGGGACTGAACCTGGGTCTTTGGTAAGAGGAGTATGCATGCTCTTAGCTGCTGAGCCAACTCTCCAGGACACGGGCACGTTATCAGCAAACACATAAAGGGGCAGTTGTCAGCCCCACAGTCACGGGGACCTCTTCTGCTGCTCTATCCCATCACCAGGGGCACCCGTGTCTGGGATGTGGACGCTGTGCCGGTGCTGGCTGAGTTAATACAGTTTAGACTCCGGATGATCTAGGGGTCTGTCTGTTTAGGGATCCTGAGCAGAGTGCCTGGCTCTTTTCTGTGGCGCTGGCCCGGAGCTTTTAGAAGGTAACAGAGGGGAATGAACCGAAGCCCAGAGAAGCCTCTGGCAGGGAGACATTGGTGGAGAAGAGAGAGAGCCTGACAAAGGGTCCTTGGCCAACAAGGAACAGATGACCCCTTGAGCTGACCAGACTCCACATTCCAAGCCATGGTCTGGAGTCCCTGGGATGTGGAACCTCCTAGGTCATGCCTCTTCAAGCTCAGGCCCAGGCAGGACTGCAGAGCTGGCCTTGGTCCAGCCTGTGGGTAAGCAAACAGGAACCCTCTGGAGGTAGTGGGAATTTTGGTTTCTTAAAAAAACACATTTATGTTATGTGAATATGTTCTTTCGATGCCAGGTGTGGGATATGGGGCTGCAGCTGACTATGATTTGCCTCGTGCTCTAGGAGGGGTGTGATTTTTGCCAGCTGGGGACTCTGCAGAGGGGATATCAATGCCAGAACCCCAAGGGAGGCTCCAGGTGCTGCTGCTGGTCCCTGATGCCACTGCTGGCTGTTTGCTGGATTGCTGATTGAAGATATCTTGATGACGAATATCAGATTTGCCCCCAAGGAATTCGACATCCCAAATCATCAGGAAGCAGTCTAAAGAGTTCTACAGTCCCTTTCCCTCTAGCCTTCTTTCTTGCCTACCTAGTGTTGGGGGGCAGGTTGGGGATTGGGGTGGAGAAGGGTTGTAGGCACAGGAACCCAACAAAGTAGACAAAAAGCTACCTGGGCCCCTGCAAGGCCAGACCTCAGAAACAAGGCAGGCCTGTGGGAGATCAGCTTCCATCCCCGGGCTTATGGATCCTCTGGCTAAGCTAGACAGTGCCAGTCAAGGAGGTGAGGCAGGCCCAGCTGGCGGGGCCCAAGAGGCTTCCGGTGAAGTTGCAGCCCTTTGAGACACTGACTAATAAGCTCTCCTTCTCTTTCTAAGCCGAGTGAGTCAGTCACTTCATATAGGATCCCATCTGTCTGTTCCACCCTTGCCAGTCGGTTTCTAGGCCTCTGGCCAATTTAAAAAAAAAAAAAAAAAAAAAAAAAAAACTCAACTAGCTTTGTATGAATCTGCTGAACAGCTAGTCCCGGTGAATGTTGTTTTGCCTTTGTGGAAGGAGGCCTCTTGGCTGCCCTTGTAGATCCTGCCTTGTGTGTGTGTGGGGGGGACAGGGAATCTCAAGTTGTGTGGACAGAGAGGACCAGGATAGGCCCCATCTTGATGAACTAAGTAAGCCCCTGCATCATCAGGGGCTGTATGGGACGGGACGTGGAGATCTCACTGGGTTTGGGTCTGTTTTGAGTTTTGGTACTTGGCACCCTGGAAGAGACTCTAGACTCCGTGCCTGACATGACTGGGGAGGGGAGCAGGGAGTACAGACAGGCTAGCCCATCACCAGGACTGGCCACACATAGGTTTTCAAGTCTCTTTTGTGCCTCTTTCATGCAGTTGGCCTTGTTAACACCCAGGGGGGGTTGCCTGAGGCTGAACAAGCTGCTGAAGCCAAGGGCTTGGGCTGGGCACTTAATTGCTGCTGGTGACAGGTGACACAGTTTCTTTAAGGGCGGGGAGACCTGTCCATGTGGACGGCTAAGGTAGAGCTACTCCTCAGCGAGGACTGGGTGCTGGGTTTCATAGCAAAAGCCTCGGCTCCGGGGGCTTCCATAGGCTCAACTCGGCCACCACCCCTGTACAGTGTGCCAACTGAAGAGGCTAGTGACGGTGAAAACAGATAGAAGCTGTTTCACCAAGGCGCCCACACTGTGAAGTGCTGTCCATCTTCAGGGCGTTGACATGAGCTTTAGCTCCAAATAGAATGGGAAAAAGTGGGGAGAAGTGTGCCTGACTCAGCAGCTAAGAGTGCTCGCTAGGTGCTTTTGTGGGGTGGGGTAGGGTGGGGGGGCAGGGGTGGGGAGGGCAGGGGGCGGGACTCAAGTTCAGTTCCCAGCACCCAGATGGGTGGCTCGCAACTGCCTGTAACTCCAGCTCCAGAGGATATGATGTTCTCTTTTGATTACCGTAGACACGTGCACTCACACGGCATCCACTCGGACACAGAAATGGAAGTAACAGAAGAAATTGTGTGCCTACCTAGTCAGTCCCAGCCAGGTGTGGGCTATCTTTGTCATTGCCTCAGGTCTGCAGGCTGCCCCCCAAGAAAGTCCTTATTAGCCGGGCGGTGGTGGTGCACGCCTTTAATCCCAGCACTCGGGAGGCAGAGGCAGGCGGGTCCTGTGAGTTTGAGGCCAGCCTGGTCTACAAATCAAGTCTAGGACAGACGAGGCTACACAGAGAAACCTTGTCTCAAAAAAGCCCCCCCCAAAAAAAAGCAAAAAAAAAAAAAGGAAGTCCTTATTGCCTGAGGGGACAAGTGGTTTGCAGGAGGTGGACACTCCTGTTCCAAGGTGTGTCCTCACCCCATTGGACAATGGCTGTCATCTGGCACTAGTCTGTCCTATGAAGCTCTGCTGTTTCTGGAATCCAAGGTGACTTCCCGTTAGGACAGTGGCTGAAGCCTTTGGGTACCTTTACAGGGCCTGGGGCAGGATGTTGAAAGCCGATCGTAAGATGCCTTGAAGGAGAACGAGAAGTTAGTGATCTCCTGGTCCTTGACAGGTACTTTGTAAGTGATGCACAAGTCTGCAGGAATGTGACCCATGTTTTGTTTTTTGGTTTTTCGAGACAGGGTTTCTCTGTGTAGCCTTGGCCATCCTGGACTCACTTTGTAGACCAAGCTAGCTTCGAACTCACAGCGATCCGCCTGCCTCTGCCTCCCGAGTGCTGGGATTAAAGACGTGCGCCACTACGCCCAGCTTGGAATGTGACCCATGTAAGATGGACAGACAGACATGGAGCAAAGGCAGACGGATTCATCCTGCCTTCATTTACCTGGGTCTATGTGTGGGATCAGTCTTCGTAGCAGAAGTCTCTTCTAAGTGCCTTTACAAGTGTGTGGGAGCCCCGTGCCCAGTTTACCATGAGCCAAAGATCTAATGAGAGTGCCAGTTAGAAGTGGCTGGGGCAGCACAGATGAAAGTTGTCCACAGAGGAAGTGGAGACTGGAGCATGTGTCTGGGGACCACTTAGCACATGCAGGTGAACCCTTAGGGGAACATCCATCAGCCTGTACGTCCTGCTTTTTTTTTCAGGCAGAGGCAGATGGATCACTGTGAGTTCGAGGCCAGCCTGGTCTACAAAGTGAGTCTAGGACAGCCGGACTGTTACACAGGAAAACCCTGTCTGAAAAAAAAAAGAAAACACAAAAAAACAAACCAAATCAAACCAAACCAAAACCAAAACAAAAAAACAAAACAAAACAAACAAAAACAATAACAACCCCCCCTTTTCCCACCACTGATGTGTGTGTGTGTGTGTGTGTGTGTGTGTGTGTGTGTGTGTACACATGTGGGAGCTGGGGTGTGAGTGTGTGTGGAGGTCAGAGGACAATTTGTGGTAGTAGCTTCTTTCTTTCCACCATGTGGGGCCGGGAGTCATCAGGCTTGGTGATAACTGTCTTACCAGCCGAGCCACCTTGGTGCCCATCCACTCCTCTTCCGGTCCCCTGTGGCTACCACCCATTCCTGGGTCCAGCAGGCCTCACCACACTGCGTAAGAGCCTGGCCTGCTGCCCTACCAGCCCCACTTCAGGTTCCCTCTACCTCCAGCTGCTCTGGCCTTGTTCCCAGAATCTCCTCTGCCTCCTACCAATCACCCCCAGGGCCTTTCCTTCCGTCCTTGAGCACTTTACTCCCATCTCTAGCTGCTGATCTTCCTTGTTCCTCTGGCGGGTAAAGCTATGTGGATTCTGTCAGGCCTGTGTCATCAGCTGTATCTCAGACAGATGACAAGAGTTGTAGAAAGAGAACTCTGGCGCTGAGACCCCAGCTGTGGACTCCCACCTGGCACAGGAGCACCATGGGAAATGCCACTCAGCTCCGGCTAGGGGCTGACCGGGGGCGGGGTGAAGGATTTTCTTTGGCTTTCCCAGAACTGTCCAACGCAGCAGCTGCCCCGATCTGGCAGGGCGGATGAAGTCCTGTGGGGACCTGGAACGCATTCAGGCCACAGGCTGCAAGGCTCGGCTGGTGGCGGGCTCTGCTCCAGGCGAGTGACCTCTGCCTCTGACCCCTCTGGCCATGCTGTGTCCTCAGGACCCCAAAACCTTCTCTCTGCCTCCAGGGATTCGGGGCTCCCCCACATCACCTCCCTTCATCGGTATTGATTAGGCCGTTGCCGGGCATCATCAACGGTGCTCAGCTTCCCCATTTGTGCGCTGTGCACAGTAGCCCTGATCAGTGGGATGAGGGTCCACATGGTACCCGGGTCTGAGTGGCCTAACAGTTAAGACATTTACTACTCTTGCAGAGGACCCCACTTCAGGCACATCAGAGAGCTTACAAGCACCTATAATTTCCTGCTCCAGGTGACCTGGTGCTTTCACTCATATGCATATACTTACATTTAGAAACACACACACTTTACAAAGTAAGTCTTAAAAAAAAAAATGGCACGCCTTTAATTCCAGCACTTGGGAGGCAGAGGCAGGCAGATCACGGTGAGTTCGAGGCCAGCCTACAGAGCAAGTTCAGGATAGCCAAGGCTAACACAGAGAAACCTGGCCTCAAAAATAAACTAATTAATTTAAAAAAAAAAAAAACAAAGAAAAAGAAAAAAGGAAAAAGGTGTCTGGCACTCAGCAGGCCTATGATGTTGTCAGCTCTCTGTCCCTATCACCTCTGCTCTGGAAGTACACTTCTCCCTCACTGCGGAAGTGTGTTTCCAGCCCTTCTGACAAACTGATGGTTTAAGATACCCGACAGACACAACCTCTTCAGTCAGAGTGATCTCCGACAAAGAAAGTGGACAATGATGTTGCCAAGGTGCTGGGGCACTCTGGGGGGCAGCCTCTGAGTCTGGAGATGCTCTCCCAGAGAGTAAAGGGCTTCGGGCGAAGAACAAGACTGCAGAAGGAGTGAGAAGCTGGAGCAACCGGGGTCCTCAAAATGTGCCACAGGAAGTCGCAGCTTCTCCACTGCCAGGCTGTGTGACGTTGGCCAAGTCTCTTAATGTCTCTGTCCTTACTGATCTCTGAAGCACAGGCAATGCGTAGGCGATTCTTGTCATTGGAGCCCTTCAGCAGAACCCATCGTACCCCGGGCTCATGGAACCACCTCCTCTTGCTCCTGTGAGGATGGGCTTGGTGGTCCCAAGCACCAAATGCAACAAATCCACAACCCTGGAACCTGGCTCCCCAGAAGCATGCCTGAAAAGACTCAGCAGAGGCCTGGGGACAAGCAGATGTGTCCAGAGGCCCATGGTCCGAGGCCAAGTGACAGGAACAGGCCAGGGGGGCAGAGAGCAGCAGGCAGGGAGTCCTCTGAACACCCAGCAACGCAGAACATGAGGTGGCTGGAATGTTCCAGATGCTGCCTGCAAGAGTGGCGGCGACCCTGGACAGCCTGCCACTCAGCCAGAGACAGCTTCCGAAGGTCTTGGGAGGAGCGAGGGTACCTGGAAACAGGGGCTCTTGAGGCCAGGCTCCGCAACTGCTCAGCTTGAGCCTTCTGGTACCCAGCAGGAGGAAGCCTGCGCGGGGACTGGGAGGGTAGGACAAACAGCAGAGAGCCTCTGTCTCATATTCTCAGTGCTGGTGGGAGTGTGGAGTGTCAGAAACACTAAGTGAGGGCAGAAGAGACAATAAAGGTAAGTGTTGGGAGGGAGGGAGAAGAAAGCAAGAGAGAAGGGAGACTGTTCATCTCAGAGGAGAATTAAATCACAAACTTTGCAGAAAAGAAATGAATAGACTTAGAATGTCTAATATGAAGTGAAGACACAATCTCAGAAAGAAAAAACACAGTTAAGCGCATGTGTGTGGTATGTATGTGTGGTGCGGTATAGCACACAGCATGACTGCATGTGTGCGTGGGTGCGGTATAGCACACAGAAGGAGACCAAGGGGGCTTTACACTGGGGCATGAGGAAGGACTGAGCGCAGGTGACAGACAACAGCTAGAGGGTAGAAAGCTAGAAAGCTAATTTCTTTCTAGATTTAACTCTTCACGGTTTTTTCTTTTGTTGTTGTTTGGTTGATTTTTTTTGGGGGTGGGTGGGTGGGGGGGTGGGTAAGTGCACAAAAACATATTTGATAGTGAAAATGTAAAATCCAACGTGAAGGCCCATAGTTTCTCATTGCAAATGGCCACTCTAACTGCATTGGGTTGTGAGGTCTTTCTGTGTAATTTTTTTATTTTTGGCAACTTCTTTCCTTTCCTTCCCTTTGTTTGTTTATTAGATACTGGGTGGTGCAGAGGGAGGAAGTGTCTTCTTTCCCTCCATCCCTTCAATTTCAGGTCCCAGAGCTCTGAGTGTGAGCCCCTCGACCCCACCCGCCTCCACCCCGGCTAGAGTCCCCTGCCGTGGTTCCCAGCAGACATGGCTAATCAGTCCAGGTGCTCTTTGCCTCTAAACCACCCTCCTGTGCTTTCGGCGCCTTCATTAGGAAGCAGAACGCAGTAGTATGCAGAGCTGGAGCCGTTGATGACATGATGGCTGGGATGTGGCTTGTGTCCAGACTGCCGCCTGGAAATGGATATATTCTATGAGAGGTCTCAGGGATGAGGTGAAGGGATCTGGACTTGGCTGAGGGAGAGAGGTTATACGTGAGCAAGGACAAAGGCCAGGACATGGTAAGCTAGAGTCATGTCCTATCTCCCTGCCTAAGTCTTTATATAGTGTTATCTAAAAGTAACTGTGACTGGGTAACATATACGTTTGGACCCTAAAGGGTCTCAGTCCCTGCTCCTGACGTTTGGAGACCCCTGGAGTCTCTGGCCTGGGCAGACTGTCTTTGAGAATGCTTCATTGTGTGGCTGGTGGCTGGCTCCCTAATGGCTTCAGGACGGGGCTGGTTCCCCGAGGAAGCACAGCCCAACACGCTCTTTTTCTCTCCTGTGGCTGGTGTGTGTGTGTGTCCCTCTGCAGGCACCTTCGGTTCTCATCTAAGCGCCTTCCTCCTTGCCTTTCCCAGTCAGCCCTCCAGCCTTTCCATGGTGGACTTCTGCTCACTTGTGAGAAGCGCTCTAGGATAACACTGCCCTTGTGACAGTGGAGTTGCCCCCCATTGCATTCTGGGCGGGGAATCCCTGTGTCTGGATTTGTGGCTCAGTTTATCTTTGTTTGTCTGGATCCTTCACCGACCCTAGACAGGAGTCTCACATAGCCCAGGCTGTCCTTGAGCTCTCCATATGGGTGAGGTTGACCCCGAACTCACGATCCTATTGTTTCTGCCACCCACATACTGGGATTACGGGAATGCACCACAAGGCAAGGCCTGATCAAAGGAAGCTCCGATGCTGTGGCTGAGAATCCTGCACCCAAGGTGACTTTCCCTCACAAATATAGTGCTGGCATCAATTATTCAGTCTGATGAGCACTTCAGAAAGCGCTCAGGGACCATGGGCCAGGCTCTTCGCTGTTGTCCCCTCCCAGGCCATCAAACCAGCACCTGGCAGAGAAACCGAGAGATGGGCATCTGGGTGGGCTGGAGAGAGGAGCACTACAGGATCTGGTGACTCCAGGACCCTTGCAAAGGGTTTTAGGCTCCTCAGAAAGAGCCGTCACTCATCACAGGGCCTTTGATTCCTCCCTGACAGTTGCTGGTGGATTGATTTGGTATTGTGCATAATTCATGAGCTTCCAGCAGCTGGGAATTCTGAGCAGATCTTTGCCACAATATGGGCAAAACTGGGCTAGAGAGGGAAACATGGTGTACGAGTCTTTTGGTTATCCATGCCCTGTCTTCTTGTTATGTCTTTAGGATGTAGTTTTCAAGAAGGTGTGGGGGCTGGGTGTGGTGGCACACTGCTTTAATCCTAGCACTCGGGAGGCAGAGGCAGATGGGTCTTTGTGGGTTTGAGGCCGGCCTGGTCTACAAAGTGAGTCTAGGACAGCCAGGGTGACACTAGAGAAACCCTGTCTTTAGAAACCAAAAAGAAGGAGGAAGAGGGGGAGGAGGAGGAGGAGGAGTAGCAGCAGCTTGGAGAATATGGCTCATTCTCAGGTTGGTGGGGACACTATCCTGTTATCTCTTTAAGTTAGAGCACACCCTCCAGAGGACTGCCAAGGGACCCCTCAGGCTGCCCCAGCACACACAGCTGGCTGGGATCCCTGGAGCAGGCGGCTGGCTCTGCAGCCTGCGTCCCACTCTCCCCCATAAGAACAAGGCTATCGGTTGGCCAATAGCACAGTGGGTAAAGTGCTTTCTATGCAACCTGAGGGCCTGAGTTTACATTACATTCCCAGCACCCATGAACAAGCCAGGCTTAGGGGTAAAACTCTGTAATTCTATTGCTGGGCGTGAGGTGGGGAGATGGCTCAATGGCTAGCTAGTGACATTTAATGAAAGACTTTGTCTCAAAAACCAAAGGCTGGCAAGATGGCTTAGCTTGCCTGATGACCTGCATCCATGCCCAGGAACCATATGGTGAAAAGAGTCGACTCCCACAAGTTGCCCTCTAACCTGTGTACATGCATTATGGCATACACCTCGCTGTCTGTCTCTGTGTCTCTCATAACATTAAAAAAAAATAGCCTAAAATAAGATAGAGAGAGAATCAACTAAGCAAGGTATGTCAATGTCAGCCTCTGGCCTCCTCACACCACAGGCACAGGTGCAAGTATGTGCAGTCAACATGAATGCAACACACACACACATGCGTGCGCACACACATACATGCATGTACACACACGCACACACATGAGCATATGCACGCACGCACGCACATGCATGCATGCACATACATGCACACACATACATGTACACACATGCACACACGCCCACAAATACATGTGTACACACACATGCGCACGTGTGCACACATGCACACACATGCGTGTACACACATGCACGCACACACATACATGCATGCACACACATGCACATATGCATGCACACACATACATGCACACACACGTGTACACACATACACGTGCACACACACATACACACCATTGAGGGCCTCAGAAAACATGCTTCTTTTCATGTAAGATCGAGTCCTGGTTTGCCTATCAGAGGCAATAGTCATTTGGGCCTAGGGTCCTCATCTGGCTTGGCTCCCTGGGGCTGAGGGTTGTCTGTCTTGGAGTTTAGCTTTAGGCAGGGCTTTGGAACCAACTGCAGACTCTGGCTACAGCATGGAGCAGGATCCATGCTAAACCAAGAAACACAAAGTGCATTTGCCAGTGATGTCATTGACAGGTGCTGCCTTGGTGCCCTGAAATCAGGCTCCCGAGCCCAGCAAACAGCAGAACCACTGAAAGGAGATGCAGCTGCCATCCCCTCCCCTCTCTCTCCCTCCACTGCTTATTGTTTTTTTTTTGTTTTCTGGTTTTTTTTTTTTTTTTTTTTTTTTTTTTTACTTCTGCAGTCTTGCTATGTTGCCTAGGCTGGCCTTGAACTCTGGGGCTCAAATGAGCCTTCTGCCTCCCAAGTAACTGGCCCTAGAGGACGTGGGACAGCAGCCATCCTACAGACTAAAAGAACCGTACCTGTCCCTAGTGGGCCCCCAAAGAGGCCCAGGAGGCCACCGCCTGCCTAGAGACATGTGCTGGGGTTGTGTGTGTCTGGGGCTGGGGTGGGGGTGGGGACATTGCCTCCTGAATTTCTGACTGGGTCTTAGCCAGAGGTATTTTTCAAATAATTACGTTATTCTTTTTTTCCTCCATTTCTGTTATGGTTGAGAACATTGATTTTTTTTTTCTCTCATAGTATAGATTTTTTTTTTTCAAACTGCAAAAGTAATACATACATCAATGTTTTATTGTTCTTCATGCTTTTCTGTATTTAAGATTTTTTTCAATGTTAAAAAAACGCATATGTGAGCCGGGCAGTAGTGATACACATCTTAGTCCATCACTCAGAGACAGAGGCAGGCAGATCAGATCACTGAGTTCGAGGCCAGCCTGGTCTACAGAGCAAGTTCCAGGACAGCCAGGGCTACACAGAGAAACTCTGTCTCAGAAAAAAATAAGTTGTGTGTGTGTGTCTGTCTGTGTGTGTGTCTGTGTTTCAAGCCCCCTAAAGTGGAAAACAGAGAGGCTGAAAGTGGGGCTGGCGTGATTACCCGGTGCCTGCTGCTCTTGCAGAGGACCAGAGTTCAGCTCCCAGCCCCTAAGTCAGGTCGATCACAACTGCCTGTAACTGCTGCTTTAGGAGATCTAATACCGTCTTCTGGCCTCCATGGACAACTGTATGTATATGCCCCTCCCACTCCACACAAATGAAAATAAACTTTTAAAAAGGAAGAAAAAAAGCCAGAAGGCTGGCATGGTTGTGCATCCCTTGAGTCCTAGCAAACAGAAGCTAGGAAGAGAGAAGCAGCAAGTGGGTCTCTGTGAGTTCCAGGCCAGCCTGCACTGCATTGCAAGTTCCAGGCCAGCCTGCACTGCATTGCAAGTTCCAGGCCAGCCTGTGCTACATTGCAAGTTCCAGGCCAGCCTGCGCTACATTGCAAGTTCCAGGCCAGCCTGCGCTACATTGCAAGTTCCAGGCCAGCCTGTGCTACATTGCAAGTTCCAGGCCAGCCTGGGCTACATTGCAAGTTCCAGGCCAGCCTGGGCTACATAGTGAGGCCCTGCCTCAAGCAAAAGAACAACAGCAAAAGGCCAAAACAAACAAACAAACAAACAAACAAATAAAATCTGCCTCCCCCAATCCCTGCATTCAAATATCAGTTCATAAGGCTTGTCTTCTAGGACCATGGCAGTATGAGCAGGGACCTCCTTACCTGAGCCAGCTGGGTTTTCTATTGTGGTAAAACCATGTAACTTATTTGCTGTTGTTTGTTTGTTGTTATTGAGACAGGGTTTCTCTGTGTAGTCTTGTCTGTCCTGGACTTGATTTGTATGTAGACCAGGCTGGCCTCGACTTCACAGAGACCTGCCCGCCTCTGCTTCCTGAGCGCTGGATTAAAGGTGCGCACCACCACACCTGGCCTTATTTGCTTTTTTGAGATGAGAGCTCATGTAGACTAGGCAGCCCTGAACGCCTGTTTTCCTACCTCTATTCCCAAGTGCTGGGATTATAGGTATACACCACCGAACTAAGTGAGAAGCTGCATTTAAACCATATTTCCATGACATTAAGCATATGCACACCACTGTCACCACCTTGGTCTCCAGAACGTTCTCACTTTCCCGTTACTCATTAACTCCACTTCCCACTCCTCAGCCCCTGGGAGAAGGAATGAATGGGGTTGGAGACTCCGCACTGTTTGGCCCTTGGGAATTAACTGAAGGTATCAGCGTGGCAACAGTTGTAAAGTAAGGTAGACAGGCGAGTCCCACAGCCAAGCTGCTCGAGTCAGGGAGAAATGAAAGGGGATGAAAACAGGAGCACACGGGGCTGGAGAGATGGCTCAGAGGTTAAAAGCACTATCTGTTCTTCCAAAGGTCCTGAGTTCAATTCCCAGCAACCACGTTTGTTCACCACCATCTTCTGTTATGCATTTATACAGTACAGGTACTGTATAAATAATAAATAAATCTTTAAAAACAAGACAAAACAGAAGTGCACCACAATTAGGAACAGGAAGACTGCAGCCTTGTGCGAGATACGCTTCTCCCTAGTTACAATTTAAATCACACTCAACAGGTTTTCCTCTTTTTATTTGACAAGCTGATTCAAAAATGAAAGGAGAGCCAAAAAAGACCCCAAGCCTGCTCCCACCACGCCACCACACTCAGACCTGCTGCCAGGCTAGTGTCACAAGGACTTTGAGTGACTGGAGGGGAAGGCGAACTGACCCACAGAACTGGCAGTAAAATCCAGACACCCTCCCGGCGACCCAGCGGACCACTGGCCCCACTGCCTATGACGGGGCGCCTGGGGGGCAGGTCATCCCTAAACTTTCCTCATAGATAAATGCAGCTGACTGTGGAAGGGCTGGAGGGCGTGAAAGCCACAGAGGAAACCGATTAGAAGAAACAGCTCGGAGGAGGTGAAGGTGTCTGAAGTGAGACAGCCAGTGCTAGCCACAGTAGACAAAATGAGCGCGTTGGGGCTGCGGTGAGGATTGTCCGTCAAAAGAGCCCAGAGCACAACACAGCACGGGATGGGAGAGACTGGAGCAGAGTCTCCCGAGGGTCCACATGGTTCCTCAGAGAGCACCCAGGAAGAGATCCAGGTGGGAGCTGGCCTGGAGAAAGGAATCAAGGAAAAGGCAAGTGGCAAGAGAGGGCCCACGGAGAGAGCCACAGAAACCCCGGGGGACCATCCAGGGAGAGAGAGCCCACGGAGAGAGCCACA
>OU015750.1:6181000-6191387 GCA_907169655.1 Acomys percivali | reverse complement strand
GTGTGTGTGTGTGTGTGTGTGTGTGTGTGTGTGTGTGTGTGTGTGTGCACGCCCATGTGTGCACTGTGCTTGTGTGTCACAAAGGAGGGCAGAAGAAGGCATTGGTTCTCCTGTATCTGGATTTATATGTGACTGTGAGCTGCCTGCTATGGATGCTGGAAACCAAACTCAGGTCCTCTGTTGAAGCAGTGATGCTCTTAAACACTGAACCATCTCTTCAGCCCCTCCATTTAAAAACAAACAAGCAAAAAAACCAGCATAGTTTGTACCCTAGGCTGGCCTTGAACTTGCAATGTAGCTGATGATGACCTTGAACTTCTAGTCCTACCTCCACCTCCTGAGCGCTGGGATGGGACTCAGGGCTTTGTATGTCAGGCAAGCACTCAGCTGAGACAACTGCCAGACAATCCCCTTTTTAAAAAATGAAAGACATCCTATATGCTGGGAGGGCCTGCCGCAAAGCAGCAGCATTCATCTGGGGTGCTGTGCTTATGAGATATTTTTATTTCTTCTTTGTGTTATTCTTTATTTCTTGCTTTTGAAAATAGTGAACATGTATTATTTATGCAATAATTTTTCAAAAGAACTTATTAAAAGAACTTTACAGCACATTTTATTGCTTGGGCATTCTCTAGGGAATACCACAGACGGTTCCCACAACTGACGGGCTCTCATTTGTAAGCAAGGCGAATTGCTTCCAGTCGGCTTAAGCAGAAAATGAAGTCGCCAGCCAGGTGTTGGACTTCTGGGATCTTCAGAGGCCAGAGGCCCCAGCTGTGAGTGTG
Organism: Acomys percivali; assembly: GCA_907169655.1. Lineage (NCBI taxonomy): Eukaryota > Metazoa > Chordata > Mammalia > Rodentia > Muridae > Acomys > Acomys percivali. The sequence continues at coordinate 6,190,602 of OU015750.1, read as the reverse complement.
GAGACAGGAGGAAGGATGCACAACAGAGCTGGGTCAGTGAGGACGCTGGGCCATTGTCACTAGCACTGGTCAGAACTGCCATGGTCCAGGGCATCATCGCAGCTGGCCTTGATCATGCCCCCATGAGTAGGCCAACTCCCACTGTGCTTGCTCCTGTCCACTAGCCTCTGGTGCAAGTCTAGACCATGCTTCTGGGGCACCAGCAGGTCAGGAGTGTATGTTTGCTCTGGACGGTTGTGACGGGGAAGGGAGGCTGTGCCTACAAAGTAAGATCCTGTGTCTAGAATAAAAGCAAAATGAAATCAGAGATGGAGGGTGGTGGTGGAGACACCAGGGCACAGCCCAGTTAGAGCGGCCTTTGTCTGCCGGGTCAGTTCTGTGGTCCACACACTTATTAGCTGCTGCCCTGTCTCCAGGGGAAGACGCAGACAACCCCCTCCAGCTGTCTCATTGGCATCTAAGTCCCCTCTTCTTCAATCTGTGTGTGCATGGTTCTGGTTCTGCCCAGATGACCTGGCAGACCGACCCCCTTGCACGCCTGGCTCCCCAAACTCCTGTCTCAGACTTGCTGCATGGAGTCTGGCTGGGGTGGAACAAGGCTCTTTCCTTCTCTGTGGAGCATCCTGAGAGGCTCAACAGCCAGGGCGCGGGAAGCTGGAGAGGAGCGGCCACCTCAGGGAAGGGAGAAGGCCCTGGGTCCCTGGCTGCCCCTGCTCCTAGCCATATTTCAGCTTGTGCATGTTTGGCCATGTTCCCAGCTCAGATAGTTTGTTACTTGTTCCTTCTTTGACCTGGTGGACTTCTTTTTATCTTCTCTTCTCTTCTCTTATCTTATCTTATCTTATCTTATCTTATTTATTTATTTTTTAAAGACAGGCTTTTCTCTGTGTAGCCTTGACTGTCCTGGACTCACTTTGTAGACCAGGCTGGCCTTGAACTCACAGCGATCCGCCTGACTCTGCCTCCCGAGTGCTGGGATTAAAGGCGTGCGCCACCACAGCCGCCCCTCCTTAGTAGACTTCTTATCCTCAGGGGCCAGAGGCATGGCTACTCAGAGCTGGCTCTCACCTTCTGAAGTGGAGACAGGGCTCCTCTCTGGCCCTGAGCTAGCGGCCAGCCTCCATCTCCCAGTTCAACCCTGCTATTGCCCTCCTTCTGGGCTCCGATCACCTACTGATTCTTCACACCACCGGATGCAGCAGGAGAGATGAAGGTGACGCCTGCACCTTTCTTCCTCGTCACAGGAAAATCCACCAGAAATTCCACACAGGACTTACAGAGGAAGCTAACAGCTTCACAGAAGAGGCCCAGCTTTGGGAGGGTGGGGAGGGGAGGGTATTTTTAGCTGAAAACTTTTACCAGAAGAAAGGCCTCGCCAGTCCCAAGAAGGATGGGCGTCATTTGGCTGTCATCTCTCGTGCTCCAGGTTCCTCCAAAAGCGGGAGAAAGCCTGAGATGGCTTGAAAAGCCATCCTCTGCCTGCACCCGCCCACCTGCCGCAGCAGCTCCCGAGCTGTTGGGAACATGAGAAAGTCATGGATGCTGGCAGATCTGCAGTCTGCCTTCTGCTAGCCCCAGTGTAAAGGACATTTTGCTTCAACAGCTGTCCAGAGAGGGCCAGTGCCACTTCCCATCCCTACTCTAGTCACTTTCACAGGGGCATGGGACCTGTTGGGTCCTGTGTTTCCCTTGGAGTTTTCTTTTGTTTTGTAGCCCAGGCTAGCCTTGAACTCCATGTGTCTCCCAAGCTGAACTCTGATCCTCCTGCACTTGGCCCGCTGATTCCCATGATGCAGGTCCACCCAGCTTCCCTTGCTTGGGTCCCACCTGTCCCCCACACTCATTTCAGATGTGACCCCACCCCCTGCCATCCCCCGGGGCAGGCCCTGTTTGATGGCTACAGAGCCACACGTTGTTTTTCCACACTCTATAGACTGTTAGTCCATTGGGCTGAGGGACACATGCAGCTCTGGTGCAGGGTCTCTGTCCTATACACCGAGGCTTGTGACCTAGGGCACTTACCCAGGGTGAACCTTGCCTTCTCTCTGAGTTAAAGGAAAATGGTCTCATGTTGAGCATCTTGTGACGTCTGGGAGGGGCGATGGCGGTCCACCACGAACAGTCCTGTCCAGCCAGGAAGAGCCAGTGCTGATCTTTCTGCAGCCTGAGTGAGGCCATGGGCAGGGAGTTGGGCCCGGCTCACCGTGGACCCTGAGAAGATCCCCTGCTCTTGGATTTATGCATTAACCCTGTGTGATCACACAGCTGGCCTGTACCCGGCTCCCTACTGCTCTGAGACAAAGTGGCCATCCTGGAGAGGCTCAGGGGGACGGGCACTGTCCCAGGGGCCTTCCCGGGCTGCTCCTGCTCTTATGCTCAGATGTGTTGTTCTTTGTCTGTTTTGACATGGTGAGGTTTTTATTTCTCAGGGGCCGGAGGCGAGGGGTCCTCTGCAGATGCCACAGTGTTGAGTGAAGACTGGGTCTGGCTGCTCTGCCTGTCTCTGGGCCCTGGAATAATGCCCCACCCTTCCATCCCAATTTCCCAGTCTCCAGAACCATGACAAACATGAGCTCCCACCCATGTGAACCCCCTGATTTGTGGCTTGTGGTGCTGTATAGGTGTAGATAAGGCAAAATCACCTGCTTTCTGGGGGAGCCAGGTCAGCAACCCCACTTCACTCCCCAGGCTCTCAGCACCATGGACAGTACCCATTACCACACTGCTATTACGCATTCAGCTCAGCCTACCCAGTGGCCAGGCTGGAAGACCAGAAGATGAATTTACAATTGGGGAAGGGGGGTGAGAAACCAGAGGCCAGAGCAGCATGAGATGGGCCCCCAAGTCAGGCATCTACCTCCATGTTTAGCTTCTGGCAGCCCCTGGGACCCATCCATCCACAGCCCGAGGCATGACAGACAGGGAGGCAGTGGCTTACAGGGGAGGTGATGTCATGGTCCCACGTGAGGTTTCTGATGGTCTAACTCACTTTGGAGATATTTCTGGAGCCATTCGCTGTGAGCTGAAATGCCAGCTTCTTGCCTGGTACTCACGCTGATGTCACCATCCATCCAAGTTCATGGGTGGCAGGGTGATGACGGTGCCTGCCTCACACTCCCCTCCCCCATGCACACCCACATGAATTGAGGCTTGGAGAGTGTTGGGAGGAAGGTCAGTATGTCTTCACTATTTGATGGCAGGAAGTGAGGATGGGGGAGGGAAAGGCTAAGTGCCCAGTGGGGAGAAGAGCATAAACTGAGTCACATTCATGAGAGCGACAGCTTGGGAGGTGACACTGGGGTGGATGGGAGGGTGACTAGTGTGACTTGGCCCTGTGTCTCATTTGACTTATCCTGTCTCCCGTTCACTCAGTTAAGAGGCTCAGAAGGCACCCTGCCATGCCAGGGAAGGGGACAGTGGGCACTTGCTGCCCTTGTCCCATGCCTGACCTGTGCTGTGAGCTATGAAGGCACTGACCCTTTGTTCCTAGCCAGCCAGATCCTGGACTTCCACTGATATTACCATGCTAGGTGTTTTAGCAGGCTATTGGCAGGAGGGGTGAGTACATTTTGTGTGGAGGGAGCAGGGCAAGCCATCTGGGGAGAAAGGGCCAACTGTGAGGACGTAAAGTGCGTCCACTGGTTAGCATGAATGGTAGCCCCTGCTCTTCCTCATCCAGGGGCTGGGAGGAGTGATTCATGGCTACTGAAGAAAGGAGGAAATCGGAGGAGCAAAGATACAGCTTGCGTGCTCTACCACTGTAGCTTCCTGCTGCTCCCTTTCAGCCCTCTACCTCTGGAGGGAGGTGACACCAAGCTGTGAGGACACTCCAGGAGCCCAGGGTGGGCAGGACAGACAACTCCTCTGGTGAGGAGCCCAGGCTTCCTGCCAGTATCCATATAGGTGTGTCATTTGAAAGGGGACAGGCTTGGAGTAGCCTGAGTGCCCTGGCAAGGAGTAGTGACTTCCTGAGGGACTCAGAGGCAGACCCATCAGCTAAGCTGTCTGTCCCCTACCTCCAGTGGCACACGAAGATGTCTAGTTAAACTTGGACAGGAGTACAGCTGAGCTTGAGTTCACACTGACCCTTCCAAGAACAAAATTGCTAGCGGGTTAATTAAAAAGCAGTGTGGGGCTGGGCAGTGGTGGTGCACGCCTTTAATCCCAGCCCTTGGGAGGCAGAGGCAGGTGGAGCTCTGTGAGTTCTAGGCCGGCCTGGTCTACAGAGTGAGTTCAAAGACAGCCAAGGCTACACAGAGAGACCCTGTCTTGCCGGGTGGGGGCCGCGGTGGGGAGAAGCCAAGTGGGCCTGGGGAGATGGTTCAGGCTTGCTGAGGGAGCCTGATGACCTGAAGTCAAGCCCCAGAGGCCATGTAAGGAAGCTGGATGGAGTAACCCTGCCTGTAATCCCAGCACTTCTACAGCGAGAGAGGGTGAGGGGCCGTGGAGACACAAGAATCAGTCAGAAGCTTGATTATGCAGCACGGTGGCTGAAATAAGAGAGACCCAACCCAAGAATGCCTTTCTGTGACCTCCCTGTGAACCCACAGCCACTGGAGAGCAGGTGCAAGTGCGCGCGCGCACACACACACACACTCACAGAGACACAAACACATATACAGACATATACACACACAGAGACTCAAAGACACACACACAGACACACACACAGAAACATACACATAGACACAAACACACACATACACACGGACAAATACACACATAGAGACACACACACACAGAGATGCAAACACAAACACACAGAAACATATACATAGACACAAACACACACATACACACACATACGCACGCAAAGACATACATACACATATACATACAGAGAGACAGAAACATGCATATAGACACAAACACACACATATACACACAGACACACACACATACACACACACAAAGACACACATACACATACAGAGACAGAAACATACACATAAACACAAACACACACATACATATACATGTATACAATCAATCAATATTCCTTCAAAGACGTGTCAAAGTTTTATTTACACAAAATGGAGTGGCCTTGTGGGTAAGACTTGGCTTCCCTGAGACTCATCTCCCGATTGCCAGGCTCAGGTTGTGCACAGGCCGAGATGAAGGAAGAGCCTTTGCAGGCTGCTCTGTGCAGACAGAACCTGTGCAAGCTGGGGAAGAGAACCCGTGGCCTGCCTGGGGCTGAAATTTAAAGCTGTTGCTCGTGGCTTGATGGCTTAATCAGTGATCGATACTTGTCACGGAGAAGGAGTTACAGGCGAGATGAGTCAAGATAAAAAATGGCACAGAGGGCCAGGGAGCCCTGGGAGGAGAGATGAGAAAGCCACTGCTCTGCTGTCCAGCGTCAGCCCTGGCACAGAAGACAAACTTCAAAGCGAAGACAGGAAGCCATGGGCTGGCTGCTGCTTAAAGCCCAGGATCACGAAGCTGCTTTCTCGCCATAAGGCAGAGCTATGCTAATTAATTGCCTTTCCTGACTAAAGATGGATGCAATAACCTTTAGCCGTGTGAAACAGCAGCAGCAACCAAACTAATGTGGTCTGGATCCGGGTTGGCAGAATTGAGGTGTTAGTGACTGCGGGGAGCCCCGACACAGTCCCATACCCCAGAACAGAAAGCCACCCAACCAGCAAGCAAGCAAACAAAGAAAACCCCCAGTTAGTTAGCACTCTCCTCAATCCTCCACAAGGTGACCCAGGGAAGCAGAAAGGGAGCCTAGGGTGGAGCAGTTTAAAGCTAACAGCCATTGGGTGCCCTGTGCCCTTGGGATCAAGCTGGCTGTGAGCGGCAAGAACACCAAAGCAGTGGCTTACAGGTGACATCTCAGTTCTGCTCCACGCATGGAACTTTGGCCTCAAGGTCCAGGATGGCTGCTTAAGCACCAGTTATCACGTCTACATTTTTGTTATGGGGGGGGGGGGAGGAGAAGAGGGGAAAAAAAGCCTCCCTCTGGTAACTGCTCCACTAAGGGCACCTCAACAGTCATACCTCAGTCACTCTTTCTTTCTATAAAGGAGCTGGAATGAGGGGTTTTTATCTTAGGGGTTCTCTGAGAAAGGGAGAATGGAAGTCTGGATCCTGGGAAAGGATGTGGGTTGAGCCTACGTCATCATATCCTGAGGTTCAAGTACCTCAGCCCAAAGCTGCTAGTTCAAAACCAGACCCTGGCTGTGAATGTGGTCCTGTGGCAGACAGGAGGCTGACGCCAGGGAGCACGGAAAATGTAATGACACGGGATGTCGAAAGAGTAAGGATTAGTCATGCAAATTTTGACATTTAAGTCTTGAGGCTGTGCTGGGTAAAGCCAGAAAACTTTTCCAGACAGCACAAACTTAACAATGGCTCCTTTGGCTGCCTGTGTCGCCTGACGTCCCTGAGCTTCCAGTTTTGGGGATCTCATCTGGAGCCTGGGGTCCCAGGAAGAGCCAGGCAGACTCTGAGCAAAGCCAAAGGTCAGTGCTAAGGAAGCCAGGCAAGGAGGCCATGTTAGGGTTGGCCAGGCGTAAGGGCAAAAGATGCAAAGCAAGACGGGGCTTAGCTCAGGGCTCCTCAGACCGGTGGCTGGTGACCTCAGGTTGGGACTTCATTCGGAGCTGTGATAAATTTGGCAACAGTAAAAGGCTCCTAAAATAACCAGGAGCAGAAATTAACCAAACCTCAAACATGTTGTGAGTCTGAGGCTTTGCTGGCAGCACTTACCTGGGCTGCATCTCCCAGTGTCGTGTCACCACAGCTGTGGATCAGAACACGAGCGTCCGATTACACCACGCAACACCAAGAAACGCTGCCCCAGTCACCTCAGCTCAGAGGCCGATCTCTTCTATTTACAAGCTGCGCACGTCACTACACAGGCAAAGGTTGTTGCTCCTAGAGAAACATAGTTGTTTAATAAGCAAAAAGCGAAGACTTTAAGCATTTTCCTACGATTGCTCCTCGGTAGGTAAATATCAAATTACTAAGCATTTGAATTACATTGCACTGATGTTCAGGTTTTTTTAAATTGCTGTTTGAGTTTCTGACTTCAGCTTCATTTATAAAAATTACTAACTAGGGGTCCTAGAAAGGCGGCTGAGCAGTGTGGGCACACACTGCTCTTGCAGAAGATGAAAGTTCCAATCCTAGCCCACAGGCAGCTCACAACTGCTGTAACTGCAGCTCCAGGGATTCAGTTCCTAGCCTCCTAAGGTACCTGCACTCACATGCCAAAAGCCACATAAGATGCATGCTGATGCACATAATTAAAATTAAAAACTAAAGCCAAAAATCAAGTCATTAAGCTGGGCGTGGTGGCGCATACCTTTAATCCCAGCACTTGGGAGGCAGAGGCAGGCGGATCGTTGTGAGTTCGAGGCCAGCCTGGTCTACAAAGCGAGTCCAGGACAGCCAAGGCTACACAGAGAAACCCTGTCTTGAAAAATACCAAACCAATGAAACAAACAAACAAACAAAAAACCCAAGTCATTAAACGAATGTTGGCTTAGGATTAGGCTGGGATTTTCAATAATTTCTACAATGATCCTAAACAAAGTCCTTTGTACTCGGTGTTTGTGTGCAGCAGTGCTCTTAGCACCCTCTGTTAAGTAACCCCAGACTTTACTTGAGCCCCCCTCCCCCACCCCACAGATGTGCATGTAAGTCAGGCGTTGTTATATGTCTTCCCTGTTGCTCTTCCTCTCTTTGAGACAGGGTCTCTCTGTAAACCCAGAGCTTACTAACACCAGTGAGGCTCAGCCGTTCTGCCTCTGCCTCCCGAGTGCTGGGATCATAGCTGCCCATGGCTGCACTCAGCTTTTCTATGTGGGTGCAGAGGCTCTGATCTCATGTCTTCACGCTTGTGGGGCACGTTACCTGTTGAGCCATCTCGAGGTCTCTCCTCCATCCTTTCTCCCTGTTTTCTGTTTGAAACGTGCACACACAGGGCACAGAGCTCCTTCTGACTGCTTACCCCTCCTGCCCCACCGCCTTCTGCTGAAGAGCGCTGCTCAGGCTGTGTCTGCAGATGGAGTCTCACTGTGTGTCTCATCCAGATTAGCCTGTGGTTAGGAATCTGAGGGGGTGGCTGGGGGTGAGGTGGGGTGGGGTGTGGTGGGATGGGAGAGGGGAGACCTATTGAGTGAGGGGCCCTCCTCACCTCCAGCAGCGGGGCTCACAGCACCTCTGTGATGACCTGGGCCTCTGGGTGGGCAGGCATTGGCTGGTTGTCTTCACAGTGACGTCCTCAGTTCTTCCTTGCAGGTCATCACAGTCACTAAGGCTGGGCCACACTCAGAGGGTGAAGAATTGCCACCAAACCTTGGGGTTCTAACCTAGTTCTTTCATGACTGAAGCAGTTTGAGGTACCTGAAAGCAGGCGTGCTGGGGCCCACAGGACCCCTGGGAACAGATTAAAGAACTGAAGGAGTCTTGCAGGAGCCACCGGGGAAGGCTGAGGGGAAAGACTTGCCTGTAGCTGTGGGAGATCTGGCCATGTAGTCACCTAAGGCAGAAAAGTAGATCCACCCAGAGAGCCCCATGTTATCCTGAGACTCTGCAGAGGCTGAAGCATCTCCAGCTGTCCATGGAGCAGTGGGCGGAGTCTAAGGAGTCTCCAGCTGTCCAAGGAGCAGTGGGTGGAGTCTAAGGAGTCTCCAGCTGTCCAAGGAGCAGTGGGCGGAGTCTAAGGAGTCTACAGCTGTCCATGGAGCAGTGGGCAGAGTCTGAGGAGTCTGTGACTGTCTACAGGGCAGCAGTGGGAGGAGTCTGAGGAGTCTGTGGCTGTCTACAGGGCAGCAGTGGGAGGAGGTATGCCCGAAAGACAGATCTGTGCTTAAAGCCAAGTTAAAAGAGCTGTTAGTACAAAGAAGACATAATTTGCTCGGTTGGAAAACAAACCACTTCTTCCTTCATTCTCAGGCTCTCCAGACGTGTGTGTGTGTGTGTGTGTGTGTGTGTGTGTGTGTGTGTGTGTGTGTATGTATGTATGTATGTATGTATGTATGTATGTCCTACAGATTACAAACAGGCCCTTCCATTAACTCCACATTTTATTTGTCTAGGATACAAGCCCTATCTAATAAGTATTCCTGGCCTCGAGACTGTCCCCTTTTCTGATATTGGGCCTGGTCATCATGTGGCAGACAGAGTGCTTGTGTCTTTCCAGCACTAAGTTCTGAGACTGCCAGGTAGGGGAGAGAGGTGTTGGCACTCCCTGCTTCTCTGTGGGTCTCAGGCATTCTAAGTGCACTTCATATGGAAAATGGACTCTAACAATCTATTCCTTACACTGTTGATGACGTCAGGACATGTCAGGACTGTTGGCAAGAGCTGACTGGGTGCTAGGAGAGGCTGTGGGGCTAAGCTAAGTGGTCCAGGCCAATGCCCTACCTAGTTCTGTCTGAGGTGGCCCTGAGGTAGGGACACTGTTAGAGAGCAGAGGTTAGTGTCACCCACCCACAGGGGGCTGAGGAAAATGTCACACCCACACAGGGGGCTGAGGACAGTGTCACCCACCCATTCACAGGGGGTTGAGGACAGTGTCACCACACACCCACAGGGGGCTGAGGACAGTGTCACCCACACACCCACAGGAGGATGAGGACAGTGTCACC
>OU015750.1:6159252-6180990 GCA_907169655.1 Acomys percivali | reverse complement strand
GGACAGTGTCACCCACACACCCACAGGAGGATGAGGACAGTGTCACCACACACCCACAGGGGGATGAGGACAGTGTCACCCACCCACCCACAGGAAGCTGAGGACAGTGTCACACCCACATCCACAGGGGGCTGAGGACAGTGTCACCCACACCCAAAGGGGGCTGAGGACAGTATCACCCACACCTACAGGAGGATGAGGACAGTGTCACCACACATCCACAGGGGGCTGAGGACAGTGTCACCCACACCCACAGGGGGCTGAGGGTGGTGTCTCGCACAACCCACTCAGAGTTCTCAGGCTATGGCCAGTAGCTGGCACCGTCTCCTCAATCGGTTCTTTTCTCTTGCACAGCCTTGCCCGGACCGTGGTTCCAGACGTTCCCAGAGCTGAGAGTGCAGCCACCTCTTGTCAGTGCCAGTGCTTTAGGTTGGGCATTTTCTTGAACTTTGCTCATTTGCAAACTGATGGAAAGAAAGAGGAAAAGGAGCAGACCAACTGTGGCCTTTCGGAGTCCTTAGCTGGACCAATTACCCTTTGGAAATGAAAGGCTGGTACAGAGTCAGACATCAAAAGGCCGTGGTGAAACAGAGCTGCCTCGGATCAAGGCAAGAGGAGGTGGCACTTGGCCGCCTGCAAGGCAGGTAGCGCCTAAGGGCGGTTGGCGGTCATGAAGATGATGGAGCCTTCCGGAACACGTGTGCTAATGAGAGTCAGTGGCTGAGGCTAGACCGCAGCATCTGAAGAGGATAAGCTCTGCCCTATGTGTGACTGCCACCAGCCTCGGGAAAGGACGATGTGGCTTCACCACCAGCACAGGCTGTATGTGCACGCCTTCTCTTCCATGGTGATCCGACACCTCGAAAATCATGAGAGGATCTGGCCTTGAACTTCCTCCCTCCATATTCCACGGTTATAGGCATGTGTCACTATGCCTGGCTTCTTTCATCTTTTTAAGATGTTTTGTTATTTTGTCAGTGTAATACGACAATAATGCATGAAAGGGCATCAGAGGAGTGCAGTGCTGCTGGGGTTAGTCTGCCACGTGGTCCCTATGCCTTCAGAACTAGCTTGTGGGGAGGAATGAGGAAGAGTTTGGAGCTGTGGCTTGAGCAGCCACTGAGGGCTGTAAGCAGAGCTCAAAGGGGAGAAAGATGCCAGGGGGGCTTGAAAGACCCAAATGCTGACGGAAGGCGTGTGAACAGTGAAGGCCAAGTTCGTGAGCTCTCAGATGGAAAGGAGTCCGCTAGGAATTAGTTTAGACCATTCAGTTACATTGCGGCAAAACACTTGTGTGTGTTTTGTGCATGGCCAGAGACTCTGTGGCAGGCGGTTTAAAGATGAAGGGACGTTAATTTAGTGGAAGATATCCAAGGCAGTCCAACACGTAGGCGGTAATATGCTTTTGTTTTGTTTTAATTTTTTTTTTTTTGAGACAGGGCTTCTTTGTGTAGTCTTGGCTGTCCTGGACTCGCTTTGTAGACCAGGCTGGCCTCGAACTCAATAAATAAATAAACTATACCAGCAGACATGTAGGTGTGTGCATGCATGTGTGAGCACACACATACATACACACAGAGTGTGGCACCCCAGGAGACTCTGAGTAGCCTGCTTGCATTGTACTGATGAGAATTTCAATGACCATGGAGAGGCTGAAGTATTGCAAGACTCCAGATATCTTGGGACATGCTGTGCCCTCTCGCTAGCTGTGTGTTGCCCTCCCCCGTACCCCACCTAAGAGTGAGTGAGCATTGGATAAGTCCTTCGAAATGTACAAACAGGTCTAGTTTCTAGGCAACCAGGGGGTGGGGTGCTGCCAGGGAGCACCTGTGGCCTGGAGCAGAGGTCCCCTACCCCTGCTTTGTTGAAGTTTCCCTCCTAATATCCCCACCACGGTATTTGGAAAGTGCCTTAATCTGTGGTTTTCTTTATTCTGATATAATAATAAAAACTGGCATCAGACTGTTGCCACATTGGAACATGGAATTTGAGGGAACCCAAATCTGTTCCTGCGACATCACCACTCGAATTTGGCTCAGAATAAAAACCACTCCATGTCCCCTTTAGGTGGGAGCTGCGGTTTTGTTGCCATGCCAGCCTCCTGGTGATACTGCAGCTGTTACATATATGGGGTCTCTCTGTACATTTCTTTGCAGTTTCCCGTGACTTATAAATTACTTCAAAAAATTAAATTTTTTTTTTTCAAATGCCATGGGAGACTCACCACACAAATCACAGTCACTAAATGGCAGAGATCCCAAGGGAAAGTGAAGCAAACACAGAGACTCAAGGAGACAGTGTCCCTGACGTCCACCCTATGGGATGGGAAAACGCAGGGCTGCCCTTCCGGCGACACATGCTGTGGAGTTAATGCCTGCTACGGGCTATGAGGGGACCCTCAGTGTACGAGGCCGGGCCTGGGGTTTAGGGTGTCAGTGTTGGAAATAAGATAGTAACAAACTCAAGAGAGTAATATGTGTGTGTGCGTGCGTGTGTGTGTGAAGCAGTTTTTAACACACATGTCTTCAGAAAGTGGTACCAGCACAGTGAAAAGACAAACAATAGCTACATGGTGATTTGAGACAAGATAGTTTTAAAGTTATCTGATTTATGAGATTCCTGTCGGCTTCCCATAAAGGTGTCGGGCCCTGTCTACCCTCTCAGAGGCCCCTTCTCACTGGCTTCGGATGGAGCTTTAGCTGATGAATAAGTGACTTGGGGCTGAGGGCTACCTGCTTATCTGGGGCTCTGACGAAGTCATACTGAAAATGTGAGTGTCTCACAGGCTCTCCAAGCATTTCTCCCTTTCTGCAGCTGGGAAGGCCTCCTGGCTCAGTTTGCACCATGCAAGTCAAGGAACTGTGTCCCCAAGTAACTGCCTGGTGCTGCCTGTCCACTGCTGCAGGGCTTTTTAGGGAGAAGGGTACGTCATCTTGAGGCTCCGTATTCTGACCTTTGCTGAGAGGAGCAGTGGTTTCATAGGACACAGTGTGACTTCCCTGTGTGTGATGTCACTTCCCTTCAACAGGCTTGCAGAGGTGCACACCCTGGAGCTCTAGCATTCCCCAGCTAGCAGAACCTGCCCTTCCTTCCTTTGTTTATTCGAATTACCTAATTTCCTCCAAGGGAACATACGTGTTCCTTTTGTAATTAAGGGAGAGCCTCTGACTAGGATGGGTGTGCCAAAGCCCTCAGTCAGCCTGGGTGATTGGTGCAGGCTGCGGGTGCTGCTGAGTTCTCTTGATGCCTTCCTGGGCTGGCTCAACAGCAGCTGCTCTCCTACACCCTCTCCTGTCCCGCTCAGCTGTGTCTCCATCCATCCCAGAAAAGCAGGCCACTCATGGATGAAGTCTGTGGCTGTCAGGATTCTCTTGTCCCTGAGCAGCAACGCCTTGTCTTCTGGCTGGAGTTCCTCCTTGGCCACTGGTCACCTCAAGGTTGTTGCCAAGGGAGACCTTGGTGTGTCTGTGAACCTGAAAGTTTAGCCCGCTAAGTAATAAGAAGGCATAGAAACTAGGATCTAAATTTTTTAAATCTATTCCTTTCTTTAGCTGTGCATACGTAGCATATGAATACAAGTATGTTCACACCTGCTCATGCACCTGCTCCTGCGCCTGCTCGTGCACCTGCGGACTCAGAGGCTGACAGGAAGCATCTTCCTCTCACTCTCTATTCTCCTCTTCTGCCTGCTCTCTCCATGTCTAGGTTTGTATTTATAACACTTAAAAAAAAATTTTATTTATTTATTTAGCATACAGTGCTCTGCCTGCATATACACCTACAGGCCAGAAGAGGGCATCAGATCACACTATATATGGTTGTAAGCTACTATGTGGCTGCTGGGAATTGAACTCAGGACTTCTGGAAGAGCAGCCAGAGTGCTCTTAACCTCTGAGCCATCTCTCTAGCCCATGTATAACATTTTATGTGCTGTGTGCTATGCTTATATGTGTGGGCACCCTAATACCACAGCATTTCTCTGGAAGTCCGGGGACAGCTTTGTGGAATGACTCTCTCCATTGGTCCTGTGGGTCCTGGGGATTGAATTCATCAGTAGAGTTGGTGGTAGGAGTCTCTCCCCCCCCACCAGCAGGTTCTCTCTGTGTAGCCTTGGCTGTCCTGGACTCGCTTTGTAGACCAGGCTGGCCTCGAACTTACAGCGATCTGCCTGCCTCTGCCTCCCGAGTGCTGGGATTAAGGGCGTGTGCCACCACCCAGCGGATAGTCCTGTCTCTGCCATGTTGGTTTGGGCTTAGAGGCGTGTGTGTGGCTGTGCTGGCTTTCCCGTGGGGTCAGGGGATTGAACTCATGTCCTCAGCTTGCACGGTAAGCACTTTATCCACTGAGCCATACCCACAGCAGGATCTGGTTTTATTAAGACCAAGTCTCAAGCTGGAGTCCAGGCTGGCCTTGAACTTCTGGTGCTATTCCTGCCTCCTTCCCCGGTGCTGGGATTAAAGGTGTGGGCCAGCATGCTTGGCTACAATTTAAGGTTCGCCTGACGTTTTCTTACCTTTAGTTTAGGGGCTGGAGAGGGTAGGATTGCAGACCCTGGGACAGCTCACTGTGCTAGGTATTAGCCACGAGCAGAGGACAGCTAGTGTCTGCTCATCAGGCCATGGGTGAGTGGAAGATCCCCGCCGGCTGCTGTAGCAGTGCTGGCCAAGGTGAGACACGATTGGGTCTAGTCTTTCCTGCCCAGGTTGGGCCCAGGTGAGCTCCGATCATCTTCAGTGCAGTCAGTGGAGACACGAGGCCAGGGCACAGTGGAGAAAGGCCACTTTTCCTTTTCTGTCTCTACCAGACCTGAGTGACACCTCCTGTCAGGTTTGCAGGGGGTCCGGCTCTTGTGAGAATTCTTTCAGCTGAAGATGTCCTTCCTCCGCCCAACGGGGTGACCTTAAAAAGGCTCTCAATTTAGCATCAGGCCCACTCTCTGACACTCCAAATGTAACGGCGGCTTCGCGCATTAACACTGAAAGATCACCATTTTGTGGTGTCCATGGTGTTAAGTGTAAAAACATCACTCGATACCAAAAGGCCAATTCCCAATTTAGTTCAGGAGAAAAAAAAAATCTGGACAACCTTTCGCAGGCCCGCTTGGTCCATTCTGTCAGTTGCTAATGGATGCCGGAACAACTGGGCAGCATGGGGTGAAGGCCTGGCTACCTAGAGGCGGTAACTACCGGCAGGTGGGCTGGACACCGAGGGGAGGCGGCTCAGACATTATCCGGCCCTTCGTGTCTGTGGGACCCTCCGCTAGGTTCCTCCTCTGTAAAGTGGGGACTCCACACACCTGCCTGGGATAATGGAGCTTGAAAGCATATACGAAAACACTCTGTACAGAAGAGATGTGGAACTAGAAGGTGACAATACAGTCCCAGAAAATAAATGCCTTGCAGGTCTGGCCAGAGGTCACCCACCTGTGAAGGTTCTCATGTGGCCCAGGCTGGCTTCGAACTTCTGATCCCCCTGCCTTTACCTCCTGAGTGCTGGGAGTATAGGAGTGCGCCACCACACCACCCAGGTCTATGAGGTGCTGGCACTTCGTGTATGTTGGGCAAGAACCCCACCAGCTGAGCTGCATTCAGTCTCAAATCCCATGACACTCAATGTAGCACTCAGGGCCCGGGGAGTGCCCTCCCGGCAGCACCGTACGCTGGGAACTGACTTCTACCCAACTCAAGGTTGTATGTCAACTTCAGGTTAGTGTCTCTTCTATTTCGACAGCTGACACCCATCCTTTCACACTGACCTCGATGCACCAAGCATGCCGAGATTTCCCCAACTGTGAACTGCATCAAATCATCATCACCTCTCAGACTCGTCTTCTCAGGACTGAAGGGTGAGAGTCCAGAGATGGGAGCAGCCCACAGGCCCAACTTTGTGGACTCCGCTCCTTCTTCCTTAATTAAGGAATGTCAAAAACCAGAACATCAGGTTTGAGATGGTTCAGAGGGCAACGGCGCCTGACCATCGGGGTTTGTTTCCTTAGAACTCAGGCAGCAGGAGAGAACAGATTCCTACAAGCTGTCTTCTGGCCTCATTTGTGGAGCGGCACATGTGCCCCCTATACACATATGTACACGCGCACACACAATAAATAAAGGGTGAGAAGAGGGAGAAATGAGAATCAGAATTGCAGGCACGGCCTGGGGTCCTGCTGTCCGGCCTGTCATGGCCGCCTCACGGAAGCCACTTACCCACTGTCATACAACCAGCAGAAAGCTGCAGCCCAGGTCGTGGGCCATCTGTTCGTGACCTTGTGTGGCCAGCTGACCCTGAGGTCACCCTCAGCCTGTGGTATTCTTTAAGGAATGCCTCTCTTTAGTGGCCATGGGTAAACCTGCGGAGATGGATTCCTGTCATTTGTCTTAAGGAACGTGTGCCTAAAGATCACAGAGGACACAAGAACACTACTTAGTTCTGAGTGGGAACCCACGTCCTGCCCAAGGTCGGATACAGGCCCTTCATGAGAGGTCACTGTTGGAAGCAGGTTGGAGAGGTACAGATTGGATGGGATGGGGGCCAGAGGCAAATGGTTCGAAACCCAAATAGCTTTCTCGCAACATGCTTCGCCCTCATTGAAATCTTGTCAGTCCTTGGGGATGTTTCCACATTTGCACATCTCTGAAGGTGCTGTCTGCCAGCTGGCAGTCACGAGGCACCCGTCACTCTGCACATGCCCCAACTTGGTCATAGCCAGCTCGCTGCCATCATAGCCTGGCACCTCGGCACAGTACCAGGGACACTTGTCATTAAGTGTCTTTGGAGACGTCTGCAGTCTTGAGGCGGACTTGCTAACCCAGGGTGGCGCGGTTCCTTTAAAGTAATAAACAAGGGTCTGAGGAGACCAAGAGGGTAGGGTAAGTCCATGAAGCTGTGCCATGGCCTGAGTTGGGTGGGGCAGTGTCTCTGGTAGGGATCTAGAATAGGTGGAACAGTCGGACTGAAGGCAGGAGAAACGGCATCTTTGATCTTTGGTGACCTATGACCTCTTTAGCACACCCTGATTGGCAAGCATGCTTCCCACACCTCCCAAATGTGCAGTGTTTCCCAGAGTAGAGGCCCCCAGAGGCCCATGTCACTGTCACTGGGGCGGCTGGAGAGCAGAGCACTGCTCATCCGGGAACATGGAGGTAGCAGGGTGGCCTGAAGGTCTACCAGCTCCCACTTGGCACTGCTACTGAGTTAAGGGCCCTATGGTGCATGGCACTGTGGTCATATCCCCCACTCAATGATGGCTCAGAGGCAGGAGTGCTGCCATCTCTTCCAGACAACACAGTTCAGTTCCCAGGAGCCACATGGCAGCTCGCAACTGTAATTCCAGTCTCAAGGTAAATGTGGTGCACAGACATACATTTAAGCAAACCACTCACATATATAAGCAAACAAAAACATTGATAAAAGAGAAAGCCTCCCGCCTTGTTCCTTCCAATCTAATGGAAGCAGAAAGGGCTGGGTGCTCCAGGACCAGTGAGGAACCAGCCACCCTGCTGCAATGAAAGTCTGAGGTTTTCTGTTCGGTGTGGTGGTGCATGCCTGTAATGCCAGCACTGCTTCAAATCACAAAACCCAAAGACAACAAGCATAGCACGAGGGAGAGAGGGAGGGGGAGGAAGGGGGAGAGAGGGGGGGGGAGGGAGGGGGAGGGAGGGGGGGGGGGAGGAGAGGAAGAGAGAAAGGGAAGGGAAGGAAGGGAGAGAGGGAGTGGATTTCCTTTAGGTAGTGCAGTGCAGGACAGTGCAGGGCAGGGCAGGGCAGGGCAGGGCGAGTCCTTCACGAGGAGCATCTTTCACCAAGGCAGGGCTTGGGGTGGCTTTGTTAGGATGGCTGGAGAGGGCCCAACCAGCCTGTGCTGGTGAGCACCAATGGGGAAGGGCCTCTCTAGATACCTGTGGTGCTGACTCGGGAGGACCATCCACAGTGCTTCCCTCAGAAGGAGCCCTCCATCTGTCAGAACTGACACAGGACACAGCATTGCCAGCTCTGACCCTGACCCTAGCTCACCCCCCCCCCCCCCAAGAAACAGACAGCGAAGGCAGGAAGCCTTGGAGGGAACGCTTTTTTTCCCTCCCTTTTTGAGACTGGCTCAGGCTGGCCTCTCTCAGTGCAGCTGAAGACGACCTTAAACTCCTGATCCCTGTCTTCTCCCAGCCAGGAGTCCAGGCGTGCGCCACCATGTGGTACTGGAGCTTCAGGGCGTATGCTGGTAGCGTGCCCAGCCCAAGGACAACACAAACTTAGACAGGCAGACATCCTGTAAGAAGCAGGACACAGAGCCTTGTCCAGGGTACAAAAGGTTTATTGTTTACAAAAATAACTTACAAAAACCAACCACATAACCAACGCAAGAATAAAGGGCTCATTCCAGCCACAGCTCATGGGAACAGACCTGGGGCCAGCACACAGGAGGGGCAGGCCACCCTCCCATGACAACACTGACACGCCGCTGACAGCTGACTGACCAGCCCAGGGAGGCTGGCGACAGACACCTGTGTGGAGAATGGATCAGGCTGGTGCTGCAGGCTGGCCCCGGGCAGGGCTGGGGTCACTGGCGGCAGGTGTCATGGAAAGCTTCCAGGGTTCGGAAGTCCCTCCATGTTGGGGGAAGGCCGTCTTGCAGAAACTTCCCGCAGCGCTGGCACGGGGCCTGGAACAGCTTTATGTAGCTTCTCAACCAGGTCTGAAAAGAGATAAGACAGAAAGGAGAGAGAGGGACCAGGGAGCCTCCTCAACTGTCTTTCCGAGAAGCCTAGTGGCCCAAAGACAGAGCTTAAGCAGGCTTGGACCCTGAAAGACCCCGGATCTCTATAGAAAAGCTGTGTGACCCACAAGCCTGTCTCCCTGTGACTCAGTCCTGATGTCCCCTGTTCTTCCTGACGGAAATCTCTGCTTCCCAGAGCTGGAGCATTCCCCAAGGCTAGCTGGCGCCATCGCTGAGTTCCCTGTTACCTGGACACTGCCTGAGCCCTCTTTCCTCTGCTCCGAGCAGCAAGCGCAGGCACAGTTGAGGAGGAAGTGCTGTGAGATTCTGTACCAGGGCAATGTGCTCTGAGTTAATCTCATTCCAGAGGCTGTCCCCCTCCGTCATGGTGGGGCCTAACACAGCTGGAGCAGCCCCAGTGTCACCAGGTAACATAATAAGTGACAGTCACCCACCCTCGAGGTTGAGAGCCGAGGGCTCCCAGATGTCATGCATAAGGATGAGGCTCAGGTAACTCAATTCTGCATCTCAAGGAGACTCACGGGCACAAAGGCCCAGCAAGCAGAGCCCACAGGCACAGGCAGGCAGCCCGAGAGCCAGGCAAGTTACACGGCTCACTCCTGAAGGTGTCAGCCAGAGGACATTTCTCTGAAGAGGCCATTGATACAAGCAGTTCCCGCGGGGCAGACCTGGCCTGTCCACAGCTGGTGTGAGGGTTTGGAAATAGAACAGGAGGGTGGTGGGTGATGGCCTGTTCATTTCAAGAGCAAAGGGAACCCTGGCATCAGGACATGGCAGGTGGAGAGCTGTGCACCACTGAAGATTGTCACTTGCTCACCCCTTATGGGGAAGGGCTCTCTGGACTTTGCGGCTGAGCACCCAGTGTCACCCCCACACCATGCAGTTGGTTCTCTTGTGAGGAGTGCCTGCCGACTCTAAGAAGCTGAGCTATGGAGCTCACGTGACAGTGAGCTACCAAAAAACACCGCACCCCTCGCTGTCACTACTGCTCAGAGCAGCAGGGAGGAAACGCGGCAGCTATGGCAGTGTGGAGACAGAAGGAGTTCCTGGGCAGGGAAGGGCAAAGGCTAGTGACTTCCAGGAACACTGCCCTCCGAGGTGAGCTAGCTGCAGGGTCATGGAGGCTGTGGCTGGTTTTGTAACCAGCCCTGGTGGATGCCCTGATGTCTACACATCTGTGCTCTTGGTGGCTGAAGACCCAGCTCGCCATGTTGCCCTGAGCCTTCTCTCTCCTGAGCTCTGGCTCTGAGAACTGCAGGAAGACACGGCTAGGGAACTGCAGAGTTATCCCAGTCACTGCTACCTGCTCACATCCAGCCTGTTGAATAGGAGCAGGACAAAATCAACACTCATCAGTGCTGGAAGCTTCGGGAAGGCCACCTCTGTGGTCACTGCTTGTTCAGCCCTGATGGAAGTCCCAGGGATGACAGGAGCCTGGCTCCTCAGATCTCTCCCTAGCTGGAAGGCTCGAGCCCAGAAGCCACTTACCATGAAGGACCTGACCACAACGTCTGGCATCTGGGGGAGCTGGTAGTGGAGCAGGGCAGTGGTGGCGTGGTCTGTCACCTGAGAGGGAGGACAGTTACCATTAGCCAGAAGTGCTGGCTTCACAAGCAACAGCACTGCTTGGGTCCCCTTTCCCCCCTCCTCCCCACATCTAAAATAAAGCTCAAATAGGAAAATTAGTAGAGCCGGGACAGAGGGGAGGCATTATAGGCAAGAGGACACAGGCCTGGAGACAAGTAGAGTGTGGAACATTCTGGCAACTAAAAATCTGGATGGGAAGAAGCATGGGAGAGGATGAGCTCAGGTCGGTGGGGAGGGCGGCAGGGTGTGACACTTGGTCTGACAGTGACGGACAGTAAAGGTGCAATGGTCTCATCCGTTTCCATGTGCCCCACCCAGGTTCTGCCCTGCCAGCTGTCCTGCAGGTCTGCCCCCTGCCCCGCCCTCCTCCCTACCAGGCTTCCTGGCCTTCGCAGCTCTCCTGTGGATGCCCCCAGGTCTCCCGGCTTCATAGTAAGGTAGTAGCAAGGCCAGGGGCCAGAAGGCCTGAGGTACACAGGAGGCACCAGAGGCAGGCACTGTCTCCAGGCCTCGCTCGAGTTACTCACCGTGGGTCTCAATATCTCATATTCAAACAAAGGAGTCAAAGAGCTCACTGCACATCAGCAGCTGACTAACGCGAGGGTTATGTTCAAATTAATGGCTTGACTGTCCTTTTTAGAAACTCTTTTCAAAATTTAAATAAATTTTCTTATTTATTTTGTGGGGTGTGTGTGTGTGTGTGTGTGTGTGTGTGTGTGTGTGTGTGTGTAAGAGCATGTGCCACAGAGTGGGGGTCAGAGGACAGCCTCTAGGAGCCACTTCTCTTTCCCACCATGTGGGCCCTGGAGACCACACTCAGGAGGTCAGGCTTGGCAGCAGGCGCCTTTACCTGCTGAGCCATCTCGCTGGCAGTGGACATTCTTGTCATCACAGATATAGTTAAGAAACAAAAGAGAACATGCCAGATAAAATCATTAACTTTGAGAACAAGAATCAACACAGGCCCAGCGCGCATAGACTTGTCCGTCCGCAGCCTCAGTGGGACACTGTGACACACTATTGGGCTGCAGGCCCCAAGCAGCAGTGAAGCAAACTATCTGGGGGGCAGTTGGGAGGCCAGGTTTAGATGGGGGTCCAGTGAGACTGGCCTCAAGTTTGCAGCACAGCATGAGGGCTGCTCTGTAGCCACAAAAGCTGGCCCATGCCCTGGCTTCCAGAGTTTAGGCCCAGGTGGAGGAGGTAAAGGAGGCTGTGGCTTTACATGGCAGGGGAGAGAACAGGCTGACCCTGCCCCTCTCCCCTCCTTCTCCATGCGCTCCCTGCCCTTGCTCTCTCCCTGCCGCCTTCCTATCCCCAGGCCTAGAACCACAAGGCACACAGCAGGTGCCAATACAGATCTTAACTAAAGAGAGGAATGTGGAAATGCCCACTCCAGGGACAGGGCACTGCTCTCCCACAGAGACATCCATGGTGCCTGTATTGCACATGCCCAAGGAATTCTTTCCCCGGGTGACTTTCAAGATAAACGTTACCCCCCCCCCCCCCCCCCCCCCCCGGGCCAGGCCTGCTTTTATTTTAAGCATCCTGACAGACAGCTTTCTAAAATGAGCAGGGCTTTTTTCTCCAAGCAGTAGTAATAACTGTGACATGACGTGGTGACTGCTGTGGAGACAAACGGGCTGTCTTTTTACTTGAAATGCCCACCGGAGCGCTGTTGTCCTCCAGTTTCTCGCGTGACTACTTTCTGGAGATGGGCGCTGTCCACAGCACTGACTCTAGGGGATCCTTGGGAGAGATCAGACCTGTCTGTTCAGCTGCTGGAGCTCGCCTGATCTGAGGCCTACCTCAGACTGGGGACCCAAAGGTGACGTGTCTAAGACAGGGTCGCTTGCTTGATACAGTTTGTGTTTCTTTCTTCTCAGTTAATACAAATGGCACTATATAAAATTCTGGAAGCCCCAGAAGCAGGGGCATCTTCACAGGTAACCATGTAAGAGGACATGTACCCCACCCCTAATCTCAAGCATGTGAGCCTGAGCCCCCCATCCCACACATATAGGTGTCGGCCATCAATGGGAGCAGAGAAAGGTGCCTCTGGATGCTCCTATAGCTGGCCTGAGTGACCCATGGTTTCACATTTCCTACTTGGCTCCTGTAGCAGTTGGAATTTGGGACCTCCATTCAAATCTGACAGAATTGTCTCTACAAATGGCCCATGCCTCAAACCCAGCCCTTCCTCCCCATGCCCATGCCTGGTCTGGCTTCCTGAGCTTTACTTGAGCTCCTGTTTCTGGGCATGAAGGACTTGGTCCAGGCCTGAAAGCTGATCTTGCAAGTGAGATGTGTGAGAGGCCTGTACACGTTGCTGAGGTGTACAGGCTGGCCAAGAGGAAGGGCCGAGTTAACGGGAAATGATCGTCTCCAGATTTGGGGGAGCTAGGCACTCTCTGACTCACAGGCAGGGCACCCAATTAGTCTGTCCATCTCTAGCCTGCCAGCTGGCCAGATCTAGCCTTCTTTTCAGAGGGTCCAGTTTAAAGGACTCTCTTTAACTGTCAAGCGGTGGCAGGGTTGGCTCTGGAGCTTATGTGATCACTCAGGCTTTCACTAGCCCACCGCCAATTTCAGCAACACTTTAATAGAAGACACAAACCCAGCCGATTTCTGATTCTCCTCACCTCTTGCCCAGCTCCGCTCTCAGTTTTCTGAATTCCATGGCTGAACCCCCAGCAAGGGGCAAAAGCGGCAGTGAGACACTGGCAAGCTCCGCCCACGCTCTCTTCCTGGTCGGACAGTACTCCACTTTCAATGACTTGTTGCTGTTGTTTTTACACTCTCAACAACAAGCTGTGTTTTGTTCAGCATTGAAGATGTGGAAGAAATATGCCAGTGCAACAAAAGATGGCTATTAACTAATTTTGTGAGGAGCCAGGTTTGTGTCTATTGTACTGGAAGCTAATGGTGTTTCCCGGGAGATAAAAGCGGCCCCTCAGAGCAGGAGGCCAGGGAAGAGCACTAATGCTCCTGAGAGAGTGAGGCCCAGGAAGCCCGTGCCTGCAGGCTGAAACAAAGCTTGTAAAAAGATCAAAGTGGTTGGGACCTAGGGAAAGGAGGAAGTGAAGTGAAGTGACAACGTAAGAGACAGGGACTAGGCAGGGACCACAGATGGATAGAGGGAGGGGTACTGGAGGGATGGAGAGTGACTCATGCCAGACTCAAGATCCAGATGCCTCACTGCAGGAAACTAGAGCCCTGGTCGGCTCCGCTGGGTCCCTATCTGGTGAGCCAAGGCAGCAGGCTGGGTTGATGGAAGTTCCCTCTGCCTCAGCTCAAGGCTGTGAAAGTCTTTGAGCACCCAGATGGAGGAGAACTGAGCAGAGGGAGGGAAGAGGGACTCCACGAGACCCTGAAGCAGCTGCCAGTCAACACTCGGGAGTGGGGCTGCCAGTCAAAGCAGTCTCCCCAAGTTCCTCTGTCATACTGTGGTACCAAGGGCCGCGAGCGTCCCTTCCAGGCTGGCACTGTTTTAGCCACAGAGAAAGGAAGCGGTGCTGTGGTGGCAGGGGCAGTGCGTGTGAGGATCCCTCAGCGCTGTGGGCTCCCTGCTCTGTATGTGGGTCCTGCCCTTCCTGCGAGGATGATCTTGGGCATGGACCCCAAGGGTCAGGAAAGGGACAGCATCTGACCTCACTCAACCCTCACAGCAGTGACAGTAGAGGGATTGTTCCAAGTGCCATTTGCAAGTCAAGGAACCAAGTTACTGGGAACTCTAGGGACTTGCTCAGGTTAAGTGGCTACTGTGCAGCAGGGAGGGCTTGTCCAGGCCACATCACCCTGAACTGAGAGTCAGGCTCTGACCTACACCCAGCAGGCTCACACTGCAGGACTTCTGAGGGGTGCCCAATCCCAGGCCCTCTCCTCTCCTAGGGGGCGCTGGGACAGGCACCCAAACCCTTCATTCCTTGCTAGAACCTCAGCCTGTTTAGCTGTGAAGCTGGAGGATCCCCTCCCCCACTGCCCTGGTCAGAGGGACAACTGAACTCACCCCTGCCCACGTCACACAGAGGAGCGGGGTGAGCAGGGCTGCAGGCACATAGTGCCCCAGAGAAATACAAAGAATAGAAGGTTGGGGGTCTTGGGGTTGGTGCAGAGGCCAATTGTTCCCCTGGGACACACCCCTCCCCCCAGACCAGCTGTCATGGTGACCAGACAATCAAAGAAAAACAAACAAACAATTGCCACAGTGGTGACCCAGGAAAGATTTGGAAAAGAGGGGAGGGGGGAAGCTCTGCGGCCATGCACATCCAGTATGTTCCCCTGAAAGGGAAGGGTCTGGAAGGTGAGCGGATGATGAGGGCAATGAGCAGCCAGGGTTAGCAGCAGCCACCTGGCTTGCAGCAGGTGCTCTCGGCCGGCTGCGTTCCTCCTGACTTGTCTCTCTTCACACAGCCCTAGCTTGGGGTGCTTGCTTTCCTCTTCTAGAACAAGAGGCCTTTGAATGTCTGTGACCTTGGGATTATCCTCTGGGACTCAGGGACCTCTCAGGTGGGAGGCATCACTTGCCAGGAACAGCCCCAGCTTTTAGAAGGCATGTTGAGGGGTGCTGCTCAAGAGCTCAGGATGTTAGGGGGCCAGGCCGTCAGGGGGCCGGACAGCAGCCCAAGATGGGCTGGCGTCAGCTTCTAGCAACCCTCCATCCAATGCTCTTTCTACAGCCAGGGTTGCCGGACAGTTTCATTTATCCACAGAGCCAAATGTCCAACGCCTGTTGCTGCCAAGCGGGGGAGCTGGGGCTGCTATGAAAGTATTGCCCCGCAAGGTTCATTAACAGGAAAGGCTAAGTAGCCAAGTAACCACAAGCTGTTTGTTTATGAGAAGTCGGTGGGACTAGACTCTTTTGCCTCCAGGCAGCATCAACTTCCACATGCATGCTGGAAAGGTGGACAGCATGTGACTTGGAGGAGGGCTGATGGCCTGATCCTGTAGGTCCTCAAGTGTAGTCCCTGTCACCCACCAGGGCACTCACTCCCTGCCCTGAAGAAAACCTTTACCTCAGACCCTTCCCAGGGAGTGATTGTAAAGCCCTCTTTAAAAAGAGGGTCTTATTAAGTAGCCCCTGCTGGCCTCGAACTCACTGTGTACACTATGCTGTCTTCAGACTTACAGGGATCTGCTCCCCTCAGCCTTGAGTGCGAGACTAACGGTGTGCACCACTATGCCAGCTATCACCGATTTAAAAAACAAAAGACAGAGATGCAAGATGCCAAGAGAGGTGCTATGAGTCTGCCTCACTCCTGTGCCCACCTTGATGTGATGCCACCTTCACAAGGTGCATCTGCTAACTCCTTTCCCCAGATCTAGGACTCACCAAGGCCTGGAAGTACCCAGAGCTGGCAGCGAGCTGAGTGAGTGAGTGCCAGCAATGTGCTCATGCCACCCACCCACCCCCACCTCGACAACTGTAGGGAGGGCGAGGCTGCTTTAACATTGTACAAGGGCCATCCCGGGCAGCTGAGGTGCCCCCAAAGAGTCTAACAACAGCAATCCCAGCCTTGTGAGGAGGAGGCCCCAACAATGCTCAGGAGCAAATTATCTGTGGGCTCTGGAGCCAGATATGGGAGCTTGGCGCGTTAAGGGCTTAAAGAGATGGCAGCCCCTGCTGGCAACCCTGCACTAGCTTTAGGATGCCTACTGAAGGCAGCCTTAGAAGTCTTCATTCTCTGAAGAGGAGTCACCATTATCTCAAAATTGGAATTCTCTTAAGTCCTGAAAGTGGTGTTGGGGGCCATGGGAGTACTGCAGACAGAAGCCTCTAAAACAGGGATGAAGGCACGGTGGGGCGGAAGCAGGGGATTTACCACTTATTATGCAGCCCCAGCCTCTAATCGGAGACAGGATTTGTGTGCAGAGGCTCAGCAGGCCTGGGGGCCGAAGAGGAAGTGCAGAGGCCCACAGGGTCTGGGGATTACTCAGGCGAGATCAATATTCTGCTTTCTGTGATGAGGGAGCCATCTGCATGAGCTCTGCAGAGCTTATCACTGTCACCGGGGCCAGGTCATGCTGGTCTGGGACAAGATCAGCAGAGAGAGGTGGAGACAGACCCAGCTGCCCCGTCAGCCCTCAAATCCCTTGCACACCTTTGGGATCAAGCCCTGCGTTTGAGATGTATGGGCCTGCAGATGCACAGTGCTTAACAGTTCCCGGCAGGCTCAGGGTGGGGCTTCCAAAAACCAGCGTCTGAGTGAGGAGGACTACAGTCACCCTAAAGGGTTTCAGACATGACAGCACTGATGCCTAGCAGAAGCTCTTAATTCCCGGGCCCAGGCACAGACTGGCTGCTGCTGGCTTCCATGGTCGCTGTGTGCTTATGCACCCTGGCACAGAACGCAGGGTGCTGATCCCTGCTTTGCCTCTTTTCAGTCTACAGCTGACACTGCAATGACCTGTGAGCCTGCCCAACCCATCACAGTGTCTGTCCCTGTCTGGAATGCTCTCTGTCCTGAAAGGTACCTGGTGCTGAGAGACAAGTTCCCTTGTGTGTCTTTTCACAGCCCTCTGGGTATTGGGCTTGGCACTGTCCGGGCCTGTGACCAGATGGCCCTGTCTCTAGGCAGCACTCTCTGGGAATGAGGCCACCTGAGCTGAATTTTTGTCCCTGGGCAAGGTTTGCCCATTGGAGAGCAGTGTGTCTCCACACTGGGCTCTGCTAACATAGTAGCACCCGGACTATAAGATATAGTGGAAAGGCCTCAGGAAGCATGTGGGACGGGAGGAGTTCCCAGGAGCCTGGGACAGCAGGAGCAGCGCATGCCTCTTGGAGCCAGGGAACTGTCCACGGTCCTGACCACTGTGCACTCTCACATAGCAGGGCTGAGGAGAGCCACATGGTGGGTCCTTGACTTTTTTTTTCCCCTCTCAGGATTAAGGAATTGAAGCTCTTCATTAGATGAGAACAATTTAACACTTTCCAGGTGGCAAAATGCCAGACTGTCATTGGCTGCCAGCAATGCCTTGGCCTAGAGACACCTGAGTTGTTCTGCTTTCCCTTGGTGCCACGTGACTTTCTCAGTTGATCCAGTCAGACCGACTTCTCCAGCAGCGAGACAGCAGTAGCCAGTGTGAAGTCAGGGCCAGTGCATCCACTGCAGGCCACACGAGGGTGGCATCACTGGAGGGAGGTGTGCCCACTTGGGACAGTAGGCACTGCCCCAGGTCCTGGCCTATCAAGCTGCTCAATAGATAAAGAGGGAGGAGCGATTTTTGTGTATTTCACATGAAAACTGCCCACTCTTTGCCTGGGAAAGAGATAACGGTGCAGAGAAACAGGAAGATGGAGGAGGCTTTGGTGGGAGTGGTTGGGCTTGTCATGATAACTGGATCTGCAGTTTAGTTTACAAAATTATCTCCGTTAAAATGAGGGTGCATGCACAGATAGTTGTAGATTCCAGGTTCTGTGGTCCTTAGCCCCCGTGACAGCTGTAGCAGCAGCACATGCCACACACTTGCCAGGAAACTTGAGCGCCAAGCACCTCTCCACTCCTGATCTTCACAATACATATCCATGAGGGAGGTGTGATCTGAGGAGCTGGACTTAAGAGGACAGATGCTAGGCCTAAGGTCCATAGTACAGCAAGTGCACAGCCCATGCTCTGAACTACAAGGTCCACTGTGAAGAGGAGTCAGGGGCCCTGTGCAAGGAAAACTGGCCAATAGGGAGCAGAGGAGATGGGGGGCGGGGCTTCCTTAGGAGGAAGAGGACACTGGAAACTTTGGAGGCAGAGTAATAGGGACCACATGTACATGGAGATTACTTTACATGTCCTACCTATGACATCAGTTCATCACATCATGCTCTCTCCAGTACAGATGAGCAAACTGAGGAGGCGTGGCCAGGCAGATGGCTCAGTGGACCAGTGGGGAGCAGCCAGGCTTGGGAAAGGGGGACTAGGAGTGGGAGGAGCCATCTTCCCAGAAGCAGCTGTCAGATCTGATGGCCTGTCTTGTGTCAGGAAGAAGGCAACTATTGAGACCATGAATTGGCTGCCCTGTGACCCCTCTAATGGCAGAGAGCCACAAGCCACTTCTGGGGAACTCAGTGTGCCACAGAGGCCAGTGGGCTCGCCAGGCCTTCCTGGGTCTGGCTGCATGTTAGTATGTGAGCTGTGACCACACTGCTCCCAGCGGGGAGCCTAAAGGAAAAAGGTTCGGGGGTCCACAAGAGGCAAACAAATGAGGAAGCCTGTTCTGGGAACAGACACCTGTGTGTGTGTATCAGTCCTTCTGGGTCTCTCTGGCAGCCAGTTCAGCTCAAACACCTCGTCCTCTTTCCCTTTGCTCCCAGGCCTGGGTGGATGCTCCTGCTTAGCTGCCCAATCAGTCTAGACCAGCTGGGGGCTGAGGGCACAGCACCCCCTATGATGACCCTGGGACCATCTGCCTCTCTCTCCCCCAACTCAACAGCCTACTCCCAGGCAAACACATCCCTTCCTCCACGTGCCACCCGCAGTAACCAACCTACCTCCATGAAGCTGCTCATCTGTCCTGGTCCTTGTGAAAGCTGTCCCCTCAGGTCTATCCATTTGGGACACACTTATGAGGCAGCAACAGGGTGCACAGACACAGAAGGAAAACACTACGCTGTGCTCCTCACTGTGCTGGCTAAGGGTCCCTCTAAGTGTGGGAGGCTCCTGGGTACAAGGGCTGGGTAGGGAGTGGCCTGGGAGTCTCATCTCACCTCTCCTGGCTTTCAGGAGGGGCGCCCTGATCATGGGTCTTGGTTAACTTTTTTTCTCTGACAGAAATGTGGATGAGGTTGGCAGGGGGAACCCAGAGACTACTTAGGGAGCCTTGTGGGTGATGTGGGGTGCTATGGCAGGAGCCAGTGCTCAGGGCACACCCACCTCAGCCTAATGGGGGAAGGAAGGCTCTTGTCTTCAGGGAATTTCCTGTGTTGGGACGGTTGGTTACCTTCTGAGGATTTGAAGCTAGCATGGCCATGGCTGAGAGTCCACTTCTGAGGCCGCGTGGCTGTGTTTTGTTCCCTACCCCCGGGCTCCTCAGAGGCTATCTTTTTCTACCCCACAGCTCTCCCTGTCTGGGGCCTCACCTGTGCTCCTACCTTTCTTTAGCCCCTGCAAGGACTTACTGCAGTGAGTGGCTGCAGACTGGCCCTCACTCCTCCCAAGCTGCTGGAGGAAAACCCACACTGTTTTGAAATGAGGGGGTTAAAGATCAAAACAGTAAGTGCCCCTGCAGAGTTTAAATGCCAGGAAAATACGAACTTGCTAGAAGCCTTTGCTGGCTCTGTGGTTCTGGCCTTTCAGAGGGTCCCCTCATTTCTAAGTTTCATTCTCTGAATCCACACTGCTGGAAACTCGCTGGCTATAAAAAGCTGCTTCGCCCTAGGATGAAGTGCAAGGTGCCTCTGGGGCAGTGCAGTAAATGACAGGCACCTGTTGGCAGTTGTAGCCTCACAGCAAGCTGTCCCCCAAGCAGCCACTGCCTTGCACTTGGGTACGGAGTCTAATGAGTGAGACAGGAAAAGGCTTGCTGACAATCAGTGTCCACAGACAAAAGGCAGGATGCATTTTACTCCTCAGGACTGGTTTGCTGCACAGCCACAGCAGCTGTGGCTCTCACTGAGAGACTTGAGCATGGGCCTCCGGACAATGTGACAGTGGCCTGCCCTCCACTGCCCTGGCTCCTGAAGAAAAAAGGCACGGAGAAGCTTGCTTTGGCAGTCAGTCCCTTTCCATCCAGAGCAAAAGTGCTCAGGGGCTTCTTGCCTGCCTAACAGCGCCCAAAACATGAGGGGCCCCTGAACCAGTTCAACGGTGCCAGGAAGGGCAATCCTTGGTGCCATCAGAGCAGTGAGTTGCTCGCAGTGGCCAGTGAGTCTCAGTTCAGAAGTGGGTCTCTTAATGCAGTCTATCCTGAGGTCAAGCTCTTTGGGAAGTGGGTGGCTGCCAGGGCACAGAACCTCCCTGTTACAGTGGGCCACCCTCCTGACCCGTGTGGACTACTGCTCGGGGCTGAGTTTTTCTCAATAATCTGACATGGAATCCCATGCTGTCTAGTCTATGGAGTAGGCATACTGTATTTTGGACTATAAGACGCACCTGACTATAAGATGCACCCAGTTTTTAGAGCGGTAAGACAAGAAAAACAGTAAAAACAGCAGTCAGACCACAAGGTACACCCTAACTCCGCCCCCCCTTTGGGGGGAGAATTGTGTCTTATGGTCCAAAAGAATACGGTAAGCAGGCTGACAGGTGCAGAAGAGGCATCTCCATGCTCTCAGTCAGCATTCACTACTAGCAGCATCAACAGGCTCACCCCACATTTAAGTGGGGGACAGGAAACGGAAGTGAGAAAGAGTGGACCCTAAAAAGCAAAGCTTAGAAGGGTGCCAATCAGCTGCCAGCCAGCCCTGTTCTCTGGTGCTCTGAGTCTCAATTAAAGCATCACTCTGAAGGCTGGACCAGACAGACTGACCTTGTAGGAAGTGGCCTCAGTTCTGCCATCAGAGTGTGTGTGTGTGTGTGTGTGTGTGTGGGGTACTGACTGTGGGAAGGGAATAAAGTGGAACAGCATAGTCTGCCCTTGGGACAGGATACCAGATGCACCTTCTTCCTGTCACCAGCCCCTTCTGAAAGGTTGGAGCACAGGCTCCCTGGAGTGACATCACACCACACCTTCCATGGGACCTGATTAGTTGAAGCTTTCCTGAGAGGATTAAGCTGGCTTCTGTAGTACATTATTTTCTCAGACATCCCTCCATCTGACAGCACGGGCAGTCTCTGGCAGGCAGTCTTACTTGCCCCTGAGAGGAGCCAGAGACCTTGCCTTTACTTCTAACGAGAACACTGACCCTCGCAGTGGCAGTCTTTAACCCAGGGTAGGGCAGCATTGGCGGTTAATCATCTCACTACAATAGGGCAAGAGAGAGAGGACAAAGAAACCCAAAGGTCTAAGCACACGGAGGATATACTGCTCTAGTTGGGTAAACCACCATCACATGGATCAGGCTATTCTCACGACTTCAGACATTCCATGTTCAGAGGGAGCCTGGCACGTGCCCACACATCTCTCCAACAGCCCCAGAAGTCCATTTTGGACTGCCGCAGGGTGTGTCTGTGGGTTCAGACAGAGACTGCATGGCAGGTTGTTTCCAGGGAGGGGTGGGTCAAAACATGGCAGTACAATCTAAACTTGTGCTTCAGAAAATCCCCATTTCACACTCTGCAGGAGTTCCTGATACGCTTCTCACATGCATTCAAAAACAACTCCTGAGGCATGGGACGGTTTTTAAGAAAGCAGGGCACAGGTGGTGCACGCCTGTAATCCCAGCACTTGAGGAGACAGAGGCAGGTGGATCATTGTGAGTTCGAGGTCAGCCTGGTCTACAAATGGAGTCTAGGATAGTCAAGGCTACACACAGAAACCCTGTCTCAGAGAGAGAG
>OU015750.1:6137852-6157048 GCA_907169655.1 Acomys percivali | reverse complement strand
CACCTGTGCGAGTGCAAAGTCCTCAGTACTGTCTACACTACAGACAGTAAATCACCTGTGCGAGTGCAGTCTTCAATACAGTTACACTACAGACAGCAAGTGCACAGACCTCAATACAGTTTACACTACAGACAGCAAGTCATCCGTGTGAGTAAACAGTCTTCTGGCCTCTAATACTATCACCACCATTATCACCTCAGAAACAAAGTGTGTCCACCACTTCAATGTGTCCTCTGCTATCCCTTTGAGGCCACTCCCCTGCTCCACCCCCAGGCGACCACTAAGCTGACTGACATCCCCAGGCTGACTGCTTCCCCATGTCACAGCGAGAAGCTTTGCATGTCGCCTGTTTTTCCCACTCCTGTAGCTCAGGGAATAGCAGTAGAGGGTGACCTCGGACTTGTGACCCTTCTGCTTTCCCCTTCTAGAAGCTGGAATCACCAATGTGCCACCATATCCGAGTATGTGGTGCAGGGATGAGCCCATGGCTCTGTGCATCCTAGGCATGGCCTCTATCTAGACCGAGCCATAGCCCCAACCATTCATTTCCCCTCACTTTCTAAAAAAGCCTCCGAGTTGGGAAAGTCTATACCCAAAGCATTCGTGGTTTGCCCACGCGTCCTGAGTGAGAGACAGAGAGGACAGCTTACCTTCTGGAATACTTGATAGTTGGATTTGGACCATATGTCAAGCTGTTGGAAGAGAGAGGGGAGTCAGCATCAGTTTCAGTCAACCCAAAGAATCAAACAGTGACAGAGCGGGACAGGGTAGCAAAGGCCTGATATGACCTTCCTAAGCGTCTTCTTTCCCAGCTTCCAGGTGACTTAAGGAATGAAGTCAAGAGATATGGGGGTCATCAACAGCTAGGCTCACGGGATGAGGCCCCTGCCCACTTTAGAACTGGATTCTTCCTGAGGCTCTAGCATCCTCTGAAATCTCAAGTCACCCCTATGCTTTTGCCTGGATTGTCCTTCACACAGCCTGCATGTGGCTCTTCTTGGACTTCCTTCAGGCTCAGCGTCACTATCATTGGGAAGGCTTTCCCCGGTTACCTATCACAATACGATTCCCAACATCCACTTGCGTTACGTGTTGAAAAGTTAAAGCTTCTCTAACACTAAGACGGCCTGGAGCGTGTGATGTCTTTGTCTGCTCCAGCCTTGGCCCATCAGAACGTGAGCTCAGTGGGCAGAGGTACTGGGCCTGGCACATCATGGGCAGCAGTAGGCCATTGCTGGGGAGGGAGAGCCAGCAGACTGTAGCTGAGGACACTACTCCATGCTAGGCGGTACACCAGACCCTCCAGGTAGTCTCCACAATGGCCTTGGCTTTCCAGATAAGAGGGAGCTCAGAGCCATCCCCTGCCAAGTAAAACTGGAGATGCTGTCACAGAAGGCAGACGGCATCACCTGGCTGCTCAAACCCGGCTGGCAGCCCCTGGGGAGGTTTCTTTTAAATTTCTTCTTCTCTCATAATTACATCCCTACCATGGTTTTCCCTCCCTCCACTCCTCCCAGTTCCCCACCCCCATCTCCCCTCTCCCCTGGATCTATTCCTCCTCTTTCCATTCAGAACAGGGTAGGCGTTCCAGGGATAGCAACTGAACAGCGTGTAATAAGTTGCAATAAGGGCTGGAGAGATGGCTCAGTGGCTAAGAGCACTTGCTACTCTTCCAGAGGTCCTGAGTTCAATTTCCAGCAACCACATGGTGGCTCACAACCATCTATAATGAGATCTCATGCCCTTTTCTGGCATGAAGACACAACACTATATACTTAATAAGTAAACAAATCTTTAAAAAAAAAAAAAACTAGTTGTAATAAGACTAGGCACAAACCCTCATACCAGGCTGGGTGAGGGAGCCCAGTAGGAGGAAAAGGGTCCCAAGAGCAGCCCACGCCACTGTCAGGGAGTCTTGCTTTTTAATTTACAAATTCATTGCTCTTCTTCTGGAGTGGGTGAGCCAGCTCCTTGTATTGTTTTTTTTTTTTTTTTTTCCCAGCAGCATTCCTAGTGGGCTCTGGAACTGGCTGGGTTAGGAGGCCCTGAGCTAAGGAGACTAGATTGCAGGAAGGAGGAAGTCTGAGGTTCCCAAATGAGATGTGGGCAGAGCTCAGGGGAGCCAGCCCAGTGTCCCCTACACTGGGGACTCAGCACCTCATACTAATTGAAACCGTTTCTGGTTTCCACAGCTTGCACAGTAGCCTGTGCCCTCTCACTGTTTCAAGACTTGAGAACAAATTACCCCAAGACAGAGACTGCAGGAGCTGGGCTGCCACTCATGGGTAATGACAGGCGAGGAAATCCTCTGTGAGTTCCAGAGGTACTGGACAGGTGACTTTAATCTAATGAGGTCAGGAGCTGAGCAAATCGAAACACCCAGCCCTGCCTCTGGGGTTGACTGGTGGTCAAGGTGGAAGTCTGATCTGGGGCAGCTCAGGCCTGTGTGCTGTCGCACTGACCTGCAGCACTAGAGGGCAGGAGAAGTGGCTGCATGGGGACATGCCTCTGGGTCACAGGAAGTGAGGGCTGCACTTGACCCAGGCACTTCAGAGAGTTCCTGCTGTTCTGAGGAAACATCAAAACATGGCTTCCTGAAAAGCCCTTGGAAATTAGAAGTTGGGTTGCATCACGCATGCGCCCCTTTCTCCCAGATCCTTTTCACTAGTTTCCTGTTACGTGTCCGGTGCCTGACACTTTCACGTCCTGAAGGGCACAGTGAGTGTGAAGGCTGCCTGCGGGTGGCTGGGCTCTGGCTGGGGAGGCCAGAGGGGCCATTCCAGCTCCAGAGCTGGTAGGTAACGTGCATCTTTGATCACACACTCATTTATGTCACTGGGAAAATGTACCCACCACCCATGCTATGCACTTCCTGGCTCCCCATGGCCTCCTAACAGCATGGCCCCAATGCCAAGCTGCCCCTAAAGAGGCAACATCAAATTTCAGCTTCTGTCTCTTTTAGACCAATGGATGGGAAGAAGAACTTTTTATTTTTCCTTGTTTTTCGAGACAGGGTTTCTCTGTGTAGCCTTGGCTGTCCTGGATTCGCTTTGTAAAACAGGCTGGCCTTGAACTCACAGCCATCTGCCTGTCTCTGCCTCTCGAGTGCTGGGATTACAGGTGTGTGCCATTGCACCTGGCTGAATTTGAAACATCTTCAGACATTAGAGGTTAACAGTATGTAGGGGCACAGTGACAAGAGTAACTCTGACCAAAATAGTTGGCTCTATGGGAAAAGGCACCTGCTGCTAAGCCTGATGACCCGAGTTCAACCCCCAGGACCTGCATGGCAGAAGGAGAGAAGTGGCTCCTGCAATTGCCCTCTGACCTCTGAATGTGCATGCACACGTGTAAAATAAATACATGTAAGAGAACACTGGCTGTATGTTCCCCACACTGCCTGTTCTGACGGGTGGCAGTGTGGTGTGGGAGAAGTCAGGCTCAGGTGACTTCAGGGCAGCAGTTCAGCCCAGGGTTTAACAAATGCCGCCCTTAACGACTGCAGGGAGCACAGGGCGAACAGGCATGACTTTGCATCTCTTAGTTCTCCCTAAACCACGATGCCAGGGATTTTGAATCGATATTTTGGGAAGAGCAGCATCTGTGCTGGAACTTGGAAGCAACTTCTTTCCCCTCTCATGTCCAGCCGGCAGCTCCCACTGTTGACGCCTGGTGCCTGTTCACACCACACACAACACAGTGCGACAAGGACCAGCCACAAAGACATGGAAGCTGCACACGCTCCAAGTTGCAGACTTTACTCAAACAATTATCTTAGGAGACCTTCAATATCTACAAAATCTAAAAAACAAAACAAAATCTTAGAGAGCAAAGATCAGAGGCTTAAGAAGGAGCCTGGCTCCGAAGCCTAATTGTGGGTCCTTGAAACAGGCCCCGCCTATTCATTCACCATGCCTCCTTTTGGGAAAGTTTTAAAGACATCATTCAGAATGCTAGAGGACGATTCTACCATTGGGGACAGCAAAGCCGTGGACACTACCTGGAGCACATGGCTGAGAAAGCAACACTGGGCTCCCCCTTTGCTGGGAACCTGAGGCAGGTTGCTCAGAGTTGATCTTCTGCTAGGTTTATGCCAGAGAAAGCCGCTTAAATGCAAGCTCTGGAGTCAATGCCCTGTCTCTCCTTAGGGCCAGGAAGAGCTCAGAAATTCATTTCTGGAAGCCAAGACTGAGCCCAGTGAATATTTATTAGCTCACGCTCATTCGCTGCAAAGGCAAGCATTGTTAACATCTTTGTTTTTGTTTTTTTTTGCTAGTGGCAATATTAAAAACAGGAATCTGGAAGCGGTAAACTTTCAGCTTGGTGAATGAGACAGTACTCTGAACTGGGGTGTCAGGATGAGGGTGAAAGTCCCCTCAGAACACTGGGCAATGCTGGGAGGATTTGAAACGGCTGAGTCAGCTCTTTGTGGAGCCAGGTGGATAAAGCTGCAGCGCAGAGGCAGCTCAGGGTCCAGGCTGCAGTGTGTTCTGGTGGGAGCAGGGCCTATTTTCAGGGGAGTGAAATGCAGCCCTGCAGACGAGTGGGTGCTTGTGTCTGTTCTCAGGATAAACACCAAGATGTCAAAAATCCTCTAAAAGCATGATCTGATGCCAAAGGGAAGGTCACCCCGTCCTTGCTGATGTCTTACTTCTGCTGCGGTCAGACCCCTCCCGCCCCAAGCACTGACACCCAAGAATCTCTTCCAATCTCAGATGAGGAAACTGAGGCCCAGAGAGCATCACAGCCAAGCAGTGGGGAGGTTCGGAGCCTGTCTGTGTCTGGAGGCCTAGGGCCTCTCAGCTTGACTTCAGAGGGGGTGTCACTGGCCCAACTCTCTGGGGGTGCTCTTGCAGAGTTCAGCCTCACAAATCCATGCCAGGCGTCTGCTGTGCCAATCAGCGCCGCTAACATTCATTTAGCAGGATGCGAAAGCGCTGGCAGCTTATCAGAAAGTTATCAATTCTTTATTTCATTTCAAAAGGCGGTGCACACACAGAATTGGAAATGATCTACAATGGACACTTCCAAATGAAGCTCCTAAGCCTCAGAGGGCCTCAGCCTTTAAAGGGATCGCTGTCTTGCAAGACCCATGGGTGACAGATGTGTCAGTCTGGGTGAAGGATACAACAGGGCCCCAGCAAAGGATTTCTCTGCAGCCGTGCGAGTTTTCAGAGACATGGAAAACTTCTGTGTGGTCATCTTCTTAAGTCTGCCCACCCTCCCAGAGGAAGGGCGGAAACACGGCTCACCAGGAGTGCACTGCTACAGCTCTATTATTCTTCAACTTTTCACTTTCAATCAGGACATACATTTGTTACTAAAAAAATTGCTGAAAGCACAACTTGGGGCACCCTCTGCATCAGAACCCAGCTGGAGCCCCCCCAGCTCTCACCCTTCTCCCCAGAAGTAACAAGAGGCCATTTTTCTGAAGGTCGTCTGAACAGTTTCAAAGGCTATAGCAAATCAAAATGTTCCCTGCATCTAATATCAAACGGGGCTGATGCCAACACTTATTAGAGAAATCAGACTCAAGCTTCCCCAACCCCCTCGACCCAAACACACACACATCCAACTTTGAAGTGGGAAGAATGCAGGATCAGAAATTACCCTGGAGACAGCTCTGGCTGTCTTTGAAGGCTCCCTTTGATAGCACCATTTCTTCTCCTCTCTTCCGCTCGGAGGCTAAAAGCTGCCTTTTTTATTGATATGGGGTAATTAATGAAGCTATAGCATTAACATAACCTAAATCCCCTAATAAGATAAATTCAATGGAGACACTTCTATTTTTTCCATCTGTTGGCTCAGTCTGACTGATAGAAAATCAGGACAATGGCCAGGTGTTCCCACACCCTGCCTGCTAACATGCTGAGTCACGGCCTCACTCCTTGAGTACAGTGAAGAGCGGCGGGTAAGTCTGAATGCAGCTTTATTCTTAGAGGAGCAAGGCTACTGGCGCTAGATATAAAAAATAAGCATCATGGGTAAAGAGACAGGGTATCAGGGCAGCGGTTGTTACAGCAAAGAGCAAGGTGAGAGTGTGGGGATGCATGCTGACAGGATAAACTAGCTGGAAACTGGGGTGGGGTGGGGTGTGCCTGGCCACTGCCACAGCACTGAAGACACTGCGCTGCACTAGCACATGGGGGACCACCACACAGGGGCAAGAGGTTCAGGCCATGGGGGGATTTGAGCCCATCCAGTGCACCCCAGGCTGAGCTCCAGATGACCACACCAAAATGAGCCCCGAGCCCAGGTGCCAGTTGAGCAAATGCTGGACTGCAGCTTCCCCACAGCAGAACTGCTAGGGATTCTGTCTTGCAGAGCAGGCCTTGAGCTCCAATGGGGTTTTCCAAATCTTCACCGTGTTTTGTGGGGGAATGTGACATAAGTGTGCCCATACCAGGCTCCGCACTCAGAGCTGGACGCTTGCAGTGCCTTCTCTTTTTTATAGTGCTTGAAAAGCCTGGGACTAATCAAGTGGGAGGAGCTGTTAGTCTCAGGAGAGCAGGCCAGCTGACAGCTTCTCTACCAACTTAGGCTGGGCCTGGCAGTCTTGCTTGGTCTTGCTTTGAGGTCCCTATATGCTGCATAGGCCATGTACATAGGCGCAAAAGGGATCAAGAGTCTCCTGCCTGTAAGGAGCATAGTTTTAAAAAATGCCTTTTAGACATGCAAACTAGCTTAGTCAGGATTCCCACTGTACCCCAAGGCTGCACCTGATAACCAGAACCCAGAACCACTGAAGGTAGCCAGGCAGAGTCCTGGAACCCCATGGCACCTACTGTGCTCTGCTCTGCACATCTGGGAGATGTAACCTTGATCTGCCCTGAGGATCCTGAGCCTGGATCTTCTGTTAGAGATGGGACCTGACCTTCAACTAAGATATGGCATACAGGTGAGCAGCCTTGGGGAGACAGGAACAGGATGGCAGTTAGGAATTTAGAGTGTGGACCTAGGCATAATACAACAGAACTTTTGTTATCCTAACTACACGTACCTTTTTGCTTGAGACAGTGCCCCACCATGCTCTGAGGCCAGCCATCCTCAAGCCCAGGTCCCTCAAAATGCCCCCTTTCTGCTGTACAGTGGAGAACCAGCATCCTTGAGGAGGGGGTGTGTGGGCTCACTGCGTCCCTTTAGCCTGATCGTTCATGACTCGAATGCCCGCTGCTTCTTGATTCTGTACTTTCCCACTTCCGCTAAGCATTTCACCTGTCAGCTAGGCTAGCCCATCGGCCTCCCTCTTTCCCACACACAATAGTGCTTCCAGGCTGTTCCCGGCACTAAGGTCTACTTAGCACACAGTACAGGACTGGTTCATGTAAGCAACCCCGACCCTGGGTTCCGGCTTCCCATTCAGTAACATGAGTCTGACAGCAGCTTCTAGGGCAAAGTATAGCTAGAACAGGCTGAGGGCCACACCCACTAGACCAGCTATGTTAGTAGGTGAGGGTTGGCAGGAGGGAGGTAGGGAGAAAGGGAGAAGGGGGGGGGGAGGAGAGGGGATGCACCTCAGAGGAAATATGCAGGACATTTTAAAAGGTGAAAGGCTGTCAGGTGGAGTAGGAGTGCAAGCACCCAGGGAAAAGCACAACAGGCAACTGTGTGTGATGGCTTGGCTGTTCCCAGTAATACCAAGATGAAGCAGAAAACCCGAGGTGTGTGTGCATGGGTGTGTATGATCTGCAGGAGGGAGAGG
Organism: Acomys percivali; assembly: GCA_907169655.1. Classification (NCBI taxonomy): domain Eukaryota; kingdom Metazoa; phylum Chordata; class Mammalia; order Rodentia; family Muridae; genus Acomys; species Acomys percivali. The sequence continues at coordinate 6,149,346 of OU015750.1, read as the reverse complement.
GCAGGCCAGGCTGTGGGGGAAGGAAGGGGCCTGGATGTGAGTCGGCAAGAGCAGGAAGCAGATCAGCAAAAGCAAGAATGAGGAAGCAGAGGACTGTAGGGGAATTTTTATTCAGAACATGGCTGTTCTGGCAAGAGATCACATCCAAAGACCTTTTGGGTCTGTGTGATCCAGCTGGACTACAAACATGCCTTTAATCCAGGAGACAGAGGCAAACAGATATGAGTTCAAGGTCAGCCTGGTATAGAGCATGTATCAGGTAAAGAAAAGCTTAGGTCCATGAGTGGTGGTACATGGTTTAATACCAAATGAAGGTAAAGTTAGTTTGTAGAAGGAAGCACCCATGTTTAAAAGTGATGTCTAATTGAGTGGCAGAAAAGGTGACGAATCAGAGAATATTTGACAGAATAGGATATGTGCAACTCTCATGAGACGAGAGAGGAAAGGGTAGCTACTGAAGGGGGCAATGCAGAGAGGAGGTAGTTTTACCTGGGATAGGTTGCAGAGAGAGAGAGAGAGAGAGAGAGGGAGGGAGGGAGAGGAGAGAGAGGAGAGAGAGAGAGAGAGAGAGAGAGAGAGAGAGAGAGAGAGAGAGAGAGAGAGAGAGAGAGAAGGGAATACCCAGGTGAAGACCAAATAAGCCAGAGAATAAGACAAAATAAGAAGATTAGAACAGATTGTTGGAGTTAGTTTGAGGCCAAGCAGAGCAATTCAGAGGCCGAGAGTAAAGCCAGATTGAATAAGTCAGCTGGGAGAGGAGTTTGAGCCAGAACAGCTGAATTGAACCACCCAGCCCAGAGCTCAGTAATAAGAGGAAAGGGTGAGCTTATTAAACAGTAAGTTTCAGAGGCTAAATATTCTAGGCCTAGGTTAGATTGTATGGAGGCTAAACACTTCCAGGACTAGGCCTAGGTTAGCAGACAGAGGCAGTAAGCCCCCTGGTCAACAACTGAAACAGGCAAATAGTTTCTTTTACAGAGAACAGACAGAGGGCTGGGGGTGGGAAGGTGGGTGGGGAGTGGGGGAAGGTAGATGATCTAAGAGGGGTGACAGCCAGCCCTCAGGGATGGCAGGAAGGAAGGCTTAGGCAGCTGGGTGGGGGGATGGCTAACCAAGACAAGGGGCAGGAGGAGCCCGAGCTAGGGAGGTGAAGAGTTGAGGCCCAGACAGGAGGGGTGATTCCTGTGTGGGCAAAGGGAGGAGAGAACCCTGGGAAGAGATGGGAAAGAAGAAAAGATGGTGGCAGCTGCTGCGGCAGGCCACCAGTGTGCCCCTGGAGGGACACGGTAGAGAATTCCCTGCATTGAGTGAAGCATAAAGCACTAACTTTCTGAGTGTCCCCGGGGGCAGAGTGTGGGTGTCCCTGCGTGTCACTGAGGACAATTTGGGTTTGGTCTGCAGAACACCACAGGCCAGCAGCACACGCATCTGGCAAAAATCTCCACTCCTGGTCTGCATTTGGAGTGTGGCTCATTTGCATCCTTACTTGGTAACTTTGCATAGTGGTGCCAGTTACAGCCTTTGTGCTCAATCTCGTAACCCATGTGCAAGTGAGCAAGGGCTGTTTCATACCAGGTGTGACTACAGCATCTTCAACCTGACGCCTGCAAAGACCCAAGACAAATGAACTTGTACATGCCCACCAGGGCCAGCCTTCCCAGGAGGTCAGGAACTCCACTTTACCCAAGCAGAACTTAGAATCACAAGAAAGCCACGCCCACTGGACTGTCACCCTCACTCTCCACCCTTACTCCACGGATAGTGTGATTTTTCCAGAAAGTAAAAGGAAATCTCTCAACAATTGAGTTGCTATCAACTGGGAAAGCTACGCAAACCAGACAGAGAACTTGGTAGGAAGTAGCAGTGGTCTGGGGAATGTGGGAATGCTGGGTACTTTGCTCAAATGTTAACCTTTAGCACAGCAACCAGGACACCTGTCACAGGCAAAGCCTGTCCACCACCTGCTTTCAACAACTGTCTATTCTCATTATAATGTGGCATTGAGTGGCAGTGGCTATTACCAAACATATTTAAATGTTAACATTTAAAATGAGGAGAGGGAAAGGTCCCAAGGGAGGGAGGGGGTGTCTCAGGCTGGAGAGTGACAGAGGAGCCTGGGTGGGTCTGTGGGGCAGGTGCTCCTCACGCTTGGGAGCAGACACAAATGAAGGCTGTCAGCTCTCATTAGTGTCCTCCGTTGCTTTCCACAGAGCCAGATGGAGGATGCACACTCAAGAAACTACAGGACCATGGGAGTGAACTTTCCAGGAAAGCGACCAGCCGGTGAAGCGCCTCCCTCCTCATGCCATCCCACATTGTGTCTGGCTGTGGAGAGTAAGCTTTCTGTGAGGCAAATCACCTGTAGGCAGAAGCTGCCTTCTTCCTGCTGAGGTGTTCAGTGCGTAGCTGAGATGTGACTTCCCAAGGGCCAGCTGTGAGCGGCAAGGAAAGGGTGTCATTGGGCTGTGTCAAACTGACTTGGGTCTTCCTTGCAGCTTTAAGAAAAGCAAAATGCAGAACCACGGGCTATTGATGTGCTGGTTGACTTGAAAAAAAAAATCTATTTCCTCAGAAGATACGTCTAATGAGGCAACTGGGGTCTAAGGTGCTCAATTAGAAATTCAAGTGAGGGCATCGGGCTTGCAGTGAGTAGCAGAGGCTTGCAACAGCAAGTGGAGGGAATGGAATGGTTTTTGTCAAGCGCTCATCTTCATGCTGACTAGTCTGTGGATTGCTTCAGGGCTGGTTTGCTGGTTTTGTGTCATTCACCTGGACCTCGGTGCTGGGACAGGGTAGAGGGAGAGCCCCTCCCCCAGCCTCCGGGCCACTCACCTTCCCATCCTCCGTGTACACATTCTCATTATACCCTTTCACGATCGTGCGATCGATGAACAGGCTCCTCATGACGACGATCACTTTCAGCACCTTCCCCAAGGTCACCTGTCAAAACAAGAGCACACACAGGTGAAGGCTCACGCTCACTATGCAAATCACACAGAGCTGGGCAGGGTGGTGGAGGCAGAAACAACCATCACGTATCCGGCCTGACTCCAAGTGAGGTAGCAGTGGCCATGGAGGGAAGGCTCGGTCAGTGCTTAACCTTAATGTACTTGACAGGCCCACTCATGGCGGCCTCTTCTGTGACCCTGTTAACCCACCTCACCCGTCCCCCAGCATAGCTTTGCCGTCGGATCGCTCACTATCTGCTGGATAGGGCACCTGCTCCACCCCTTTCCAAGGCTAGGGTCCTCTGGTTTTGGTTTGATGAGCTTGGTGAGCACACTGGTGTTGATCTGTGTTCCGGCCATGAGTATACACAGGGAATATGGTGCAGAGCACGGAAACAGGCACCGGCACTCTTTAGTGGAAGCTGCCTAGTGACAGCTGGTGGAAAAGTGGAGAAACAAAGGGAACCCGAAGTGGCTATGTCTTATCCAGAGTGAAACACGCTCCTGACATGCTTTACTTTCAGAACCAAGCACACCATGGGCTAAAAACAAAACAAAACAACAAAAGCAAAAACAAAGCAAGCACCAAAATACCAAACAAACAAACAAACACCTCCACAAAAAACAACAAAACAAAACAAAACAAAAACATCTCAAAAGCCGGGTTTAATGGTGCACATCTTTAATTCCAGCTCGTGGGAGGCAGAGCCAGGTGGATCTCTGTGAGTTTGAGGCCAGCGGGCTATATAGTGAGACCATGTCTCAATACCCACCCACCTCCGGCACCCCCCCCCCACAAAGAGAAACCATCTAAAAAGGCTTCCACAATGCCAAGGGAGAAAGACACTGCTATGTAGGGGCTTCAGGCTCTTCTTCACAGGAACTGAAGTAACGCTGCCTTTCCTTAGAAGGCGGTGCCTGAGATGCATGCCTTTTCTGTTCCTGGTGAGACCTTGGAGGCAGGCCCGGGCCAGAGCCCACTGGAGGCCCGTGGTCTTGGATGTTCTGATAAGGCTGGAAATCTCAGATTTGCTCAAAGGGAGCCATGCTGGTCTAAGAAAGCCTCAGCCCACAGAGCAAGCCTGGTTCTTCCAGGCCAACCTGCTGCCAGAGTCTAGAGAGACTGCTTTTAAGCCTGCCTTTCTTGTCCCGTGGTTCTCTGAAGCTGTCTGCCTCTCTGATCACTACTGTCCCATTTCCTGAAGCAGCCCTACAGGGGAGCATCCTAACACCTGGCTCCTTTTACAGGTGCTGGGATGATGTTTGCCTCTGTTTTGTGTGCCTTGCCTGTGCAGAACATAAGCTTGGTGAGTAGGAGCTCGGCTGTACTGGTTCACATTTAAGGGATGCTGATGAACACATTGTACAGTGTGCTTTATAATACTGTTACACCTGGTGACACTGAATCACTACTTAAGGATGCCAATGGACCACAGAGGCAGGATCAGCAGAGACCTCATAGAAGGGAAGGAGGCCAGGGCAGAGCCCACACTACAGGGGCGGCAGACCTGACAGACCAGGGCCCATCCCCCACCACAGAGAAGGCTGGCTGGGAAGCTTCAGTAACCAAGAACTATCTCCTACAAACACCTGGTTTTAATTAACTGACAAATTGTCCGAGGAATCTGAGCTTCTGGGGAAGGGCATCAGAAGGAAGATAATGGCTCGGCCTTTCTACCCAAAGAAGAGCACCATTTGTGGTTTCTGGATAATTCCTTTATATTTTGTTTTTTGAAGAGTGTGTCAAGCTTTACTGTTCTTTAGCTCTCTTTCCTCCTGCTGCTAGCAGCAGGGCTAGGTGAGGCTCTGAGCCTGACAGGAGCCTTTGTCCTCCTGGACCTGCCCCCAGCACTTGCCTGGCCTCTTCTCCTGCAGCCAGGACACACAGCAACACCAGGAAGGATGGCCCCCAAACATCCACATAGCCCACCAGTGAGCTTGAGCTGCGCACAGCTCCAGTTCTGTCCACACTCCCCTTAGCACACTGAGCGACGCTGACCTTTCAGGTGGTCTATATTTCATTAGCCAACACATGGCTCTCATGTTGCTGACATGCGTAAATACATGTGTCTGCAAACCAAATTCTGACATCATTACAACACAGGCCTTCCTCCATAATGCTACACACAGCCTTAGAAGCAGTGGCAGGTGCTACCTGGCCTAGCTATTGGCTACCCTGGGCCTTTTTCAAACCCTTTCCTGCTGCCACACACCTAAGGTATTTTCAAGTTTTCTTTCCTTTCTTTTTTTTGTTTTTTGTTTTTTTGAGACAAGGTTTCTCTGTGTAGCCTTGGCCATCCTGGACTCACTTTGTAGACCAGGCTGGCCTCGAACTCGCAGCGATCCGCCTGCCTCTGCCTCTCGAGTGCTGGGATTAAAGGCGTGCGCCACCATGCCCGGCTCTTTCCACGTTTTCTTAATATAAACATGGTGAACTGCAGCAGGTACTTCTGGCACCATGCTGCCACTGCATGTGGAGCCAGCATTATTATTTTAAATTATATTTTATTTACTTATTGTGTGGATGCATGTCTGGTGCAGTGTGTGTAGAGGTCAGAGGACAACCTGTGGCAGTCCCCTTCCAGAAGGTGAGTTCCAGCGGCCTGAGGCCGGCCGTCAGGTTTGAAGGCAAGCACCTTCTTCACCTGCTGAGCCCGCTCATCACCCTGAGGGTGATTTCTGTTTTAGCATAGGGTCACAGAATCTAATCACTGGGGCAAATACCACAGCCGGCCATGTTGCTACCCAGGAGCACTGTGCCAACCACAAAGCTACACGCACATCTGCTGCACTCCTTCGCTCTCCTCTCCTCAGTGAAGGGAGCTGTTCAACTGAACAACAAGAACCGTCACCACCACCCCCCCCCACCACACTACCACCACCATCACCCCCCCTCCACTACCACTACCACCACCACCACCCTGACCCCTCTTGCTGCTCTAATCCAGCAACAACAATTCAGCGCACTCTAGGGGTGGGAGAATTGACATTTGTGGCAAGGTTTTACTCTGACACAGGCTGGCCTCAAACTCCAAGCAATCCTCCTGCTTTTGCTTCCCAAGTGCTTAGACAACTGATGTGAGCCGCCATGCCTGACTCCCAAGCTTTGTGCTTTTCTTTTCTCTCTCTCTCTTTTTCTTTTTCTTTTTTTTCTTTTGCTTTTTTAAGATTAATTTCTATTTTAAAAAATATGTATATGTGTGTAGGTCTGTGCACATTTGTGCTGGTACTCTCAAGGGCAGTATTGGGGTGCACTGTGTGAAGGTGTATCTCTCTATATTCAATTATTACTTCTGTACCAGCAGAGAGCTATGGCCCATCACCACTGGCCTCATATTTTGTAAAGATCTGTTTCTCACCTGCCTAAGGCAATCTAGAATTGTATCTGATTTGCTTTAATAAAGAGCTGATGGCCAATGGGGGGCAGAAGGGGGATGGCGGACGTTCTGGGCAGAGAGAGGGATTCCGGGAGAAGATCACAAAGTGGACATTTGCCAGCAGGACAACAGCAAGGAACAGACAGAAGTAAAGAATTAGTCATGAGCTGGAGAGATGGCTCAGTGGTTAAGAGCACTGCCTGCTCTTCCAAAGGACCCGGGTTCAATTCCCAGCACCCACGTGGCTGCTCACAACCGTCTGTAACCCCAAGATCTGACACCCCCACACCAACGCACATAAACTAAAATTAAAATATTAAAAAAAAAAAAAAAGAACTAGTCATGTGGCGGACCATGGGCTAGGACAGTCAGGCTAAGTTAGATGAGATAGCTGAGTCTGCCCAACTATAGGCCTAAGCTTTTAAATATTAGTAAGTCTCGTGTCTTTATTTAAACTGCCCGTGGGTCGGAGAAAGTCCTGCTACAGATCAGCAGGGAGATGCCCTGGAGCTGAACTTACCAGCAGTTGTGTGCTGTCCAATGTGGGTGCTGGGAACAACTTCAAGTCCTTTGCAAAAGGCTCTCATAACTGTGAGCCATCTTTCCAGCCTCCTCCCCTCCCCCATCCCAACTTGGTTACTACAACAACATTTAGTACAGTAGAGTGTGATAGTGATGGCCTAAATCTCAGTGCTCAGGCTCTGTCTAAAAAATAAAATTAAACCCAAAAAGCCCTACGAACCCAAGCCCTGGCCACCTACCTCTACCTGGCCACCTCTACCTCCTTTCCCTCCCTGTGCTACTGAGAACCAAGTAACAAAAATGGTATCAGTTCTCTGTAAATATTTTAGTATGCATCTTTAAAAGACAAATAAAACAGTCAAACTGTGGCAAGCCTCATGTCTAGAAGACAGCAGCTGTCTAACACTAGCAAACATCTGGTGTATTAGCTATCAGATTTCTAACAGTCTCCTAAATGCTACTTTGAAAAGAATAAGAACTTGCTTATGCCATGATCTAAGTGTGAGCTGTGTGTAAGTGACGGCTGATGCCAGTCATCAGCTTATGATGGGGCCCTTCTCTCTCCTGCTCTGCTGGTTGAAGTGGAAGAAGTTATCACCCACAGAGGCTCTGGTCTGTACTCTGAGATGTCCTCCAGGGAGCACTAACAGGTCTTACCCAGTACTTTCCACAGATGGCCAGATAAGCCTGGGGTCTGGGTTTGGCACAAGCCCTCGGAGGCTGCACTCTCGCATGAGGGACAGCTGCTACTGAGCACACTGCGTTAGTTTATTTATTATTTTTCCGTTTCCACAAGGTTCTGTGAAGTCTGTCAGAGAGGGCTCTGGAGTTCATCTAAGCTGGAGAGGCACGGAGTTAGCGGCATTTGCACTTCAGCTTGCTCCTGGTGATGCTCTACGTGAACTGAGTCAGGTCTTGACTCTGCTGCTGGGAAGCTCGGCCTCCTCGTACCTCTGAGTGAAGACAGACCCAGGAAGATTCGAACCTGCCCTAAGGCGAATCAGCCGGATCTCACTGACCACAATGATGTTCTGCTGTGCAGAACAGGCTGAGGGCCTGTACTTCCACGGGCTTCCGTCACACAGGCAGTATAGGAAGTATGATACAGGACAAGTCAGTCTCTCATGGCTGTCTGCTCAGCAATGGAATAAAATGTGGAAGAGCTGGCTGAAGAATTTTTTTTTTAAAGGATGCACTTTGCCATGCTCATCTTAGGGTGCAATGTTCCACAAAGCATCCTTTCGCGTGTGCCTTGGTGGAGTGGGCAACACTAGCCATCAGTATGGAGCTGGGATGCACATTCTACAACGTGCTTTCTAGTCCTAGCTTCACTCTGGGGAGCCAGATGCTTCTGTATGTGAAGTGTGCAAGTTTCCAGCCAATCTGGATGCACCAGGATATAGACCTGGGCTTCTGACGGACAACACAATACACCGCAGATGGGCCACGGACATCTTTCTGCCATAGTCAGAAGCAAGATGCTCACTGACAGGGGCTATGGGTTGATTTCTTGGCAATGGCTATGGGGTGCCACAGATAAAAGCTAATGCCATCTGGTAATGAAGCATGCTTGCTGTTGCCAAGGTAACATTTTCTATACTGAACAACACGGCTCCTGAGAGCTCACTTACCACTTTGTGGCAGTTGGTATGGTGAGTGGAAGTGACACACTGTAAAAACAGTCAAGGAAGGATGATGCTTCCTAAGTGAGGCCCAGAGGGCACTTGGAAAGGTACTGGGCAGCCTCCCTGCTGACCTCCTCATCTTAGGGACAGTGTCAGAAGTGCTGGCACTGCCAGCCTTTGGTTGGGTCAACCATACTCTGGGTGGATGGTGCTCTCTCTCAGTGGCTACCTGTCAAGCCACATTCTCCTGAGAGGATTCCAGCTCACCATGGTCAGGAATGTCTCAGACAGGCGAGAAAGTGTGAGGGAAGGCAAGAAGGGAGGACATACTTGGTTCAGCTCTGTCACCAACAGACCTGGTGGCTGAAGGGTTATCCTACTGGCGAGAAGCTCTTGGCAGTGGAGAGCGCTACACACTCATTCTTGCAGTCTGCGCAGGATCTATGTGTAGGATTTGGGGGAGGTATGCTGACCACATGCTGAAGAGCCCAGGCCAGCTGGCCCCTGACCCAGCACAGTGCACATGTGTGCTGGAGGGAAAGGGGACAGCACAGGATTTGCTATTCCAGCAGCTGTCTATATTTCTGAGCCCTGCTTTGGGGAGAGAGTGTCTTATTTCTAAAAAGCCAACTGTCTCTATAAAGCCACCCATGGATGCTATTTTCCCATGCAAATAAGGCTGAAGCCTTAAGGGGCCTGCTGCAACCTAAGAAACGCCTTGGGATGCAGAGGCGGAAAGGCAGGAAGGCACTCACTCACACATGCATGTACACACACACACATCTTCACTACAGTCCTAAGGGACTTTCTCTGCACTAACCCTGAAGGACTATGATGAAGTGACAGGTCCTAACAGGTTTATTTATCCTGTGAGATATGCCCCCACTGGCTCCAGACACTGGTTCAGGGACTCAAGTGCCTGCAGAAGCTCTAGTCCCCACCTTTATCACCCCTGTTTATTTATTTTAAGATTTATTTGTATTTGTGTCTGTGTGTCTGTATGCCACCTATGTGTGGGTACCTGTGAAGGCTGGGAGAAGGCATCTTATCCCTTGAAGCTGGAGTTACAGGAGGTTGTGGGCTGCCTGATATGGGTGCTGGGCCAGACTTGGGTCAAGTTCTGTTAACTACGGAGTCATCTCTCAGAACCCCAGTTTTCTCACTGTTAAAGGGACAGACTGAGTCCTAGGGAGATGGTAAGAATGGCATGCACCTGAACAGAACTGGAGGCCACCCAGGTGCTACCCGCACGGGGCACTGATGGAGGAGCACGCTGTATCAAGGGGCCATCTGCTATAATCAGAAAGGCTCAGGGTGGAGGTAGCTGAGCCCAGGGATGCTCCAAGGACACTCCTCCAAGGAAGGTTCTTAGGTGTGGACCAGAGAGAAGCACCCAGAGCCACCAGGCTTTGTATTGTTTCATGGGGCCTTCTCTTTAAATAACACACTCACCTCTTTCCCAAGGATAAGGCATGCTTGCCCGGCTGCAGTGCGCTCCTCTAATAACCTGTGAGGCAGCCTGGCAGCTGTCTGATTTCCATTTTTAACAGAAGGAAGCTGGGGACTGGAGTCCAAGGTCGCTGTTTTTCTGTGCAAGGCCAGGAGCTACCTCTTGCTGTTTCTCCATAGCTCGCCTAGCCCATGAATCCAAATGCCAGCAGCAGTGACCACAGAGCCAGGAGTCACCTGACCCTCCATCCACCCAGCAATCTTCTCTGGCATTGTACTAAGTAGCTGTAAAACCCTACTCCCTAGGACTCCGGCTTCCCTCACCAACGGCTCTGTGCATACTCCCAACCCTGTGGTAAGACGCTTATAATGTACCTGCTTAGTCTAATTTTAGTGCATTTTAAAGAGCCAGCCTTCTGGGTTCTCCACAGCTGCTGGCTATGTGCAGCCCCACTAGAGTCATGCTGGGCAGAATTGTCCTCTGAAAGGCAGCCTCGGAAGCTGCAGCAGCAAGGGGCCTGAGGATGCAGAGATGCGCGGTGCTGGCAGCTGCCTCTTTCTAGGAAACGGTGGGGCTGGCTGAAGACACGAGCTTCTGAGCCAGGCTGACTCTGAGAGGCCCAAAGCATGGAAAGATGGGGTCAAAACCACGGACTGTGTGTGGTACCTTGTGTGATGGGGGAGGGGGAGCGGGGTATCTGTGAGGGCAGGGCAGCAAGTCCGTTTCCAAGGGAACATGGGGCTGTGGCTAGGAAAGGGCCAGGGCCCACTGAAGACTAGCACAGAAAACCTGAACCTTCCCATATTTCAGGGTAAGCACAAGAGAAGGTCTCAGAGTGTGCAGAGGCGCTGGTGAGGGAAGCCGGAGTCCTAGGGAGTAGGGTCTACACACAGAAGGCTGATGGGAGGATGACTCTGGCATTTGGATTCAAGGGCTCTACCATGCCCATTATGGTAGAGCCCCATGTCATCCATAAAGGGCAAACTGAGGAAGAAAACCTCAAACTGGGAAGAGACTCCCACCTGGAAATGAGGTTTGGTTTCTCCTCTTGACAAGGGCCACAAAACCCAGGCAGGTGAGACGAGTATGCCTGACACTGTCCACAGCGGTGTCCCCTAGACTCTACTGCAGAGCCTGGCTCTGCCCTTCTGGCAGTGTCTGGCCAAGTTACTCTCCTTAGAAAATGGCCCCCTTCGTTAGCTGGCTGCCAGGAAGAGGGAACAAGGGTGGCTGTGTGAGTGCTAGGTCACTCCTGCCAGCCCTCTGCTGCAGGGTAAAGCCACCAGTGAATCCTGGCCTCCTCTCCAAGGCGGGGCCTCTGTGAGGACACATGGTTGGGGCCCTTAGCTCACTGCATGGTGGCTATTGCTATATTACTGTGGCCTTTATATAATAATTACCAAGCACCCGCCTAATAAGGTTTATTTCTCATTAGGTGGCTTAGTCCATTGATGGGTAAATTGGAGTCATTTGCTAAGGAGCCATCAATGTTAGCAATTTGGGTACTTTAAAATTTACTTAACTCTTGCCTCTCTAGAAAATCCAAAGCTGCCCTGATTGCAGGGGGATTTT
>OU015750.1:6126644-6137842 GCA_907169655.1 Acomys percivali | reverse complement strand
GGGCTCACTCTCCTTCAGGCTTCCTTTGTGGTATTAGGGATGATCAAAGTCAGAGCCAGTCTACTTTAAGTTTTAGATACATAGATGCAGAGAGCCCTTCCAGAAGGAGTGCGGGGTGGACACAGGCTGGCTGATGGAGGAGCAGCCTGAGGATTCCTGGCTGTTCTGAAAGCAAGGGGCACTTTGGACAGCCTTGACAGCAATACCCCAGGGCACACACTGTGCATCTGAACCTAGCACAGACTATGGCTGCCAAGAAGTCCCTTCTCAAGATCCGTGCGTCAACGGAACCAGCTGGACTGGGTGTAGTCCTGGGATCAAGGGACCACCCAGTAGCCTGGCAGAGAAGGATCTGCCCCCTGCACATCCTGGGTAGGCCCGCTAATTTGCCTCTGCAGCAGCTGGACGAGAAAGCACGGAGTTGGATGGGAGGACCATGCTATGAGAGAAGGGCCGGGAAAGGGAGGCAGGAGAGCCAGGCAGGCGGGTGACACGGCCCACAAGCACCTTGGAATGCAAATGTCTTGCCCTCTGCGTTCCGTCCTCCAGCTGCGTGTTGATATGTGTCATGTGCAGGCCAGGCTTTAGCACCTGGGACGTAAATGAAGCCGACAGTTCGCGGAGCTGGTGGTCTGGTGGCAGGAAACAGACAGGGAAAAGATAAAAAGCCACTGCAGTTCTGAAGGAAACCAACAGAACAGTGGCCGCTTAAAGGGCTTGTTCAGGAAAGGGTGACGACCCACTAGCGGCTTGCTGGCTCACTCAGATGTTTACTAGGTCACGTGAACAAGGACTGCCTGCTCCTGAGCTTGGGCATTTTTGGCGGGGAGAGGAGGTGGTGGGGCCAGCAGACAAGAAGGCTAGGGAAATGGGGTTGGCTCAGGTCTCCCTGAAGCTTCCTCACAGCAAGGCAGCCCAGGCCACATGTGGGGCAGAGCAAAAGTGGAGCTGGTGCAAAGACTGCAGGCCGGGGGAGGCTTGGGTCAGGCAGAGTCTCCGAGGCTCTCGTGGGGAGGTTATTTTTGTTCTTTTTCCTTTTCTGAGACAGAGTTTCTCTGTGTAGCCCTGGCTGTTGCGGAACTTGTTTTGTAGACCAGGCTAGCCTTGAACTCACAGAGGTCCACCTGCCTCTGCCTCCCTGAGTGATAGGATTAAAAGTGCAGGCCACCACGCCCTGCAGGAGTTTATCTCTGAGTGACAAGGGATAGCTTGCAGGGCTAGGTAAAGGAGTGACATGTCTGCTGTGTCCTGTTAGACAGTATCTGCTTCATGGAGGATCGTGAAAACAAAGGAGGAGCCATGACCAGGGAAGATGGCAGCTTCAAACAGCATCAGTGTAGGGATGGGATGATGCTATGGACCGACATGACTTGGGGCTTGAGCAATGGCTCAGTGGGTGAAGCACCTGCTATGCAAATGTGAGGACTGGAGTCTGCATCTCCCGCACCTTCCCTTCGTAAACACCAACCTGAAATCCCAGCATAAGAGAGGGGGCCCTTGGAGCAAGCTGTCTTGTGGGACTAGCTGACCTGGTGAGCTCGGGAGTGAAATGAGAGACCCTGTCTCCAGACATAAGGCCAAAAGTGACATCAACATTTAGCCTCCACATGTGTGTGAACAAGCACATTTGCGCGTAGACACACAAAAAACAGCAACGGCAACAGATAGCCGACATTCTTTGCTGTTAGCCTGAGTATGAGGGGAAAAAAGAGAAGTGAGGGGTCTTCCAGGTGTCCAGTTTGAGCCCTGGACAAGTGAACGGTCTGGACAGATGACAAAGAAGGAGAGAAACAAACAAACAAACAAACAAACAGGGAAAGGATCACTTCCCTGCACAACCTTTGAGATGTCAAAGAGAAGCCATGCTGAGGGGCAGCTCTTAGCCTGGACCATGACAAAGTGCTAGAGGCCCACACTGTTCAAAGGCCCCTATCAGGCCCTCTGTCCTGGGTGGTCCTGGTGGAGCTGAAGGCTCACTCACCTTAAACCACAGGGATGCTCTTTCCTGACTTAAAGTAGGAGTAGCTGCCACGATGGTGGGGCCAGGTGATGATGGTCTCCATGTGGACCTGCCAGCACTGTTAGGATGGTACTACGGTGCCCTCCAGGGTAAAGCTGGTTGTGTTAAATCTCCATTTTTTTGTGTGTGTCAAAACCATGTTAGGCAGTACTTGGCTTTTTAATATTTTGTCTGTAGGATATATGCCAACGTGACCTTGATGTAGAAAATTTTAATTCAAATCAATACATGGACAAGGTCACTTTAAAATCCAATTAATATGAATGGAAAAATATGCCTCACAGTTGTGTGAGCTGAAAATGGAACAGTTGTAAGTTAACAACTACAAAAGGGACAAGAGACATGTCCACAGCCCCAGGTGGGCCCTTTGGGTTGGATAATGCAGCTATCAGTGCCCTTAAATATATGTATTATATGCAGTAATTTAAATAAAAACATTTACTTATGTTTAGGGTAGCCTGAAATTAAGCTATTTTTGCTTGAAGGTAAACATAAAATGTGCTGAAAACTGTGAGCTCCTGTAAACTGATTTAAAATAAATTAAACCCAGGACTTCAACTCGCCCAGGACTCCCTGGAGAAATCCAAGTTCTACTCTAGCGCTAACACTGGCACTTTGCATTTATATAGGATGCAGTTCCAGAACTGTGTGCAGTACGCTGGATGCAGGGGGAAACTGAGGCACTGCACTTTAGTTTTTGTTTATTCCTATAAACAGCAGGCCATCAGGGCTCTAAGGGTCTCTGTGAGCCACCTGGATTTTAAACCTGGTTCTTGGGTTTTGTTTGTTTGCCAGTGCTGGGCATCACACTGGGTCTTCACACACGCTAGCACTCTGCCACTGAGCACATCCCTAGTCCTGAAGCCTGGGGCGTGGAAGGAAAGTACTTCCTTATTTTTCGTGTTGAAGTTTAAAGCCAGGCCCTAAAGCACAGCCCACCGCTGATTTCTAGCCCTGGCCCAGGAGGGAATGCATACCAAGAGTTAGAGAAGTGATGGAGTGGGGACCATCACTGGGCTCTGTTGCTCCCATCTGTTCTCTCCTGTCCATGTGGAACCCCAGCTTTTCTACACTTACGTCAGGTGGGGGCAGAACGCTAGTGACTAAGCATCCACCTAAGGAAGACAGAGCTGCATTGAACTCCAAGAACAACTGAAGTTATGTAAGACTGTGAGATGTGATATTAAAGGTGCCAAGGAAACACCATACGTTTATTTCTCACTTTATTGCACGTTAGGATTTTCTGAAAGGCTGCTAAAGGGCCCAGGGCTGTGTAATGTGAGGAAAGCCCTACCCCTTGCATGGCTTTTCCAGCCCCCGGGAACCTCTGTGGCTGGCAAGGTGGATGTCCCACAGCACTGGCGTGCTGGTGGAGGCAGGGCGCGTGTGGTGTGGGGGTGATGGGTGGCATGGCATGGCTGGCTGAGGTTGCAGACGACTGTGTGAGATGTCTGTCTCTGTCTACAGATTACATTGCTGCAACAAATTAAAAGCAGCCGGCCCTCTGCAGCAAAGGACAAGCTGCTGCCTTGCATAACGCCTGCTCTGCCCGCCCCTCCCTGGCCAGCATCACCCTGCATTCTCCTTCGTGTGAGGATCATACCCACCAGCAGACTTCCATTGCCCCCGCATCTGCCGCTGGTGTTAATGCTCTTCACACACTCATTACTCTTTAATGATGCCTGTTTGTAAATAGCAAGACGGATGCAATTAAAGCAGGGGAGGCTAAATAAACACGCACTCTAATTAGGATCTTTACAAGAGATTTTTTTTTTCATGTATAGACTGGAATTTACCTTTCATTAATCTAACTTAATTGCGATAGCACACCAATAAAGAGTCAGCCCAAATTAAGTGCTCTACATGATTTCCCCATCTTAACGCTGAGCCAGGGATCCTTCCTTTGGGTAACAAGCCACAGCCTGTGGAAGAGGGTCTAACTGGGGAACAGGGCACGGTGCACTGAAGGAGGGTGGCAGTGAGACGATGCCTACCGCTACTAGAACCCACTGCTTCAGAGGCCTGAGCTGAATGAAGTCTAGGCCACAGGCTCCAAGGCAGGCTTGCCCTCTGGGTACCGACCCCCTTTGCTCACTTCTGTGGTGGCCAGTCTCACTCCTAACACCCGTCAACTTCCCAAGACACAGAGCTGGAGCCACTGACCACTAACTCCTAGGACTATCTGCTTTGCGGCGGGGCCACAGCCACCAGGCGTGAGAGGAAGCCTGCTATTCTCCTGTTTAACCCTTGACTCCAGCAGGAGTGAAAGGCCATGCACACTGGGCAGCTAACTGGAATCCCATGGTGCATCGTTAGACAGAATCATCTGGCAAAGACCTCAGAGCACATAGCAATTTATTCGTGCAGCAAATGCCAACTGTACCTTCCTAGATACAGGCACGGTGGCAGGGTCAGGAAAGTACTACAGGGAAAATGCCACCCACTGTAGACGATGTGTCATCCATTCCATATTTTTCTACTCCTTCCCTACTCTTGGCTGGTCACTCACTATCTCCCCAACTCCCCAACCTTGTCACATACAGGAGGCATGAAGAGGCTCAGTCCTGGCTTCTCCCTCAAATTGGCAGTTAAAGAAAACAAACAAACCAAAAACCAAAAACCAAAACAGTCCAGAAGAAGGGGAGTAGGGTACAGTTCTGATCCAGGGAGCATTAGATGCTTGAGTTACTAATTTTTTTTTTTAATTGTTCATCAACTCCAAGGTATTTTTTTTATAAATTTTATTTTATGTACATTAGTGTTTTGCCTGCATGTATGTCTGTGTGAGGGTGTCAGATTTTAGAGTTACAGACAGTTGTGAGCTGCCATGTGGGTGCTGGGAATTGAACCCAGGTCCTTTGGAAGAGCAGTCAGTGCTCTTGACCGCTGAGCCATCTCTCCAGCCCCCTTGAGTTACTAATGTTAAAGCAGGTATTTAATTAGTAATATACAGAAGCAGTGTTAAAGCAGGACAACAGTGCCTGCAGCATACTTCATCAAGACGGATCTGTACTCAGGCTTGGCCAGACAGAGCCCCATGCACTAAGACTGGCCCAAGCGAAGTGCTTGCTCTGTAATTAGAAGGGGCACACCAAGCCTTCTCCCTATGAAGAGTCAGTATGTGCAGGCCACTTCAGAAAAGGCTCTGAAAACAGCTGCAGCTAAGCGAATGGCTTGGCTTAGCTGTTTCACTGGCAAGTGCCTCAGCGTACAATACTCACATACTGGCTTCCTGAGGGAGTAATGTGCTGGGATTCCCACTTTGGGAATCACCACTGCAGTAGCATCAGGGAAGAAGTAACTTGCCTGTTGAGTGAGTCACCAGTTGCCTGGGTCCCACCAGACCTCATTCACGCCCACCTCATGCCTTGCTGGTAGAACAGTGTACCCCGTATCTTACTTCAGGGTTGGGGACCCATAACCTTGGCTCCTGGGTAGCTCCAAGGACAGAAGACAGTGTCGTAAGAGACTGTGGATAAAAACCTATCAACTCTCAGAGGTCTACTCACTCCTGGTTCAAGAACTTTCAGAGACTCGCTCTTAGATTCATTTTTATGGGTGCACTCTCAGCCCTGAGAACCCAGCCTTCTCACAGCACCAGCAGTAGCTCTTGCCTAATCACTCTGGTAGATTGTATATAAAAACAAAACGGGCTAAAAAAAAAGCCCTCTATGTTAGCAAGCAGATGTCGAGCCCATTTGCAATTAATACGACCCACTTCCATACAATCAGACTGCTTAAAATTCCTGGAACTAGATGTAAAAGCTAAGATGCAAATGTTCTGATTTTAATGAGAATGAATGGAAACTATAAAACCATCTTTCCCTTTGAGGGTAGGTACGATCTACATGTAAGTCCCAACTGAACACTAAATTTATCAACAAAACAATCATTTGATAAAGCCTGGGTGTAGGGAGAGAACAGAACTGGGAACATCTCAAGTATTTTCAGAAAGCATTTTCCTCCAAAATTAAATTTTATCAAAACCATCATTCTTTTAAAAAGCTTTAAAAAGCGCAACTCACTTCACCACATCCCCCCAGCCCTCTACATGTTCTAGGAGCTTTTATGTGTCTCTGAATCCATGTAACGTTTTAGGGATAATGGCAGAGGGTGACAGAGGAGACCGGGGCTCTGAAGGTCCGAAGAGCTGGCTGCAAGTTTGGGCCATACTGGACACTGCCTTTGATCCATCCTGGAACCTCTTCACTTGACGTTTCCTCGTCTGTAAAATGGCGCTGACATCTGTTGAGCGGCTGCCGTTACAAGGCCAGACGGTGTTCAGCTAGTTGATGGTAGGAGCCGTCCGAGGATACTCCAGGGTGGGGCACACATGGCCTTCATGGGAAGGAAGGGGTGTGGAGCTTTCCCTCATGATCCTTCCCTTCAGCTTACATCTTCCTGGAGGATCTGCTATGAGGTCTCTCTGAGACTCTGTCTGCACTCTAGGGCAGTGGGCTGCTTAGGGATCCAGATCCTTCACCTCAGTAGTTCTGGGTTGAAGTTGATGCTTTTAACTAGCACTATGGACGAGAGCTGTGGTCAGTGGAGGGGGGGGGGTACTTGCCTAGACTGTGTGAGGTCAGGGCTCTGTCCTTTCACTGCATAAACTAAAGAAAACACTGAAAACAAACCAAGCAGCACCCAGGCAATCTGAAGATCCTCTCTGTAGAGCTGGGCTGTGGCCAGCCCCGAGTTCCATCTCTGGCGCTACTAAAATCCAAGTAGGACTCTCTGCACTATGGGCATGGTGCCCAGCATCAGCTGCTGCTGAACTGCACAGCGAATGACCTTTATCCTTGTAGCACCTGTCTCCGCTGTCCACCCGGAGGCTCCCACCGGCAGCTCCTTCACAAGCAGGCACTGTTCTGAACTTGCAAGTTTGACAAGAACAAGACAGAACCGGGTGGATTCATCCTCTTCTGGGTGGGAGGGGTGATGAGCACGATCAATGTACACCACCCATATGCCTGAAAATGTCAAAATGAAATACATTCCCGCCTACAATTAGTATCTGCTAATACAACTGAAAATAAAAATGAAGTCTCTTCTCGGGGTGGGCTTCCAGCTGGGGCGTTATGGAAGGATGTGCTTGATCAAGGGTGAAAGCAGAAAGGCAGGGACCAAAACGCTGGCCCTCCTTGGTCTTTTGTGACCATCATGTGCCCCGTGGAAACCAACCATTTGGAATAATGACAATGAAGAACAAAACCAATATGGTAACACTTCCAAGGCACCATGAGAGGCTTGGATCTTGGTCGCAGGAGCAGCAGAAAGATGAGAGCCACACAGACAGCAGGGCACATATGTTGTCATTCGGCCTGCGCTAGGCAGGAGCTCCGCTGTAAGTCAGAACCAGGCCAGGCTTGTGTTTTGGGAGGTGCTGGTGTGGGATCCCTCTATAGGAGACCATACTCTTTCATTTCAGGTACACTTGGAGGGGCACCATGTAGTGCCAGGCACTGTGTGCTGGGTGGAGCCATTGCTACCCTTGCAGAGGTTGTATTCAAGCACGTAGATATGGACACTATGCTGAGGGACTGGCAACACAGGGAGGGGCAAATCAGGTAGGTTTGCAAGGGCTATCCCTCCTCCCCGGACAGTAGGAGGGCAGGTGTCTCTGGGTGGAGAAGCAACAGTTCAAAAGTAGCACACCAGCTGCAGGGTAGAAGATTAACATGGCAGAGGCAAGAGTTCAGTAGAAATGAGACTACAAAAGCCAGGAAAGAAATGGTGGTAGTGGCACCGGGGCCATGGTTAGAAGGTGAGCACTTCCATGCAGCGTCTGGCAAGGTGTATGGTTTACAAAGGAAATGCCTCTGAACTGTGTTTAGGATCAGTGTGATGTGGTAAATATGCTCAGAAGTGAGTATGGAGTGGCAAGCTCTTCAGTTGGTACCTAGCAGACTCCTGCCAACCCATGTTTAAGGCTCATGTTCTGGGTGCACCAGCCCGAGAGGCAGGACTGCCCTCAGCACCATCTCACGGAAGTGCTACGGGGAACACAGGCAGCAAGGAGACACCAGGTGTGTACCCAGAAGGGCCAAGCAAGCACCTGAACCCAGGTGGCCTGGTTCTCCAGTCCCTACCACCCAGGGTCATTATGATCGTGCTGTGGGTTGATGACTGCTGTCCTGACTACAGACGGCACAATTAGTACAACTACTTCTAAGTGAAGTCCCACATGATATAGCTAAGGAGGCCTCAGGCCAGCCTGGTGCAAACTCGTGCTCAGCGTTTAAGCCAGCTCTCAACAGCTAGACTACACAAGGCACCTAGATTGAGATTGAGTAAATGGTATCTCACTCTGTGGATCCAATGAGAAGATTAACGGGAAGAAAAGCCACATGTGTAGACTGGGATTAAGGAATAAAGTAGACTGCCAAGGTGCACAGCTTCGAAATAGGCAGAAGATTTAATACGGCCCTGGAAAGTCTCAACCGTTTACGTGCTTGCTCTATGCAGTGTGAATTTGGGCTAATGAGATTCACCCGCTGTGTATAAATCTGAACCAAGACAACCTGATCATCTAAAGATAAGAGCTGCCTCAACTCCCGTGCTAACAGCTCTCCGGCAAAGCTCCACCTTTGGAAGCGCGAGGCATTCTTGCAGCGCATTATAGACTGCAGCGGGTACTGAGTAACAGGGCTCCATTGGGCCAAATACAAACTCCGAGGGTCCAGACTACCTACTGCTCAATACTGTTGTCTTCTAACAAGACCTACAACAATACTTCAGGTTGTTTCTTTGTGGTGTGGAAGGATGCCCCATGGGAACCTTTGTAAAGGCCCTGGGTTCAGTAGCAAGGGCCCTGGAAGTCTAACTACAGAAATGGAACACAACAGATGCTCACAGACACTCAGCCCTTCCCCTTTAGGACTGTCATGAAGGCCGTGCGCAGTGGTACCTCAGGCTACAGGTACTGCTAAATGATGTTTTAAAGCAACAACTCTTTAAGATCAGCAGGTGCCTCTTTCGTACACAGCACAATCTATCATGCAGGTCTGTAGGAAGGGCTGGAGGAGCAGAGAGGAAGGAGGGGGGGGCTACCCAAGCGGAAGGTAGCAGCTCCACTGTAAAGAAAGCATGGTGGCTCTGCCTGGGGCGACGGTGGGGACAGGAGGCCACAGGCAGAGGGAACAGCAGGCACAGAGCACAGAAGCAGGCAGCAACGGAGTTCCCAAGAAGCCTGTGGCGAAGGAGGAATGCTGGTTGCTGCAATCAATGTGGGAAGCTGGAGTGAAGGAAGCTGAAGTGAAGATACAGGCCTGCTTCATGCCAGGAAGAATTGTATCATTCAAGACGGTAATGAGCAACAGCAGAGAACTCTGAGCATGGCCAGGCGGGAGGGAAAAGGGGAGGATGTGAGCTTGACCACAGTCTGAGGCCAAGCTATCACAGCCACACCTGCGTCTCTAAGGAGGCTTTCTCTTGCACCCCACTGGTTCTAGGAGGACAGAGGAGACTGGCCTTAGTCAAAGATGGAGAGCAGTGTCTAGAGAAAGAGACCAGGAGACTAAGGACAAGGCAGAGGCAAGAGACCTGGGGACAGAATCAAACACAGGCAAGACAAGCAGACTGCCGGCAGCGCACGCGAGGCACCTGGCTGGTGACAGTTGCTGGAGAGGAGGGGCTGGGCTATCCTTCAGCGCCTGATCAATAAACATTTGTCACAGGACAAGGGGACACACTGGAACAGAATAAGGCCAAATTGGGGGCAGAGTGTAAGATAAGTTATCTGGCTTGAAAACTGGCCCAACATTTACTACAGAATAAATCAAACTAGACAGCCTGAGACAAACACACACACAGTTAAGGCTGGGAGGGCACTTTTCTGAATGGTCAATGTACAGCTTCACCTTGCTTCAAAAAGACCAGCACCAGCTGTTTCTGTCACACATCAATTTCACATGCTAGCCACAAACATTTAGAAAGAGATGGCCACCACTATTTCCTTGGTATTGAAATGGCCTTCTCCAACATTTAAATTCACTGCTCCAGATGCTAGGCTAGGGAGGCAGGCCTGTGGGGAGGTGGGAGCAGCTGTGGGGCGGAAAGGGCATCATTGGGAATACCCAGGCTGCTGCACAGGCCAGTCTCTGGGGCAAAGGAGGCAGTCCAGGCTGCCTACTAGGCCGCCATCAGTTTAGAGGCAGTATTTTGAGGGGGTTTAGGATGCACTCGGTTCCTGCTAATCTGCAAATGGATACAGGTCCGCAGCACTTCTGTGAAGGGCTCTCCTATTACTAAAGAAGCTAGAGATGCAATGGATACTTAGTGAACAGTTTTGGAGGAAATCAAGAAAAGGTGAGATTAGAAAACAAAGCAGAACAAGAACCACCTATATCTCCGTCTGAATTTGACCTGATGTCAGACTTACTTTCTTTATGCTGCTGGTACCAGCAATGAGACAGAGCCAATGTCCTCCACTCACCAGCTCACATTGCATCTTCCTCACGGCTACCATGTGTGTGAGCCAGCACCTCACACCACCTGACCCAAAAGCCAAAGGAAGTCACCTAAAGGAAGCATGAATGCTCAAAGAAATGAACAGGAGCTGTTTGAGGAGGCACCAGAATCTCTGGAGAGGTCTTGGCTCCAGAACGTTCCCGAGGAATGAACTACCCTTTCTAAAGAAAGTCCTGCGTTCTCCTGAAAGCCTCACAAGACACAGGTGAAGTCAAGTGAGGGCACTGAGGTCAGAGCAGCACTTTCAGAGCAGAAGAGGGGCAGGCAACCCCATGGAACACCTGCATAGAGCATCATTATCTACGCAGAAAGGACCCAAAGCCATCAGCTCCAAAACAGTTAAATATGGTATGGTATGGGGGAGCATGGGACCGATTTTAGCTGAGAGACTTCAGAACTACAGGGCCTCCTGAGGCCCCGGTCTCTTTGTAGGTCCCATTTTTTTCATTTGCTCAGTCCTCAGTTCCTCTCCCGCTAAAAGCAGTGGAGCAGGCAGGGAGCCTGCATCCACAGCAGTGACACAGGTCTTAAGCTCCCTTTCCTCACAGCTACTGTGCGGCTGCACTGATGCCTCTCAGTACTTATGCATCTCATCAGGCAGCTTCACAGATGAGGACTGTACTCTGTCCTTGCATGCCTCTTCTTCTTCTTCTTCTTCTTCTTCTTCTTCTTCTTCTTCTTCTTCTTCTTCTTCTTCTTCTTCTTCTTC
>OU015750.1:6092683-6125915 GCA_907169655.1 Acomys percivali | reverse complement strand
TTATTATTATTATTATTATTATTATTATTATTATTATTATTATTATTTTAGCTTCCCTCTCTATAGCAGCTTGGCTCCTACGGTCTCCTATCTCTGTATGTGCTCCATCCTCCATACACGGAGCTTCAGACACCCCAATCTCTACCTCTGTGAAGCCAATCACCACCGACACTGTACTATATATTTAGTTCACAGCTATTATAGCACTCAACCGAAAGGTTGGGTCAAAAGCCCCACATTCAAAGGCTCTAGGGTTAATTTCCCGCCCTTCAGGGAGTGAACACATAATTGGGCTGAAATATTCTTAGTTTTCTTTAATTCCAATTGCATTCTTTTTGGTTAAACACAAGCAAAAAAGATAAGCACTGTAGTCTAGATGTGATTCCAGAAGCTCCAGAGCCACTGCCTGACACGCATGAATCACCCATGTGCAGCGCTCACGCTTGACACACCTCTCTCAACTGCCTCCTAAGCAGACTGACTACTGCGTTTCAAGTCGAACCCTCCACATGTGTTTCCCCTTAAAACAGACAGGTAATGGATGTCCCCCCTCTCCTTACAAAGAGGGGCCGTATGGAAAAAAGCATTTGCTTTTCTTTTTAAATAATGGTACACTCTGGAAGTCACTTCACGCAGGTCAAGGGTCTTTCTCTCATCTCCCAAAGATGAAAACAGAAGTACTGGGGCTCTATTGTGTGGCTGTTTCATGATCTACTCAGCCGTCCTTTGAGTATGCAGGTTATCCTAAGAGTCTACAGCCACAAATATGCTGTAATGAACAGCTGCACTCCCCTGCTTCCGTATTGTTGGAAGGAGTCTTCAGGGTCACCTCTTAGTATGAGCCCTGCTGCTCAAAGGCAAACGCAAACACGGTTTCGCAGACACAGCAGACACTGTGAAGGTCCTTCCTCTAAGTGGCCCACATCACCATTAGCCTCGACAAGAGGCCCATCCCTTGCCTCGGCAGCGAAATGTAGAAGTAGTGTTTTCAGTTCTACTCTCTGGTAGACAGGAGACAGCCCTCAGTGTAGCTTTAATCTGCGTCTCTCTGAGGATGAGGCTGGACACCTTTTCATCTACTTAAATATACTGTGTGTGTGTTTAATGCTTTCCTCATTTTAGATGCCATTTTTAAACTTAGCAAAATGATTTAAGAGACACAGCTCTGCTCCCAGGATGCTTACTACGTATACACATCCCCCAGCTTGCCAGTGGCTTGCTTTGCTAGGATTCTGTTGCTGTTGCTGATGAAGGTGCTCTCCTTTCTGTTGCTGCGGCCCTGCTGACTAGAGATCTCACCTGTACCGTTTGCTTGATTTCCACACTAGCTCTCGTGGGTTTTTTTTTTTTTTTTTTTTTTTGTGTGTGTGTGTGTGTGTGTGTGTGTGTGTGTGTTTCAAGACAGGGTTTCTCTGTGTAGCCTTGGCTGTCCTAGACTCATTTTATACACCAGGCTGGCCTTGAATTCACAGCGATCCGCCTGCCTCTGCCTCCCAAGTGCTGGGATTAGCTCTGGTCAATTTTAATCTTCTAGTCTGGTTGTTTACCCACAGGCCAGGGCCAGATATTTTGACTCCTTGAGACTTCTCGCTGTGCCTTAAGAACCACAGGCTTCACTCTCCAGGGATCGGCCCCTTTCAGCTGTTCCTATTCTCTTATGCACACTTCTTTCTCCCCATGGGCTTTAGTGGCATCTCTGAAAGTGTGCTAGCATGTGTATTATTCAGTTATTGATGTGACTAATATGTGTGTTCTCGATTTGATTCCATGGTTAAATATATCACATGCTTAGTGTTTCTGGGTATTCTGCCCAAGTTCCCCCTCTTTTCTCACTTTCATTCCTGTGTGTGGATGCTTTGTGACAATGTACTGTAGACAGTGTGATGATCAGACTGACCTCACATCTGCAGTCCCTTGCTTCGTCCTGAAAGCTAGGGTTGCATGGACGTATCATGTCTACTTTCTTTTCTTGCTGCTGGTGATGCAAATGCCCCTCCACTAAGCTACACCCCAGCCCGCTGCTTTCTTATTAGGCCTGCAGCTCTCATGCTTGCCTTTGTATCTCTACATGCTAAAGCCTCCAGAGCCCATCTTCTCAGACATCACTGTAGCCTCTGGCTTCCTAACATCTAACCGCAGCCTTGAGTCCCACCGACGGCATACACAAAAGTCAGTACTTATCTCACCTGCATTTTCATGGACCTCTCACTGTTCTACTGAACTTAATGCTCATGGCTCCCCACTTTCTCATGGCTGGGGAAGCTCAACATCCAACGGATGCTGCAGGAAGGCTTACGGGTACAAAATCCCGGCGTGCTCAAGTGTGCTCTCTCTCCGGCCTCAATACTTGAAAGGACACATATGTGTCCTTTGAAATTTGTCTTCTTGGAAAATGGCTGTCTTGCTTGTATTTTTTGAATTTTACATGTATGAATGTTTATTTGCACATGTGTATGTGCACCACATGCATACAGGTGCCTGGGGGAGTCAGAAGAGAGCGCTGGAACTGGAGTTCTGGGCGGGTGCAAGCTGCCCAAGTTAGGTGCAGAGAACTGAACTCAAGTCCTCACAAGAGCAGCCAGCATTCTTAACTGCTGACTCATTCCTTGTGCACATGTGTCTGTGTGAGTACATGCGCTGTGTGTGCATGTGTGTGTGTGTGTGTGTGCGCACGTGCGTGTACAGGTGCTACAGAGCTGAGAGCTGTCTGATCCCCTGTAAGAACAGTGCATGTTCTTAATTGCTGAGCTACCCCTCCCGCCCCGTTTGCTGTTTTGAGCCGTGTAGTGTCAGTCTGATGAATTTGGGCTTTTAAGCTGAGTTCTTGCTGGAAGCCCTGAGATGCTGTTTTGTCTTTGAGATATCTAGATCAGACTCAGTAGCTCTTATTAACTGCTGGGTCCCCAGGAGTCCTGGTCAGCGCTTAGACTCAGGCCAAGGCTTTACTCAGTCTCACACACTGGTCCATCCCACTGTGCTCTCTCCAGAACTCCGACATGCACATGTGTGACGGCTCACAGTTTCTTAGCCCGTGTTCCTTCCCAATAATTTTACATGAATATGGTTTTATTTGCACCTTAAGTTCAAACCTAAAATTCCTGTGATAATGATCTTATTTTCCTGAGTATAACCAGTGTTTAGTTCTTTTAAATTTATAACTAAAGGGTTTAAAAAAAATTTTCCCCATCTTATTGAATGCTAGCTGAGGATACGAAAGCCAGTCTGGAGTGTGGTATTCTAGACGTAGTGTGGTATTCTAGTCGTTTGCTCTGTGGTATCTGTTTTCTTAGAGGCTGGGGAAGGTTTATCCCATCAGTATTTTAGTAAGAAAAATTTAAACATCAAAAAAGTTGAAAGAAGTGCAGAGCAGACATCCCTGTACCTCTGAGCAAGGCATTGTTGGGCTTTTATCATGCACACCCACCCATCTGTCAGGACCTGCTGCTCTGTGTGCCTTTGATACAGCTGAAAGCTGCATACCCAGCACGCACCCTCCCTAGGCTCTTGGGAAGTCCAGCTAAGTAGAATTCAAAAGGCCTTTAAAAACCATTCGGACAAAATTTGTCCATAACTGAAATATGCACGAATCTCTGAAATTGGACAAGTATAGAACTTACATCAGTCTCCATTGTGAAGTGTTCCTCATCCTTCCCCGCCAATGCGCGCCTCTTCCCTCCTGTCAGTAAACACTGCTCTAGAACTTCCCCCAGGTGCAGCACACTGCTTCAGCGGGAGGGCTAGTTTTCACTCTGATAGCACAAACAATGGCTCCCCAGAATTGTATGCCCCCCACTTTTCCTACCAAAAAGCATCTGAGTGCAGGTGCTCTGGCTCCACTTGGGTATGGTTTTGTGACTTCACATGTTCATGGTGTCCATACCGTATGGCGGATACGTGAGGAGGCTTGAGTGTGCACAGTCACTTCTAATATTTCTCGTAGACAGCATTTTTTAAGAGTAATGGAAGAGATATTGTTTCAAAACAAAATGATTATGATAAAAAAAATGATTATGATTTTGCTAGACCACTCTAACAATCTTTCCATTTTTTTTTTTGGTGGCTGATGGGGCATGTTAAAGCAAACTTCATATATCATAACATTTCTGATGTACATATTTCAGCATCCACTTGTAATGAGGCTCTGCCCACACCTAGCAAAGCACCTGACAGAACTCTGTGTGGCTGATCAGAACTCAGGCAAGGGCTGATCTTTGTCCAGTGGGCTTTGGCCACGCCCCCTCCCACACTCTACTTTCCCTACTCATGTCCTGGCTACAGGGTTAACTGGTTGAAGAAACAGATAATCATCTGGTGGAATGTCCCAAATTCTTGTGTTTTTATTTCACATCAAGGGTTTTAGTCAGATGAATCTCCAATCATGAGTTCCATTATAACAAACATTTTAGAGTGTCGTTTTTTGGGGTGTGTGTGTGTGTTTCTCTGTTGTAGCCCTGGCTGTCCTGGACATCAGGACATCAGGCTGGCCTCAAACTTGCAGATCTGCCTGCCTTTGCTTCTTTAAAAAAAAAAAAAAAAGGTTTTCCCATATCCTTGGGCTGCAGCCTCGTGAGCAGTGCACTCACCACAGCACTCAGATGTTGTGATGTCTGTAATTTCTTCTCAAAGTGGTGGTTTTCGTCATTTTGGTCTCAGGACCTCTTTCCAGTGAAAATGGCTGAGGATCTGTAGAGCTGTTGCATCTATAGGATGGAGCCACCAGAACTTAATGCACCAGGAATGAGAACGGAGGTGTGTCTCAAGCAGAGGACTCCTCGGGTGGAGAGCTCAGCATACAGCGACCCCCAGCGTTAAGGAACTTGAAGACCTCCACTGTGGACACGTGACTCAGTGAACTGGGAGAGGAGAGGGAGGCCTCCCACCTGCCTCAAAGCAGTTTGATCTCTTGGGGCCTGGGGAGGATGGTTTCTGCAACTTCTTGCCCTCAGATCACAATTTGGGAACTGCTGCCTTAGAAGAACGAAGAGTTTTTGAAACCAACGTCTTTTTTTTTTTTTTTTGTATCCTTTTAAAAATTTTTCATTTTATTAATTTATTCAGATTACATCTAAATTGTTATCCCATCACTTGTATCCTCCGGTTCCTCCCTCCCTCACACTTTCACCCTATTCCCCTCCCTGAGGTCTAAGACCGAGGGGTACCTCCTGGAGGGGGGACAAGCCTATCAAGTCTCATCTTGATAGCCTGCTTATTCTTTCTCTGAGTGCCACCAGGCCTCCCCACCAAGGGAAATGGTCAAATATGGGACACCAGAGTTCATGTCAGAGTCAGTCCCCACTCTCTGCATCGCTGAAATGGTCTCTTTGTGTCAAAAGTGGAGAAAAAGGATTGGGATATGGCATAATGTGCAGAGTGCTTGCTGTGCAACCAGCGCCTACAGCTCGGTGCAGCACCGTGCGCCTGTAGTCCCAGCACTGGATCCTGAAGGCTTCCTGGCTAGGAATGCTAACTGAAACGGTGAACTCCAGATTCACTGAGAGAACCTGTTTTTAAAAAGAAGGTAGAAGCTGGGCGTGGTACTGTGCTCCTTTAATCCCAGCACTTGGGAGGCAGAGGCAGGTAGATCTCTGTGAGTTTGAGGCCATCCAGGGTTGTGTAATAAGACTGTATCTCAGTAATAGAGGAAGACATTCAATGTTACCTCTTGTCTCCACAATTGCACACACGTGCATTTCCCACACATTCGGAATACACAGACTCACAAGAGTGGAGAAATAGGAAGCCCATGTTTTCTTATAAAGTTTGGAAAATGGGATCCTAGTGATAGAAGCACTGACAAAGAATTCCCATATCACCTAAGCAGTAACAAAAGGGCTCGACTCAGGTTTTTATCGCTCCAGTAAGCACTGCTGCTGCAGCACGGACTCACAGCGTGAGGTGGCCTCAGGAATGCCTGATGGACAGGTAAAATAAGGCGTAAGCCCAAAGACCTCTAAATCCAGTATTCAGAGTAGCTGGTGGGTATAAACTAGTGCAACTGTCTGGCAACCACCTGGGCAACTGTGTGCCTGAGCCAGTCTTCCCAAGCATCGCCTTGTGAACACCTGTGTGCCTGAGCCAGCCTTCCCAAGCATCACCTTGTGAACACCTGTGTGCCTGAGCCAGCCTTCCCAAGCATCGCCTTGTGGGCACCTGTGTGCCTGAGCCAGCTTTCCCAAGCGTCGCCTTGTGGCTGCTCCGGCTTACTACACGATAGTAGGTGCAAGAGTCTCTGGTCTCCACCCACACAGAAGCCTACATAACAGTGTCTTAATACCACTAAGTGTTGCCACACGCCTCCTGGGAGGCGGTATTCAGGTCAAGAAACACTGACATAATACACATACAAGTAACATTAAACAGTCGGAGCAAAGTTGTCTTTATATATTTAGGAACTTGCCTGTGTACGCATGTGCGCGCGTACACACACACACACACACACACACACACACACACACACACACACACCACAACAATTAAAGAAGCCATGAATTTGAAAATGAGCAAAGGGTGGGTGATATATTGGAGAGTTTGGAGGGAGGAAGGGAAAGCAGGAATAATGTAATCATATTATAATCTCAAAAACTATTAAAAACAAAACAAGTATACGACCAAACGAATAAATAGAGCCCTAAACCAAGCAAATTCATGGTGAGAAGTAGAGCAAAGCCAAGAGAGAATGACACTAGGTGGGAGGAAAACAAGGTAACTGTTAGCCCATCAGGACCAAAAACAAGGTAAACAGTTAGCCCATCAGGACCAAAAACAAGGGCCAAGGATGCTTTGAGCAGAACAGCTTATAATTTAAAAATCCAGAAACAAATCAAATGACCACTGGTAGACAGCATATAATATCTTCCAAATACACTGAGTTAAAAATGGAGAAATAAAAAACTATACTTAGCAATATAAAGCCCCTTCCTCGGGGTGATGAGCAAAGGGAGGGGCAGTTTCCTGTGTGGGATGGGAGAGAGAACGCACAGCGCTGTACACTGTGGGTAATGTACTTGCACTTAGCTGAGACAGGTTCTATGTTACTAAAGATTTAAAATTAAAAAATTAAAAAATTATGTATGTGCGTGTGTGTGTCTGTGTACCTGAGTGTAGATGCCAGAGGAGACCAGAAGATGGCGTTGTAAACCCTAGAGCTGGAGCTAACAGCTTGTGAGCACCCCAATGCGGGTGCTATGGCATGGAACTCTCATTCTTTAAAGAACAGCAAGCACTAAGCATGGAGCAATCTCTCCAGCCCTTTGATATTATTCAATAGGTATTAAAAATCATGCCTAGATCAGCAACAGCACATGCCCTCAACTAAAGATTAGGATAAAACCAAATTACAAAACCTTCACAACCTCCCGAGCCCCACGCCAGCCTGGGAGCCAAGCCTGACCCCTGCACCCCAGCTATCCCCTGCTTCACTACCCTTCCTGAGGGTCTCGGTTCCCAGCACACTGGCCTCTACCCCCAGCACCTCTCCTCTTTCCCACATTCCCAGCGTGCTTCTGCCTCTTAACCTTGTCACTAACACAGTTCAGGCCCAGTGGCTGGTCTCTGCCCATCTTGTCAGGTGCTTTAGAGAGAATCCACTGAAGGGCAGGATGGGCTTCTCCAGCAGAGTTCATGTGTCAGTTTGACACCAGGGCAAGGCCATGCCAAATGGCTGGGCTTCCAGGGAACGTTCCTGGTTGTCTGATTTGCTCCTGTGTTTCTGTATCACAGGCAATCCTGGAAAGGCTTCTCTTAGACCCACTTGTAGCAGCAAGACTGTGCATCTGGGCAGATTGTCATCTCACCAGGAGTTGACACGCTCCTCAAAATGTCCCCCACAGCTCCAGCTACTCTTGGGGCAGGCACATGGGATATGGTGATGCAAGGTTCTGCTTAGAGCCACCAACTCAGAATTTCTGTGCTGCCTGCAAGGAATGTGCCTTTGCGGGAACTACCCCGGGAGCAGAGGACCATGCAGGTACTGGAACTCCTGAACGCAGTGAAGACATCAAAGTGGCAGCAGGGGAGCAGTTTAGGTCTTAGTGTTAGCGAGTCTCCCAAGGCCTTGAATAACTAGGGCAGGGTGAGATGGAGCAATGTGCCCAAAGGCTTAAGGAAAGATGTATGGTCCAGGCAGCAGTAGGGCTAATGTGGAGATGTGTATTCTAACGAGGTTTTAAAAACCAAATTAACATCTAAAGATCACAAACTACCGGGGCATGCTTCAAACATCACAGTGAGAGCTCCGTGTTCTCATGTTCTTGTACCTAGTCGCTCAGTCAAAAACTGGAGATGATAATGTTTTAAGTGATGAGTGAAGCCAGCAGCTTGTTCCAGTCTGACTCAGTTAAGCTCTTACAATATTTTGACTGTTGGAGGAAAATTAATAATGGGATGTTAGGCGGTAGATTAGCTGAAACTAAATATCAACACAGCTCGATTTATTTTTGGAAGGCTGAGCTCATCCCTTCAGAGAACAGAGGCAGCCTTCATTATACCACCGGCTCCTACCTCCCAGCGAGGGCGGCAGGACAGCTCCCAGCGAGCAGAGTTGTGCGCTGCACACAGGAGGCGGAGAGCTTAGATGGCACAGTGGCTACAGTTTGCAGTCTACTGGCCACAGGTGATGCCCTAAGCTTAGCTTACAAAGACACCTGAAGAGACTTCACGAGCCACCAGCTGGCTGGTTTCAGGCCCAAGCCAGTTCAGTCCCTCACAAGGAGCCGGGGTGGAAGTAGAGGGAAAAAGCTCCACTCTAGCCAGTGGACATGAGTGAGATCTGTCCTTCTGTATTCAGCGTATAGCACTTACTTGCCTCTAGCCTCGCCCTCGCTTGCATGCACATGCTACCCTGGTGATGAAGAAGTTCCCAGTGTGTTCTCCCAGGTCAAATGTCCTGGGTGGATGGTGATGGCTCCTGTTTCTAAGGAGGCTTGAAGCCCTGGTGATTCTAGACTTACAGAGCAGCTTTGGCTTCGGATGAGCCAAACAGACCCCAACTGCTTAAGGCAGAAGCCTCAGAAAGTGTCAACTTGCCCTGTTCCCCCACGCCTTCTACTCAGTGGAGAGGCTGCCAGCCAAAGCTGTGGGATCCCAAGTCACAGACTGCTTGGCAGTGATTGCCTAGAGAGTGAGAACACCAGGATGGGTTCACCTAAAGCTGCCTTTGGTCAATGGACTGCCTGGGTCAGCGACCCTGCTGCTTCCTATGCAGACGCAGACGCCAGCCAAGAACCTTCTCACACAGTGAAGCTGGAGGCTCCTAACTGGAGCCTTAGGCTGGGGCTTAAGACTGCGTGTGTATGCGTGCATGGGTGTGTGTGTCAAATAAGGCAAAGCTGGAAAGAATCCCGGTATATCAGAAATGCCATGTAAGTAGCCATGGGATGGACTGTACTGGACAACATGATACATGGCAGAAACAACACACACAGTATGGTGACAACTCTGTGACACAGAGCACACTGGTTTATAAGGGAGAAGAAGGGCCACTCTCAGGAAGGTGACCTCAGGTGGCAAAGCAGGGTATGGGGAAGAGCATGTGCTGGCCCTGCCCTGCTTCTCAATTAAGTGGTGAGCTTTATAGTTACAGATATGTCACTCAGATTGTATGTACATCATTGCATCTATCAAATTACATTTCTTTAAAGAGAAAAGTCACCAGCACAGTGCCTGGTAGTCTGTTAATGCCACCGGCGAGAGTTGCCCATCCTCAGAGAGAGGCCAGCAGCTTAGGAGCTTGGTGACAAGATGGGGATCCCAGTCAGATGAACACAGCTGGCCCACTGGGAAGACAGGAGATGAATGCTGTGCAAGCCACAGGCCTTGTTCTCACTGCTGCTCATTTATCAAGTGCAGGGTTGCTTTCTCAGCCCCGTAGGGAATTGCTTTCTCTCTACTCCTCACACTTGTATAGGGCATCCAAGTCCCAATTTTCACCCCCAACAAGGCTGGGGAGCAACTTCAGGTCAGGCCACCAGGAAGCTCCTTCCAAGCTGACAAGGGTGGGAGGCCGGATGACAGATCCAGAGTACCAGAAGGACACTGTTCCAGTCCATGTTTGGGGCTTCATAGAGCCCTGGTGCTTGTTTTGCTGGGTGGCTCAGCTGCATCTCTGCTTTGTGAGCATCCTGCATCATAGAACAGCCTTGTCTGCCTAAGTGAGTTGGGCAGCCTCTGCCGCCTGCTTTGGGATGAAATGTTGCTTCACTTCCAAAGCTCAGGTGCAGTGCAGGCTCTGGCAAGGGAGGAGGACTGTTGGCCTGTCCTATTCCAAGTCCCCAGCTGCCCCTTCCTACCAGTCCTGAGTGCTGTCCAGCATCCTAAAGTCACCTCCACAAAGCCTTTTTCCTCGTGACCCATGCCTCCTGTGGAGATGCACTGCACACCTTCAAGCTTCCTGCTTAAGTCAGGGAGTGGGTGACTAGCAAAGGTGGTGAGGAGGTGGCAGTAGTTGGTCCTGACCTCCTCGCCCCCAAGGTGACAGTCGCCTCCCTCCATCCAGAAGATGGTGTGCTGCACCATCCTCTCAGAGCACTGCAGCCTAAGTTAATGCCATTGCTTTAAAGGAGAAGCCGAATAAAGCAGACGTGGCCAGAGTATAGTCACTCACCTCTACAGTAAACAAGCACAACTGATTGCAGCTCTGTGTGCTGCAGTCAGCCAGAGGCACGCAGACCCAAACAGTGCTTGTTGGTTAAGCATGGTATGTGTAATGTGGGGTCTTTCCCTTGCATGGAGCCCCAAACTCTTTCATCAGCCTATCGGAACAGAAGGTCCACAAGTAGGTGGCTGAGGCCCAAGTTGCCCACTTTGTCAGATGATAGGACTCAAGTGTCAGGCCTGCCTCTAATCCCGTCCACGCCAAGCTCTTATCCTCTTCATGAAATGGAAGCTCAACGACCTGGAAATAATGTGAACAAACCTATTCCTCTGAGGAGGCTTTGTTTTTATCTTTATCAACTCTTTGGTCCCCGTCAAGTCTGCCAACAGGGTCTGCGCACTGCTGTGAGGTCTGAGGGAGGCAGGAAATACCTTTCATATAAAGAAAACCACTTTCTTTTCCTTGCAAAAGAACACTGTACTATAACATTTTCTTTCTATTTTAGCCCAAAGATTTTTATAGACAAGGAGAAAAACTGCTCAAATGGACTTCAGATATGTGTGTGTGTGTATGTGTGTGTGTGTGTGTGTGTGTGTGTGTGTGTGTATGAATGAATATATATGAAACATTGCAACCTTAGGAAGTTCACATCCTTTCTATTTATGGTCAAAAAAACATGCACAAACAATGAAGGGGCTGGGTGAAGAATGGTCCACCAGGTGCCTGGTGATCCATAAGGTTATAGGCAGAAAATGCCACAGCAGTGAGAGTTCATGGGCCCAAGGCAGCAAGGCTACAAGCAGAGCCTTGCTTTCCCGATGCCCACCAGAGGCCATCCCTTGTACAACACACTGCCATAAAACACGTGTCCCAGGAGGGGCCAATCACCACACAGATGTCGGAAACCTTCTCACAGACACCACATGTACCCAGGCCACAGGACTGGCCAATTTATGAAAGCAAAAACACCCGTGGACCGAAAGGCCAGAACACTTAGCGCAGACAACAGAATAGGAAGTCACTGGTGACAAAGGTTCAGATGCTTCTGCCTAAAATGTGAGGGTGGTAAATGATATCACGGCCCACGGAGTTCTAAGGCAACAGCATGTTCATTCTCTTTAGCAGGGTACCATAGCTAAGAACCACCCAGCACAATCTCTTGGGGGAAATATAAAATGTACCCCAATGGTGGTAGGGAGGCTGTCACACGACCTGACTTGAGGTCAAAGAGCTTAAGGTGCCTTCTCTCTTGGTAATTCTCACTCAGGGCTGTGATTTGCTCAAAAGCAAGGTTTCAGAATGCAGTTTATCCTAAAGCAGTGCTTCTCAACCTGTGGGTCGTGACCCCTTTGGGGGTGGACCTACCCTTTCACAGGAGCCGCCTAAGACCATCAGGAAACACAGAGATTTACATTTCTATTCATAACAGTAGCAAAACTACAGATGTGAAGCAGCAACTTATCAAGTAGTAATTTTTTGGTTGGCGGGGGTGACCACAATATGAAGAACCGTACGGGTAGGTGAGTGTGTACATGTGGGGGCCAGAGGTAGAAGTCAGGTGTCACTCTCCACCTCACTTTTTGGACAAGGTCTGTTGTTGGACCTGGAGCTCACCAATTGAGTCTGGCCACCATGCCAGCATGCTGTAGGACCCCGCTGCCTCTGTCCTCCAAGCACAAGGTTTACAGTCCATGTCACCATATACTCTTGGCTTCGTACAGGGGCCCAGGATTCAGACTCAGGTACTTTACTGATACAGTCATCTCCTCAGCCTCCACAGGCAGCTGAGCTTCAAGACAGGCTTTTCCTCCACAGGTCCCCACACACAGGCAGGCAGACTTACCAGAAGCATTGCTGAAGTCCCATTGGGTCTGGATAGGTGAATGGACATTTCTGGAAACATCCTGTCAATGCGGCTGATCACATCATCAACGTATCTGGGTGTGGAAGAAATACATAAGTGTGAACTGGAATCCTGTTGGAGTCTGGAAATCCATAGGGATGAAGACGTCATCTCATACTTAATACCCAACTTTTAATCAGTGTGATACGTTTTGAAGAAGGCATGATTACAAAGCCCCTCCTGAAAACATCTTTTTTTCCTCCCATGACCCTTTGCACAAGGTATGTGTATGTGTGTATGTATATATATGTGTGTGTATATACACACACACACACACACATAATATTGTTTTTGTTGTTTTATTTTGAGACAGGGTTTCTCTGTGTAGCCTTGGCTGTCCTGGAACTCACTTTGTAGACCAGGCTGGCCTTGAACTCACAAAGATCCACCTGCCTCTGCTTCCCCTGAGTGCTGGGATTACAGGTGTGCATCACCGCGCCCAGGTTATTTTTATATTTTAAATAAAGGGCCCTGAATTCACTTTAACTTTCAACTGGACTCCACTTAAGCACAGGCCTGTGCTTCAACCATGCCTTCTTTAGTCAGACCTAACAGTTGTGCTTTCAGTTTCCTTAGCTTTCTGTTGGCTTTTATTTGCTCAGCTTTCTATGTTCCTAGTACCACTTTATTCCTAAAACCTTTCTTAGTATAGTCAAATACATCAGGTGAGCTAGCAGCCCCATTTCCATCCCTCCATTGGCATGGTGAAGCCTGCATCTCCCAGGGTTTAGTACTCACTGAGACCACTGGCACTAAGCATTTGGTGTGGTGCCGGGTACTGATTAAGCACTCACAGATGACAAGAGTGCTGGCGGGCGGTCCCAAGAGCCCTCCTGCCCTGCAGTGGAGGCTCACTGGGAACACGGCGGCCCACAGCATACACAGAGTTAGCTCTGCTCCCTACACAGGAACCCACACCAGCTCACTATCTAGTCACGGCATCATAAAAGGTACATTCGACTCAGTAGCCAAGACCCAAAACTACCTCTTAAGGGCAGCAAATTAAATTACATGCCCATTACATCAGGGACACGTTAAGGCAAATTTCCTGGGGGAAAGTGGAGACCAGCTCCTTGGTCACGTGATATAAAATCTCAGTCAGACACCAGGGGCTCACGAGAGGCAGCACGCAGAGGAGCGCCATCTGTTAAAATGAACAGGAGCAGCTCTCAGGACCATCCTGTGGGCCCTCATGCTGAAGGAGGGCAGGAGGGGCTGCAGAAGGCCTGGTAACTATCAGTGAGGGCAGTGGGCATGTGAGTGCGAGAAGAGGTTGGTGCTGCCTGGAGTGCTCCTGGGGAAGGTAGCGGTGGGGCTCCTGATGGTCCTCAAGTAGCCCAGATTCCATGGCGCCACAGCAGCAGCCACCTTCCCCTCTTAGGAGGACCATCAAGGGGAGCTGAACTTGCTCCAGTCATTTCTTGAAGGTAAGGCCTCACTCTATTAAGCTGTGAGAGCTTTGGAAACCTGAGTGACTAAGGCGGGAGGGGGGGGGTCTTTTGCGATCCCATTGACTCAGCCTCATAGTACCTCCTGACTTCTAAGCACAAACGCTACTGCAGAGGTGAATGGAAGAGAGGAAGGCACTGCCTAGCATCTACCAGTGGCAGATGCATGATAGAGCCATGCCCACTTGGGTGCTGGCAATGCTCATCTTCAGATATTTTTCTTAATCTCTATGGGTGGTTTCAACCCATTTCTTCAGACTCAGTGGAAGCAAACAGCCTCTGTCCTGTGTGAAGGGAGGTCACTGCTAAGTCTATGCTAATGTGAGGGGGCAGCAGCATCTTTCTGCACAGCCCTCAATCAATAGTCATCATAGCTCTGGAAGAGAGTGCAATGAATATGCACGAGTTCAGCCCAAAGACCATCACAACCTGCTCTACCTGGGACCCTTCACCTTGAAACCTGCAACGCAACCTCCAAATCAGACCCCTTAGCAGGCAGTACGCCCGACAGCGGGGCTATGTGCCGATCCTGGGCCAACCTCACGCCTGCTTTCCTAGAGTTCCAAACCAGCCACCCAGTCCACATTTCGTTTACAGCATCCAGAGTGAGCAAATAGCAAGCGCCCCTGGTCATTTCTGGACTCTTATCAATAAATAGGGACTTTTATTTGGAAGGGAAGGTGGTGGCAGGAGATAGTTCCTAGGAAAGGTATCTACGGCTGGCACAGAAGAGTTAAGAGGCCCAGGGTGGGTTTTCTGTGGTTTCCTCCCAGCCCACCCGCCTTCCTGTGATCTTAGATAAGGCTCAGCAAATGAAAATTCCATTGAGCAGAAATGAATTCTAAGGAGACTGTTTTTCTTTGCCAGCCTAACATAAAGAAGATGCAGATTCCTTTGTTACAGGTGACATTATGCATTTGCCAAAAAGACACCAAAGAAAGTCAGCTGCACCTTTAGCTAAGGAAAACAGTGTCTAGATTTTAGATGCAGAAATCAAAACACTTCATTGCTAAATAGACCCAGCCTTAGCAATCCAAATGAGCCACTAGGAACTTGACAGAAACCAGGGAGGCTTGCCATGCCAGATTAAAAGTCTGGAGACAAAAATGGCTTTCTTTCTGCTGAGAGTGGGGGCTGGTGGCTGGGGGTGGTCTTTCACAATGCTTCTAGAATGTTGCCTGCTTTCCAAGGCAGCGGGTGCCGCTCACGTCTGCACGTAGCTCACAAGTGCACCGGCACCCCGCTTCTAGAACAGGGCTAAGGACAGGTAGGAACGGCTTGCTCTCCTCCCACACTGCCACCATATGTCACACTCTGCTTCGTGGCAGAATCAAATTACTTTAATTTTTACCTTTGGAGTGCAGGCAAACAAGCAGCACACCGCAGCGGTGACGAGTTTACACTTGAGCAGACGCGGCCCGCACAGAAAGACATTAATTTGGAGCCAAATTGAGCAGTGAGTCACAATTTGCACATATCTGTCAACCTGTTAACAGGGTAATAACTTGGAAGGATTGCTGTTCCTATTTACATTATAGGAGCCTTTCAAAACCGGAGAAGCTGCTGGGCTCTCCTTGACTCCAACACGCAGCTCGGCGGCCTAAGAACCAGCCTGGAAACACAGGCTTCCAGAAGCCACAGGCTCAGATCAAGGTGAGTCTTCACTTCAGTGTTTTCAGGCAGAAAGTTAACTTTTAAGCAACTAGTGTGTCCTGTTTCCCTGCCCCATCCCTAATGAAGACCAGGCACTCAGTGGTTTAAGACGTTAGCCTGTGCAGAGTAAAGCAGCAACTCCTTCCAACCCCTCCCCAGGCCCCAGGCGGCTTCCTGGGGCGGGACTGCAGACTTACTGCTCAGCGTCTCTGTAGCAGCAGAAACCACCCTCCCTACCTCCACTCCTAGACCCAACAACACTCACACCTGGGCCTTGACGTCTTGTTTCTTTAAATGGCCTTCAAAGGAGAACTGAAGAACACTGGGGCTCCAGAAGTCCCCTCACTCAGTGATCCATTGACAGTATCTCCAAGTTAAGTCCACCTTGCAAGACAGTTCTTTTTGTTTGTTTGGTTGGTTGGTTTTTCGAGACAGGGTTTCTCTGTGTAGCCTTGGCTGTCCTGGACTCACTCTGTAGACCAGGCTAGCCTCGAAATTCATAGTGATCCACGTGCCTTGCCTCCCAAGCGCAAGACAGTTCTTGTCCTGTAGGCTGGCCAGTATCTCCATGCAACCACGCCACATCAGCTTGGCAGAACACTACTCAGGTATTTCTCGCAAACGTCAAAGGCTTTTTGTAAATATTGCTGGGTCTTCCAAATTCCTTCACTGGTGACTTTTAGTCTTCCTTAGTCACAGAACCTAGGAGAAGGTGCTGAAAACTAAAGCTGATGCCTATATAACACTCTGCAGTTGACGCTCTTACGGTCTATTTGTGTGCCCCGATTTAAGTAGCCCTGTCTAGACCCTTTCAGAATTAAGAGCTCTGGTTTTCTTTGTTACCTTCTGAATGGTATTTTATTTTTTCATGGAGTAGGCATTCTGCTTGCCTGCGCGTATCTTTGTGTCAGTCACTTGCTCACACAGCCTTGAGGTAAACACAGTTACAGCAGTGTGTGCATCATCTAACAGTTGTGTGGGTCTTAGAATCAGACTTCTACAATGGAGCTGTTAGGAGAGCTTATTTACTTCCTGACACACTAAAAATTGCACATATCTACCCTGCAATGTGTTCTGGAACACACACACATTATAAAATGGCTAATACCAAGCTAATGAACGCATGCTTTACCTCACATACCACGTTTTCTGTCAGCAGTTTTCAAGAATGTGATAACCTATCATTATAACATTTTTTCAACTTATTCCTGAGACACATGTCCTTTAGACAACATCTCTCCAAGTTGCTCCCCCATCCAAGCCCTCGGTAACCACCATTTTCCTGTCTTCCTCTATGAATTCAACTCTTTCAGGTTTGACACATGAGTGACACCTTAAACTATTTAATCTGTCTGTGCCTGGCTTATTTCATTTAATACAACGACGTCCGTGTTTCTCCAGACTGACAGGGTTTCCTTCTTGTTAAAGTATCAACTGTGCCCACGTCATGTTTTCTTTAGTATGTTGATGGGCACTTCTGATGATCCCAGATGTTGACTACTGTAGCTAAGGCTGCAGGGAACATGGGGGTGCAGATGCTGCTTCTTACTGTCTATGAACAGACACCCAGAAGTGAAACTGCTAAGTCACATGGTGCTTCTGTTTTTAACCTTTGGAGGAAATTCCATATTAGTTTCCGTGCTCACTTACGATCCCTCCACCAGTGTGCAAGCATCCGTCTCCCCACGCCCTCTCAGCACCGATCTCTTGTAACAGCTTCTCTCTCCCTAACTAGGTCTTGTACCTACTTACAGGATCTTAGAGGTGATCTGACTATGGATAGCCAGCTTTGCAGGCAAAGCTGTACCCACCATGCCTTCTATGGACCTTTGCTTCTGTTTTTGGAACCACTCCTGAGGCAGGGCTCAGCAGGGACTCAAGGCTCAAGTCCTGAGAGGCCAAGGAGCTCCTTTCATGCAGCTGTTGCTCCCTTCAAGCCTCAGCTGCCACCTCCGGTATCCCCAGATGGGCCGACCACAAAGCCCTGGCCATCTTCCTGAGGCTAACTTTCTCAGGAAAGCCTTCCCTGGCCCCGTCCTTGTCCCCGTCCATCAGCCAGTGCACCCCACCTCACACAGCACTGCAGAGTCAGTCACCTCTGCACAGGTGTCAGTATACAATCAGTGAGTGCTATTTCTTTAAAGCCCCACTTCCCTTCAGGATTCTCTAGGGTCATGTGACTGCTCTCTTCCTTGCCTCAGTGCCTGGTGCTCCTTGAGTGGGCAGACAGTGCATTAGAGACTGTCCCACGGACCCAGGCGAGTCCATTATGCAATGAGATGCACAAGTCTCTGCTGCAGATGAAGAGGCAAGGTGTGGCAGAGGGCACTACATTAGCCACAGAAAGTCATGCACAATGGCAGCCAGAGCTCATTGCAAAATATACCTCAAAGAAAGGCAGAGAGCCTTTCAAGTCTTGATGCTTAATGTCTGTCCATAGAACCCCTGCACCTGTTCTGGAGGAAGCAAGAGCCTTCTAAAGAAGCACACTGTATCAACACACTGGTTTTAAAATGCCACTTTTAATGAACTAATTAATTCTGCAATACAGTACTACAAAGATGTGCACTATCAAACAGAGACACCACCACCAAAATGATAACAACAGGGAATGGGGAAGACGTTTCTAAAGATAACACTTCTGCAAAATATTCATTTTCTCCTCTATGTGGTAAGATACATTACAAATGGTTTATTATTAAAGACTCAAAATATTAAACTGGACAGATGGCTTAGCTCTCTAAGCCTGACCCCTCCTCAAAATGGGGAGAAAAAAACCCAACCCACAAACACAACAAACCTGGCCCCAAGCCAATGCTCTCATGTTAGCGCGATGCTTAGCTGCTGCAGCCGGATTTAAATAGCATTTACCCCACACAGTGTGTAAGATCCATGCTGTTCATTTTCTCCGCCCATACACACCCTCAGAGTTAGGGATGCGTGTATTAACAAACGACTTTGCCAGAGAGGATAAGGCAGGACTGACCATGAACAGAGCCATTTGCAAGGTCTGGGAGCGAGTGAAGACTTCCCCCGACACTTGTCCTTACTCAGGAGCCTGTGTGGCCTCTGACAGTGGGTGAACAGATAGGGGCTTGTCTAACAACTCCACAGGAGTGGGGCTGGCTGAAACAACTACCAACCATTGGTGCTGAAGGAAGAGACTAGAGATGCAGGTCAAACTTGCTCACATCCACATTTGTAAAGTGTCGGCATGGAGACTATGTAAGATACCTACCTGGTTATTCTCTCAACTGTGTGCTGGAAGGCAGGAATGGGTGTACTGAGGACAAAGACAGGAATGCCTGCTCAGGAGTCGCTAGCTCTCAACACGCTCTTCCCATCCCAACATGACAGCTACTAGCTGACCCCCTTCTGAAGATGCTTACAAGCTTAACTGGCTCTTTGTGAAGCTCCACACCTACATAGGAGGGTTGGCAAGTCTGAGAGGAGTGGCTTCCTAGGAATGAGAGTGGTCAGGGGCGGGTGACCTTGTTGTCCACTTTGTAGCTCCTGAGTGTGCTTCCTTTCCACACTCAGGTGAACACCAGGCAAGCCAAGTACTCACTCCTTCATCTCCAAACGCTGACCAGCACAGAGACCCAGCGCACACTGAGGCCTGGCTGCTGTCTGTCCGGTGGCCTCTCAGGTTCCTGAACATCTCATGAACTACACTGGACAAATGCCCAGGAAAGAAGACTTTTTACACACTGTATTGGTTAGTTTTATGTCAACTTGACACAAGCTAGAGTCATCTTGGAAGTAAGCAGGGCAGGGCAAAACTCCTGCTTTTCAAGGAAGAAAAAGAGTAGGTCCAGGGGCCCACCCAAGGGGAGCTTGTGGTTAAGGGGTGAGGTAAACCCAGAGCCCATGAGCAGGGTTTTTTTTTGTTTTTTGTTTTTTCGAGACAAGGTTTCTCTGTGTAGCCCTGGCTGTCCTAGACTCACTTTGTAGACCAGGCTGGCCTCGAACTCACAGCGATCCACCTGCCTCTGCCTCCCGAGTGCTAGGATTAAAGGCATGCACCACCATGCCCGGCTCGAGCAGAGATTTCTTATACACTATAGTGTGTCCCTTAGGTCTGTGAGGACCCTGTGGTAAAGTGAGAACAACCACTTGACAATTCTGCCCTTCCTGTTCCTTCAGTAAATGTCCATCCAGTGCTAAGTGAATGCAGGGACTTGATAGTGGCCGTGGCAGGAAACCAGGTGAACAGTGAGTTCATTACCTCTTCTGTGAACCCTTCAAATGTGTAAGAGAGGAAAGGGAAAGCCCACCCACACAACAAATCATCCAGGCTCAACTCCCCCAAACACTAACAGCAGCTACCAAGTCACTTGTCACTCATCGTCTTAGGTTGTGGATAAAGGGCTCAGTGTGGTGACTGGATGTGAGTCAGGAGAAGGCCACTCCTGGCAGAGCACAGACAACTTCCTGGTTCTAGCAGGGTCCCTTCACACCCATCACCATTGAAGGCTGGTCACATGTGCACAG
Source organism: Acomys percivali (assembly GCA_907169655.1). Taxonomy (NCBI): domain Eukaryota; kingdom Metazoa; phylum Chordata; class Mammalia; order Rodentia; family Muridae; genus Acomys; species Acomys percivali. The sequence goes on along the minus strand of OU015750.1, from coordinate 6,105,826 downwards.
TAGCCTGCTTGGCTCTGGCTCTTTGTGAGCTGGTGGCCAGTTGTGGTGGGTCAGTTTGTTGTTTGCATACACAATGAGATTTCATTCCCGTGTGGTATTTTACTGCCCTGAGAGGGTAGTGCTCGCAGTGACCGCCATCCCTGCACACACACACTTGGTTCTGTTGGAGCAGAACCTTAAGCAAATGTGTACTGGTTGTCCCAATGGGTCAGCACGCTCCAGCAAACTGCAGGACACTCCAGGGGCAACTGCTTTTGTGTGACAGCTGTCGTGTTACATTTCTATTCATCAGACAACTCCTTGAGGAGAGTCTGAGGCTTCCATCTTCAGCCTCTGGGACGTGTCTACACAAAACATGCTCAATAAACACTTGGTTTTATCTAAACTGGAGAGATTTAACCAGACTGGATCAAAGCGAAAGAGATCACAAGAGTGAATCGAGCCTTCTTGTGTTACTGTTTCTTCTACAAGTCAAAGCTCTAGGCCCGAAAGTGTCACCCAACAGCAAGTGCTTCTCAGTGAGCCTGGCCCATCCTGATGGCCATGGCATGGGCAAAGGCTGGAGGAGGCAGAAGTGGGACGAAGGTGGACAGGCAGAGCCCAGGGAACCCCAACTGCTGCTCCTAAGCTACCTAAGCCACAAGTCTTTGCTGAATGGGACCTTCTCTGAGGCCCCCATGTGAAAACTGCTCACCCTTCACAGCACTTATCACAACTTGTCACACATCTGGGAAACTGTCTACTTGATGCTGCCTGGGCCACTAGAAGAACAGAAGGCCACAGATGGCCAAGTCCACCCTGCCCCTGTTGCCGCAGTAGTCGCTCATCAGACTCTCACAAACAATAGCCTCAGGGATCAGAGGGCCCAGGTGCTCAGCCTTCCTCTGCCCTCATCTCAGTCCTCTCTAGCCTTGGCTCTGTGTCTCCCAGATAAGACCATCACCTACCTCACCCAGTTGTGAGGACTGGGAAGAACGTACCACCTAAGCTTTCAGCTCGGAATCCTAGCTAATGTCAGCAAGCATCAGTAAGTCCCCTGCAGCCTGAGGTCCCTGAAAACAGTTGGAGAGCAGGGCAGTCTTCCTAACACCTCACTCCAGTCCTGTGAGAAGGGAGAACTAGGCACAATGCTTAGGAGAGAGGGCAGGCGGCTTGCTTAGGCATTTTAGATCCTGAAATGTGAGTTAGCACAAGGTGGGTTAGAGTAAGCAAACCAGGCTGCAGGCCAGATCAGTGCTGGCCATCTTCACTGACCCCTCTGTACTGCACTGTGCTAAGGAAGCGGGCCCACACCAACACCACAGCAGCTAGACTTTTGGCTTCAAGGCCACAGACCGGCAGGTCTGAGTGCTAAATCCTACCATCTAGTTGAGGTGTGGCAGCACAGCAAGGGCACAGGGACTGGGGGGCTTTGTGCCACAGACTCCATGGCACAGAGGTGGCAGTAGCTGTTTCCTGTTCTACTTCCTTGACAATCCCCGCCCACCCATCCTCTTCATTGGGTGGAATTCTCTTCTGGGGGCTGGGCCCTGACAGTGTTGACTGCACCCACAGGCTCCGCTGCTTTCTACCTTCTGTCTGTGTTTGGCCAAAAGGAGGTACCTTGATGATGATCAACACTGCCCCCCAAGCTAAAGTCATCTGGGAACAGGGAATCCCACCTAAAAAACGTTTCAATCAGATTGGCCTGCAGGCAAAACTGTAGGGCATTTGTCTATTAGTGGCTGCTCTGAGGGAGACCAGTACACTGAGCAAGCCAAGGGGAGCAAGCCAGTAGTAAGCAGAGTTCCTTCATGGCCTCCGCCTCAGCTCCTGCCCTGAGTACCTGCCCAGACTTTCCCCAGTGATGGAGTGTGACCTCAGAGCTGTAGGCTTCAATTTGCTTTTGGCCATGATAAACTCTACAAAGACAGGAGGCCTGGACAGGACATGTGGACGCGGGAAAGGCGGTCAGCAGTAGTCCCACCCACCTGTGAAACCACTAGCAACCAGGGGCCAAAGTTGCCAGAAGCCTTCTTCACATAGTGCTCTGTCTGTCCATTCTGTCTGTCCATTCTATCTGTCCCCTGGCTTCTAGCACCGAGGCCCTCCTCTCCCACAAGAGGAAGGACAGCAAAGCCTCTGCCCACTGAATACAGACAACTACCTCCTGCCACAAACAAGTTCGTCACTAGTCACTCCAGTCAGACTCCTTCCAGAACAGTGTAACATTCTTCCTAAGTCAAATGCACAACAGCAAAACAACACGGAAATCCCACAGGCTAGAGTATGAAATCCACTGACCTAGATACTGAAGGTAACTGAAGGTAACAGCAACATGTGTGTTCTTGCCTAATACTAAAATGAAACTTTAGAGATTCTGTTCCTTAGTTACACAACATTCCATTAGCAGGATTTCTCTGGACTATTTAGCTGAGGATGTGGCTTTGCTTAGAAATCCCCATCATTCAAACAGAAGCAGCAGGTGAGAGACAGGCACCAGGTCTGGTTCTTTACCTTTATCCCCTAACGCCACACCTTCAGTATTCAAGTAAGTCTGTGGGGGCCGCTCTTACCCAAGCCCTCAGAGCTCATATATCTGAATAACTAGTCTTCAGGAGGCAGCACTACTTGAGAGAGATTAGGAGGTGTGGCCTTGTTGAAGATGTGTCACTGGGGGTGAGCTTTGGGGTTTCAGAAGTGTAAGCCTGCGTCCAATGGCTCTCTTTCTTCTTGCTGTCTGCAGACCTAGATGTAGGACTCTTGGCTCCTTCCCCAGCACCATGTCTGCCTGCGTACTGCACACTCCCCACCATGATGAGAACGGCCTAAGCCTCTGAGATAGTAAGTAAGCCCCAGTGAAACGCTTTCTTTTGTAAGAGTTGCTGTGGTCATGGTGTCTCTTCACAGCAACAGGCTAAGATAATCCACTACAGGAGGAAGGTGGCCTCACCAAACTCATGGCTCCCTAAGCTTGGAACTCTGTGGCAGTCTTTCAAATCCTTCCATGATTTCTTCTACTACATATCAGAAAAGAGTTAAGGTCAATCACTTGGCCATCTATAAACCATGTCCCATGCCCCCTAAGCCCTACTTGTCCCCACATTTCCATGACATCCACTCCAAACAAAAAGGGAAGGTCATCATTTATAAGCTAGTAGTTTTAACGATTGACTCAAAAAGAAGGAAAGAGTGACGTAATCTAGAACTCAACTTATTTTTTCAAAGATTAGTTTTTATTATTTTAAAATATGTGTAGGTAGGTGTGAGTCTTGGCATGTGGCTGCAGGCAGCCTCAGAGGCCAGAGACACTGGATTTCCCTGGAGCTGAAAGCTGAACTCTGCTGTTCAGGTAACTCCAGTCCTAAACCCACCTTCTAAAACTGTGGGGTTGCAACCCACTGGCAACTCTAAAGGATTTCTAAATGAACAACAACCAAAAGTCAAGATCAAACGTGCTTGCCCACAGCATGTCACGGGACTTCACTGTGGTCTTGGTTCTGAACGTTCAACATGGCACTTCACACTGCATGTGCCCATGTACCACACACAAGCACCAAACTGCCCGAAACACTGTGGGTCAAAGTCAAGACTTTGTATGTTATGAGCTGCATGGTTCATACAAAGCTTTCTGCTATGATAGAAATACAACAGTTTTTTAGTCTGCAGCCACACCATCCTGAATGCACCCAGTCTCGTCTGATTTCAAAAGCTAAGCAGGGTTGGGCCTGGTTAGTAATTGCATGGGAGAAACATAGCAGTTTTCTTACAAAAGTGAATTGAAGATAGTGTTTTCCTGCTATCACTCCTCAGTGTGTATCAAAACAGCGCAAACCTCTGGACTGCTGTGTGCTAGAGCAAACATTGCTACTCAAGTTGCTGGCTTGATTTCTTAAAAAAGAAAAACAAGCATGAAATGAATTTAGGTGCAGGGTCATGATGGAATTCCAAACACATCCTGAAATGGTCCTAAAGAGTCTTCTGCCATTTGTACTATGGATTTACACGAAGAGGTGCTCTCAGCCTCTCAGCCTCGATGACTGTAAAACCCAAATCACTGCCAACTCTGCACAATGCTGAAGATGCTGTGTACCTGCCCTGGCTCAGCCTCAGTTAAGAGAACATTCTTTATGTAAAAGAAACAAACACAACCACTGGACTGCCATGTCATTTTTCTTTCATCTCTAGTAAGTAAAATTATATGTACACCAAAGAACTGTTTTAAAACAAACATGACTTTTTTTTTTAATCAGCAAATGTTTGATGTGCATGCCTATTTTATGTATCTTTTGCTGAGGGTCATGTAAAACTTTCTCAGGTGAAAAAGAGTCACAAAGCTTAAAAGTGGGGACAGCTTAAGAAGCTGTGATCTAGGAGACAATATAACCCTAAGTCCTAGGAAGAGACCACAGTCCTCGCAGTGACAGGATGGATGCAGACAACATACAGGACACACAGCCTCTCCAAGAACACAAGGTGGACCAGAAGCCGGGTGGGCTAAAAACAAGTCTCAAATTCATGCAGAAGCCACCCTCACACCAAAACTGACACTACACGCCACTGACAGGAAATCCTTCCCAGTTTATTTGAAAATTAAACAGTAGACTTCTAGAAGTCTCAGAAGCCAAAGAGAAAAATCACAAAGGAAATTACAAAATAATCTTGGACTAAATGATAATAAAATATATAAAAATGTATGGAATGCAGATAAAGCCATGGTTAGGGGAAAATTTATAGCTTTCTGATGCTTATATAAGCACTGACTAGCTAAAATTTGACTTAAGTCAGAAAATGGAAAGCAAGTTAATTCCAGAGAAGCAGAAGAAAATTACAATGTACATAAATCAGTATACTAGCAACCAGGTGAGAAAGAACACAGCCAGGCCCACAGACGCCACTAGCAAGGTCATTCAGGAAGGAGACAGAATCAACCAGGAACAGGAGCAAACTGGGGACACTGTTCAGAATCCAGGATCAGCAAGCACAGAGTTAAGAGGATATTACGCAACACTTCCACGAAAGGCAGCCTTAGACAGATGGAAGTGACAGACATGAGAAGAAGGGCAGTGCCCTCTGTCTGGGGCGGTAAGTCCACTAAAGGCCTGCAGAGCCTGTGGATGAGAGGCAAGAAGGCGGGCGGGACTGAGGGCAAGAGTCGGAAGCTGCTGGAGGGAACTGTCGGCAGCCAGCCACAGACGCAGGTGGTTTCTCATTTGTCCATAGACTGTTCCTGCAACTTCCAATGACAATGGCTTAAAGGCAACTTTGCTATTTAAAAAGAAACAAAACAACCCCCCCACCTCCGCAAAATCTTCTCATGGGGTGGGGGTGGGGAACCTGGCCAGGCTGTAGTCAGTACCACCCTCCTGAGCCATGCTTGGTTTGTGAAGACGTGTAGACTTCCACACAGGCATCGCCCACAGCAGTTTCTGCAGGACAATCTCATAGGACAAATAAAGTTTGGCTTAGGTGCCCACTGACTACAAAGAATGACACACACATTTGAATACAGGCAACAGTTCTGACACAGGTAGTCCTCACATTATCACTGAAACAAGATACTCTCCTCGGAACAGCTCAGCGAAGGTGCAAGGTGGCACATGAGGCATGAAGTTGGGTGTGCAGTCGCTGGGCCTGTGTCTCAGCTCTATCGCTGAGGTAACCACTGGGCCCCAACCTTCACGGGAGGAGAACGAAGCACACCAGCATCTTTGTCTAGAGGTTGGTTCCGAAGACTGCGTGACCAAACTAGAATGCTGAGCATACACATACACCCCTTGACACACACGCATGGAATAAGCATCTGATCACCTGGACTCTAAGCAGCAAGGTCCTTTAGTGCCCCTACCCCCAGATTCTCTTCTAGGTGACCTTAGCCTGAACACACAGGCAGTGCATTCACGGAGAAAAGCCAAGATGAGGGGCAACATCCTGGCTCTCCACACCCACATCAGGCAAGTCACTTGCTCCTCCTGGTGACAGTCTCCTATTGTTTGGACCAGATGATCTCTATGGCTCATTCTAGCTTTAGGCAATTCAACATGTATTCCCTAAGAGGTTACTATATACAATTACCCAGCTTTCAAGAGCTGCCCATCTCTCAATGGTAATTACTGCAGAGAATTCAGTTAACCGGAACTCTCCACTCCCTGACCTTTGGGAGTAAATGGAATCTATCAGCCTTGACGGGCTTTCCTAAAACCTGTCAGTATTTCTAACAGCAGCAGCATCCCAAGGACAGTTCTAGTAAAAAACACATTGCATTCTGTGATCTCGGTCCATCACTTGAAACTTCTGAAGGACCTGAGCCTACAGGGAGCCAGCAACTGCACCTGTGGGCTAAGGACAAGTGTCAAGCAAGAACCCCCAAAAGCAGTTTTTCAATCAAGGAATTTACAGGAGGAGTCTGTCACCCGAGCTCACAGACCAGCCCTCATGCAGCTGTGTGGACTGCCCTCAGGTAGCTAAGTAGGGTGCTCAGAGTGCACAGGTAATCAGAGTGCACACCCAGCCTGTGAGGCTCTGAGAGTAGAAGGGAGAAACAACCATCCACTCAAATGGCACCAGCTTTAGAAATGGAAGCTGGGAGAATGAGTGCCAGGTCCTGCTCTCTGAGCCCTCCGATGCCCACAGCCATAACCAGAGGCCTGCTCTGTTCCACTGAGGTTATCAATCTCCCAACAGCACTACAGACATGTGAAGGGAGGCACAGGGTCTATGTCTGTGTGTGTGTGTCTGTGTGCCATGGTGCTCTCAAGTCCTTGGGATTGTGATAGCATGGACAATTACACGTGAGGGAGAGTCTCCCATGATGAAGCAGCAGTGGTAGCGATGTAACTAACAATGAAGGACGACAACTGGGGTTGAGGAGAGCTCCGCCAGTCACACTTTAGGAACAAGGTGCGCAGAGCTTCCCTTCCCAACTGGGCAAGAGAGGCAGGCAGCTCAAACATGCAAACAGGAGGCGCTGAGTGAGGACAGCTCAATGACTTGCTGCGATCTGCAAAACAGTGACAGCAGGACACTCTGAGGTTAAGCTTACGAGAAAACCCCACAGCTCTAAGTGTGGAAGGGTTGCTAGGAGCAGCGGTGGGGTTCGCAGTCAGCTAATCACACGTTACTACTGCAAGGGCTGAGGGGACCAGGATGGGAATGTGCCCCGGAGAGGTTCCATCTACATGAATGCCAGAGCAAGGAGATTAAATTCTTGTTCAATATTGCTGCTAGCCCTTGAGCTCACAGGAATTTGCCCACTACATGCCAGTCAGATGGCTGGCAGGGGATGGCAGGCTCAGGTTGGTACAATGGAGACCTTCAGAGAAGAGGGAGGCAAAAGGGCTGGGCGGTGGCTCCGAACCACACAGAGTTTCTGTCTGGCTTGCAATGCTCCGGTAGATTCCAGCCCTAATTCAAAGGACTCTTTTTCTGTTGTCTTCAAAGTGGCTGGCAGATTATGTGCTGTCTAACAATGCAAAGCGCTTGCTTATGATTAGTGTGGTGGACTTTTCATCAGTCCCATGAAGGCGCTAAGACCTGCTGACACGATAGCTCTGGGAAACGGCTCTTTCCACATTTCCACAGTAAATAACCGCTGGCCACTGGCCTCTGTGTGTCAGGGTTAACGAAGGCAGCAGGGCACATGACAAAGCAGAGTTTTCACTGACCACTGCTGTTTCACTCTGCTGTCCGTTAACAGCAGCGACAACAGGCCAGGGTAAGTCCACTAGGAGCCCACACATGCTGGAAAGATGACAGCATGTGGCCTGTGACCTCTAGTAATTCTTCTCTTTGAAGAAGGTAGCAGGACTTGAGTGAATCACATTTGGAAACACGCTCCAAGAGTTTGACAGATTTCAGATTATAATAATAGGCCCCAGAAGATTCGCAGGAGCCTGGAGCTGGAAGGCAGATACAGCGCTTTCAACCTCAAATCTCTCCCTCTGTGGAGAAGCTGTGATGGCTGCTCTTCACTGTCAGACTGACTGGGTTTGAAATCACTTAGGCTATGTCTGGAAGGGTATTTCCAGAGAGGGTCAAATGTTGGGGGAAGAGTCACTAGGAATGTGGGACATCATCCCGGGGCTAGGGCCCTGGACTGATTAAAAAGAGCTGACCCCCAGCATCACTCACCTGTTTCCTGACTGCAGAAGTGATGTGACCAGCTGCCTGACAGTGCCACCATGATGGACTGCCCCTTCCTCTCTGAACTTGTTTCTGTCGCATCTGATCACCGAATAAACACCTGATACAAACTGTTGACGACAACATGGGGCTAGCACGCTGACCTTTTGAGGGAACTTCTTCTTGCAGAGCATTAGGATGTAAGCACGGAGAAGCTCACAGAACAGTGCTCTCTCCCAAGAGGCAGGGATGGCAGGCTCTCTCATGCATCTGGAGCGGTCCCATGGTGTCCCCCACACCAGCAGGGCACTCTTACCTGCTTTGCTTTCTCAGCAGTAAACTCTGGCCACTGGTTAAATGTCACTGAAACCATGCTAAAAGGTTTTGGAAAATGTCACTCTATTTTCTTGCACATACTTTGGGGAAACAAGGAGAATGTTTAAAGTGTGTGCTTGGACACACTCAGGTACATCCAGGTAAGGGGCTAGCTTTAAAATCTTTCTGACAAGCCGTAATTGTGTTCAATGTCCTTTCCTTCTATGTGGGGGAAGAGCTGGGTGGAATCCACGTCAAGACAACTTCATCTTGCCTGGATCTCAGGTAAGTAACACTTTTCATGCTCAGTTATGGGTGACATTTCAGCACGATAGTAAACACAATTGATTCATCTACTTAGTTTTGTAAGAAAAAAAAAATCCAAATAAAACTACCAAAAGCCAAACATATTTCTGAAACCTGAGGTACAATGACCAGTAAAATATTGTGGCATAAGGTCCGTTCAGCCATCTCTAAGCCATGCATGGCTTCTGTTTGGTCCTACCCAACTGTTTCAAAGTTCATTTTTACAGTGTTCAGGGACAATAGCAACCGTATCATTCACAGGAACCATAGCCGGGCCATTTCTACAGAGAGTAAATGGAATTTTCCAAATAGATTAAGTTTTAGTGTAGAGAACAAAGACCCCCTGAGGTTAGTATTTCTGAAACAAAATGGCTAGAAATTAAGTTCACATAATTTCAAGGGTTATTTTTCAAGTGTGACTGGCTCAAAATGGGAGGCCCACTATCTTAAACATGAAATTGTTTAAGGCTTCCAGAAGCAGCGAGCAGAAACAGAAGATGGGACCCATCAAGATTCCTGTATCACGGGTAAAAGTATTTACTCCGGGATGGTCGTCAGGGGCAGCCCTCAATTCCAGCTGCCTCCCTCAGCTACCCACCCCTGCCAGAGACTGTGGCTCCTCATTAGCTAAGGCTCAGACACTCCTGCCAACCAACCATGTATGGGTGTCTTTTTAAAACAAAGACTTCCGTTTATCCCTAACAAGAAAACAATTTAATTTTTGTGTTACTGTTATGAACATCAACTCAAGCTCCATGCTTTATATAGTTGTGTCGTGTATCATTCCCCTCCCCCCACCCCCATTATATAAGCATGGACGCCTGGCTGTTGTGAGTATGTGTGCTACATGTTTCCAACCACGTTACCCTGACAACCTGGAAAAAACAGGAGGCTTTGTGAGAGGGGCTTTGACAGTCTGAAAGTCTGCTATCAGGGATGATGGTTAGGCCTGTCAGCATTCCTTTGGAGCATCACTGTGCTCATCCTGGTCGCAGGTTTAAAAATGGGGAGTGAATAACAAGTATACCCGTGCAGAGTGTGGACTGCTCGTCCTGCACAAGTGCTTCTGCTCTGAGGTGAGGATGGCCGAGAAGTTGTCATAAGGATGCTGTTAGGGTTAAGAACTTCAGCTCTGAGAGCTCACGCAGCTGAGTACTCCAGCCTCAGTTTCTCATGTATAAATGAAGGCTGCATACTGCTGTAGTCAGTTCAGGAGACAGCCAGGACTCAATGGGTTGACCATCGTGAAGTGCTGACAGCAATGCAAGCCAGAGCCACTACTCAAATAAACGCCAGCCCCTGCTAGTGCTGGTGTGAGCCCCATCAGGCCTCACTCAGGGCCATCGTGCCTGTGTTAACTCCTCCAATACCAAGTTGGCCACTGAGATTTCATCCAGGAGGACAAATCACTGTGGCCACATGTCAGACAGGGCCACAAATACAAAAGTGTGCATCCTCAGTGGCATGGTGTGAGGGGGTGGGGCACCTTCAATGCTGTGATGTTTGCACCTCACCAAACTCTCATCTTAAACCTTGAAGCAAGGACGTACCTTTTTTTTTTTTTTTTTTTTTTAACAAGATGGTGGTCTGTTTAGAAAGTGAAAAGCATGATGTTGAAGCACAGGGGATCAGACCGGTCTGCTTTGATGGAGTCCTTTTAGATGCAAGGACATACTACCCGCATTTCAAGCTTTCCCTTGGCACTATGCTAATGTATGTTCAACGGTACATCTAAAACCCCACACCCCTTCCAGCGATTCCATACCTGGCTCTCTCTCATTTTAAACTCTTGTTTACACGCCTACATCTTTCTCCACAAAGGCTTTTAGAATGCAGTGTACAGGCTTGTGCACATCTTGTCTGCATCTGACTTCCATTGGTCTGCGTCCTAGAGTTTGGTGGTATTTATTTCTACTCTAGTCAGAAGGTTTAGAAGGTGAAGAAGTTCAGATCCCTCAATATTTTCTTTTGAAAATAAATTATTCATGAAGCTCTTTCCCTTGTTCCCAAATGGTTAGGTTTAAACAATTGCTTAAAGTGCTGTTTTTAACTGAAGAACACATTATTCAAAAGCCTCCAGCCCAGGAAACACTTACTTGCTAACTGGTCATTTTCATCTGATCAATGGCTTCGCCACACTGAAACACATCATAGTGGACTGTTTCCAGCATGGGGCCAGTGGCATTAAGTGCCCAGCTCTCATAAACAAAGCAAGCTGGTTAATGGTCACTTTACGATCCACATATCACCCTGAAAATCTATTACAATCTGGCCTAGTGGACCTCATCTGAGGTGATCTGGGGTAAAGAGCACAGAGGAAACCTTCCTGTATCAGGTTAACGGATCAATTTATTTATTTCAAATTTGTTCTTTTCAAGTTGAAAAACCACTAAAGACTTTCTAAGCAATCAGCTCAATAGCCACAGGGCAGACAGCCATGCTGGGCCTGCTGCTGCTGCCCTGGCCCTCTCTGTCACTGATGCTATGTAAAGGCACTGCTGTTCGCTTGCTGGTGGCCCAGTGCCTTTGTCCGGGTGTCTATAGACTAATCACAGCCTGGGGTCATGCTTAAAGGCACTGCTTCACTTCTCTAGAAACAAACCTGAAGGTATGACACAGCTCAAACAACCAAGAACAAAGGGCTCCATTAAAATGACAGCCTTCAACCACTCTCACTGTTGGTGAGTATTATTTCAAAATCTTCATGAGGATATATCACTAAGGGGTTTGGAGGATGGCTCAGCAGTTAAGAGCACTTGGGGCTCTTGCAGAGGACTTGCGCTCATAACCTCTTGTGACTCCTGCTCCAAGGCCCTTACCCACCCTGTTGGACCCCACAGGCACCTACACTCACATATGCACATATACACACATATCCAAAACTACAGCAGGTCTTTTAAGGACACACCACCACAGCCCCTGGGTTCTTTCTGCATTAGCGCCTTTCTACACTTTTCAAAATGAGACAGCACTGATGCATAGTTCCCATGCACAGTAGGACAGCAGGTGACCAGTGGGAGTTGGGAATCCCTAATGCCCTTGATGACCATGGTCTAGAGACGACATGCCCTTCGCAATATGCTTCTGACACCTATGACTGAGAATGCCTTTCTGCAATGGCTCCAATTCTCAGGACAGCTTTGGGGTGGGCCATGAGCTTCTGGCGACACAGGCAGCACGGCTAAAGAACTTGATGTGCTCCCTGGTGTAAAGCACCAGCTTAGAAGTCCTTTACTTGGGGCCCTTTCACACCCAACATCTGCAGAAACGGCAGAGCTTCAGATGCCTTTCCAGCTCCTTTGAGACACTAGGTCTAGCAGGTAAGAACATGGGCTGCAGCCACTTCCCAAGCTCATGGCTCTTTGATGAGAGGATCTGAATGACCCCTGGGACTAGGGCTAAGTTGTACACTGCCTTTGTTCCCAGCCTGCTTATCTGTAAAAGATACAACAGCAGCCTCCACGTGGGGCGTGGAGGATGGAATGACGTAACAGATGCAAGGAGCTGGGAGCAGACACAGTGCCTGGGAGACAGGGAGACCACTTGAGCACTGGCTCGCTGCAGCTATGGCCACCTCCGCTCTGTACTAGCTGCCTGGCATTGGTTAACTTTCTTCCATCTCAGCTTTCACCTATAATATGAGAATAGGGAACATAGCGTGGTCAAGTGCCACCGTGAATGAAGTGCTCTAATGCACGACATGTGCTGGATGAGGTTGCTGTTGCCATCAGCTCAGCACTTCCTCGCAGGCCTTCAGTCCGTGTAAGAAGCACTGTGTCTGAATAAACAATGCTATAAGCGTATTCAAAACACAAACCCCAGGCCATTCCAATCTGTGGGTGTTAATTCAAAATTTCCAGGAATGCCTGCTCTATTTTCAGAACTGTATTGCTCCAAGAAATCTCTCTCTCAAACGCATCCCCCATGACACCACCGCTGTGAATCAACAACGAGAAATATTCAGTGGCTACTTGCAAATGGGTAATTGTAAAATCAAACTGAAGTGTTCAGCTTTTGGTTGCTTCAGCTTGCATAGCTTCATTTACTGCAGAGCAACAGCTCGGAAAACACTCGTCCTCTCTGTCCTGAGCTTGAGGCTTAGGACTTGTCTTCAGCTAACAGCAACTCAGGCTGGTAAGAATCTAGTGCTCAGAACCAAGGACCCGAGCTCCCTGGTTTACAATTGGGACACAACCGAGAGCCACTAAGTGGTAGGCCCAAGCTCAGGAGGGCAGGGAAGAGGAGCAGCCTGGCTTTGTTTCTGACTCCACATCAACCTTCCTTCCCACTTCCTCACAGGCCTCACTAATGTGAATGAACCTAGAGACCATACTATCTCAGGTACCACTCAGTACTGTCAGGTATACACACACACACACACACACACACACACACACACACACACACACACACACACACACA
>OU015750.1:6049985-6079164 GCA_907169655.1 Acomys percivali | reverse complement strand
TGCAGAGCGCAGGGCACACCACAGTCAGAAGCTAAAGGACAGGGTGAATGTGTGCAGAGAGCAGGGCACACCACAGTCAGAAGGCTCCTCGTGTCCACAAAGCAGGTGGGGCATCGGCTCAACTAGGAAGCCTAGACAGGCAGGACCCAGCTCCCTGTAAGGTGGTGTCAGGTACAGGAACTTCACCCTACGCTGGTCCCATCTTAGGGAAATTGCGGCCTCCTGCCACTGGGGAGCCAGCCTTCGTGGTATTTCAGAGGCATTCTTATTGCCTTGAAGATGACTCAATTTTCTTCTCCCTCTTGCTCTTCCATTTATACTGTCCCAACTGTCAGGAGGACAATATTTTGACACAATAACAAACAATTAAAATGCTATGAGCCGTCATGACAAATTATGAGTGAAATCGGGCCTCTGCTAGACTGGGTGCAAGGAGACCTCATTAATCTGGATTCCACTGAGGCAGTGGAAAAGCAGTTAAGTGGGAATTGGGGTGCCAGGGGTTCCACCTGGCTACCAGGCACTACATAGATGCCAGCTCTCCCGCCAGGCTCAGGGTTCCCAGTTACACAAGAACACACTGGAGGGGCTTGAAGCAAAAAGCTGAGACGGACAGAGCTAGCCAGGAAGACCTGAATGGGGCTTGGGATTTGGGGGTTGCAAGTTTTAAACATGAGCTAGGAAGAACAGGGGGGTAGAACAGGAGGACTGGCATGAGTTTGAGTCCAGCCTGGGCTACAAAGTGAGCTCTAGGCTATCCTGGGCCGAGAGTGAGACTCTGCCTCAAACAACAACAACAACAACAACAAAAATGAGCTAGGAAAAGTATTTCTATAAACACAATAATCAAAAAGTAAAATAAAATCACTTAATGGCTCATGCTATCCCAGCACTCGGGAGGCAGAGGCAGGTGGATCTCTGAGTTCGAGGCCAGCCTGGTCTACAGAGCAAGTTCCAGGACAGCCAGGGCTACACAGAGAGGCCCTGTTTCGAAAAACTTCAAAAAAAAGAATGTTAAATACTGTCGGCCACAGTGGCATACACCCATAGTCCTGATGCACAAGGAGGCTAAGGCAGAAGTTCACAGCTATATAGTGAGTTTAAGATCAGTGTGGGCTACACAGGGAGAGCCATCTCCTAAAGGAGGGTAGGGGAAAAAGTCAAATTACGAGCCTTTTTTTTTCTTTTATAGGGAAGCAGTCTTTGTCAGCTAAGAATAATTAATACATCAATGTCACCTATACACTAAAGAAGCCATTTATTGCATACTCTCTGAATGAATGCACTCAGAGGTGTTTTATGAACATACTCATTATCTCATTTAAAGTTCACAATGATCGCTATTGTGCGGGCGAAGGCACCAGGGACTAGAGCTGTGCAAGTGAGGCTGAACAAGACTGAAGATGCAAATTTACAGAGGGATGAGCTCACATATGGAGACTGTCTTTGTTCTTGGAATGCTTCGAGGCAAAGAAAGGGGTCTGGGTTACCACTGTGCCCACAACCTCCTTCTCAGATGACAGCAGGCCCTCACCTGTGACCAGAGCTGTGCCAGCAGGCTCTGTTGCCAGTCAAGTAGATATTATTGGTAAGATATACATAACACAGACTTGCCATTTTAACCATCTTTTAAAAATGCTTTAAAACACCTACATAGAACCATTACCACTTTTTTAAATGTCCAATTCCATGGCACGAAGTCCACTCACTTTTTTGTGAGACTTGCTATGGTTTCAGTTCTCTGCTATGGAAATGCCCAAACATTCCCACAAGGAGGGACAAGTCACAAAAGAGTCCTGCCAGGCAGCTTTAGCAATTACACACACATCTTGACATCCTGCTTCCTTTCTCCTTCCCACTGCATAAATGCTCTTTAACTGAACTGCAAGGAACAATGAAAATCCGAGACATTGTTACCAAGCCCCCATTTCCTAGTTCAGCAAGATGCAGTTGGTCCTCATAGCAGCCAATAATAGCGACATGAGCAGAGCCTTGCACACACCTCTGTCGCTACCTGACTTCAGCTTGCCACCAAGAAATCCTGATTCAGCCCCCAGTCCCCAGCCCCCATAGCTGCCTTCACACCATGGTCTCCTTACAGAACAAGCCCTGCCTCTGATCCTCCTCAGCTGTGTCTCCGAGTTGCCCCCCCGCCCCCGCAACTCCCTCCCCACACCCCTATTACAGGAAATCTGCTTCCTCCAAAGTCCCAGCTCCACTCTTTTCTGAAAGGAGTTAGGGTCTTAACAAAGTTTTCTCTGCCCATGTGGAGCCCATAGACTAGACAGTGCATCTCCAGCTCCCCAGTCATGCTGGGAAGTGAGCCCTGACGGGACCCTCCTGCAGCTGCTGAGTGGAAACCTCTCCATGGAGGTTTTCTTTGATCTTGCCTGAGAGTTTTGGCCTGGGCTCCTGAGAGCGGGAGGTCGCCTTGTTAAGTGTCCCTGATCCCTGTCACTTCACTGCACACAGCCGGTTCACCTCACAAGTTTGCTGAGCATCCTCTAAGTTTTCCCAAGGGGAGACAGAGGTCAAAGCTGCTGCCTGTCCTTCCAGATCTATGCCCATATCCCATAGTGCACTTGGCCATCGATCTCCCTGTCGCCTACAAGAGGGTAGTATCTTCACCCTTGACCCCACGCACAGCGGCCTGAAAGCCTGCCTAGCCTAGGAAATGCACGTGCTGTCCAGGTTTAGGGTTTCCACTAATGCAGCAGAGCTGGCCGCCACCCCTCTCCCAAGACTTCCGCTCACAACACTCTCAGGACAGGCAGTCTATTCAAATCACCAGGAATTGATATTCTCTTACCTGCATCTGAAAACAATCTCGTCCTTCAATTGGATTATAACTTCTCCATAGTCAAGGGCACATAACTCTATACACTAATCAGACATGGGTGGGAAATCCATACACACTTGTGGTCAATTCATTAATCAGTGTAATTGGCATTACAGCCGCAGGGTACATTGGGAAACCTGCATGTGAGCTACAGCGAAGCAAAAAAGTCCTTCCTTGCTTTTCAGTCATAACCCAGAACACAGCAAGAGGAGCCTGTTTTCCCTTCCAAGACAACTTTTGACAGTTTCTCCTAACTGCTCCTTGTACCCAAATATCTTGGAAGCAGCCATACAAAACAACAGACGCTTGCTATGTTAAAGTACAGCTGTGCTTTAAAAATGCAGGTGCCACCAGAGACCTAAGTCTGCACCTGTTGAGGGAGACTTACCCTCAGCCACCACCATTCAGAAGTGATATTTTACAGCAGGGCTGTTTCTTGCCTATCCTCAGACCCAGCAGGAACCCCTTAGAGTCTGGGCAGATGCATGCTAATTGTACTGGCTGCTGTGGAGATTCAAAGTGGACTAATTTCTAACTGGCCATTAGGAACAGGAAGCACACCTTTAAGCAGGCCTCCTACTACACTGCCTGAGCTAAACTCCAGGGTGCCAGGTGAGTCTTCGCTTGACTCTGTAAATAATATGTCCTTGCAACAGCTGCCTCAAGGCACTACACATAACATATGAATCAATACTTTTCAAAAATGAAGACAGAACAACAGGTACTTTAAGTAAAATGTATACAGTAGGATTTAATTTTCCTTTGAAGTCTCAGGAAGGTATGCATAGATTTCTCCGTGCTCTGGTGATTCATTAATTATCAGCAACCAAGACATTTACCACAACTGTCTGTCAGGAGAGCTCTTGAAAGTTCACCTAGTGACCACTGGAAGGCGTTACTTTTAGTTGCATTCTTTGGGAGGAAAACTGTGTAGTCTGCATACACTGAATAAACACGGTGCAAGGAGAAGACACAGCTTGACCCGAGTGTGCTTCCTGTCCACACAGGTAGCTGTCTTGCTACAGGTTGTGGATGTGAAAAGGATGTGGCAGCAGACAAATGGGAACCCCAGGTGCAGACTCACAGTCTATCCAGAGGCTATGCAGTTTGGGCTGCATTTTTATCCACAATGTGTGTGCAAAAAAAAAAAAAAAAAAAAAAAAAAAGAGTTCTAACAAACATTTCAATCCACACTGTACCTCTTTTGGTGCCTACTTTGAAAGGAGAATGCACTATTCATACAAAAGAAAGCCACTAGAGCCGGACTCTACTGTGGACTCTTCCTCACAGCGCCCTGCTGGAACCCCGAGACACTCAGTACCCACAAGACTCATTTGGGACACACTGCTGCCACCAGATATAATAGTTGCCATGACATATGAATAGCTAACACTTAGCGACTGCCACCTGGAACAGGATATGAGCTGTGTTCCCATTATTGTCACCCTGTTTGACAAAGGAAAAGATTAAGGTGAGTAATCGCAAAAAAGCTGGGAAGTGTGCACGCGGATAAACGGGAGCCCCAGGTGCAGACTCACAGCCAATCCAAAAGCTGCGCAGTTTGGGCTCATCTTTCTTCCATCACATAGCCTAAGTCCTAAAAACAAGGGCTGCTGTGCTCTCTCCCTCCCTCCCCCCCCCCTCTCCCTCCCTCCCTCCCTCCCTCCCTCTCTCTCTCTCTGTCCCTTTCTCTCTCCCCAGGGAGAGAGCACTTTCCTGAGTTGCTTTCTGTGGAAAGTTTCTTTCTGTTAGAAGCTCTGCCTGCCACATTGAAAGATGGAGTTAAACCAGGCACAAACCTTCGTCCTGGGCACGGAGGGGACTGAACCCTGGTGCTCCAGCACTGGAGCTGGCAGCCAAGCATCTCATTCAAGCTCAGAGCCAGCTGCAGAGCCAACTAGAATTAACATGGATTCCTAGAGACCTGAAGCTTTGTTGAGGAAGACACATGGGTCCTTACACACCTGACAGTCTGCTCAACAACCATACGGAAATCCTTTGAGGGGAAGGCCCAGTGGAAACCTCTGCTCTGACCAGCTGCTGCTCCACTCGCAGTCCACACTGTATCAGAGACAACACTGCACCCCAGGGCGATGCTGGGGATCAGTGTCAGCTTGAAGACTCTCAAGGATGCAAAGTGCTGCTCTTGACCTCATCTCTTTTGTTAACTACCTCTGCAGAAACCAGAAGGCTCCTGGAGGAGGCCTGGGGATCACTATAAGCCCACAGGGCAGAGGGCCTCACTGTACACTATGACAGATGAGGAGCACCTTTGTGAGTCACCCCTGAAGGTCGGCAAAACCATTTCAGAGTGAATGCATTTTCTTCCCTTATCCCAGTCAAAAATAGAATCAAGACAAGTTCATATTCTACAGCATGTACATAGCTTAGAGTTTCTTCTTTGGGGGAGTTCTCCTGCCCTCTGCCACAGCATAAAGGCACCATGGTTGGGCCAGCCCCCTCCCAAGGCTCACACCTATGACTGAGTAGAGCAATCGACATAACCAACTGGAAGAGAAAGAAAAGGCTGAAGTCTGCTCTATAGATGGGTAAGTGAGCACTAGCCAAAACAAATGTTAGCTGACTTACAGACCCACAGAGTTGGCTTTGAAAATCAACAACAAGAGGGAAATTGCCCTTCAGCAAGACAGAGTGGCAAAGGTTAGCTATGGACAACGATACATGCTCTCATGGGCTGAGGTGGTTGCGCACTTACATCAGTGAGTCGGGACAAAGACACAAGTAGACACTTGGGGAATGGAAAAGGTGGATGAGCCCATGTGTCATCACCACCTCCCAAGGAAAAGGCACTTGGCAACCAGAAGACAAGTGCCAGCCTACTGTCTACCTAGTGCATCTACCCACGGTGGCCATGGTGACAGAAGTGGGCTGAACAGCATGAACAGACCCTTCTTGAAGTGATCTGGTTCCTGGTACCAATAAACAACATCTGCCAGCAAGAGACACCAACACTCAGTGGATAAGACAGGCTGCTCCTCAAGGAGGCCAACAGCTGCTTGGTGAAGCTGATGATCTGACATCGTCTATCCTAGCAGGCGAGCAGTGTACTCTCACAGGAATGATGTCTGTGATGGCACGACATCACTATGTAAAGATGAGGTACCACGCCCCAAGACACAGGCTAGGCATAAAATCAGAGAGCTCTGGAGGATGCTGTGCCTCTAGGGGAGGAATGCACAGGTCTCAGAGTGAAGGGGAACCAAGAGAAATGTCCTCTATACTCAGAAGAGACTTGGAGCATCCTTTTCCTGGGACTCCAACCTCTGTGATGAGGACTCTTGACCCCTACAGGGGGTGAAGGAGATGCAGTGCAAGTTTCACTGTGCTATGGCACAGCTGCCTCCTGGGTACTCTGCAATCCCAGTCTGAGAATCAGCAGGAGCACGGGGTGTCATCGTCCCGCTCAATGCTGGCGCTGAGAAGCAGGCAGCGGAATGACGAGGAATGCAGGTGGCATCTAGGCTACCCACATGGTGTCCCTTGCAGACTCACTAAATGGGATTCTAGGTGCCTGGTCTTAGAGGGGCCTGGTGATGGGGGGGGGGGCTCAGGTGTGGCAGGAATGAAGCTCTGGGCCTCCCTGAGCCAGCACTGCAGCTAAGGGTGAGCAGAGCCCGGAATGATGGCCCATCAGCTGACACCGAGCAGCTGAGTGTCAGGGGTAGCAACAGCATTCACTACTATTGGTGGTGGGAGGTTGTGTAAGCCTGCCACTTCTGGGGGTGGGACCAGAACTGAGGCCAATAAAGACCAGGATAGGTGAGATTCAGTCATAGAGTCCTTTTCTAGGAAGCTCCTGTGGCCAGCTGTCGGGGCAGTCAGTCAGCTCCTTCAGAGCCTGCCCCAGCTACATGCGGGAGGCTCACTGCAGTGTAGCCTTCCTGGAGCCCCTGCAGCAGCCCAGAGTGAGGCAGGATACAGAGGAGCACTTCCTGCCGAGCATCAGGCAGTGATAGCTTCAGACATTTCCCAGGAGGCCAAGGCTCTTTGGATACAGGCAAACTATTCTCCACTGCCTAGACCTGTCCCTCCCCTTCCTCTCCCAGGGACTGACCCCTAACAAACACACCACACTGCAGCATCCATGCTTTGTATAGCTAACCAGTGTGGCTGCTGGGATCCTCACACAGAGGTCTGCATCTGGGGACTGGAGACAAAGTGTGAGCCCCAGAGTCAACACATATAGCTAAGGAGAGTGACAGCACTCCTCAGAATGACTCAGGTACCCTATGCAGCCACATTCATTCTTCCCTCTATGGCTGACTGGCTTTGGCCAGTGAGCTGCCATCTCATTCCTTGGACTCCGCAGCTATAAATCTAGACTCATTTGTAGCACAGAAGTGTCTGTCCACCCAGGCTGATAAAGTACTGCCTCTGCCAAATGGCAGTGTGCACTGGGCAAAGCTCCAGGGCCGCCAGGCATACCTAAACATAAAGCTCTGCAATGGAGGGACCACACCCTTATACCTGCTAAGACTCAGAAGCTATGGGCTTGAGGCTGGCTTCCCAGACAGGTCTCCAGCACACGGGGGACATGACCTCTAGGAACAGCCAAGCCAAGCGGAGGAGGGATTCAGAAGCCACGCAGAAGCCTGAGGAAAGACAGGGAAAATGTGCTCTAGAATCTGAATGTGTCTGCCTTTCCTAATCCATCTTACCTGAGAGAATGGGGTGGGGGAAGCAGCAGCAGGGCTATCCCAAATTCTCTGCAGCTGCGGGAGTTTCCTAACCCAAGATGAGGCAGAAGAGATGCCCCCTGACTCTTCCAGCCTGGGTTCCATGGTACCCAAATATGCTTCCTCAACAATACAGAAGTTCCTTTGGGGTGACGACAGTTCTGCATAGTGTCTACATGTCTGCTGAACAAACTGCATTGAATTAATTGGTCATAGGGGACCTCTAAATTCTAAGTGCTCCTTTGTTAAAAATAAAAATCTGCCCAAAGCCAGTTTTTTTTTTTTTTTTTTTTTTTTTTTGGTGTGTGTGTGTGTGTGTGAGTGTGTAAACTCATCCCAGCCACATGTGATGTAAAAAGTCAGGTCTATGCACAGCCTGTGGGGGTTAAGGCCCATTTTAAACAACAAGAGATTTGGAGGAAGGAGAAAATGTAATTGACAGCAATAGCTTACTTAATGTATTACATAATTTCATTGTTTTTTTTTTTTCCTCAACACACCCAAGTCTAAACCCCCTTTCCCACTCCAAATCAACTTCTATTTTGTTATGTGCCAACTGGAGAGAGGAACTTTCTAGAGCCACCATGCTTGGAAATCATGCTCACAGTATTGTTAAAAGTGAAGTCGGTGTCACTGTATGCCCGTGTGGGTTGCAGGGCTACTTTCTTTAGAGTACTGTTGATGCCCATGGTTCCCTCTCCTGACAAGTCCTCAGCTCTACTCAGCACACCGGGAGCTGGAGAGCAGCCATGAGGAGAGTCCTGCAGACAAGAGGTACAGCCCTTCAGAGGTGTGCCAGAGCACCAGAGCACACTGGGAAAGAGGCCTGGAGACATGTATGTCACAGAAGGAGTCTCTGCAGACTGGGTACAAAAGGAAACCTGGGGAAAAAACAGGGGAAGACTCTGTTCTATGACAAGGGTACCCTCCATAGTTCAAGATTAAGCTGTTTTCAGTTTGATCTGAGACCCAAGTCTTGTTACAGAGGTTAAGGGTGAGGTCACTGGGCAAAAGATGAGCCAGGGAAGGAATGAGACGAGCAGGGGAACTTTCTGCTTAGCTGGCCTTCGTCTGGATCACAGGGATGCTTAGCTGGCCTTCGTCTGGATCACAGGGATGCTTAGCTGGCCTTTGTCTGGATCACAGGGATGCTTTCTCACCTCTACTGCTTGTTTAGCACCCAGCATCCAGCATGGTGGGCAGCAGGTTTTATTCCTTGAATCATAAATGTGAGCAAACTGGAGCTTAGTGAATGTCAATTTAAGCCAGGCACAGTGGCCCTCGTAAGCCAGCACTCAGGAGGCAGAGGCAGGAGGCTCACTACAAATGCAAGGCTAGCTTGATCTATCTAGTGTGTTCTAGACTAGCCAGGGCTACACAGCAAGACGGGTCTCAATAAATAGACAAAAGTAAAGCAAACCAAAAGAATGGCAAGAATAATGTGAATTTAGACACCTGTGGTTCAACAATTATTAAGTAGTCTCACAAAAATAAAAAGTAAAAAAAAAAAAAAAATAAGTCAAAGCAAATGTGCTAGAAGCCTGTCACCACCGACAGCCACTGCAGACTACAGCTATCACACCCATACAGAGAGATGGCAAGACCTCAAAGCCAAGGGACAGAGAACACACAGACAAAGCTCCTTGTTGAGACCCTGCACAGTTCGGTTTCTGAAATTCCCAAGGCAGCTGAGGGGATGATGAGCACACAGTAGGCATTCAGCAAATAAGTAACCACAGATTTGCAATTAAGTGTGCTTACGAGAGCCCCATGTTAAGGCCTCACAGGAAATGCTGACCTACTTTTTGACCAACCCTAGCAGAAGGCCTGACCCTTGCCTGCACTTCATCAAGGAAGTTACCTGGGCTCAGTGTTCAGGTGGCATCACTAGTCACTAGGGAAATGCCTGCAAGGAGACCGCACTGCACACCTGCTCACACAGCTGCTGCTATCACCAGAGCACAGGTGAGAGCGTGGAGCACCTGAACTCTCAAATCCTGCTGCTGAGGACATGAAGCCATACAACGTCTTTGGAAGATAGTTCATCAATTTCTTAAAAAGTTAAACATACATCTCTGTGACTGAGATATTGTCACATCATACGTATATGTATATATTTATATATACCGCATACAAGATACGTAAAAGTACAGGAAAAAAACCAGAAGTCCATGTCGATACAAAGATTGGTACATGAAGGGTCAGAATGGCTTATTCACGGCAGCCAAGCAACCCAAATGTCATCAAGACAAAGGGACAAAGTGTGGAATATTCAATGGAATACTATGAAAAAAAAAAAAAAAGAAAAGAAAAGAAAAGAAAAGAAAAAAGACCCATACATGCAACAATAAGGCTGAATCTCCATGGTTATGTCAAATACTAAAGACACATTTTTAGAAAGAAGGTGTATGTTATTTGACTTCATCTACATAAAGTTCTAGAAAATACAAACTAATCTACAGGGGGAAAGATAAAGGGCATGAGACAGTATCTGAGATGGGAAATGATGTTCATTTTCTTGGTTATTGTGAAGTGATACTTATACATGTTTATATATTAATTCACAATTTAAATACACATGACTTATAAAATATAGCTATTAAATAATGACTATAAAGAACACATGTCAGATCTAAAATAAACTACATTGTCACATGTATACAAACACACTTAAAAAATCTAAATTGTGTGCTTGTGATTTCATAAACGTCTTAATTCTCAAGTACCCACAGGGCAGCACAGCACGTCTAGTTACACAGCCTAACTACATGAATAGTATATAAGATGGCACAGAAGAATGTAAGTGGGGCCGCCAGCCTCTCTGTAGTCACAAGTTAACGTGAATGAAGAGGTGGCCAGTACTGACCCTGGACACTTCTTGGAAGTGGACTACATGGTGACATGAGGCTCCGTGTTCTCCTCAGTTGAACCCCAGCAGGCCCCATCACTTCCTCAGTGCGCTCTGCAAGCTCTCCTCACAGCGCTCCTCTCACTGAACACAGGCTCTGACAGCCCTGGAGAACCCCTCCCGTCCCAGTGGAAGCAGTGCTCTGAATCTCAGGTACCAGCAGGAATCCTCCAGGGAGCTATTCCCACTGGACCCCGGGTCTCTCTCCCGAGGGTCGCATGGTTCCAGTGGGCAGCTGTGGTTATCTCTGGCAGGCTGAGCCTCTTTCTTTGGGAGCCAGCTCTGTACTGGCCCAGCTGTCTGAGTGCCCAGCAGTAGCGACTGGTCCCTGCCCACTCCTCCCGCTTCTACATTAACAACACATTTCCACTACCTTCACCACGCCTCCTGATTGAAGGAAAATATCCAATTCTTTCCACACTAGACTCATTTGGAGAGATTTCTGTCGCAGCAAGCTAGATGTCAATATGACAGGGGCAGCAAACAGTGCGTCTGGGGTTTACTGCTGGGAGTCCATCTCCTGGCAGTGAGTGCTGGGCTAACTGGAACCTTAAGAGCAGAGTCCATTGTGCCCTAAGTGACTCCAGCCGAGGTACAGTCACTGCCCCCTCGGGCCTGGATCGCAGAGCTGACACTGAGCCTGTGAGTTTCAGGACTCTTTGGCAGAAGTGAACAGAAAACCTGGCTCACTGCTTCTCTGTCGCCTATATGCTCTGCAGAGACTTCTATGACTGCAGCCTATAGCTTACCTAATGGCCAGTGTGGTGGAGAGAAACACACCAGAAGATCACGGGAATTACTCTCATCCCAGGCAGGATAGAAGCATTTCAAAGAGCCTCACTCACACCCAGCTCTAGTTGGGAACCCTACGGTGTGAAAAGCTAACATTCCTAGGCTCCAGGTCTTTGCTATACAACAGAATTAAACAAATACCCTTTGCTTTCAATTACTTTATCATGTCTGCTGTTTGAAAGACTGTACTAAGCAAGATTCAACATATAATAAAGCTACAGCTTTGTTTACTGTGATTCAAAATCGAATCAATGCTTTAGAATAAATGGTTTTAGAAATTTAAAAAAAAGAAAAGAAAGAAAGAAAGAAAGAAAGAAAGAAAGAAAGAAAGAAAGTAAGTAAGTAATGGGATCCAGGCCTATCTGATGAGCCTTGAGGAACCACCCATTCTTTTCTTCCTTTGCCCTGTAATGGCCAGTGATGTAATGGCCACAGCAGACAG
This sequence comes from Acomys percivali, assembly GCA_907169655.1. Lineage (NCBI taxonomy): Eukaryota > Metazoa > Chordata > Mammalia > Rodentia > Muridae > Acomys > Acomys percivali. The sequence goes on along the minus strand of OU015750.1, from coordinate 6,067,486 downwards.
CTGTCTTCCTGGATAAAACCACCTTGTAAAGGAGAAATGCAATTAGAGGGCACAATGGACGAGCATTTTGAACTGATTCTGCAGGCTGCCCCGCTCCACTCGCGTTTAATGGCTAGGTTCTTTATTACTGTTTTCTAGTCTATGCGACTGCTCTGTGATTCAGTATCTACGGAAGCTTCTCAGTTCTCTCTGTGTCACATACAGTCTGAGACAAAAACAGGACAAGGCACCTTCGAGCAGGGCCACGACCAGAGCTAGTCCCTGAGGGCTATAGGCGCCCATGCTGTCCAGAGCTGGGCACTAAGGCTGCAGGTATCTGTGAGGTTAGTGATGTAGGATGCGACAGAGCTGTCACTGTAACTCCGATGTCTCCCTTGCTGTCCCTCACTTGGTTTGGGCACTCTCCTAGGAACATAACGTTTTATCACAAAGACTTCAGATACAGTGTCCCCATCATCCATGGCTTTATTGTCTGCTGTTTCATGTAGCAGCAGCCAACCACAGGCTGAAACATCTTCAGATAAGCCATGTGGCATCCCAGAACCTGAATTCCAAAAACCCTTATTTGACTCAGTGAAGCCAAAGTGAAGCTAGAAAGGGCTCCCAGTAAGTGAAAATGCAGTTTTGAACTTGATTTAAAAAAAAATAAAAATATGACTAAGATCTGTGGCAACAAGAGCCTGTGCCTTGAACCTGGGAAGGAAGCACAGGGTGGGGAAGGTGTAGGTTAGACTGCATCCACACGGGCTCATATGGAAGAGGCACTGTATTCATGAGACTCGGGGCTCGGAGTGTCCGTTCTCTGTGAACATGTTCTGGGGATAAGGGCGTGAGCGTACACATGAGCACAGGCGTACAATGAGCCTGTCAGCCCAGCAGCACTGCGCACAGCAAGAAGGTCTCAAGACCCTACATGCTGACCATGACACTTGGCTACAGGATACAAGTGTATTTAAAGTAAGTGCGGCCCATCCATCAAGCTGCCCGTGGCTTGTGAGCATCTCCCGCTGCACATGCCTTGAGAGGGGGGCTTCATCTCTCCCTCGGTTTGCAAGACTTTGCTGCACCATGATGTTCCTGGCCTGGCAGTCACACACCTCACCTGCTCTGAGTGAAAAGGACACAAGGAAAGTGGGAGGCCAGATGGGAATGGGGCTGGGGACATCAGGCGTCCTGCCACAAGCAATACCTCTGAGTGTGGGTGACCAGAACCCCCCTGAAACAGGAACAAAGTTCTGCCATTTGTCTCAAGTATTACAGTCCCAACAAGCTACAGATTTTGGTCCATGGCTATTAGATGAACAGAGCACAGTTCTCTCAGGGGAAGAGAAGTGGCTTTTACAACATATATGCTAATGAATCGCAACGATATAGAGCATTTAAAACAAAATGTCCCTATATTTATTCTCCACGGACAGATTTTTACATTAATATTTATGAGGGATTCCTCGTTTATTTCTCCCAGAGACTTTTCTCCTGCCCAAAGAGAGGGATAGAAGATAAGTAACATGAACCAATTATCTTTTAAACAGCTACAAAGGACTAGCTTATTCATCTGCAACCTGCCACTTGATTCATCTTCCTAATACACCATTGCCACAGACCAGGCCCTGCTCGCCAGCCCCAGGGACCTGCTCTTCCACAGTGTGCTAAGGCTGGCTTTTGGGCCCTGTTCTCTGTGAAAAGCTCCAGGCCCAACCTTCCCCCTACACCCAGCTCCGTCTGTCCACATGGCACGTGGTTCCCGCCATTTACACATCTAGCCCTTACAGTTACGGTTCACTACGTGTCCTGGTTACCGTGAACATGTCTAAAAGGTCTTGTAAAGCCGGGTGTGGTGGCGCACACCTTTTATCCCAGCACTTGGGAGGCAGAGGCAGGTGGATCTCTGTGAGTTTGGGGCCAGCCTGGTCTACAAAGTGAGTCCAGGACAGGCAAGGGTACACAGAGAAACCATGTCTCAAAAAACCAATCCAAAACAAAAACAAAAAGGCCTTATAAGCAGTAGTGGGAGGCTAGGAGACGACGCAGTAAAGTAGTTGCCACACAAGTGCGAGGACCCGAGTTCAGTCCCCAGCACCTATAGAAAAAGCTGGGTGTGGAGCTTCAAACTTATAATCACACCACTGGGGAGAAAGACACAGGAGGATGCCAAGAGCCAGTTACCCTAGGAGAATAAAGATCACCTCAGGTCCCAGGAAATGGTCCTGACTCAGAAACTAAGGTGGACAGCTCCTGATGTACAATACCAGAGGGTGAACTCTGTGTACACACACACACATACACACACACACACACACACACACACACACACACACACACACACACACACAGAGACAGACAGACAGACAGACAAGCGGCCACATATCAGTGCTTGAGGTACTGGGGAGGACCTGGGTGGCAGGGAGAGTGCGCTAGGTACCATGAAGAAACCTGGGCTCAAAGCCTTCCTGAATGAGGAGGGAGGGAGCACTCTCTTCTCCACAGGAACCACAGTGCACTTGACCGACTCAGAGACTCTCTCCTCCTCTACCTGCTGAGCTCATGAGTCCTCATGAGTCATAAGCGTAACAATGATAATGGGCTTGTCTCTCTGCAGAAATGCTAAAGAGAAGGAGGCAGAGGAAGTCTCTTCCACACCCTTTGCCTCAGATGCTTCCCGAGCCTATTTCAGAATCAGCAGGAGACAGGCAGGTGCAAACAGTGGCAAAGCAGAGAGGAAACCTGTACTTGGGCTGCTGTCAGCCAGTGAACAAGGCTGGGTGAGGGAAGGCTCTGGGCTCGCCCTAGCCCCTCAGAGGCTGGTTGGCTAGACTGGCCTCAAGAAGCTCTGGAGGCCGGATGTGAGGTATGCAGGAGATTCCTTTCTGTTGCTGGGTTGAGGTGGCCCTTCAGCCACGGTTACAGATAGCAGATGGCTATGGCGGAGTTCTGAGCAATATCTTCACTTTTACATGCGAACTGGCTAAAAGGAATAGACTGAAAATTACTGTGTTCGCAAGAGAAGGTGGCGGGGCCTGCGGGCCTGCGGGTCCTGTGAAGGCCACCGTGGTGCTGTCTCAGCACTACTCTTCCCACGCAGGACATCTGACACATGTAAGGACAGGGGGTTTTCTTACATGGGTGCTGGGGATCTGAGCACAGTTCCTCACGCTCGTATGGCAGCCTTTTGCCCTCTGGGCGTCTCCGCAGCCCACATGAAGGCTTCTGAGGGAGGCTGGTATTCCTAGCCAGCCTTGGAGGAGAAGGGCAGAAGTCCTGAGTCAGAAGCTCAGACGTGACGGATGTTAATAACTGAGCCTCAGAAGCAACAGTTATTGGAAACTGATCTCCTCCTTATTAATATGGTCCCGCAATGGAGAGAAAAGATCTCTCCATGTTCTAGAATGCAAACAATGTTTTAATCTTTAATTATATTCTCAATTTCAGCTCTTCTGGAGAACTGCAGCCACCTAGGCCTAGGATTATTTCTTTATTACACAGCCTCTCTGTGGTATTTAATGAATATTGTTACTTAATGCTCACCAATGGGGAGAGAAAGACTTAGGAAATTTTCTGAAGACTTTCCCCAAACTCCGCCAACTTTCATCTGCATGCTGCCCTCCTCTGTGGGACACCAGGACAGGCCAAACGCTTGCTCTGCCGCAGCCCTCACTCAGGCTGAACCCTGTGCCCTGTGAAAAGCCTCCGACAGAGGGTCTAAGACAACTACTGGCTGTGGCTATACTCGGGTCAAACAGAACCCAGCTCCGAGGACACAAGAGGCAGAGTGCTATTCAAGCCCCTGTCGCCATAATGAATTTAATATTAGTGAAATCACCACATAACCACATTCTGCCCTCAACAAAATAGTCTCAGAAGTGAAAACAACAACAACAGCAGCAGCAGCAACAACAACAAACAAACAAACAAAAAACCCAAAACATCCAGAGATACCACCACAAGCATGTAAGCTCACGGGCACCACAGATATGACTTTCCAGCAGAGCTGCAAAACGCTGGACTTCATAGTTGCTGAGGGGGACGAAGATGGAAAACAAAACAAATCTCCTTTTTAAAAAGGTCTTAAAATCAGCAGAAGAGAGAGAGTGGCAACAGGCAGCAAGCCACAGAACAGCCTGCCACACAAGCACCACCAGTGACCCCAGAAGCCCTCGCCCATTCCTCATTCTCACAAGGACACACAAAAACCACTGCCTTGCTCCCGTGACGCCTGGTGTTTGCACACTAAAGAAAAGACAATGTGAGCCTTTGGAGGACAAAGCAACCACATGGAACTGTGAGTGGGTAATCCCGGGAGCCAGACGCACACATAGTGGTGGCAGGAGCCACGCCTCATTTGATTCACCTCCCAGAGCACTCAGTGGCCTAGAGGAGGCAGCGTGCATGTGTGTTTCAGTACAGGGCTGAATACGGTGGCATTAAACCCCGTGCCCAGAGCTGATGGCGTTTCTTTCCGAGAACTGCATCACGCGTTTGTCATAGTGATGCTATTGCTCAAACACACGCAGTGTGAAGATAGCTCCCTTGAAGAACTCAGACAATACTAAAACAGTTGAGGAAGGGTCGCCAGGAGGCTCAAAGAATATCAAGCAACAGCATTCAGCATCAAAGTGGGATGAGGCACTGCCTCACACGGCGTGAGTCAATCTCTAAAGCTACACAAGGAGAAAATGGGAAACATCCTGTGCTCCATTTGTGTGACGTTCTAGAGGCAGCAACTGGAGGGAACAGCAGAGACCACACAGGGGTTGCATACAAATGTGGAGACAAGACGTGAGCTCTGAGAGCTGGGCTGTAAAGCGGAGGTGTGAGATGCGGGAGCTGGCAGGGCATCCTGGTTCAGAGATAGCGTTCCTACAGCAGATGCTTTTGAACAAGTCTGCTTTGTTTACTAATAGGAACAGGTCCAGGGAAAGCTATAGACTTGGAAAGGAAGGCAGTGGGGACCAAGTGCAGGGAGGTCCTAAAGGAATGGCGCTCGGATTCAGCAGGCGGGATCATTGCACGCAAGAAAATGTGGTGCAAAGATGCTGTTAGCCCTAACTGCATGGGGATAGTGGTAGTATTTTCAAAAAGAACTTTTCAGAGAGCTTAGTTTGCCCTCAAACTGAAATGAGGCCGAGGCATGCTGAGTTAAAGCAGAGAGGGCTCTTTCCTCTCTGGCCACTGAAAGCCAGCTTGTCATTAGCTGTGCAGGCCATAGTGTTGTGGACCCTGCAGCCTGACCATGTAGATCCAAACTAGCATGCCATGTTAACAGAGAAGCATACCAACCCTGCTGTTGGGAGAGAGCACAACAGAGCCACGTCTGACAGATACTAAATATAGGTCTCTCAGAACATGACTCTTAGAGCAATCAAATCAGACAGCCATTCCAGACACTAACCTCAATCCAATTGGGGAAGGACAGGGGTCAGGTCAAAGGTCTGGCAATGTTTCCCCAGCAACAGGGAGACACAGCCTCTTTCAAAAGGAACAACATCCCCTTCTGTCAAAGACATCACTGAGGAGGACAGCCTCAGGGTGGGAGGGTACTCCGCGACACACTATGAACACATTCCATTTTTACCTCCTTACAAGCTTCTTGGGGGGAGGTTTGTGAGGGGAGGGGAGTCTTTAATCCCATCACTCACTCATCCTATGGAACAACAGGAGCAACCAAGTCTGCAGGCGACTGTTCAAGCCACTGCTTAACACACGTTGTACAGCTGCCCCACATTCCTGTTTATGGTCCCTGCACAGCTCAACAAGGCTAGTACAGAGGTCTAAGAGGAAGCAACCCTGGGAAGTGCCTGGCTGCTTTCTTCACTAGTGAGGGAAGGGGAGTTAGGGCAGAATTACATGCCAGTGGCCAGGAGGTGTAGAGGAGCCCTTCCATAACCTCAGGTGAGGGGTCAGTGACCCGACTCCCTTCTTCTAGGAGGGGGTACCAAGTGCCAGCCAGAGTCCCTTGCAAGATGATGACGGTGATGGCCACCGTGCTCAGAGTGTAGCACTTACAACAGCACCGTGACCAGAACATGGATCTTGTCTATCGCAGGACTTGGCACACACTCTTATGATGCCCTGGGACTTGTCTGTTCCCGTCTCTAGTGTCCTGAAAGCAAAAGCACACTTCAGTCCTTTCTGAAGCTCCTGCTCCATGCATCGACTGTGACACTTGTGGGCCTGAGTAAAGGAACCTGACCGGGACTTGCTCTTATCTGGCCTTCCCTGCAGTGTCTTCCCATTGGCAACTGGGTGCTTTTAAGTCATGTCCATCTGGCCTTTGGCACTTTTCTTTCATAAGGAACAGCTCGTGCCCTCCTGATGAGCGCCATTCGGACCCCGTGACTCATTTCTAATGGGCAGAACAGCAGGCAACAGATACTTGGAGGGCAAGTTGGAAGGGACAACCTCCTCTCGGCTGCTTTTGGAGAGGCCAGTGCCATACCTGAGGCCACTCAAGATGCCTGTGATGTGGGAAAGAAGCACAACTTCCTGTCAACAGCCAGCCCGGCTTCCCTGCTGCTGGATTCTCTTAGGATGCTTTAACAAGATGCCAACCAGGGTCCACAGTAAGAGAGCTCAGCTGGGGTCACTGCCCGAGTGCATCCTTCCTGGAACAGTTCCTGACCTCAGCTGAGCCCTGATGAAGACGATGGCGTTAGCCAATTAGTAGCACGTACTGAGAGACTGAGTCAGACCTGCCCAGGCAAGCCACTCTCAGAAGCCTGACCTAGGGGGACAGCACAGGAAATGCCTCGTAGTGCTAGCACTGTGTCCAGGGGTGAGTTATCTGATAGCAGTAGGGAACCGTGAGGGTGTTGGGCTCGGGGAAGGGATAGGTAATTAATAGAACAACCTGGTGAACCCTGACTCATAGGGGGCTCAGGGATTTCCTTAATGACAAGGTAAATGATGGCGAGTGTGTGTGTAATAGAACGGTGTACCTGGGGCTCTGCTGTAGGACATTAACTGTGAACAGGCTATTAACACGCATGGCTGAATGCTTCAGAGAGCACGTCACGCTGCCTCCTCTCATCAGCTACCTCCATAACACACGAGCGCAGAGAGGAGGAGAACATCTCAATTCGATCCTTTCTGGAAAGTTTTGTTCACAAAAATGATCTCGTGTGTGTGTGTGTGTGTGTGTGTGTGTGTGTGTGTGTGTGTGTGTTCACACGTGCGCTGAAAAAAAAAAATCCACCAAACCTTAAAAGGGGTTTTTCTTTACACTACATTACACATCCATTACTTGTGGGATGGTATTCCTTTTTAATTTTTAAAAAAAGTGTTCATAATTCCAGTAGGAATTATATGTCCTCTTCCTAGCCAACATCGAACACAGTGGCAGGCTGTGTGGAGTCTGGGCATAGTTCCTGTCTATGAAACAGTAGTTCCAGGAAGGGATCCCAGGAGGCTGAGAGCCCTAGAGCTCAAAGGCGAGAGAGTAGTAGTCGATCCCCGCAGGAAACGGCTTGGTGGACAGGAAATCATTCTGAGGCTGTATTCTTAGGGTGCTGCAACCACTTCTCACTTTAAACCACGTCTTTTGAGTGATCTATTATAAATGTACAGCGACAGTTGTGAATACTCCTCTCTCTTTCCCTTTGGCATCAGAACAGTGTCTGTTGATTGCCTCGGTGCTTAAAATAGCTTCTAAGTGTCCTCATAATAGCATGTCACCTGTAAACAGGTTTCAAGCCAATGCAAATTAACAAATGGTGAACAGATGGACCAAGAACTGACTTTTGTCAGGAGAGAGTTAGCAACAAACACTTTTTGGCTTCGGTCTTATGGGACCATTAGAAAGTCTTTCACTTCTTGCCAAACATCTTGCCTCAGTAGACAATCCATGCAGGGAAAATGACAGATTACAAGGCCCCTCAGACTTCGGGGAGCTGCGTGCTGAGATATGCAGAGTCACCGAGTCAACACGATGCAACAACAGAGTAGCACTCTGCAAGAAGCTTTCTGCTTCTCAAGTCAGCTTCTTTTCAAAGAACACGGCACATGTATATGCGTGCAGCATGCAAACACAGCCGGGAGAGAGCTCACCTTGTCTGGCAGGTGCAGACTGTGAGAGGGCCCACAGAACGTGGAGACAGCTGTGGACAGGTGCCTGTTACTGGAGAGTGTGCAGTGACTCTCCCCAGCCCTTCTCTTTCCTCAAGTCTGTGTCTTAAGCCATCGCCAGTGAGTCCTTGCTTGACCACTTAAGCAGACCCCTTCTCCCACACTCAATCCTTTTTATTCCTAATTGTAACTAGAAACTATGGATTTGGGGGCCATCTCGCTTGTAATTCCAGCCTTCTGACCTGGAACCCTGCCTGGCACAGTAAGTATCTGCTAACCAGAACAAATCAGTGAGCCTTGGGTGAAGGTGGACATGCATGTCTTCTATACAAACGATCCTTCGAGCAGCCAATGTAAAAATGCAGCTGGTAGCTGAGGACAGCAGCAAAGAAGACAGTAGAGAAGATGATGAGAAGGTGAGGAATGTCTGAAGCCCATCCATGGTCCCCGGGGATGGGACCCCTCCGAGGAGTGTACACACTGGGAGACACCCTACCAGCAAGGCCTCTCAGCACACAGCTTGCCAGCCAAGCGGGTGAAGCACCTGAGGTAACAAATATTATAAGGAGGAGAAAAATAAGGCATCCATGCTTCCTGTTTTTATGCTGACCTAGGAAAACTGCTCAGTGGAAAAGCACATTCTATGTATACACAGGCTTGGGTCCAATGCCCAGGGCACACATTTGTGTCCATGTGTGCGCACACATACACACAGAACAAGCACAAATGACAGCATAGGATTTACTTATATAATGTTCAGGGACTGGCAAAACTGTGGTTTTTCTCTTAGAGCATTTGTTTTGAGACAGGATTTTACTCTATACCCCAAGGCGGCCTTAAACAGAGATCCCCCTGCTTCAGCCTCCCACATGCCGGGACTCGCAGGCACAGGCTACCATACCAGGCTAAAATGGACTATTTGAAGAAATGGGAGCAACTCGGCAAAGGGTTAAAGGCAGCTTGGGTGCTAGCCGGGAGCCTGAGGACTCTCCTAGAGTTTTGGAATTGGTAGCTACCAGGATGTACACAGGAAGGGAAAGGCACCATGTGGTCTGTGTGCCTATTGTCCCTGCTGGTGAAAAGACCAAGGGTGCATAGGTGACTAGTGGAGTCAGCGGCCAGCCCAGCTCTGACTGAACCCAGCTTAAGCATATCCTCTGGGCCTGTGCTTACCAGAATGTACACAGGTCAGCTCTACTGGTGTTCTGCCAGCTTCAGGACTGGGCTGAGGAAACATTAAGATATGAAGGGCCTAAAACTCCCAGCTGGAAAGTTATACGCCAAGCACATAAAAACTAGGAACTACATCATACCAGCTCCAGAAAAAGTCCACTGTCTAGTCCAGTTCAGCTAGAGTCCTTTTAAACAGGAAGACACTATTTGGAAGGAAAACAAACCAACTCCAAAAGAGAACAAAACAATTTTCACCCTGATGGAAAGCCCCGCCATAAACCCTTCACTCACTGAGGCGGCAGAACCAGAGTGGTGGGCTGGGCCTTCGGTCTCCTCTTGGCAGACACACCCATCTGGTTTGCAGAGCGCTTCAAGGACTGCTGATTCAAAAGGCCAGATGCTAGGCCTGCATGGTACTGCAGCTGCAGAGGCAAGGGGGAGAGAACACTCCATGAGCTGGGGACAGCGGGCGTAAACTATTAATCCCAGGCCAGACTGTCCCCTCACACATTTTATTTCAAAAACCGCTGCTAATGTCCTGCTGCAAAAAATGTATTCCTAAGGTGATAATTAAATGAAAAGAAAAAGAAGCAAAGTTGTTCCTCGCAACAGTAATGCACCAATGAAAAATGGACACAGTTGAAAGGGTTAAAGTGTTAAAGGGCTTCAGAGCATCACTGCACTGATTTAGAAACAAAGTAAGATGCACTGTGAGGCACTTATGGAGGTGCTGCTCGGCACTGTGCATTTCTGAAAACTAGCAGAACTGGGGAGGTGCGGCAGTGGAAACACACCCAGGTCTTTCCAGGGGTGGTCTGAAAGCCTGTGTTGCGAAGATGAAGATCTGCACAGTTTCCCCCAGGGACAAAGTTAGTTCCAGGAACTCCTGCTTGTAATAAAAACTACAGAACTGATCCTGGACTGTGTACGCTAGGACCTCAACTTGGCTGACCACACAGGCTCAAGCACAGGAGCTGGAACTCTGGAGTCACTTTTCCTATTGGTGACAATACAAGTGTCAGGATGAGAGCCAGTTCCACCAGCTCAATCTAACAACAGCCCATACAAACAGAGCAAGGCTCTAGAGGGAACGGCAGAGGTGGTGACTTCACTCCTGCTCATGTGCCACTGACCAGTGCAGCGAAGAGGAAGCTGCGTGCACGGGGTGGGCTCGGGGCCAGTACCCTCTGCTTCATTCCTGGACGAGCTGCTGAGCTTTTGAGGTTACTTACCACACACCATTTTACTCCCCGTGGTATTTTGACTTCTGTGGAGGGGAGAAACAGCACGGCCTCGTTCTAACCCAGACAGCTTGGTATGGAAACCCACCTCGCTGGGCGGTGGTGGCACATGCCTTTAATCCCAACACTCAGGAGGCAAAGACAGGTGGATCTCTGTGAGTTCGAGGCCAGCCTGGTCTACAAAGTGAGTCTAGGACAGTCAAAGCTACACAGAAAAACCTTGTCTCAAAAAAACCCCCAAAAAACAAAAAAACAAAAAAAAGAAACCCACCTCACTAACTTATAGTTTGTGTAAGGTGGAGTGCATACATGTTGAGTGCACCATTTGATGGTTTAGCACTGGTTCTCCAACTGGGGGTCGCAATCCCTTTGGGGGGTGAAATGACCCTTTCACAGAGGTCGCCTAGACCATCAGAAAACACAGATATTCATATTATGATTCATAACAGTACAAAATTACAGTTATGAAGTAGCGGCTAAAATAATTTTATAGTTGGGGGTCATCACAACATGTGGAGCTGTATTAAAGGGTCTCAGAGTTAGGAAGGTTGAGAAGCCCTGGTTTAGACAAAGGCATAGAAAATTTCCCAACACTGCAGAAAGCTCCCTGGTGCCCCAACTTCTGCCAACCCAACATCTGGATTAAAAACAGTTTCCCAGTCTCACACACTGCCAAATGAAGCAGAGCTCTGTGACATGTGACAATAGCCTTCCTCTGCTTTTGTAGTTTAGATCCTAAGAATTGCCATCAATCTCTCTATAATAAAATTAGCCTTGACAGGTATCCCAACCCCGAACAGACATAAACAAAACACTCAGATGTGCAAGTGCTAAGCTGAAAATTTGGACTGAGACCGTTGCTAACAACTGACACGCTTCTTCCCCTCCTCTCCAGTGAAGCAAGGTCTTTAGGATATATATTTAGAACTAACTAAACATACAAATAGTAACTCGTTCTGAATCAATTTCTTCCCGATTGCTTTTCCAAGGCATGGATTTCCTTTGCCGAGTCAGCTGCATTACAGCTTGTGGTAATGAAATGGTGACCACCATATATAAAGGGCTGGGCCCGGATGCAAAGAGCAATAAAGCTCTGAAAAACAAACGGCCCCACCTAAGGCCACACAGAGAAAAAACAAAGACGATTAAAATGATCTGCTCCTTGCAAGTGGCTGTAAAAGAGAAGCTAGCTGCCCTGTTACCCAGTCAGGCAGAAATGGCTGTGTTTGGAGCATCCACACTGCTTCCTAACAGGCAGCTGACTTACCGGGAGGACCTGCTGGAGAGCCCATGGCCACCCCACACAGGACAAAGACAGATGGCCTTCATAATAAAACAGGAGCTCTTCACAGGCTGGAGAGGGGCATGACTTGGCTCTAACAACTCATCTTAGACCAGTGAATTTTGCTCAGATTTGGTTTTCTCCTACAGATTCCTTAAATGGGAAATCAATGGGAGCAAGGGACAGCACAAGTTTGAAAGACAATGTTTCAAAATGTCAGCTGCTCAGGCTTCGATCTTCCCCACCAGAATCTGCAGTGAGAGCAATAAGCACGGGTCTTTCTGGAATGAAGGGAGAGACAGCTTGGCAGGGCCCCTCCTGGCCCAAGGAACCCTCTCTGCCTTTGGCTCTCCATCTTCTTTGTCCATGCAAGCTCAGCCGATCCGGCCCTGCTGACGCTTCTCAAGGCAGAGTCCTGCTAACTATGCATAGTGGCAAGGGGATTCTGTCCACCTGGCCCAGTTTGGATCGTTTGCTCGAACAAACAAAAACCAACGCAGCAGAGCTGCACGCTGACTGCTGTCTGTCTTTTAGGGTCCTGCGAAGCCTCCCCAACCTGGTGGCTCTCAGCATGCAGAGCAGCTCCACAAGCACATAGAGGTGGAAGGACTTTCCTTCACCCAAAACAAAGCCTGCCCTTGCAAGCTGACTCATAATGATTAAGTGACATTTGTTAATCATATATAAGATCCCGGTTTCCAGGAACATGGCTCCAACTGTCAAGATCTATAAGGGGCCATTAAATATTAACTGAACCACCTTTATAATGGGCAAAAAGGTCAAAGTTAATAAAACTGACAGGCAGCTCCTGTCCAACTGGATTTATACATTATTTAAACACCAAACACTTCATTCCAGGGAACACTGTTTAGATCTGAAAAGACTCTTGGAAAATGTCTCCCCGGCCAACGGTTCGGAAGCAAAAGGAGGTTCAGACCAAATCCACGTGCAACAGTAGGAACAGGTTATGCACAAAACTCTGCTGTAAACTTTCAGTTACAGGTTCTGTAATGTTTTCTGTAAAAATATATTTCAATAAACAAACTCCCTTCCAAATGTCTGCGGCATGGAAGCAGCTTCATCTTAGAAAAGCCACTTGTCCAAGTTCTGATGTGAGCTTTCCATAAAGGATTATTTCTCCACTAACAGGGAGGAACACGACAGAGGAAAGAAATGAAACAGCCTGGCCTCGAACCTTTCACATCCTACAACTGTGAGTAAGAAGGCTTAGGCTACACATGCGGTCTTCCTTCACCACGGAGCTGCCAGCCCCATAGACAGCAGCTAGCAGCTGGGTCTGTCCTCTGAGGTTGTGGATGCTCCAGCTAGGACTTCACCGTGAGTCGATTTCAGCCTTCTACCTTCCATGAGTTAGCTAGGACTGTTCTATTTGCTCTCAACCTAAAGCCCCGTCTAATCAATCATATCCACTAATCACCTCTATACCTGGGGAAATTTCAACAACTCACCATGACATGAGGAAAGACCAATCAGAATTAGTCAAACTTTGATGGCAGCTATTGTAAATAATGCTGAGACTCATTGTCCATGGGAGATGCTCTGAGTATTGCCAGGAGGGGCCCATGAGACTGAAAGCCTGCACAGCATCCTTTTGAGAAAGCACCCCGGGCTCTGCTCCCAGGAAAGCCTGTGGCTGGACATCCAGCACCCTTCTTTAGAGGAGCCAGGAGAGTATCTGACTCCAGCACGAAGGTGGCAAAGCAGTACCACCCCCCCTAATATTCATACAGTAGGTGATCTATGAGGAAACAAACACCGTTGCCCCCAAAACTATGACCCTGAAGTCCAACCCGGAGAGCTAACAAGTTTATTGGGCTTACAGAGCATAGATGAGGGGTTACTTACAGGGAGTATATGTGACCCCAAAGCAGCTGCACCTTTGAAAACCCTCACCCTGGCAGGGATAATGACAGGCCTAGAGCTGTAGAGGTGGAGTCCTCCTTTCAGTTAACTTTCCATGCTGTATCTGCTCCCTAGATCATGAGGCCACGTGCAAATAGGGCAAAATTATACACAGCGGGCTGAGATGTGTAAGAGGGAGCAGCCGAAATCCCAGGTGACAGTCCAGTGACTCCCCCCACCCTCTTTCTATGGGGCAATGTCAACAGCCACTTGGCATAGTCACGGCAGCTCTGACGAAATCAAAGACTGTTGCCCTCAGAGGGCAGCACTCTTCCACTAGGCAGTCCAGGTCTTACAGAACCTGCTTGAAAGAACCTAGAGCCTGGGGTCAAAGTTCAGTTGGCTTGAGTATGCTCTGAATTGCAAATAGTAGCACATATTGAACGAAAACCATCTTGAAAAAATTATGGCAGCAGGACTTGATGCCAAGTTTCTGGCTGAAATTTGAGTATTTAGGAAACTCAGTGAGCCTTTAGGTTAGTCTCAGTTTGCTTGGTGTCCTCCCTGCTGCCTTGATGGCTTCTACCTGCTCCAAAGTAAGGAAAATGTTTCTGCAATGGGCCAAGAATGAGAGGGGAATTCCTTGGTCTGCTCAAGTCCAATGCACTCACTAGGCCAGGGCCCCTGGGGTCCAGGGCCGAAGCGTTCCTCTATATGCAGCATCTTTCTACACACGCCACATGGCTGGGAGCCCACATTAAGAAAATATGACATTCAGAAACTTCTGAAACTGTAAAGTTAGATCAGCCAAGCTTTGATTTTATTTCCTTCATAAGGATTCACCCAATCCTTAAACAGGGAGGCCAGTGCTTGGCCTGAAGGGGGGATTCATTCATTTCACAAATCACTTACCTGCACATTCCTAAGAAGACCAACAGACATATAGGCACTGCAGGTAACCAAGGCCTGTGGACCCAGAACAGGCTGGGACTAAGCCCTCACAGTGGAGTGGCCTAGACAAGAGGCCCTGAGGGCAGGAGGAAGAGATAGAAGAGCGGGATCCCCACGGGCTCCTGCCCCACCTGTTACTCTAGACCTTTTCCAAGCACATAACTTATCATCTTAGGATTTGGACTCAGGAAAGGCATCTCTGTGCTGTTTTTTATCTGAGAGAACAACTCTTACCCAGGAAACTTCTCTTGAGGGACCATGTTTGCTGTTGGTTCCTGCATACTGCCAATGGCTGGGGCTACTCACTATACACAGGGGCTACTGGTACATCTGTCAGCAGACAAGCAGAAGGGCCACTGATTGAGACAACCAGGACCTGGCCTGGCCTGTACAGTTACTGATCTGGAGAACAGACACTGTTCTTACTGAAGACATTGGGACCAGATGAGAAAGCAAAGAAGTCCATGCTCTACTCCATGAACATCACTGACCCAACGATACACCAGTAGACAGACAGACAGACAGACAGACAGACAGACAGACAGACAGCTCTTTCCAAGGTAGCTGAGAACACACCAAAATCCAGAGGCACACTCTAAGCACACACTTTATATATTGATACACACACACCTGAGCCAACTGCCACCTTGCATGGCTGGGATACATGCCTGCAACATGGGTGGACAGAGATAATTTGAGATTTCCATAGTCATATTCCCCCAAATCATTAAATTCCAACTGGAACTAAAAACCAAGACTATTTCATCACAGCTCTGAGTTGCGGAGACCTCTGGCCCTCATTACTGCAGTAGCTTAGCTTCCTGCTAATGAGACAGTGCGGCATCACTGTGAAGCTAGTCAGCTCCTTCTGAGCCCAGCTCTGGGCAAAGCAGGGAAGCCTGCCTGGCACCGTCTGTGCCAAGGAAAACAACTACAGAAAAACACCATAAATCTAATTGTTCTGCTTGGGTTTCAATCTAAATATCAGACAATGGCATTAGCGTCGGTCGCCCTTTTATCTCATAGAACTCCTTTCAAACAGCCGGTTATTATTATTTTTTAAAGCATTGAATTGAGCTTTTATAGGTAAATAATCTTTTTACTTGGTCAAAACAGCATCAATAAATCATAAGAAGGAGGCCTCCAATTTACTTGCCTGTTTGTTCTCCACTGGGCAGGCAGCGGGGACGCAGGCCCTCCAATTACTCTGAAAGCAAGCCCTGAAACAGGGCTGTGCTTCCTGCTCAACTGTGGCACTGCGTGGATGTGCTAACTGCCATTTGGGTTTCTTTCCAACATATTAATGCATGGGCCTGCTCTGCCGGTGCTTCCTGGAGTTCACGCCTTTATTAATAGGCCGTTCTCCCCACCTGCTCCTGTGTGCACCACAGCTGTATGCATGCAACCACACTTCAAAATGCCAGTCAGCGAGGGGAGAAATCACTCATGTAGCTGAACACTCAGGAACAAAACAAACCGAACACAGCTAAAACTGAAGGCAGACTCATCATGGGGGTATCATTTGTACAGAAAGGAAGGAAGGAGGGAGGGAAGGAGGGAGGGAAGGAGGGAGGGAAGGAAGGTAGGTAGGCAAAAAGGGGATGATGAGCAGACCTCTAAAAAAAAAGATAGGGGAGGTAAGATGGCTGCCGTGCTGTCTCCTAAGTGTCAGCAAGTGTCATGCCAGGCTTTCATCACAGGTGCCACACAAGGGTCACAAAGAGCAGCGTGGTTAATTGGCTGATGTTTGTGTCACACTAGTCTGCTGAAGGCCCCACTTCAGTATTTGGAAGTAACGATACTAGATGAGGAATGACATTAGATGAGGTCCCCAAAGTGAGTCCCTGTGAAAGGGTGATCACTGGGATGAGAATATACCACGAAGGTGGCCAGTGGCACACATGGGAGACTGTCCTCACTGGGCACCCAATCTGCCAGGGCCTTCATCTTGGACTTCACAGCCTCACTGTAAGAAACATTTGTCGTCTAGGCCATTCGTTGTATTATAGTTTATGGTAGCAGCTTGAACTATAATGACATATCATTATTTAAGATGCAGCCAGGAAGTATAAATGGACCAAAACAACATTGACAGTGCAGTACCAAGAATATTATACAAGTTTCTCAGGCAGTGACAGAGTGAGATGGCACTCTCCTAAGAGCAGCGTGCTGGGCCTGTGTGCCCACTGTCCTCTCAGAGGAGCAGCATGCTGGGCCTGTGTGCCCGTCATCCTCTTGGTGGGGCAGCGTGCTGGGCCTGTGTGCCCGTCATCCTCTCAGAGGAGCAGCGTGCTGGGCCTGTGTGCCCGTCATCCTCTTGGAGGGGCAGCGTGCTGGGCCTGTGTGCCTGTCATCCTCTTGGAGGGGCAGCATGCTGGGCCTGTGTGCCCGTCATCCTCTTGGAGGGGCAGCGTGCTAGGCTTGTGTGTCCGTGGTCTCCTTGGAGGAAGAAGCCCACCATGCTTTCCTCAGCAGCTATGCTTACACGTCCTGAAAGAGCTCCCTATACACCTGACACTCCTGCACACACTGAAGCACAGTGCACTTCGCCTTTCTTAGTTCTTAACCTACAAGAGCTGCAGCAGGGGACAATGAAGCACCCAGAGTCAGCTCTGTGCTGATAGAATCGGAGAGTGCTAGTTTCTGACCAACAGCCTGCAAAGCAAGGCTAGAATTATGCCCACTGTTCCTTCAACACTGAAACACTATGGCTGTAAAGATTTCTCTGGCTGACAAGACAGTTTGGCCAGTAAAGGTGCCTCCCACGAAGCCTGATGACCTGGGTTCTATCCCTGAAGGCCACATGGTGAAAGAAGAGAAGTGACTCCTGCAACTTGTTCTCTGACTGCTGCACCTACTCACAGGCTCATATGTAAATAAGTAAATAATAATAATAATAATAATAATAATAATAATAATAATAATAATAA
>OU015750.1:6026685-6049975 GCA_907169655.1 Acomys percivali | reverse complement strand
AATAATAATAATAATAATAATAATAATAATAATAATAATAATAATAATAATGATTCCTCTAATAAAAACACAATCTAAGCCTGGCTTCCTACTACAAAAATCCATGCCTGTGAATTTAAGTCCAGTGATATAGCTGTTTCACTGATCTCAAAGTCTCCAGCTAAAGCTAGTGGTAAAGGGGGCAGGGGATCCTTGTGAAGGCCATGCCTAGGTTAGCCTTGATAGGTACCCCATCTTGAACTGACAGATGAAACTTTATTTATTGTCGTCATAACATTCATGGCTGAGGCACGGGGAAGAGAGAAAGGAGGCTTTGCAACCAGGAAATGAGTAAAGTGGGAGCTCTGTGCACCTTTGCGGCCCAGTCCCTGACACCACAGCCTCCACACTGGCTAGCTAACAAGTTCTACACACTAGGAGACATGAGCTCAGAAGATTACCAAGCTAATGAAAACAAGAATGTGATTAAATCATTAGAAAGTTCTTCTTTTACAGGTAGTCAGATAAGGGGTGGCTCCCTCGCAGAGAAAAATGAGTGCTACACAGCTGCTGCTGTGGTTAGATTCCACCCAGGAAACTATTAAACTCTCCTTACTTCCAGGTCAGGAAACGCCTGCTTCGGAGCTAAGTCTGATCCAATGCCCCTTCCCCATTAGCCAGTAGTCTGCTGGGGAGGCAAATGGCTGCCAGCCAGGGACTTGACCTACCTTTTCCCAGGACCTGTTTACCAGAGGAAGGAGATGTGAAGGGGAGGGCAGGGCAGTGCACAGAAGACACGCATGGGCTCGGGTGCAGCTCAGTGGTGCAGCATGTGCTTACCATGCACGATGCCCTAGATTCAACCACAGCATATGGGGGCAGGAGGATGAAGATGGGCAAAGGAAGGAGCCATATAACCACTGACTTGCAGGGACCTAACTCTAATGTCAGAACAAGCAGAGAGAGCAGGAGTGGGAAGAGAGCTAATGGCCCCTTAGTTTGGAGGCTACAGGACCTCCAAAGCTGGAAGCACCAAAGCACCGTTTTATTGATCCCTCTGACAATCGTGAGGCTAGTGCCTGGGGTCCCAAGGAGGGAGTGGTCCAGGGCAGCAGATGCACTCCTCCACCCTCTGGATGGGGCAGGGAAGGCAGAGCTTGGCAGTGTGGCCTCATGGGCTGGAGACAGAGCCCTAGTCAGGTGGCTAGCTCTACACTAAGGCTCCTGAGTTTCTCCTTTCCTCAGAGCCCACTGTGAACAGCAATGTTCATCTAGAAGGACCAAGAGTTGTCTTCATGTTGACTGAACCCCTCCCTAAGGTGGATGTCAGAGGGGTTTCTTACTTCAGTTCTGTGGAGAGTGGGGAGGAAGAGGCCAAGAACATCTAAGGACCAAGTCTCAAGGCCAGCAGTCTGCAGGGACCCGAGCTGCTCTCCAAGTCTGCAGAGGGGTCCACTCTTACCCTCAAGCACAGGACCCGGCGTCTTTCTGCACAGAGAAAGTGACCAAAGCCGTCCAAGGCCTGTAGAGGGGTCTAAACTGAGAAATGTCTCACCTTGCTAGCTGATCACTTTTTAATCAAGTACTGACACCCTAACTACAACGGGTAACAAATTGGGGAATTGGAAGAAAGAAAAAGATGCACCTGTTAGCTGCACAGAGAAAGAAGTCCAGCTTAGAATTCTCCTCACACTGTGGAAGGAAACAGCCTGGCGGGCAGATGCCGCCTGGCTCATCTCTAGGAACCCTCTCCCTAACAAGAAGAATGCTATGTGGGGGCCTTAGAAACCCTGGAGCACAGAGTGAAGGGCACTTGAGGACCAGTTGGGAAGGGCTTTCTAATAGACTGTCGAGATTGTTTTTTTTCAATTGCACTCAACCTAAATGCCTGGCATGTTACAGGATGGGTAACCCCAGCCATGCCCCACTGTCTGTGCACAGGGGCCCGTGCAGACGTTCATCAACAACATGCTGAGAATGGGCTGGTGTGACAGGTGCAGAATACAGAGCTAGACGTGGCAGGGAACCACAAGAAATGTCTCTGCTTTTAGGTCAAAGTCAGCCTCTAGTGTAAACCCCTAAGTGCAGAGCTTTCCCTAGTCTGGAACAGTGGCTAGCCAGACTCTACCACCTTGAGAAGCCTGCTGAGTGAACAAGCATCAGGAGGAAAGGCCAACTGTTGGCCATGGTGAGGTGCCCTGGTGAGGCAGCTCCACATGGTGGGCCTGAGGTGAGGCAGAATGTCGGACTAGCAGGAGCATGCTGCCTGTTACTTCAAGGCAGCAAGGAAGCCAAGTATGAGAGAGGGAGAGGCAGAGGACAAGCTATATCTTTCCCAGGGATGTCCACAATGACCTACCTCCTCTAACTAGAAGACAGACAGACAGACAGACACCACACACACACACACACACACACACACACACACACACACACACAAACACACACACACCACCCCCCACCCCAGCAGTGCCATCAAACTATGAATACTATGCAGGATTGATCCACTGATGAATGCAATAGCCTGGCAACCACACCCCAGTACACGAGGCTTTGGGGGCATGTCACATCCAGCGAATAACAAGGGCTCACTGTGAGCTGGGGACTCATCTAATCTGGTTAACCCAAGGGATCTGCATGGTGACCTTGCAAAGCAGGCACTGTTGTTATCTCTTTATTGATGATGAGGAAACTGAGGCACAGGCAATGGTAGAGTGAGGTCTGGAATCTGGACAGCCTGGCTCCAGAGCATCTCTTCTGGGGCCACTACAGCCACCCTATCATCAAGACCACTGCGCCCTCAGTAAGTGTGCAGCTGGGGGAGAAAGCCAGAACAGAGATGAGATGAGCTTCATGCTGTGCTAAGAACCACCCCGGGGTGTGAGTGAGGCCTTCAAGAAGGGTGGGAGTGGAGGTGGGGGTCGGACCTACTGTCCCCCGCATTACTTGGTTAGGTCAGTTCAGGTTACAAGGAGCAGTCACCCTCAGGTTGCCCAGTTAGTACGAGTTTATCATGAAGGAAGTAGAGACAGCAGGAGAGGCGCCATCCGCCAGGCCTGGAAGATGAAACCACGACTTACCATAAACTAGCACACTGTGCCTGCTTGCACTGGAGTTCAGACCCACGGGCTGCTCTGCCTTGGGTTTCTATTTGCTGTCCCAGAACTCTCCCTGCTGCTGCTGCGGGAGTGTTCTAGCTGGTGTATACACACCTTTCACCCACTCGCTGCCTTCTGCTGTCTCACACCCAGAACAGAGGACATGAAGCTGCCAGCGCAGAGCCAGGATTCCTTCTCACAACATGAAAATGTATGAAAAGTCCTCAAAGTCAAAAGCTTTCTCATCAATGTAGGCACAGAACTCATGTGGCAGCAAAACCTGCCTTGAACTGATATGTCTATTTAAATCTTAATTTATCTCACTTATTGTGAAGAGGCAGGCATTTCTACAGCACAATATCTGATTACAAGGTATTATGCAGGATCCCGCTGGAGAAATTAATGTAATATAGGGCATATCAACATGCTACCTCTCTATAACAGAAAATTCTAAGACTCCCAAGCTTTGGATAAGGAGCTGTGAACCTGTGGGGCACGAGTGTGCTACAACAGTACCCCTGGCAGCCCACTTCACTGGCATCAGGACCACCCACAGGGCGTTGGCATCACATACAGATTCCAGGGTCCTGGCTCAAATCTGCATTTCTACGAGAGGCCCAGGAAGTCACCATCAACATCAGTGAGCCCGCGTGGTTCTCAGGCACACCAAAGCCTCAGAACCACCATGGAACAATCTTAGGAAATACATATGGATTCACTGATTGGTGCAGCATCTCCCCGGAAGCCATCAACATACATGCAACTGGGCTGGGGACATGGCTATAAAGGTACTGCTGCCAAGAAATGTGATCCTTGGAACCCGCACAGTGGAAGGAGAGACCTGACTCTCATAAATTGTTCTCTGACCTCCATACATGTCCTGGAGTGTGCGCACACACGCACAGAGCAGAATGAATAAACGCACTAAGAATTTAGTCTGTGACAGAGTTTCCCTTGGGCAAATCTCAATGAGCTCTCTTGAGCTGCAGCTCTTCCGAGTCAGCACAAGGATCCAGGGATGCAGAGATGAAGTGACAGGCTTCTAGCATGAAGAGGCATCTACCCTTCTGGTCAGCACCTGCTGCTTCCATGTTGCCTCTGGAGACAAGTGGTGAGTTTTGGGAATTCTGACCCCCTACCCAGTGCTCAGCTACATGTGACTAAGCAAACACAGTCATGCACTGCAGGAGTGTTCAAATAGTTAAATTTTCAATCTTTATAAAAAGGAAAATCCATCAGACGTGATTGATAAGTGTACTTTTTAAAACTAAAGGTAAAAAAAAAAAAGTGAAGATTGGCAACATTTTTCCCCATATAATTTGCTTTCTTTGCCTTTTTCCACAGCACTGCACATAAATCAAAGAAATGTTAAGGAGGCCCATATATCACCAACTGGCATTTCAAAACTATTTACAAAGTCTTTAACAGACACAGGACAGAGTCCAGAAACCAGGACCAGGGAGGCTGAAATCAGGGAGAAAATTAGCTCAAACACTGACAGAGTTAATTAAGTTTACAAATAATTCTCCAACGAGCAAATTATGATATTTAATAAGTCCTGCCTCAGTGCAGCAGGGTTACAAAACACGGAGGGGGTGGGGAGACAGACAAGCCAGAAGGACTTTCCCAAACAAGAATAATGTATATTTGAGCAAGCTGCCTTTCTATGATTAAGCACAGAAATCTGGGAACAAGGCAGGGGAAATGATGTTTTAATAAGGCCTGTGCTAGGCTTGTGAGCTGCATTTTACTTTCCCTTGCAACAGGGGTGGAGGCCCAGCAGGAGCGAGATGCAAACCAGGCCTCACAGGCCAGTGCCCATGAGTTGGCTGAGGCGGGAGACAGGCAGGGGCAGAGAAAGGTGGCAGCCATGGCCACATCTCATGTAGACATCACATCATTCCCCAAAGGCAGATGACAGATCAAATCGGTGGTTTGTGTGCTGTTTTCCAAAGACACAGACAAGTATGCAAAGGTATTTATCTTCCTTCTTAAAGGAGACAGCAGGAGTGACTTGCATCTGCATGTGTGCACTCAAACGAGGGTGGGGGATGGGGGTGGGGGAGTGTCAGATGGACACAAGGACAAACAGGCAGAGGAGTCACACTGCCCCTAGCCCCACACAGCAGAGTGGCTCTAATATTAAGGAAGTCTGCTTTCTATGTAAAGCCCGGCTTCAATGGTGCAGCCATTACCTGCCATGTGCCTCTGTCCTCAACTACTATAGTCCAGAAGAGTGAACTGGTGGTAGCCAAGGCAGCAGGACAGACTGCTGGGAGATAAGGCTAGCCCCTGGGGAAAGGCAGAGGAGAGGGTCTTCCTCCTCTGGGTCTCCAGCTTCATCATCTCAGCTAGGGACCCAAGAGACACTACTCTGCTTCATTCCAACAGGCAACGTGAAAGGCCCTGAGACTGCATGAACACACGGGCACGCTGGCATGGAAGCATGCTCCTTAACACACAAAGTCAGGATGGTGAGCCTGTGCACAGCACAGAGACACTGGGGCCTCTTGGCCAGATGTGGTGGATAAACATGTTCAGCTGCACTCCTTCCCCAAGTCCCTGAAATGACGGCAAATGAAGGAACACAAAGAGCCAATCCAAAGAGCAACAAGAACAGAAACTGAGACAACAGAAAAGTTGGTAGTCAGCTTTCTGTCTCTGTGACAAAATGCCTGGAAGAAATCAACAAACGCTTATGTGGGAGCATGGTGTCATGGTCCGTCACTGGCCGGCTCCATTGCTGATGGTCTGAGGTAAAGACACAATGGCGTAGTGGTGGGAGTGAATGACAGAGGAGGCAGTTCACCTCAGGGCAGCCATGAAGTCAAGGGCTGGAAAGAGTGAAAAGGGCTTCCTGGTATTGCAGTTTACACTCAGACAGCCCCGCTCCACCTGCACACAGACTCAGAACTAGTCAGAGTGCTGAGACTAAGTGACAGCTGGGCGCTGAGCTCTAAATGGGACATCTCTATCACCCACTTTGATGGCCCAGGGAACACTGCAGAAGAGAGGATAGAAAGACCTGACACACTCAGTGCTGCAAGTGTGAGCACACAGCAGTTGTGGCTACCTGCGTGCGTCTCTCTCTCTCTCTCTCTCTCTCTCTCTCTCTCTCTCTCTCTCTCTCTCTCTCTCTCTCTCTCACACACACACACACACACACACACACACACACACACACACACGGAGCGAGCACGCACATTACTGGGAAGAAGGGGTCAGCAGGAGTGGGAAGGTGTGAGAAAGGGCAATCTGGGTGAATACAATCACACTGGATTATATACATGTATGTAATTTTCAAAGAAATAAAGAGGAGGGGTAGAAAGGGCCTAGACAAATCAAGCCCTCGGAGGACATGCCAGCCAAGACCTGCTCCCTTCATCCGGGTCCTATATCCTGTTTCTATCATCTTGCCATAGCCTATTCAATCATAAATGTAGCAGATTAATCGGTCAATGAGGTCCAAACCTTCATGAGCTGTTTGCTTCCTAAAGACCTGCCGCTGTACATGGCTGCACTGGGGACCAAGCCATGCACAGGGAGCCCTCAGGGGACAGTCCAGCAGACAGGAAGCAGATGCATGGCCAACACTTGGCAGAGAGAAGCTCATTGAAACCCTGCACAGCGTGGAGAGCTGGGGGAGGGTGGGAGAGGTGAAAGCCGACGAGCTGAATGGCACACAGACTTCCTGAACACCGAGGTGAGGAAGGCGGCTTTAGGAGAGGCCTACTCCTAATCCACAGTGGAGCCTATTTAACATCTGAGGTGGCCTAGGCAAATTACTCAGAGATGCACAGGCAAGAAGCAAAAGGAAGGAGCTTTTAAAAACGTTAAAAGAATTACCTCTGAAAAGTGACCTGGGGAGAGTCAGGCAAGAGACCTGTGCCTCTGGGGAAAGTCTTGCAGTATTATTCTCCTTTTAAACTACCTGCACAGTCGTATTCCTTTGATGAAAACAAAAATGAGACGGGGGAAGAGAACCCAGAGCCACGAAGCAGGCCCTGAGCACGCACACCCCCGCCCCCCACAAAATGAGCTCTATCACCTGGGGACTATTAGTTTACTATAGTAACACTTAATTTTATTTCAAGCTTTACTGCCTCAGCTAAAGGGTTTTACAATAGCAGATGCCTTCCCTCCCACACATCAATTAATTTGCAAATTCACTCAGGTTGTAGAGATAATGAGGCGCTGAGAGCCTTCTCTGGGTGAGGGAGAGCTGGGTGCTCCATCAGCTGTGGGCGGGGTGGGTGCAGCGCTGAGCACCGGGTGCTCAAAGAACTGGGCACAAGCGAACAGCTCTCCTAGGCGCCACTAGCCCGAGGCCCACCCTGGCTGCAAATAAACATGAAAAATGATGGCAAAGTTCTGGAGACACATGAGATGTCTTATGTCCCGTGGAAAAATGTCAGGTTTGTAGGCTTCTTTTTATAGGTTCGTTTTTGGTGTTTATTGAGAAAGCAAACAGTTAGGAGGAAAAGAAGAAAAATGTGGTCTCAGACTTCAGCTTAGGTGAAATTTGGCAAGCTGCTGATCAAGCCCACACATCTGAGGTTTTTTTTCTTCATTCTGAAAGAGCTGAACCAAAGTAACCAATGCTGTTTCAAAACACAATAGTCACGAGTTATGCCACGTGCCCTGCCAAAGACCTGACTTTCTTCCTTTTCACTTGGATCTCTTTTTTCCCACCTAAATGAGAAGATGGGCATAAGGCAGGCTTTCCTGCCTCAATGTGCCCAGGCCCTGCAGGCCTCCCTTTACTACCTGAGTGGTGCCTGGGCTCAGTAGGGAGCGGGCTCCCAAGCACCAGGTCCATCTCCTGTGACCCCAGCCCTTAGGAAGGAGGGCTCTCCTCGTCCTTATCTTCCTCCTGCCTCTGCTGTCCTCTGTCCCAGGACCCTGTGTCAAGCTGCCCTCTCTCCTCCTGAGCAGTGCCAGGCTCTCCACTTCCTTGCCTGCCCTTTCCTACCTGTAGAAAGTGCCTGCCTGTAAACACTTCAGAAGGCCCCCTGCTTGGAGAATCCGCCTTCCCAACAAATTAAATAGGCTCCTACTACAGCCTGCCAGTGAATGACAACATATTTTCTTCCTCAGAACTAGTTGAGGCCAAAAGTAAAATCTCACCCAAACGTTTTTTCACTCCCCACCAGCCCAAGGCAGCGTCACGCACAGTGCGGTTTGGTCTCCAAAGCCCTGCCTGGTGAGGATGCCTGCCACGGGCTCTGGGCCATGCAGACAACAATTTTCTTTACACAATTATGAAAGCGATCTGACGTTCCCCTGACATTTTCTGACCCAGCATTGTCTGTAAAGGGCACAGGTTAACAATGTTTAAGGAAAGATCACATACAATATATAAATCATGAAGGTCCCCAAGACACCGTGTGGTCTGGGGCTTTGCCTTCAATGCCACCCCAGCCAGGAGAGAGATGGCTCTTCTTTTCACTTGCTCTCTACACTGGACTCGCAAAGCCATTCAAATGCCAACAAAGACAGTTCGGGATCTACAATCACTTGACATTTTTTTTTTCCCTAAGGAAATTTAAACCCAAAAAAGTTGAGTAAATTTAGAGTCTTGTGAAGTACCACCCGCCTCCTCTTCTCCTCCCCTAAAAAGGGCAAGAAAATTCATCATCAAAGGTCGCCCCCTGTGGAATGTCATCAGAGCATGGTATTTCCACGCATGCATTTGTGTACACAAATCTCCAACTGTGCCAAGCTCTTAGAGGCAGAAACAGGAGCGGGAGACTGGGCAAGGGGACAGCTGCTTTCCCTCGCTGTTTTGTGGCAATTTTTCCTCCACTTTCGTCAGTATAACCTAGGTTCCTGGCATCCACGGTAACCCTCTGCCTCTACTCGGCACACAGAGAAAAGGAAGATTTTCTTTCCTTGCTCTCCCATCCTAACTCAAGAAGCCAAGGACATTCACACCTGCTGATTAAAAATGCACTATTTTTATTCCAAAAGTTAAGCCACAGCACATTTCCTCCTTTAAAATTTTTATGGCATCCACACTTTCAATTTGAGAGTTTTCATTCATGGTAGGTGAGCCTCTTATGTTCTATATTAAATGCAAGGCATGTGTGATCAGTACTATTAATAATATAACAGTGCCAATCTCAGAAGCGGCACACAGCACCAGCATGCAGCCCCACGTGAACAGACATGAAATCATGAGTGCCACGGCAACCTTTATTAAAAATAAGGGAATAGAAGATGCAGCTTACTGCCCTTCCCACCCCAAACTCAAAAGAGGGAGGAATTTTTTTTCTTTCTTCTCCCAAGGTACAATGTGTCATTAGTTCTCATAAATATAAACAGATCTGAGGCAGAAACAAGTGATTACCTTTATTAGATTCAAGGGGAAAGCACAGAAGAGCTTAGGTATTCGTAGACACATCAAAATTGCAAAGTCATCAAAGCACATCGGACACAAGGATTTAAGGTCACCAAGGCTACCTGTGATGGCAGAAAAACTGGTCTTCACCTCGTAGGAACTGTTTTCCTCATAAGCCTCGCCCTTGTCTTTGATGCTACCCCAATGTTCTTGCCCAAGGACAAAGGGCAACTGGGAAAATGGTATCTAAGATGTGTGCAGGAAGGCACGAGGCCCATCTTACTGCTGGTCAGAAAGAAAGCTCAAAGTGGCCATTTGATGGGGAACTGAATCTCAGAATGACAGCTTGGGTTTTCGGACACATTACATAAAGCCACTTAACTGTACCTCATGTGTCCCCAACAATGTCACATACTAAACTTAGAAAACGTCCCCAGCTAGCACAGGCAGATTTAAGTAGAGACCCTGACCGTGCATTGGCTATGGGCCTCTTCTCTCCTGCCACGCACAGGTCAATCAGATGAAGACTCAAGGGAGGAGGTTGTAACACACAGGCTTCTGTTAGAATATCAAACATCAAATTGTCATAGTAGGTGCAGTGAGAATTCTGGAATTTTGGTTTCTTTAAAAACACAGAAATATTTTAAGAATGTTTTTGTTTTGATTCCAGGTGTGGGGTATGGGGCTGCTTCTCACCGTCCACAGTAGCTGAGTATGGTTCTGCCAGCTGCAGATAGTTGGTTGTGTGACACTTGGAATTCTGGGAACTTTTCAGAGGGTCTATAAATGCCAGAGGCACAACAAATGTGGTTGGTGGTTGGTGGTCATTCAGGGGGGTTGGTTGTAGTTTGTTAGTGGTCATGCTCAAAGAAGAAATTAGATTCAAGGATCTCTCTATCTATCTCCCCTCTATCCTTCTTTCTCTATCTAGCAATAGGGGGTAAAACTAGGAGAATAAAGGGTGGAAAAAGAAGAACCCACAAAGCAGCAAAGACCGGCTACAGGTAGGAAGTAGGCTCAGTGTGTGCTGAGATGTCAACTATTAAAACAACCTGTAACAGTGGCCCAGCTCATCCATAGTGTAATACAGTCCCCAGAGCATGTGTGCATGTGCACACACAGTTACACACTCACCTCAGAGGAGAAGTATATGAACAGAAATGGTTCATGGAGACCACTGGCTTAGCACAGCAGATACCCTCAGAGGTGCAATAGTGACGCTGACGGCCTGGGATAACCGACAGCTGGCTAATTGGATGTAAGACTTGCTCAATAGGATGGAATTCATGAGTGCTATTGCAAGCCTAGCAGACTACCTATGGCCAGTGAGACCAGGGAGCACAGGAGAACCTATTCCTGCCACTTCCCTAAATCAGTATGAATTCCAACTGCATTCTAAGTACTAACACCAACAATCCATCGAAGAAGCTTGTCTTGGCAACAGATGGAGAATGTTACAGAAAGCCATGACTGGTCAAGAAGCAGAGAGCAACTAGCCATGGTGTCCAGCACAACACACACACCTGGACTGCGGAAGAGAGAGTAGAAAGATTTTAAGAACCAGAGGACTAGGACATGTGCTGTGACTCTGTCTTCTGTAGAGGACATAGAACTTCACTGTGAAATCTTAACAATATAGATGCCTAAACAAGACCTGCACGACGACACTACCAATGAACACGCCAACAAGGGTGGGGGAATCTCATAAGGCCCAACTCCTACATGAAGTGCTACAGGCAATCAATGGACTGCCAGCGGAGGGAGAATCCGTCTTCCCCAGGGATAAGCTCTCTAATTTGTTATCCAATCCTAAGTGGTCAGCCCTAAAAACATACATATGAACAATACCAAATGAACTCAATTGTATTTATATATCCATATGTGTGTGTACATTTTGCCATAATAATTAATAATTAAAAGAAAATAATAGAGATCATGCATGAAAGTAAAAACAGGGCTTGAAGGTAGAGAAGAGAGAGAGGTAAGAGGGGATTAAAGATGACCAAACTGTATAATAGACATGTGTGAAATATCATAATGAAACCCATTACTTTGTATAATTAATAAATGCTAATTTTTAAAAGGAAAAAAGACTACTATCTACCTAATTTGTGAATCAGTCACCCACAACTGAACTCAAGTATAATAATGCCTTCACAATGCAATCCAGGGGAAGGTGTCCCGACAATCCAATTTTACCCATACAGAAGAGGCAAAGAGAAATTGTCACTTGCCCAAAGTCACACCCCTAATACCAATCTCACAACACTTAGATCAGTAGTTCTCAATCTGTAGGTCACAATGCCCTTCAGGGTCAAATACCAGATACCCTGTATATCAGATATTTACCTGACAATTCAAAACAGTAGCAAAATTAGAGTTATGAATAGCAACAAAATGCTTTTATGGTTGGGGGTCGTCACATATGAGGAACTGTATTAGAGGGTCACAGCATTAGGAAGGTTGAGAACCACTCATTACAGATGTGAATTGCTGCCAATTGGACTTTTCACTCATCCAGTGATGAATCAACACATACTTAATTTCATGTAAAGATCTTAGAACGTCACTTGTAAATCCATGCTTTGTGTCTAGCATCTTAACATCTGGCCCTGCTCTGAGGTCAGTGCTGAGAATAAGATCTGAAGACAAGCAGTACTCCCACGCTTGGTGAGCACATTCCAGACTGGGGAAAGGACAGCCAGGAAACAAAAGGAGTAAGGAGATCATGGAGCTGGTAGCAGGATGCACAGAGAAAATATGGCAGGGACACCAATGGGAGGGGGCACAAGGCAACCACTGCAATATGGAGGAGTTCCTGCAGGGGTGCCAGTGATCACCACAGAGAAGATCAATGGAACAAGGACAGAGGGGGGGTGCGGAGGAGATACAGGGAATTCCATCACACCTGCAATATACCTCAATGGCAAAACCTCCCCCAAACCCTGCAGTACAAGCCCTCACTGGGGCATCTGCACATTATCCCAGTCCAATGCTCTTCCTTCAGACCCTGCTGAGGTGAATGGGCCTAATGGGTCACAGGCATGGAGTTCTGCCTTTTCCAGTTCAGTTTACAAACCCATCAGGTGACAGGAACACCCCCTTGCACATTTCCCACTACAGACAGGTCCCTCACTGAGTTATATATAGAAGGACAATTATGTGTGCTTAGGGTCATCCATTAGCCCAAGAATCTAAGGAGCAGACTGTGAAGAGCATGGGGTGAAGAAAGACAAGCCTCTGTGGACAGGCAACATCCGAAAGGGCAGAGGGAAATGGCCACCGTACAGAAAATGCAGTGGCCCTCGGCTCAAAATCCTTCCCCTGAATGTACCCGGGTCTAGGCAACAGCTTTCATAGTATCGTCAATGTGCACGTATGCAAGCATGACAAGCAGGAGCTAGCCTCAACTCCCTCCATGGAGAACTGATCGTGGTATGCCCAAGGGTGGACCCTGAGCAGCTGCTGGAACAGGAACCAGCTGGGCTAAAGGTGTGGCTTGGCTCACTTGCCTTGCATGCCCAAGGCCTTGGACTTCATTACTAGCACAGCAAAGTGAAAGAAACCCTGACGTTCCCCCACCCCCCGACCCCCCATCCCACCAACCCCACCCCACCCCCGCCCTGAACAAGAATCAGTAGGGGAAGGATAGAATTCTGGCCTTTCCAGAAAGCATGCTTGGTAACACAGCTGGAGATAAGAGCAGCTTTGTTCTCCAGCAGCATAGGGAACTGTCCGACAAAGGCTGCAACAGGAGGCAGAGGGGCGCAGGTGCAAGGCCACAGAGCTCCGCACGCTCTGCTGTGGGCATCCCCCCCCCCCCAGAAGCTGGAAACAGAACCAAAATAAGGAATGTAAGAAAAGATGGCAGGCCCACACGAGCTCCCAGCACGCAGCAGGGCTAGTGCTGGAACTCAGCTCAGCAGGGGAGTGGCAGAGTCCCTGGGCAATGACAAGGCCAAAGCTTCAGTGACTTGAGTCAGACCAATTATTATCACTGGATCAGTCACTGAGGCAGCAAAGCCAGCTCTACTATGGGCCCCACAACAGGCTCTCTTCCTGCCACCCTCCCAGATGCCCAGCTTAGCCTCCTTGAGCTGACATTCTAAGTGACAACTACAGATTCCTCAAAAGAACAAGACTAAGCTGCATTTATGTGGGGGATTGTTTAAAGAAGAGAAACAGACATTTTGGAAACATCAGAAAAGAGAGAGCTGAAAAACAAAAATATTCTTTGACTAACGCTTAATAAATAGGAATGTCAAAATCTCCCTAAGCGTGTGGATACACTCAAAAGACAGATCTTTTGGATGGTGTGTGGCTGCTGTTTAAGTGTCTTGGCAATCAGGATTCTGCTAATACCAGCATGCCTGACTTTCGAAGAAAGTGCACCGTGAGAAGGTTAGCCCCCTCCTTCCACCCAGGCACGCTTAGGCAGGTAGGTACCTTTCTCGGTTCCAGTTCCTCGTGTGCACAATGGAAATCACACTGTGCAAACATCTTACAGGGCTGTCTGTGCAAAGCCACCTTTCACTCTAGTTCCAGGGACTCAGCGCTCAGTGCCACTGTGAACCTCATGGAGCTCCAGTCTCATTAAACAGATCGCTCCAAAACCAAAAATTGATGGCCTCTGTGAGAGATGCAGCTGGGGAAAGGCACGGTGCTCGGAGTACCCACCATAAATTCACGGCAGACAAAGGAGGTGGCCCGTGAAGGAAGAAGGGCAGCATGATGCCTGTGTGCCAGGGGAAGAGGAAGAGGGCAAAGGTGAGCCAGTGAGCTTAGGGAGACAAGAGATGGTGTAGCAGGAGATACTACAGGATGAAGCACACAGCCTACATTTACTCTACCATGGAGCGGTGGAACTGGAGCTGCACAGCAAATAAACACGGAAATATGTGGAATCTTTATCTATGAACTTCCAGCAGTAGGATTACTACACACTGGGGCTTTCTCAAACAGCTCTGCTCTGGAGTCCCTGTTGGATGAAGGCATGAAAGGGAACGGCAGTACGAGGTCTCAAGACACCTGGGTGCTAGTTTGTTCAGCCCCAATTACCGCCAACAATGCCTCCCCAAATAAGAAGAAGTAAAGCCTCTGCAATGGTGGTTTTAACAGTTGAAAGACTAGTTACTGGCATACAAAACAAAAAGCCACTGAAATTCTTGGAGCGGTTGGCAATTCATATTTCAAAATCTAAAGCTTGGATGGTAAAGGGAGCAGATGGCTGTGCAATATGCAAACAAATCCACAGCAACAATGGGCTTGGGCTTTGGTGGCATCCAGGAGAGTGGAGCTGCCATGCTGGCACAGGGAAATGACAACGGCATGGCAGAGTCCCCAGGAAACATCACCAAATGAAGATGGGCAAAACATGTGGGGCTTTCGGCAGTGGGACGGAAGTGGGGCGCATCTTCCGAGTGTGCTCGGGCGGACACAGCTCAAGTTCCCTTCCCAGAAACAGCATACCATGACACCTGCCTCCTCAACACCAGCTAGATCCTGCCTGCCCCAGGAAGCCCACATCCTGGGGTGGGGGAAGGTGCTGAGTGACGCATCAACACCACTAGATGCAAAGAATCGACAGAAGTCACAGTTGGGAGGATATGACATTTCATCTAGTACAAGCTGATATTTTACTTTAAAATTCTAAAAGACCCAGAGAGAAAGTGGCTTTTTCAAGGCTATAACTCATCCATCCATCCATCCATCCCACGAACGTTAATGGGCCACTTGCTACACGTGCCGGGTATTTCTCTAAACACACAGAACATAACAGTCAAAGAGACGAGGAGCACCTCCAGGAATGGAGCACAGACCCAAAGCTCCATTTTTAAGGGAGAAAAAGATGTGACATAGAAAGATGAAGCATGTTATGGCTTTCACGGCAGCGGGGGTAGGGGGGGTGGCAGGGAGGCGGAGGGGGGCAGGGAGGCATGGGTGGGGACTACAATGCTAAACTTGGTGGTGCACACTGAGAAGATGAAGGAAAAGTGAGGAGCTAAACATGTGAGCTAAGTGTGGAGAGAACAGTCTTCCCAGAGGCCCAGGATGGCCAGGGAGCAGAATGGACGCCAATCAGCACAGACTGATGTCAGAGCAGAGAGCACAGAGTTCAGGGGTGATCACGGAAGGCTTTGCTCAAGCAAGATAGGAGGTGCTGCAGAGTTGGAAGTAGATGGGAGACAGGAACTCTGACCTTGCTGAAGGACACTCTGCCTGCTGTCCAACAAGCACTAGAACAGGGAGAGCAGTGAGCCCGGGGCAGGGTCAGGACAAGAACGCTGAGGTCAACCTGTTTAGTATAGCCTTTGAATGCAATTAAATAGCACTGTTTGGGCCCTTGGCCTTCAATTTGACTTCTAAGTGACCAAGGAATGCCATTTGCCAAAACAAGTCCTGTGAGAACGTGGGGAAGAACCTTCCAGGCCTCAATGCCAAAGAGCAGAGCAAGGTCAGCACACAAATGCTCTAACTTTAGCCTCCTCCAGCCTGCCATTTTCCAGGTGAGCGCTGTGTCAGGGGCTGTGCTGAAGTCGGGAGCTTAGAGTAGCAAGGGAGGTGCTGGGGCTGAGCTGCTGTATGTTTTACATTTCCTCGCCTCTAAGTGGGGGGTGTGGAGCTAACAGAGCATGTCCTCCACACTATCATCATACAGAGCACAGTTTCAGCCTCCACGACATAGCAAGGGCTTGGTAAGTATAAGCACTATCTACTGGCTGTAGCCATGGAGCTCAGTGTCCACTCATGCTACCCGTGCCCCACCATGCTACCCATGTTCACCCATCCTACCGGTGTCCACACCATCCTACCTGTGTTCACTCATCCCACCCATGTCTACACCATCCTACCTGTGTCTACACCATCCTACCTTGAGCCTACACCATCCTACTGCCCAGAGGGCAGGAAGTCTGGGGAAGTCTCAGAATGGGTACCGACTGGACTATCTGATGGCAAAGGCTTCCGTGGACCCAATATGTACTTTATGGAAAGGAGAGTTACTTCAAGCAAGTACACACAGAGAATGGACACACCATGCCCCAACAAGGAGTGGACCAAGAACAGGAGGTAGACATGCCCTGCTCAGTGACCCCTCCCTGTGCAGATGCCCTGCCATGCACTGTTGGCCCTAGGAAAGGACACTCATGACTAGGTTCCTGCCTCTCTGGCCTATCACTAAAGAGGACACACCCTTTGCCTCTATGACCCAGGGCCCTCCCTTGTAACATAGTATCTCTGTGATTTTTTCTCTAGCTCTAAAATTGCAAGGCTCCATTTCTTGTTTGGTTTGTTTTATAAGACCATGGGAGGATGAGGAGTGTTGATTTTAAAAGGCCATTTTGATAGAGAACACACACAAGGTCCCCTTCACACAATGATACGCTATAATAAATCTCAGACTAGCACACCTACATCACACACTTACACATGACTTTTCTAAACATTGTCAGGCGACTGACGGCCGGTGAGCCTCATCCAGTCTGCTCAGGCTCCCTCCCAGCGCAGGGGCCAAACACCAGACAAGGCCCTGGCCTCCCAAGCCACAGTGAGCTTCAAGTCTCCTCCCAGTGGTGGGGAAATGAATTATGAAAAGATGAAAACACAAATGCCTGCACTGCACTTTTGCTGTCTTTCCCTGTGAAAGAGCCATTTAAACCAAACTAGACAGAGACCTGGTGGCCGGTTCCTTCTGCACAGGAGACTGTGGAGCCACTCAGATTAAGTGGTGGGCTGGAGAAGGAGCTTGCCCCGGAAGACAGGGCAGGAGGAGAGCCTGTCCATACAAATGTCAGGAGAAAGTTCCAGAAATAGGGCTTTGATCCAAACAACAGGCAAAGTGTGGGACAGAAAACAAATATGAAGGGAGTACATTTGCATTTGGCCGGGAGTGGACAGTGGTGCTGACATCAGGCACACCTGTCAGCCTGTCAGGCTGGAATCTGTCTCACGGACACCACTGTCTCAATAAGAAACACTAAAGGGACAGAGTATTACAGAGCATTACAGGCAGTCCGCTTCCTCTGCCAGCACACCCCACATGTGTGGCTCCCGCTTCCCACCCATGCACAGACTTTCCTGGAGAGGCAGTACAACTATTTTCCTTGTCCCTTGAGCTGTTATTCTCAGGCCACAAATACTTCAGTCAAGTAGGGGCATCCACACCTGGCTCCCAAGAGCTAAGCTACGTCCCCTACAAGATGAAAAGAGGCGACAAAGGCAGGCGAAGAGAGCCTCTGTCTGGCTGCCCTCTTGGTCCTCAGAATCTGGCTGGCTGCTTGCAAAGAGAATGCAGGAGCAGCCAAAGGAGGGCAGGAGAAGGTCAGGCCAAGAACTAGGCCCTGAGCTTTTCCTGCCGTGCTTTGCCTGTGAGCCCAGGGTTCACGCTTGGCCGTGAGTGTGGAGCTGCTGGAGGCTGTGGGATGGCCCTGGAAGCACTGGTGGGGATGCCTGTGGCAGCAAGCTGGGTTCCAAGAGGGTGGTTGTAGTGAAAGAACAAGCCTGGTCACACCATGATCTCTCTCCTCCACACATGCCCCTGCCACTGTGGTGCCATCATCCACTGGGCGCTGTCCCTGAGGGCCCTTCCCACAACCAGGCTCTGCTGTTGAGAAGTAACAAACCGCAGGCATTTCAGGCAGCCTAGCACATCCTTTTAGCTCAGGCCTGCAAACACAACCCCACGCACTGTGTCCACATGCATTACCCATGCTTTAACCAGATGATTCGGGTGCAAAAGCAAGAGGTTGTTTTTTAAATGTTTAAATAGTCAAATATTCAGTGTAGCTTCAAAAGTTGTTCTTTAGGACCCAAGTCCAAATGAGTGCTGTGTGGCAAACAAGGAAATGGGGGTGTCAGTGTGGCGAGTCTGAAGCAATTACAAGCAGACACAGTCACCGGCCGGCCTGCGGTGGCAGCTGCCACTGACTTTCTTCTCCTCAAGAATGCAAATGATTAAGATGGATTAAATACCTACTTTGCTTAAATACTCTTGATAATGAGTTTCTTTCCTTCTTTTAAGGGTGTTTGATGTTGGCAGTTGATGGATCTTGAGTTAAATTGTTTTAATTCAAAACAGCACCATCTGTTGTCAGGATCTGCCGGCATGGCAGAGAACCGGGGAGGTGACAAGTACGTGATCTGGAGCTGAGGGGAGATGGGCAGGTGGCAGGGCGAAAAGAGCATGGGGAGGGGACGTCCCAGCCTGGCCGCTGAGTGGTGCACACAGTCACAAGACCTGGAACTCAGTTTCTCCTTCCAAAATGAGGATGCTGACTGCAGATTGACAGCAATAGTGACAATGGCAGTTATGAATACATATTGTGTACCAGGCTCTGAGATTAGAACTCTAGAGAAACATCTCACTGTCTCTTTTTGCCTTGTTGAAATGCATGATGGGAAGAAGAGCAGGGCTCAAGGAAATACAGTCACTTGCTCTAAGTTACCTCAAATAGGGTCTGTATGACTCCAGGGTGCATCCAGATGACCAAGCTCTAGCCAGCCCAAGGGTCTCTGGGACTGAAGATCCCTGTGTCTCTGTCCCTCCAAAATCCAGTGCAGCAGCTGCAACCTACCTTCCTTGAGTCTTCACTGGAGTAGCTGCCAAGCTGAGCTCTGGGCATTTCAGGGCTGGTACCCTAGGCCTGGGTGGGCTCCTCAGCACAAGGTATTACTGGGACGGGGCCTTTTTTACTGGGCTCCACTTAGAATCCATTGTAAAACTTTCCAAAACTTGTGGCAGAAGATCCACAACACAGCAGCTTGTGAAAGGCCAGCTGTCTTGGGAGACAAGATGACTCCCGGGAAGCGACACGCGGTTCTGCACTTTTCGCTATGCACTCGTTACACTCATAAGTCAGGGAGGCCCACACACAGATCTTCCGTAGAACCCAGGATTTTAGCCTTCAGGGGCAATGTAAGCTTCCTGGTGATAGCCACAGAGTCAAAGGAAACCTTAGCAAAGAAAACAATGCTTCCAAAGAAGTGGCTTTCCCCTTCAGGAATGGTCACGGTCTGAATTAGGTCTGAGGGTCACGGGAAACACCTACCACCCACAGGAGGAGAAGCACCTTGAAATATGGCTGCCAATGCCATAGTTCTCCTTATTGCCAGACTCAGGTGCCTCAGCCTTCAGCAAAAGGAATGCTGGGACTGAAGAGACGACTTAGGAGTTAAGAGCACTGGCTTCTTTTACAGAGGAGTGTTCACTGCCCAGCACCTATGCATGTGGCAGTTCATAGCCTTCTGCAGCTCCAGTTCCCGGGGATGTGAGACCCTCCTGTGGCCTCATCGGCACCAAGCAGGCATATGGTATGGAGATATGCATCCAGGCCAGCACTCATGTACAATACCAAAACAAAAGTCAATCTTAAAAAGAATACAGATGTCCACCCTCTAGAATTAACAAGCTCAAAATCCAGTCTGTGTCTGATAGAGGGAGTTGTAACAAGAAGGTTCCAGTGACAATCAGAGGCAGAAAGGGATCTTCCTCAGAAAGAAGTAGACGTGGTCACTTTGTTGACTCATATTTCTCACATACAATATAGAGTTCTCTATACAAATCTCTCATTTAAAAAAAATCATTATTGGGAAACTGGCAGAACCTGGAGAGTCAGGTAACAACTAAACGGTCCAGACCCATGCAGCAATTCACTATCCAAAAGAAATCTGCACCTACAACCATCCGGCCCACTGGCCAAACCCATCTGGTATCCCTAGCGCCTCTAATGTGGTAACTCCTCAAACTCCCAATTTCTCCAGGAATTCCTTTGGTAACCTCAGAGATAAGGTCCAGGAGGCAGCGGAAGCCAGCCGCTCAGGGTTCAGGATGCTAGAAAGAGTTCATCAGCTGCTTAGCCGTTCTCATCCGGGCCCCATATCAGGTTCAGATTGATACTAATCTAACAACGAGCTACATTTCTAACCCTAGCAGCTGTAAATGGGGCCAGCCTAAGCTCACCCCAGGGTACCCTCATGGGAAGGGTGCTTGTTTAATGACACCAAGATAGCCCGTAGAGAATTCCCCCCATGAAAACTAGTCCCAGGAATGGTGATTGAATTTATTTCCAGGCTCCAGAGTCCACCTGGTTTGCTTGCACAGATGGCTTAAACAAGTGTGCAACTTCTGAATTTTTACACTGGAGAACTCACTCCTTTGTGTTCTTGTGTATGTTATAATGTAGGTGTTGATCTCTAACGGAGAAGAGGGCAGGGCCCACCGGAGTCTAGACCCTGGGCTTCCCCATGTGTAGTGAGCCATCCCATTCTCACTCCCTCGTTGGGGGGGGCAGGCACTGCGGGCTCTACTGCAGTAGAAAGGCCAGCCTGAGTTATGGGAGATAAACACTTTGAGGAATTCAGTGCTCATGTACACATAGACCTGGGCCATCTAGAAAAGTCTGGCTTCCCCTCTGGAAGCCCAGTTAGACTCCTTAGCTGAGGTTGTTTTTCAGAATTGAAGAGGGCTGGACCTTCTCTTTAGGGGACAAGGAGGTCTCTCTGTATGGTACTGGGAGAAACTTGTTGCTTCTGTACCAACCAGTCAGGGTTAACTAGAGAAAGTTCAGCCACGGTCAAAAATAACCTTCAGGATACCAAAAGGAGGCCTCAAGAATCTAAGACAATCTTGTTCTCCTGGTCCCCTGGATAACTACTCTACTAATGCCATGGCTGGGCCATTAACCCCTTTGCTCCCCGCTCCCACTATAGGACCCTGCGTGTTCAACTGCCTGCTTAGCTACATAAAACCAAGAACAAATTCTGTTAAAGTACTAGTGCTAAGGAGACGATATA
The DNA here is from genome assembly GCA_907169655.1 of Acomys percivali. Taxonomy (NCBI): domain Eukaryota; kingdom Metazoa; phylum Chordata; class Mammalia; order Rodentia; family Muridae; genus Acomys; species Acomys percivali. The sequence continues at coordinate 6,028,768 of OU015750.1, read as the reverse complement.
GCTCTCTGCCCCCAATGAGTCCACGATCTGATTCATGCCCACAGAACAAGTGGGAACTATCACAGGCTCCCAGACCTTAGCACACGGACACTATGATGGAAGTAGCACTCAGGCCTTGGCACCCGGCACATAGGCAGCAGCACCGTCCACAACAAGAACAAAGACCTAAGCCATCAAAGTCCATGTTCTGGGAACGTCCCTACATGTACTGCTTTTTGGCTTCTGTAGTTCTGCTTCTGGCTAACTATTCTTGGTAACCAAAGTGTGTCAACCCAGGATGTAGTATTTGTGCTTAAATGTTCACCCTGAGAAAGGCTCAGGCTGTACTCAGGCCCCCAGCACCCAGTGTAGTCATCTGTTGGCTAGTCTGAACCCACATCTGAATAGTCTTCTTTGGTGAATACCTCACAACAAAGAAGTAAGTAAGGAAGAAACCTAGTATTGACCTCTGGCCTCCACACATACCCACACCTACAAAATAATAATAATAACAACATGCAATATATTTTGTTTTATTACATTTATTCAACACACAAGTGTGTGTGTGCTTTTGTGCATGCATGTGTAGAGTTTTGTGCCATGGAGCATATATGTGAAGATCAGTGGGTTTATTTTTCTTTTTTCTTTTTGGTTTTTCAAGACAAGGTTTCTCTGTGTAGCCCTGGATGTCTTAGATTCACTTTGTAGACCAGGCTGGCCTCGAACTCACGAAGATCCGCCTGCCTCTGCCTCCCGAGTGATGAGATTACAGGCGTGCGTCACCACGCCCGGCTGAGCAGTGCACATTTTGAGGGAGTTGGCTCATTCCCTCTCCTGTGTGGGTCCCAGGGATCGGATGCAGGTCATCAGGCTCAGGAGGGAGCACTGCCTTTACATTCAGACACATCTTGTTGACCCAAAAATACAATCAATTTTAAAAGGAATTCCACTGGACCTTAGCACAATTTATGATTCCAGAAAAGATACCAGCCTGAAGAAGCCAACATTCTACAATCCAGTGTGGGGTGGAGGCACGAACGTCTACAGGAATGATAATCAACCACACATCGGAAGACAGGACAGACCCTGTGCCTGAGATGTGCAAAAAAAGAAGCCACGAATGACATCTTCCTTCCAGCTCGCTATGAATAAGATCACACTGGCATGTGACACTTTGGAACATGAGTGGAACTCACCTACAATGGATCCCAGAGGCCCAATCTTTTGACCGAGACAACATTGTCATCTACAAAGTTCATGCTTAAGAACCAAACAATTGAATTTGTTTTTTTAATCTTACACACACAGACACACACACACACACACACACACACACACTCGTGGTGTTTTAAGTAAGTCTACACTTTTGTACTGGGCTTCACTTAGCATCCTTGGCCTCGCATGCCTCTGGGCCAAGGTCCACCAGGGCAATGTCAACCCTTCTCAGAGTTGCTATGTTCTCCAAGATGTCTGTGATGAACTTGGCACTTTGATAATCAACGGGTTATTTTGACAGTGGTTTATGAAATAACTAAAAGAAGAAAAATAAGAAAACAAAGGTAAGCAGGAAGAGAGGTGGGAGAGAAGCACACATGATCAAATCTGAAGGAAACGCCACTCTTTGGTTGGAAGGAACAGGGTCTGATGCAGGGCACTGCAGGTCAAAGATGACAAGGCTGTCTGCATCACAGAGATGCTTTTAGCTCCTCTCAGACTGTTTGTTGCTTTATAAATGCACCAAAACTCCTCCTGCTCTCCTTAGGCAGGGTCTTGCATGGTCCAGACTGGCCTTAAACACGCAATGTAGGCAAGGGTTGCAGTGAATTAATTTCTTCCACATTACAAGCGCTAGGGCCACAGGAATCGGCTCCCGGCCCAGTCACAAGTGCTTCTAAAGCATTCTTCGCTCATCTCTCTCACACCCACTATTTTCCAGTGGTCCAGAAGCAAACAAAAGCTACCAAGGACAGGACAAGGGAAGGGTTAGACTGTTCAACAGCCTGTCTTGAGTGGCCACAGGAACAGAAGGGGAGGGTGCTGTGGGTGTGGCCTGGCCCTCCTCAGCCAGGATGGCAGGCTTTCTGCCCACTGCAGGACTCTAGGT
>OU015750.1:6007801-6026285 GCA_907169655.1 Acomys percivali | reverse complement strand
AGGTGAGGCATGGCTGCACTCACTGGCTGGATGGTCAGGTGAGGCATGGCTGCACTGATGGGACACCCTTTAACACACTGTAGTCTGAGGAACACCACAGCTTTGGGAATTACAAATGATGGATTTTTTGGAGACAGAGCTCTCTGGATATTGGTGGAGTTCAGTGCATGAATCCATATAGACATATAAATGTAAACATATAGACAGAAAAGCCAGAGTCAGCTTTTTAAATGGCGTTTCCTTAAATCCTTCCCTGGGTGATCCTGTGGTGTTAGTATCAGTGATGATGAGGTGAGGTGAGCATGGGTGTGCTGGCCTAGTGAGTGGTGGCAGACCTGAGCGCTCTAAATGCCTTTGTCATGACAAACACCACAATGCTTGTGGGATGGAAGGGACAGAGCCCGGTTGCCATGTACCACCTTCCTACACACCCTTCCAACTGCTGATCTCCAAGCAGCTTTCAGAACATTCTGTGGTTGTTCTTCGTTTCACTTCTGTGTCTTGTGGAGCTTTGTACATGTGAACACGGTGCCTGTGGGGGCAGCAACTGCTGTATCCCCTGGAGCTAGCGTGATAGGCAGCAGTTGTGAGCCTCCTAACGCAGGTGCTGGGAATGGACCCTAGCACACACCTTTAGCCAGAGTGGCCTCTCCAGCCCCTGTTTTGTTGTTGGTTGGTTGGTTAGTTTTGAGGAAGAGTCTCACTAGACTTTGAGAGTGACAAGAGTACCCAACAAAGGGAGGTGTGTGCAAGGCCACAGATGACAGTCAACGTACCTCACATGGGCTGCGCAAGAATGCTTGAAAATCTTAAACACCTGAGTACGTGTTTGCAAACACATAACACACATACACACGCACACACATCTCTTGATCTAGCTGACAGCTTTGCAATGAGCTAAGTAGCAATCCGGGCTCTTGTAAAAAGCTTGTTTAAATCCTGGGAGAGAGAAAAGAACACTTGGACCAGTATTCGCTCTGGGGCTGGGTCCTTAGGCAGTCCTAAACAAGGTGCTGATCCCATCCGACTTGTAGCAGTGGCCAGTGAAATTTCCAACAACAGGGAAATAACGTGGGAAATCGTGGTACGTGTCCTGAATGGAGTACTAAACTATTTTTTAAATGTCTAATTTTCTAATGCCATGCAACACTGTCATATATACCATGCAAAATTTTTAAGGTCCAGTAGAAAATGAGGCAAGGGCATTTTCATGGTGTATGAAGAACGCACAAAACAAACTCAGCACAAATATATTTCCCTAGAAAACGGGGCTATAGAAAAGCAGACAACATGAACCTTAGTTAAGTGGCAAGATTAGAGATGACCTTTTTTTCTTCTTTATACTTTTCCACTTGGGATAATGAGCACAGACCTCTTTGAAAACTGTAATTACCCACAACACACACACACACACACACACACACACACACACACACACAATGTTAATTTTTTTTCCTAAAGTCTTGCAAACATTCTCAATATTCACTCTCAGGACATGAAATAATATTACAGATTTTTCCAGCCCAACTTTTCCCCTCAAGAACAGGGAATGCCCCTTGAGTGGGTGGGGCTTTTTTTGTGGAAGAACCATAGTAGCCCTTGTTTCTCGCCCTCCAGTCAACCACTATGATAAAAAAAAAAAAAGAGAGAGAGAGAGAGAAAAAAGCAAGCATTCCTGCAGCTGATGGCCAATAAATAATGTGAAATTATTCAGAACTATTCAAATCAAACCATTCCTCCTTATTAGGGAGAAGTTAATAGGACACATTTGCAATAGTGTCATTCTAATGCAGCCCGGTCACTGTGGACAGTTACGGAACGCCAGGCTGTCACACAGAATGGAGCTAATAACCAAACTGTTCTTTTGACTCCTCGGAACTTAAAGGTCCCCACCCTCCCGAACTGTCAAGGAGGCCTCTCACTCTCCATCTGTTCTACAGCACTGTGCTTAACACACAGGGCCAGCAGCGCAGCCCTGTGCCCCTGTCAATTGCTTCATCAACTGTTTGGAGGAGCTGGCCCACACGGTGGCCGCTGTCTGTCCTTCCTCCAGCATCTGTGTCGCAGGCGGGGGAAGCAGGACTTTGACAGCCTGTTGGGATGTCAGCCCGTTTACTTTACAATTTCCACGGCCACTGTCCATCCTTCCTTCAGCATCCAAGTCACAGGCAGTGAGCAGAGCTTTGACAGCCCTCTGGGGTATCAGCCCATTTACATTAGGATTTCCAGAAGTGAACTCTACCGCTCCTAAACCACAGCCAACTGGCTGTGACTAATTTTCAGGATAAAAATGCACACGGGGTTTTTGCCCTTTAAGCACAGGCCTACCTGCTTGGTGAATTGGAGATGTGCTGTTAAAGGCAAATATCAGCAGAGGATAGCACAAAGTCAACTGCAGAAAGAACCCAGGCACTCTGGAATCTTCTCCAGTCTGCCTGCAGGGTGATTAAGTACGACCTTTAAGAGTAATAGATCAATGCTAGTGCAGCAGCCTTGCGCGTGACGCAGGTGTGTACTGTGTAGACAGAGGAGCCTACTATGGCAGCTGTGTAGACAGAGGGCCCAACCACCTCATCATGCAGGAAAAGTTCCTGAGATTTATCTCCATTGATTTTACTTGCAAGAAAAACACATCAGCAAACTGCAGCCTCAGCAGGACACTAAAGGTCGGACTTGGCTTCTTGAGGGATGAACTTGATATCAATAGTTATTAGGACACATTCATACAAGATACACCAGAGAGACGGAGAGAAGATGCTGGTAATCCCACTTAATCCTGGCGCGGCCCTAAATCAGGCTCTGCAGACTGTGGGAAAATCAAGGAGAAGCCTTGCCACTCAGGAGATGAGATTCTGTGCGCATGTGCTTATACGTGGGGCCAACAGGGAAGCAACGGCAGCATGGTAACCCCAAGCCCAGGAGTGGGAGGAGATGGGGGATGGGCAACAGGCAAGGAGGGGGAAGCCTGGCATAGCCGAGGCCCACCTGCTCCCATGGGTCTAAGGGGCGAGTGGGGGTCTAGGCTTAATATGTAGCCGAGTCCCGGATGGGCCCTCGCAAGGCAGCATCACTGAGGGGCCAGCAACGCTTGGACCTAGGCAGGGCCTTACGAGCAGAACAGAGGACTGCGAGGACAATGCCTCAAAGCAAGCCCTCTGCAGCTGCATCTCTGACCCACCAGAGATGAATAAGATGCCCCTGGTGCCTCACTTCACCCTGAGCACTCACTCAGTTCTCAGAAAATCCAGAAGACTGAGAGAAAACCGTGCCAAAGAGAGCTGGGAGGGACTGAAGGAAAACAAAAAGGTGAGCTCGCTTCTGAAAGCAGGAGGGGCTGTCTACATTCTAATAGTTACTGTTTCTTAATGCAAACATTAGAGGAGGGAGGGAAAGGGTGGTTTTGAATCTAAGAGGCAGATATAGGCAAGAAGGACACTTGGAAATACAAACTGTGGTCCCTGGACAGAGATGAGAACATCTGAACTGGACAGGCTCCTCCGTGTGGGGTGTCAGGCAGATGGGACAATCAGAGTGCTCTTCTCAGAGGGGCAGGAAGAAGGCTCCAGCTACCAACAGCAACGAGCCACCTGGGTTTGGCTGAAAGTACCCACTGAACAAAGGCACTGTGTGGGATACAGAGTCAGGACCTATTACATTGACAGGGACAAGGACAGTGGGAGCAGGTATAAAATGGACACAACACATCTCTAACAGAAAAATACCAACAGCGATAAGCCCAGTAAAAAGGCTTAAGAAGACCCTAAAGCCAGATTTCTTGCTCTTTGCTGTCCAGACTGCTGCTAACTGGCCCCTCTGCTCCCTACCAGGCCTGTGCCCACCCCTATCTAAAGAGCCCTACCCAGTCTCACTACTTCTAGTCTGTAAGCTTATATCCTCGGAATGCGCATCACTGCTTACTGTTGGTTCTGCACCATTGTCTCCCCCAGCTGAGGGGAGGTTCAGGACACCAAGCCTTTGGCTTCCATTCCTTCCACACCAACATCTGAGCATTGAATTGGTACTTGGGCATAAATAAAGGATGACTGTAATGCCTGGGTGGTGGCCTGAAGCTGTATTTCACCAGCCATTCCTTAGGCAAGAAACCCCAGGCTCAGCACACACCACAAACACACACTCACTCTCTCTCTCTCTCTCACACACACACACACACACACACACACACACACACACCATGCACATACAACAGGTGCTGCAGATGCTGTCATCAATCTTTGCAGCAGAAGTGTCAAAGCATGGTGGCTTTTGTAATCAATTATGAGGCCCTTTGCAAATAACATGTTCCCGATAACACAAGCCTGTCAATGACTTACTAATAAATTAGATCAGATTCAAGGTTACCCTAATCCCCGCCACTCATCTGCATCTTGGTAAGCTTTGCAGAGTGGGAAAGAAAGCAGAGAAGCACAGGTGGCTGGCAAGTGGCTCTCTGGAAGGATGACTCAGAAGCCAGCACACTTTGTTCTAGAATGGACTATGCTGGTGAGAAGAGTCAGGACTCCTCCACTGGAGGGTCTGCTTTCTTTTGCATCTCACCACTGCAGCCTTACAAAGGCCTGTGCCACCCTCTGCTCCCATCCAAGCTGTGGCAGCTGCGCACAGGACTCACTGAAGGGAGCTGACTTGGGTCAGATTCCCAGCTCTGGGGGCAGGAGAGGGGATATGTATAGTTAAGTGAAAAGGGAGGTTAGTACTGCCTACATGGTCCGGGGGTCCTTCCAGTCTTCAGACCTGTGTTCTCTAAATCAGCAGCTACAACCTATGGATGGCTACGTAAGTGAAATGGAAATTTTAGCTCCTTGGTAGCAATGGCCACATTTCAAGAGCTCCCAGGCCCCACATGAGCCATGTTGGATGGTCTCAGAAAACTAACTTACACTATTTGGCAGCAATGCAGTGTGTGTATTTTGAAGCCTAGACTCTAAGATAAATCTAAATAAACCTTTGTAGTAGAAGTCACATTTCAAAGGTCAAAACACACACACACACACACACACACACACACACACAGGAAATGGCACAGGTAGAGCAGCTGCTCCCGCATTCCAGGTGGGTCCAGCCCACTCTTCCCGAGCTGGTGAGTTCAGCACCTATCAGCTGAACCAAAGAAGGCAGTAGCGTGTAAAGGCACCGCTTTCTTAAAATAAGCTTCAACAGAGCTGAATGTAGTATTCTAGAAGAGGCAGCTGGGCATCATGGGGGAAGTGTTTCCCTCCCAAGGCCGAGAGAGAGACCTAAAAAAGGCATACCTTATCAAACCTTCCTCGACCCTCCCTATATTTCAGGAAACACAGGGACTGAGACGTTAAACAACAAACCTGAATCACACAGCTAGTAAACAGCAGAAGCAGGCTATGGAACCAACGGCCTAGATCCAGAGGCAGGCTTATAGTTCCAAGGCTGTCCCCTGCCCCTCACTGCTCTGACTCACACACTCTTCTCCTCCAAGGAGAAGGAGAAATGACCAAGTCTCGTTAGCTGACAAAGCATATGAAATGCAGCAGGGTCTGCCAGACTGCTCCTGGGTGATACCCAGACACACTGCTTTTCACTTTAGTATATATGCATAATCTATTAGCAAATACATATACATATGTTTATATAATTAATACCTGGCAATATTTCCTTTTGAAAACAAATATACTCAGAAAGCTAATTTTAAAAGATATCAAGTAATCAAAAAGAAAGATATGGGAATAGAGCAAAAAATCAAGAAGGGAGCTCATGAATGTCCTTTCTTAGACTGTTTAGGAATCTAGTTGAGGAATATAAGTCTTTGATTTAAATGCCCTTCCCACTGGAACATTCTCCCATCTTCTCCCCACCCTCCACATACAGACAACCTCGGGAGGCCAGCCCTTCTCTTGTCTTCTTTTCTTTTGGGTACACACAGCATTAGCTCCACCATAAGTTCTACAGAGCCCTTCCATTGACTTTCAGCTCTGCAGCACTGGACTTGCATTCCTCTCACTGTCCCGGAAGTGCTATGATGGGCCTGGTTCTCCAGATTCCAGCAAGGAGCTCTGTGCACAACAGCCCAAACGACCATGCCAGGCCCCCCAAACATTTTTAGGGAACACTTCAGCCAAGGAATGGGAAGAAGCACAAAACAGGTATGCAGATATAGATAGAGATAGATATACACACATATATATGTATATATACACACACATGCATGTGTATGTGTACACATACATATATGTATACATGTGTGTATACTGTATGTGCAAAAGCTATGTGTGTGTGTGTGTGTGTGTGTGTGTGTGTGTGCAAATTGTGTCCACCATGTAGGGGTGTAGAGGCCAGAGGCTGACATGAGGGTGTCTTCCTCAGTTCCTTTTCCACCTTGTTTTTAGACAGCATCATCACTCACTCAGCCCAAGACTCGTCTGCTAGGGATATAAACATATGCATTTTATACAGATGCTGGCAATCTGAACCCAGGTCCTCATGTTCGCAAGGCAAGCACATGGCCCACTGCAGCATCTCCCCAGACCTGCCCACATAGTCCTTAAAACAAAAGACGGGAGCAGGACTCATCCACCAAGCTACAAGAACTGGGAATGCTTTTCACTTTCACGCTCATTGGGTTTTACCGCCAGTCTACAGACCTAAATGGCGATAGTTTTCCTAAGTCCTCCACAATATGCCCAGCCTCCTGTGAGCACTTTATAAACAAAATACAGTAATTAACCTTGGGACCATTGGAAACCACACGTACAAACAGACTAAATTAATATTTACAAGATCAAACAGGATAGCAGAGACGATTAGATCAAGGATTTAGATGTGGGTCAACTCATACTGCCAACCACAAATGAAATCTGCTATTAAGATGCCTCAGACTCACTAAAGCACTGATAAGCTGCTTCCAAGACAGAGAGAGCATTAGGAAGGGGAACGCCATTTGGACTGCTATCAGCACAGAAGATGCCCACTACCATCCCCTTGCTGGAGCCAACACAGTGGCCTAAGGCCATTAAATCTGCAGATAATGCAAACCCTCCTGTTAGTCAAAGCCCAGTGCGGCCCACTCATACTGAATGACGGTGATGAAAATCGCAGTGTTTACTGAGCCCTCACAATGTTCCAAGGGCCCTCCAACAATCTCAGGAAGCCGAGAAGTGGTTAGCCCCATTTTTCAGATAAGGAAGCAGAAAGAGGGAAGTCACGTGGACCACAACATCCAGGAAGGCACCGGCAAAGGCAGAGCCTGAGCCTAACATCAGAGTCCGTGTGTGGATCAAGAAACTTGTCCGTGCTGTGCTCCAAATCTGTACTCTCCTCTCAGATATGACTGACAGCGCTCCCCACATTCCCACCACAATAATGAGGGCCTATTGTTTACTTCATGCTTTTGATAAGGTGACCTCATTAGAGAGGACAAGTGCGGCAGTTTTCACACCGCATTACTAGGTCTCTAACAGACACTGCTCAGGTTAAGATGCAAAGATAAATCTTTCTGCATCTGCATGGATCCCCGGCTGGTACTGTCCTAACAGGAAAATGGAAGACTAGAGCTCTAAAATTAAAGGTTGGCACTTGGCTAATAATTAGGTTACAGTCAATCTCCTGTTCCAACAAGGAGTGACAGTGCTGGGTCAGATGACCACCGATCCTCTTAATAAAACTAGAATCCTTCACTGGGCCCATAGTGCTCAATAAGCCAAGTTGGCCTCATAAGCACACAGCCACCTCAGTCCACCACTCTAGAGAGAGACGCCAACAGAGACACAGTGAAGACAAGGGACCAGGAGGCACAGGAGGCACAGGAGGGCGAGGAGGCGCAGGAGGCACAGGACCCGCAGAGGAGGTGCCACTAGAAGGCAACTACATGGCTTGCCTTTCAGTTCCATAAACCCAAAAAATGTAACCTTTACTAAAAGAACCTAGACATAAGGAAGAGTGATTTCAGCCTGCACGTCTGATGTAGTCTTAAGCCAGCGCCGTCACACAGGATCAGGGGGCTGGTGCCAGGCTGGGGCAGGGGAGAGCAGGTACACACAGTCCAGGCCTCCTTCAAAGTGCTATCTGCCTTCCCTGCCCCTCTGCATCCTCATCTGGCAAACCAACAAGGACTGCCATGCCCCAAGGACTTGATGCCTAAGTCCCTAGGGAACACAGGTAAGACACAAGAGTGGGAAACTCGCCTGTGAGCATTTACTTCCCTGGAAACTTGGGCACCAGAGTCACCACAAGCAAAGGTGTGAAAGTGCCGGTGAGCCTGTAGGAGGGACCATAGTTGGCACAGAGACCACACCCACACTTGTATGGTATTCAGTCATTCTCTTACACCTGTAGTGGGCTTCCTCCTGCCTGAAATAACCAGGAGTAACTTAGATAGGTCCTCATTCAGCCTTATTTATGCTTGGATAAATAAGCCAATGAGAAGGCTGGACTGCGTTTCCTAGAAACCAAATCAGCAAGTGGCCAGCAAATTAATGCAGGACCAGGGCTTTTCCAGCAGGTGGTCCCAAGTTCACAGACTTTCCAAGTTTCTTTCCTCAGAGACTCAAATTGTCACCTCCCCTTTTCTCAGCTCCTCCTTGATACTAATGGAGACTGGGCTCAAGGTGAGTGTGATAAGCACAGTAGAATGTGCCCTTTGAGAAAAAAGCAGTAGTGACAAACTTTTCCTCTCTCTCTTCTTTCTCTCTCTCTCTCTCTCTCTCTCTCTCTCTCTCTCTCTCTCTGTGTGGCTGTGTGTGGCTGTGTGTATGTCTGTGTCTGTATGTCTCTATAAGTGTCCTTGTGTGTGTGTGCGTGCGTGCGTGCGTGCGTGTGTGTGTGTAAGTGTGTGCGCGCGCGTGCCCCTGTGCGCAGAGAGTCGGAAAAGGAAGTAAGGAGTCAGATCTCCCGAGGCTGGAGTTAGAGGCTGTGGTGATCCTCTTGGTATGAGTGCTGGGAACTGAACTTGGGTCTTCTGGCTAAAAACAAGTGCTCTTGAATGCCGAGCCATCTCTCAAGTCCCAACAATATTTTTTAATATCAGAAATTCAAAGTCTTGTACAAAAATGTTAAAAGGAAAAACCTCCTATTAAACCAAGTGAAAACACGCTGAAAGTGTTCATTTCAAAGTCAGACATGAAAACATGGCAACAAGCAGTGTGTGGGGCACTGGGCACCCTCTTCCTACCTCACAAAAGCAAGGCCTGTTGCTCCTGTTATCTGTACGCTGGGGGTTCACATGAAGGTCATTGAAGAAAAACAACAAAAACATCCACATCTTCACAGCTTCAGTGAAACTGCCTGAAAAGCTAAGCCTGCATAGTAAGGCCCCATCAGTAAGTCATAATTCACTCTTCCTAAAGCCTGACATCGCAAGGTCTCCCGCCATCACGGGGGCTGAGGAGTATCTGATAGTGCATCGCAACAGCACAGAAAAGAACACCTTACATACAATCAGCAGTAACAGTCAATAAAACAAGGCCAACTTTGTGAGTGCACCCCACACACGAGCTGCTCACACCCCCTCCCCATGCTCACAAAGAACCAGGAACCTGCTCCAGCCCCATTCAGAGTATCCCGCTTGACTCAAAGACTGAAGCAACAGCAGCCAGCTACAAAACCTTACTGCTGAGAGAAAATGGAACAGAATTCACAGGCAAAGATTAAAGAGCCCCTTTTCTGCCAGGGAGACGCGACAAACGGGATCAGAATCCAAACCAATGCTTTGCCTTTCTCAAAAGCTTTTAACTCAAACTAGAGTACTCACTGAGGAGAGTCTGGGAAGTCAGGGAGGACGGCAGGCTAGGAAACACTCTCACAAAGAAGTCAGTAAAGAGCAGAGGACCAGCATGGGGTTCGGAAAGGAAAACAGCTTCCAGCTTAAACAGTAATTTGTGCATAATTATCCTTGCAGGTTGATACAAGATAGACTAAATAAATTAATCAAAGTACAAATTGTGCTGGCAAGCTCCAGTGCCCAGCGTCTCCTAAGGCCAATCTGCCAACGGCTCCGAGGCCATTGGTGTCTCAGTCACCAAATCAGAGCTGACAACTGATGGGCCGAGGAGATGCAATACCTCCGGAATCCAAGAGGCACTCTGAGGGGCAGGCCCAGGGAGGGGCTCTGCTGAGCTGTGACAATGGAAGCCTTAAACGTGAGATCCATTACAGCCTGCACACCCACAGCCATTTGCACATGATAGATGGGAATACATCCTTGGGACAGCAGCCGCTGACATCCATCGCCCAACCTAGCTGGGGCATCCTGCCTGCTATACGGTGTTCCTGGGGCACATGGCTTCCCACGCTCTGCCTCCTCACTCCTACTGGGATACAACAGGTCAACATTGCCAGCATGGACACTCAGGACCACACCTCGTCACCACACTAAGACCTAAATGCTCATCTTTACCAGCGTTAGCTCCTGGAATCGTCACAAGACCCTGACACAGTCAGACCCATGACGGTCCTACTTAAAGACCAGGAAACAGCAGGCCACACGGCCTAGGTCATGTGTTGAACTTGATGGTCTTGCTAGGCTGCCTGAGGAACTGGACAGGAAGTCCATTTTCAAGGTAGAAAAGCATTAACAGAAGCAGTTAAAATGTTGATTTCCACTTTTTTGGACAAGAGCTGATTAGTGTTAAGTGTATTATGGTAGGAGGAGGAGTCAGGTCCCTGCCATAAGGTCAGACTGCAGCAGGCAGCAGGATCTTGAGGACCATGTCCAGCTCAGGAAGGTCTTTCTCTGATACTAGCCAGGAGAACACATGGGGAAAGTCGCTGCACAGGGCCTGGGGCGTCGGCCCATGCCCAAGGCAGTGGCCGCGCTTCTGTGGCCCCTTCAGGAGGCCATGCTTTCTGCTCCTACAGAGCCTTCACTCACTCTACCATTCATGTACTGCTCAAGACCCCATTTCCAGCATTTTGAAGCATTCCTTCTTTTTTTCCAGAGAAAAGTGTCCTGAAATGTCACCTTTCCTGACAGCTGTGATACTGTTGATCTTCATCAACCGCCTTTCTGACAGACAAGCCGTTCCTGTAGTGTTAAGGGGCATTTTAAAGAAAAACAAATAGTGGGCGCAAAGCAGCCTGAGTGAAGTCTGAGGGACACAGGAAGAGCCTCAAGTCTGGAAATCAGTGCTCTAGTAGAGACAGGAAGCCAAGGCCAAAAAGACCATGTCATCTCACTGCAGCTCACATCTGTTGTCCCTTAGGCTGCAGCAGGGTCTCAGCCAGCCCAGTTAGAACCAGAAGGGGTGCACTGAAGGAGCAGGAAGCATGTCTACACTTCCAGATTTAGTGTAAGAGTTTCTTTTATACTTATGCTGACAGCAGTTTGCAAATTAAGTTGATTTGTCACACTCAGTGTGTATGTCCCTATGAAAGGCAAAAGGCAACTTTGGCTGCCATTCCTCAGGTACCACTTACTTTGTTTTTTTAAGATGGGATCTCTCACTAACATGGGACTCACCAAGTAGACCAGGCTGGCTGGCCAGCGATGTACCACCACTCTTGGATATTTTTCCCCCAGAGACAGGGTCTCTTTGTATAGCCCTGGCTGTCCTGGTCTTGCTTTATATACCATGTTGGCCTTGAACTCACAGAGATCCTCCTGCCTCTGCTTCCCCGACTGCTGGGATTAAAGGTGTGCACCACCACGCCTGGCTATGTTTGGCTTTTTTTGAAAAAGGGTTCTGGGGGAATCAGGTTGAGACCCTCATGCCTGTGAATCAACCCTTGATTGACTGACCTGGTCTGTTGTAGCTCTAAGTTCCACTGTTGTGGTCTGCACAGTCTGCAGTTAGAGCTTAACATGCTAAACATTGTGCAGTGTGCTCTCAGCCCCTGGCATGTCAGCTACTCTCCATTGACCCTAACTTAATCATAAGCTCTGGGACCAAAATAGCCCTAAGGTGGAGACTGTCCTGAGCCCCAGTTGTATACCAGGAGACAGGAAGTTGTCCAAGGTTACAAACCAGTGAAGAAGTAGACTGTGAACCCAGGCAGTCCGGCCCCAAGGCCAATGCTTTAGTCTCTCAGGTTTGAAAAGATGATGAGCAGGCCCATGCTTCCCAGCTGCGCAGTGCCAGGAGGTGTTTCTCTAACTTTCATTTTATCCTTATCCTGTCCTTTTCCTGTCTACCTCAAAAGAATCAAGACAATTTGCCTTCTATTTGTATCCCCAAACTACTTAAGATATAATTAAAAATAAACTTAACATGCATTCTCCTTTAGCAAGCCTCACCCTGAGTAGAATGCATAAACTGAAGACAGGCCTCCTGCAGCTATGTCAGAGAACCCAACCCACCAGCAAATAGGAACCCACCTATGCTCCCCATCTCTGAATCTCAAATTTTGTGGGTATGATAATGCTACTTTCCCAGCTAGGGTTGTCCTTGTTGGTTTGTTTTCCTCTAAAGAGCCTTAGTGGACACTGGAAATACAAGTACGGAACAGAATGGCATGGTCCCCAGACCTGGTCCAGGACCTAGAGTTCAACCATGTCGAGTCATAACGAAAGCATCATGGAAAGAGTGGTGTCAGAAGCTCACGGGAGGTCCTCTCACCCCAGCTGTGGGGTCAGAACTCTCCCAGTGTATGACTCTAAACACACACACAGAAAAGGAACCATGAGTCAAGCAAAACAGAGGTGGAGGCCAGTGAAGCAGAGCATGGGACATCAAGGTGCTTATGGGTACCTCAGGGTGACCAGATGCCAAGCTGGGCACTGCTGAGCCAGCCCCAGGCTGTCAAAAACAGGAAGTCCTTCGTCAATCTTAGTAGAGCTGTGTGGCCAAACCTATGTTCTGAAAAGCCACTCTGGTGCTGTGTGGGGCAGACAGGAAAGTCAACAAGGCTGTACACACTGCTGATAAGTAGCAATGGTCCGCTCAGGGCAGCAAATGTTTCCCATGCCATCCGAGGCTCTCAGGAAAGCACCCTGTAGGCCACGGCAATCTGCAGGGGCTGTCCATGTTCCTCTAGGACCAAATCCAAGGGGAGATTAACCAAAGATGCTTCTGTTTCCCAGAGACACACCCAAGGCTTTGACTGTTCCTGGAAAGCAAGACACGCCTACTATGGTTAAGTGACTGGGAAAGACGCTTCTCAGTTTGAAGAGGTCGGAACAGGAAAGGCAACTTCTCCCACAAGACATCCAGCTAGGAAATTACTACATTCTGGCTTCATCGGCAGAGATGTTTGAGTACAATGTTACGGCCAAGGATCCCTGGGAACCGCCAGCAGGATAATGTGGTTATGCTGTCTGAGGATGTGAAAACACATTATAGACTCAATGTCTGAGTGCACTCAGAACAAGTAGAATCAACACAGCTGCTCTGTTTAAGCAAGGACAGAGAGTGGCGGCCTCCACAACCCGCTGTGGTGGTTTGCATGTTCCCCATAAGTCTCAGACATTTTAATAGCACGTGCTACCCAGCTGGTGGCTGTTTGAGGAGGACTAGAGATGTGGCCTTGCTAGAAGTATGTCATGGGGGCAGGCTTTAGAGTTTCAGAAGACTTAGGACATTGCAAATTAGCCCTCTCTCTGTTTCCTGTTTGCAATTCTAGATGCAAATTCTAGATTGCAAATTAGCCCTCTCTGTTTCTAGATGCGGGATCTCAGCTGCTGCTCCAGGTGCCTGCTGCCATGGACTTCACACCTCCACGCTGGACCATAATCCTCTGGAAGCCCCAAACAAACTTTTTCTTCTATAATTTGCCTTGGTCCTGGCGTTTTATCACAGCAATAGAAAAGTAACGAAGACCCCGACCTGAGCCTGAGGGTCATCTAAGGAATATGACACAGGAAGGGAGTTCAGGGCAGTGAAAGAAAACTAGACCTACTAAGCACCTACAACGTGTCTGTCCAGTGCATTCCCTCCTGGAAAAGAAGTGTCTTCAGACCTACTCTGTGTATGAAGACAGAGAAACTCTCCCAGTGGTTTAAACAGGAAAACCCACTCCCTGCTTGTCACACCGAATCCTTCCATGGTAGCCTCACTGCTTCTCGGTCTCTGGAGAGTCTGGGAGTCTAGTTCCTTTGGATGCACAGGTGCTCCCAGCTCATCACTAAAGATATGGATGGCAGACTGGCTTGCACGGACACATTCAAGTCAGGGAAACATGAAATCGTAAATGGGAAGGCAGGGCAGAGGAGATGGCTCAGTCAGTGAGGGGTTTGCCTTGCAAGCATGGGACTGTTTCACCCTAGAATTCACATTGTAAAAGCTGAGAGTGGTGGCATACTTGTAATCCCAGTGCTCGGGAGGATTCCTGGGGCTTACTGGTCAGCCAGTGGGAGAACCTGACTAAAAAAGAGGACAGTGGGGGAGTAGGGCTGGAGACATGGCTCAGTGGTTAAGAGCACTGCTTGCTCTTCCAGAGGTCATAAGTTCAATTCCCAGCACCCACACGGCAGCTGACAACACTACCTCCAGTCCCAGGGGATTCAGTGCCTCCTCCTAACCTCCACAAGCACCAAGCATCCAAGTGATGTAGACACACATGCAGGCAAAACTCCCATACATATAAAGTAGTAAAAAAGTAGAGACTGCCTGAGAACAACACCCAAGGTTGTTCTCTGGCCTCCACAGAGGAACATACGTATATACATACAAGAACACAAACACAATGTACGCGCACACACACACACACAAATAGTGAGGCAAACAAACCTCCATGACTGGATGACTGGATGGAGAGCCAGGTGGGCAGTCAGGCAAATAGAGACCCCAGGTGGGATGCTGAAGTGGGACAGAAAGGCAATGTATGCATGAGCAAAATTACCCTTCAGGACTCCCAGCATCTGAAGGAGAACCAAACAGACGCAGATGAAAATACAGTCATCCCCACAATAGCTCAGCTTTCCACAGTCTCAGTTATCCACAATCAGTAGTAGTCTGGAAATGTTAAACAGAAAATTCTAGAAATAAGTCCTAAGATTTAAGTTGGTAAAATGGTTGTGGCGGTGTGAGTGAGAACGGCCCCTATAGGCTCATGTGTTTAAATACTTGGTCCCCAGTTGGTGGAACTATTTGGAGAGGATTAGGAGGTGTGGCCTTGCTGGAGGAGGTGTCACTGGGTGTGGGCATTGAGGTTTCCAAAGACTCCCATGATTCCCAGTGTGTTCTCTCTGCTTCCTTCCTGCAGATCACGATGTAAGCTGTCAGGTGTTTCTGCCTCCATGCCTTTGTTCTGCCATCAGTGACTTTAACCCTCTAAAACCATAAGTCGAATTAAATGCATCCTTTTATACATTGCCTAGGTCATGGTGCTTTGTTCCAGCAATAGAAACATAACCAAGACAGAACTGTAATAAAACCTTAGCCACTCCACTCAGGATGGGAATCATCCCTTTGACCCAGTGTCCTCGCTGTCTATGCTACCTGCCGGGGAACAGCTCAGCAGCTCTCTTGGCTGCAAGGTGACTGTTGTACTATTATTTGGTAACAGAGCAAAGAATAAGGTCAATGGTGCTGACAATTCAGACCTGCCAAAGAAAAGCTGTAAAGGCTTCACGTAACAGGGCAAAAGCTCTTGGGTTAACGAGGAGAGAGAGAGAAAAAGCATAAGCTGAAGTTTCTCAGATTTACTACAAAGAACGAATGACTTTACAAAGAAGCCAGAACTCCACATCAGCATGGCTATGTCACCTCCAAGTACAAGAAAGGCAGCCACAGGCAATGCAATCACTTCCTCAGGGTGGTAGGACTCAGTTCCACTAGACTCTTGGAAGGCCTCCCATGCAGACGTGGGCTACTGTGCAGGGAAGGAGAAGTGCGCAGCACTGTCTGCTATGGTGTCACTGGCCTGTGTTGTGGAAATGTGGAAAGTTATGACAAAAGCAGACCGACTGGGCCAGGCTTAAGGCTGACAGTGCACAAAAGCTGGTATGTGTGATGGTTTCCCTCACTGTCAGTTTGACCAGACTCACCTAGTATCTGTGAGGGCCTTTCCAGAGACCCACTCAGAATGTAGGTGGCAGCACTCCATAGGCTGGGGTCCTGACTGAATGAAACAGAGACAGGCTGAGCAGGATGTTCACCTCTCCCTGCTTCCAGGCTGCAGCTACATGTGAGCAACTCCCTCATCAGTGTGCTGCCCTCTCCACTGTGATGGATTTTACCCAAACTGGGAGCTGGCTAAACTTGCCCTGCAGTTGTCTTTGTCAGGTGTTTGGTTGCAGAGATGAAAAGCCACTGTAACAGTGTCCTAAAGTTGATCGTGTGACTGTCTCTCCCTCTGAACACAGATTTAAAACATACATTGAGACCTGGGCATGGTGGTGCACGCTGTTAATCCCAGCACTCGGGAGGCAGAGGCAGGAGGATCAATATGAGTTAGGGGCCAGACTGGTCTACAAAGCAAGTCCAGGACAGCCAAGGATACACAGAGGAACCGTCTCAAAAAACCAAAAGAAGAAGGAGGAGGAGGAAGAGGAGGAGAAGACATTCAGTACTCTCTTGAAACCAATGAGAACCCCTTAAAACAAGCACAGCTTTGGGCTGGAACAGGGTAAGGGCAAATTAGTCATATGCCAAGGACCAATTAAGCCAGTACAAGGGACGATCACTAGAGATCTGTGTCTATATTATGCAGGGGCAGAAGTAAAATGCAGTGAGCTGTAAGAACAAGATAATATGGAAGAGATCTGGACAGCAAGACAAAGCCACCTTTGTGCTCAAACCCTGTTCGGCTTCCCTCTGTGAGTTATGTCCCTCTGTGACAATAGGGAACAGTGTGCAGATCCATTTAAGGCCCTTGGCTAAAGAAAGGGTGTGAGGAGAGACTGGCAGTGGGGCCACACTCATGGTTAAAACCAGGGGCTTTGGGCACTGCACTCTGCTAGGCTAGAGAGCTGAGCCCCAGTGGGGAACTTACTACCTTCACTCCCCGTGTCTAGAACAGTGCCCGCACGGCAGGTGCCTGCACGGTAGTGCTCAGCATGTCTGCAATGGGCAGGTAGGGTATGTCCTAGCAAAGAGTGTTCGGCCCTCAATTAGGAAATGAACAGGACTCAGGGCCTTGCCGTGCAGCCACTTTCCCACAGACACTCAGAACACAGGCTAGCCTGCGCACTCTCGCCATACCTATACTAACAGTATGCAGGCACTGGAGAGGACTGAGCTCAGAACACTCCAGGTGGTTGGAGGTGGCTGCCACCGACAGATGACCAATTCCTGAGAAGCCTACTGACTGAAAACACCAAACAGCATGATGTCACTCTCTAACCTAGAACACAGTCAGCTCTTCAACTCTGAATGCTGGGATTCTTGTTGAAAAGGAAGACAACAGGGCTTGGCACAGCCAGTCACTGGTGCCCTGGTGGGGGTTGGTCTGCTTGCTGCCCAAATGAGTGGACTCATGTACCCCAAAATGTTTGTAACCTTGCCTGAAAACTTATTTCTGTTTGACCAATAAAAAGCCAACACACCTAGGCAGGGCAAATGCGATAGGGCATGGCTAAGGTTGGCAGGCCTGTGTGGCAGGGAGGTTCTTGGGAAGGGAAGCAGTCAGAGACCAGAAGAGGATCTTGAGAAGGGGAAAAGAGAGGAAGAGGAGAGGCTGCCATGAGTTAGGTGAAGGAGAAGCACATGGCCAGCGTGGATGGAGGATTTAGCCCAAATGAAAAACTTTAGCAAGTATTTGGGATTATAGATGGGGGGAAGCTCAGGAGAAATTATTAGAAGCAGACAGCATGGGATGGGGGCAGGGAGATATAAGAGGTAGTTTAGGAGATTAATAGCTGCCCTGCCCCAGGTGAACCAAGGCTATTTTAAAATACAACAGGTGTCTGTGTTCTTATTGATTGATAGTGGGTTAGAAAATACCGCTGTAGTAAATTAGCCTAATAAAAAGCATTTATTAGGCCATGCTTCTAAAATAACTGCAACAGTGCCCCCTCTCAGTCGGGAGGTTAGCTGAAGCACTGGACAGTCCCCTTCTCTTTCATGAGAGTGCCAGCACAAAGGTCAGTTACTTGCTAAGACCCTCAACCTGCAGTATCTGCAGTCACTGTAAGAGAGGGCTGTAGCTGGGGCCTGTGGCTGGCTGTCAAAGGATCACACTGTCACTGCTGATGCCCTCCACTTCACCATGTATCTGGACCATTGCTCCCACCTCACCAACAGGGAAAAGGCCTCAGCAGTGGAGGAACGGCTCAACTCTTGAGTCTAGTGCATTCCCTGCTAGCCTCACTAAGGGGGGCTAGCCACATGGCCAAGGCAAGTTACTCTCTGAAAGATGAGGTACAGTGACCTACCAGATTGCTGAGCCCTTGAGGTCTCATGCTCAGCTGAGGAGGCACAGCCTCTGAGTTTTCTTAAAAATACAGCAGCGTAAGGCTCAGTCACCAGATACTAGGTGTCCAAAGGTGACCCACAGTGCCAATCCTGGAGAAAAGGGGTCACAACTGGATATCCCATTGCTACAGTGTGGTCAGCGCAGCCACATGACAGCCAAAGGACAATGACACATAAGGCTATCTCTGCTTGGCTTTTATAGGACGAGTGTG
>OU015750.1:5988527-6007791 GCA_907169655.1 Acomys percivali | reverse complement strand
TGTGTGTGTGTGTGTGTGTGTGTGTGTGTGTGTGTGTGTGTGTGTGTCTGTGTGTGTACACATGAGCCACAGGCATCCCGGGCAGCACAGCACAGTCATGGCTCCAGCTTCTTTGGAGGGCAACAAACAATGCTGGGCATCTGAGAAAGCACCTCCAGTTCACAGGGCTGGAACGACAGGCTACACAACCAAGTTTAAGGATGGGGAGGTGACAACATAAATGATAGTTTGCCACACCCTGCTAGTCAGGCCAAGAGATCAGGAAGTTCCACAAGAAGAAGCCTAACCTAGCACTGGCCAGCAGAAACTGACCCCAGCAGCAAGCCTTCCCAAGCCCTGGGAACTGCAGTGAGCCGCAGCTCCTAAACAAATGAGTGACTGCAGCAAGGGCACGCCCACATCTGGGAGAAAGGCCCATGTAAGTGCCAGGGCCAAAGGACAGTGCAGTGAGCAAGAGGCAAAACAGACGTGCTTCACCTCCCCAATCTAACAGAATCCTGGCGCCAGCGTGGAGGAGCCTACAGGAGCCCACAGAGCAGGGGATGGCCATGGGAGAGGTGCAGAGGGGCTTGCTCCCACTTCCACACCTCCTCCAATCCTCTAATGAGCACAAGGAAGTCTGTAATAGGTCAAGGTGAGGGAAAGACATAGGCTAAAAGGAGGGGAGGGGAGGCTTAAGTTGAGCTTGGTTGAAACACACAGAGATGGAGCCAACAGCAGTAGCTGCTTTGAAATGACACCATGAGCCCTGCCCTGAGGTGAAGACACGGGAAATCTGCACAAAGGACCTGGTCCTGCGTCCATTGTGAGTGCAGTGCCCTAAGGCCCTCGGGCTTCAGGAACTGCGCTAAGCAGGACCAGGCTTTGTCTTGTGGGGCAAACAGGTGGTTAAGCCAGCAGAGTGGGATAGAAGCTACAATGGGGACCGGAGGGGGCCATCTAACTGATTCACAGCAGGCTGTCAGAGAAGAGGCACAGCAGGACAAGCCGTAAGTGACTGAGACTTTTCCACAGAAAGAAATGAGACGGTGAGATGGAAGAACATGTGCAAATGCCCTTGGGAGACTGCAATTCATTTTATGAGATCAAATTGGCAAAAGAGGGGCAGACGAGCGGGAAGCCAGAGCTGGACACTGAAGAAAGCATACGCTAAAGGACACCATGTCTGGTCTTGCTTTAAAACACTCCAATCCTGCTGGGGGGATGGTGCATGCGCTCAGAAGGCAAAGGCCCTGGCAGGGAGGGGGATGAAACAAGGCTGTAAAGTGTTCTGAATGATCAGTTAGGTATACGGAATATTCTAGTTTGCTTTTCTGCTTCTGTGCTAAAACACCAACTAAAAGCAGCTTGGGAAGGGAAGGGAACCCAGAGCAGGAACTCAGGGAAAGAGCCCCAGAGAAAGGCTGCTTCCCGGCTTGCTCCCTGTGGCCTGCTCAACTACTTTTCTTCTTTGTTTGATTTTTTTCAAGACAGGGTTTCTCTATGTAGCCCTGGCTGTCCTGGAACTCGCTTTGTAGACCAGGCTGGCCTCGAACTCAAGAGATCCATCTGCCTGTGCCTCCCGAGTGCTGGGATTAAAGGCATGAGCCACCTGACTAGGAGTGGTACCACCCACAGTGGGCTAGGCATTCCTACATCAATTATTAGTGGGGGGCGGGAAAAAGCTCCACAGACCAATGTGGTAAAGGCAGCTAACTTTCTTTCTTCCTTTCTTTCTCTCTTTTTTCTTTTGTGGTTTTTTGAAACAGGGTTTCTTTGTGTAGCCTTGGCTATCCTGGACTCTTTGTAGACCAGGCTGGCCTTGAACTCACAGAGATTCACCTGCCTCTGCCCTCTGAGTGTTGGGATTACAGGCATGTGCCACAGTGCCCAGCAGCTGGCAATTTTCAATTAAAGTTCCCTCTTCCCTTCCAGGTATGTCAAGTTGTCAACTGAAGCTGGCAATGACAGGAGTTATGTAATTCTTATTTCTGTGTGTATTTGAAGTGTCCTGTAATCAAACCTTTTGCTTTATTTCTGCAGGAGGGAGAGAAGATAGGAAGGACGGAAGAGAATATCAGGGAAGCAGTGTGTGCTAGGCCACACCAACAGGCCCACCTGGAGACCACAAAGGAAGTCCTCTCACCCTGTGCCACACACCCTAAGTCACCACCACAGCCATTTCACAGAAACTGAGGCTGGGTAAGACTCAGCTTCATGCACACTGTTGCTAGAATACTCTGCACCCCAGTGAGGGGGCTGGACCCATGCCCACGAGGGATGGGGATCACTGGAAGAGTGACAGATAGCATGCCTTGAGGTCACTGGAAAGGAGACAGCCCTGACAAGGCTGGCATGACCCTGAGTAGCAGCAGCCTGAGGAGAGGGTGGACAGCAAGAGATGAAGAGGCCAAAAGAGCTGGTGGTCCTTGAAAAGCCTGGCCAGCAGTCAGAGGTGACACCACGGCGTGGGCACGAGGCTACATCCTAGATCCCACCATGAGGAGCAGCACTGGCAGGGGGCAAGCCCTTCCATCTGGACTGCTTGTCTGTGAGACTTCTGCATGCCAAAGGACAAGTGTCTTCCTTGTGGGCACTGAGACAGACAGGAGGGATCTCAGGGGAGAGCTTGGCTGGGGACAGGTAGGTGTGGTGGGTGGGTGATGAGTGCACTGCAGAGCTAATGAGATGGCCCAGAGAGAGAGCCCAGCGACCAGATGCGGCACTAATTCCATGGCCTTTCTCCAGCCTGCCCACCAGGAAGACACAAGATAACACAAGACAGCCCTCATTCCCCACAGAATGCAATGCAGGCTTCTTTCCCACCCACTGCACCCTGGCTGAGGGCAAATGACAGACAGGTCTGGAAGGTAATATGCTCTTTTTGAGGCTCTGGGTATAATCCTCAAAGGGTTCTGGACTACACGTAAGCCACACACACCTACCCGTCCAGAAAAGGCTGGCAAAACCGGGGGTGCAACTCAGGGCAGAGTGCTTGTGCAGCATGCCAAGGGCCCCAGGTTCTATCCCCAGCACTGCAAAAACAAAGGGGTGGGGTGGGGTATGTAGAAGAAAGCCTCAGGCCTGTTATAAGGCTGCAGCTGACTGGGATAGGCCAGTTGAGTCACAGAAACCAGGAGTCACAAAAGTGACTCCAGCGACAATAAGGTGACCATTCTCACAAACTACAACTAATCAAAACATTAAGACGCTGGGCTGGCCTGAAGCCTGGGGTAAGAAACCATTTACATTGTGGGGCATCACCTGATTCTCATTAGCATTTATAGGAGCACTGCTGAGAGCTGCAAGAAGCTTCAGGAGGTAATTTTCCACTGAGCCATCAGGGCTGCCTTGCTTTGCCACAATCAGGTGCATGGAGCACTGACGGCAGCTCCAAGTGCTTCAGAAGCTTCCAAACAGGAGGAGAGCAGGAGAGACCCTCTCCAGACCCCAGGAGTCTCTTCCTCCCTACCCACAGGCAGGCATCAAAAACGCCACTGGACCTTTCCAGGCCAGAGCAGTCAGGACCTTCTGAGTACATCCAACCCAACTCTTTAGTCAGCCAAGGGAAGACCAACCATCAGCATCAGATCACGGAAAAGCCATGAGACTGCTCACGGCAGCCACCACGGATGAATTACCCTTACCCTGGTGACAGCTCTGAACCAGCAGCTGCCTAGTAGGGCACGCGACTCACCTGGTCATAAACGCCAGTGATAAACTGGGCATAGCCCAAATGCTTCCTTCCAAATCAGCCCTTGCATTCAAACCTGATCCTAAAACAATAGGCAGACCCGCGGCATGCCCTGCAGCAGAGGACCATGGGAACAGTTGCAATTCTAAACTCTGTGACAGACGTCTTACTGAACCTCCAGGTGAGATGAATCAATCCTCTATGGTTTGGACACTCGGTCTGCTGAGCTGGGTGGGCCCTCCTCTGTCACAGGCCTTCTCACTCCACCCTGTGGCTTCTTCCGAGGATGCTCTCCTTGCTGGTATGCTTCACAAGCCCCAATCCTTTGCCAAACTCCCAAGCCTTCACTCCACACCCCAGGTTTTACCAGGAAAGAACTGACCCTCACACTAACTTGCGCTCACCTGTGAAGGGTTGCTATCCTTGCTAAGGCTCTTGGGAGAACTTCTGCAGACAATACCAGTGTCAACGGTGGGAAGCACTGACAGGGAGGTCAGAGCATCCTGGGAGTCTCTCCTCATCCTGTGGTACC
This sequence comes from Acomys percivali, assembly GCA_907169655.1. Lineage (NCBI taxonomy): Eukaryota > Metazoa > Chordata > Mammalia > Rodentia > Muridae > Acomys > Acomys percivali. The sequence goes on along the minus strand of OU015750.1, from coordinate 6,003,586 downwards.
ACCAGCCCTACTTTACCGCTCAGGCCTCCCAGTCACCTCTCTGAAACATGCCCAACTTAGCGAACTAAAGAGAGAAACAGGAAGGTTAGTCTCATGCCCTCAAGTAATGGGATGGGATTTGAGCACACCGAAGTGCTCGGGACCTGGAGCCATGCTGCTGCACACCACAGATGCTTGTGCACACTGCCATGTGCTGAGCATGTGTCAGCTAGCTACAGACAGGTCGTATTTTTATTTTGCCAGCCGAAGATGAAAGGCTGAAACAGACAGTCTACTAGCGAGCTACGTCAGCAGCAACAGCCAAGGAAGACATTCTACAGACATCACCTCTACTTCACCAACACTAGGTACAAACCCTAGCTCTGCCTCATTTCACTCAGGACACCCCCACTCGGGAAGAAGCTCCTCCCTTAGCCAAGGCACTGGCTGCATCTAGAAGCTGCATCTAGAACCTGAATCCAGGCCTGCAGAGGTCCAAGTCTCAGGAGAGTGGAGCACCAGCAGGCTGCTTTGCTGTCACGCCACTCAGGAAACGGGGAGGTGCCAGGTCTGGGGCTAACAAGAGCAGTCTGTAGCAGCCACTCTGCCAACAGGTTGGCTGTGTGAGAGTAGGTGCTATGAGCACCAGGTGTGGGAGAAAGCACCTGCTAGGATACCTGGCACCTGTCCCACAACAGCAGCAGGTCCCACAGTAACAAATACTTACGTTCTGTCTTTCCCACGGTCACCTGTATGAGCTTGTGCCCTTAAACATGTGTCTAATATGCACAGAAAATGGTCAGAGCCAGACCTGGTGGCAAGACTGACACTAGAACAAAAATTATTGCTAGGTAGTGGTGGGAAGATGGCTCAGTCAATGAAGTGCTTGCCATACAAGCACAGGATCTGTTGTACCGTCCCTGTCGTAGTTAACCTGAGTATCAATTGGCACAGCTTAGAGTCATCTGAACGGAGAGTCTCACCGAGGAATCCCCAGACCTGGTTTATGGGTAGGTCTGGAGGGGATTGTCTTGATTGTTAATTGATGTAGGAGTCTTGGGATCACAAAGGTTTTTGCACCCACAGAGCAACAGGGAAACCAGGAATGTAAATTATTCAAGGTTGTCTCCTCAAAGGAAGAAATTTATCTGTTTTCTACCCAGAAAGCTGGGAGTGGATGTTGCTAATGACCTGATGAGCTTTGCTGAGAGCCAGACCAGACCCAAAGCAAAGACCACACCAGATCCAAGGTCCTTGAGCCATCTTCATGGTCACATGGACTTTGAGTTGAGTTTAGATGTAGTTATGCCTCCTTGTGCCCAGTCACTATATTATACCAGGAAGCCTTTTTCATATTGTACTGTGTAAATGCGCTTACAATAAACTGCCTGGTGTTAGACTCTCTAGAAGTTTGAACCAGCACCAACTAATCAGGCTGAACCAAGTTTTCCTTCTTGCACCTTGTGGTTTGTTGGCCTTTGATGCTTGTAGGAACTGCCACATAGGAAGGCCCAGTCTACTGTGCATGGTACCAGCCCTAGGGAGGTGATCATATAAGGAATCTGGCTGAGTACAAGCCAGGCTGAGAGCCAGCCAGCAAGCAGCATCCTCCATGGTTCCTGCTGTACTTCGCTGGCTGTGAAGTGAGTTCCTTGGTCAGAGGTACTGCTGTATGGAACAGTAAGCAGGCTTGGCTTCAAGTTCCTGCCTCTACTTTCCTCAGGGATGGTGGTGACTGGAGTAAGCAGAACACAGCCTTTCCTGCCCTTTGCTGCTTCTGGTTTGTGTTCTATCAGAGCAACAGATCCAAGCTCCAGGCTCAGTGAGAGACCTCAATTCAAAACACAAGGAGGAGAGCAACTGAAGAAGACCCCTAGTGTCAGCCTCTGGCCCCCACAAGTGTACACACACACACACACACACACACACACACACACACACACACACACACCACAAGAAACTATTGAGAATTCACCAAGTGGGCCCCTGGAGGCTGGTGGCGTTGACCCCGTTCTTCCCAGGCAACCTCTGCAATGCTGTCAAAGCGGCAGCTGCCACAGAAAACCTGCATCCATTTCCACAGCTCAAACCAGCCTGATTCAGTTCCAAGGGGCTTCCACCAAACTGGCCCCTCCAAAGCACTGGCCACTAAGAAGGGCATCCTGGGTGACAACGCTCAAAGATGAAACTGCTAAGCTCAGCCTCAAAGAGCTTCCCATCGCCTACCAACTGACCTCTGCCTGACCTTCCCAAATTACCCTCCTGGAAGGCAGTCTGGGCCCTCACAGGCCCTAGATTGTTCTAACAGTGCAACTGGACTTCTCAAAAGTGTCTGAAAAAGGGGATGGTGACTTTCATATCAACACAAAAGGCTTTTGTTTACCTTTTCATTCCTTCAGAGGTGGTTTCCATGTGTTTCCCATAAGCTGTGCTAAGCAAGCACTTAACCGCAGAGCTGCACCCTGCCTCCTTCACTGCGTACATTTGTATTGCATCTTTGCTCTGCCTGTCCAAAAGCCTCCTTGCAAGGTTCTGGGACAGGCTGCAAAGAACAAAATGGACGTGGTGCCTCCCCTTAAAACAAGACAGAGTTCCTACAGGAAAGGCTCACTGTTGCGCTACAAAACAACCCAAGACCTGTCTGTTCCAGAACGCAAAATCAGAAAGCACACTCTCAAAGCTGGACGTCAAGCTGGCATGGTGACCCAACGCTCAGGAAATGGAGCCAGGGTGATGGAGGCAGTAGGATCACACACACACACAAGGCCAGCCTGAACTGGAGGCCAGCCTGGGCCCCATGAGATCCTGTCTCAAACACGCACACACACACAAGATGGATGATGAGCATCACAGTAGCTCAAAGCCATGGAGTAACTGTGTTGGGGGAGGCAGGAGAACATGTTTCTTTTATTATTCTTAGATAAGGTCTCATCACATATCCCGGTTAGTCTGGAGCTCATTTTATAGACCAGACCTGCCTAGAACTCATAGAGACCAGCTTATCTCTATCTCTCAAATACTGGGATTAAAGGCATGCACCACCACACAACCTAAAATTTTTCTTTTAAAAATAAAATGTTAAGCCAGGTATTGTAGCACACACCTTTAATCCCAGCACTTTGGAGGCAGAGGCCAGCCTGGTCTACAAAGTTCCAGGACAGCTAGGGCCATTACACCAAGAAACCCTGTCTTGAAAAACAAAAATAAAGTTAAAGATGTTAGAAAAGTAAGAAGAGGAGAGAAGGAGGGAAAGAGGGAGGGAGGGAGGGAGGGAGGGAGGGAGGGAGGGAGGGAGAAAGAAAGAGACAGCATCTTGCTCTGCTGGCCGTGCCCAACTCAGAGTTGCAGTCTGTGTTACAGCATCACCAAGGAAAGGCAAAATCATGGTTGGCTCTTCCAGGCAGATGCCGTAATTTTCTAGCTCTTGTCTGTGAGTCTGCAAATCCAACCAAATCCTAATAGAAAATAGTCATCTTATACTGCACACCTACAGACTCTTTTTCCTTGTCATTATCGCCTGGGCGATACAGTACAACAGCCATCCACATAGCAAACGCATTGTACTGGGTATTACATCACCCAGCAATGAGTGACACACAGGGGAGAAGGTGGATGTGGTGGAACATGCTTACATCCCAGCCTCTCAGGAGGCTGAGGGAGAAGGATTAGCTGGTGGGGTGCCTGGGCAACAGCAAGATTCCATCTACAAAAGCACAGGAAAAAAAGGAGGAGGAGGAGAGAAGGTGGTGCATTTTGTTATATGCAAGTAAATCATCATTTTATGTGAGGGACTTTGGCAGCTATGGACCTCCTAACTTCAGGCACAGGAGATCCTGGGATCAAACCCCCACTGGAACCACAGAGGGCTTTACACAAACCAGCCCTCTGCCAAAACAAGTGAAAACCATCGATTCCTGAAATTAAAAGCCTGGTGATAGGAGGCTAATTCTCAGAAAGGGACCTTCAGGGTAAGTTCAGTCTCCCTCATGTCTGAGCATAGCAAGTGACATTAAGTCTACACTGACTACTTTGCAGCAGGGACAGCGTTGATGCCAATTATTTTCTGCCCAAATCGAGAGAGCCTGTCACCCTTCTGCAGAACAATTATCTGTAGGTGCATCAGGGTTAAGAGTGCAGCTCTTTCCCCGAATCAGCATGAGGAAGTGCTGCCCACAGCGATTTGACACCATCTCATTAGCTTAGGCTTTGAATGCGTGGCTCTAACAATTATGCCAACTGCCATGTAATTAATACTCCAACTGACTTTACAAAAATTAGGAAACCTCCCCCAAAGAAAATAAGTAGTCATTAGACACGCACAAGACCTTTCGATGGCCAACAGCACAGAGCCCAGCACATTATGGGTGGTGTCAAAGTCTTTACCCGTGTCTTTCCAGTCTCAGCATGGGCGCAGAAAGCTGACAGCGGCAAGATAGCCAACTCCCCGTCACACATAACTGCGTACGCTGTTTAAATTCCTTGAATAAAATGATGAATGGTGACTGTTTTAGCAATTAAAATCTCTTTTCATTTACAGAAGCAAGAAAAACACATAATTAATGGTTGGCCTCTTGCATGTCAACAGCTGGAAATGAGAAGACCGACTTCTTCCTTGGGGCTACTTCTTGAGTTTATTGAAGAAATGTGCATAAGGACCCTCACCCTGGCTTTCATCTTCTCTTTCTGGGTTTATGGCCCTCATGATCCTGTCTTTCCCTGAGTAAAGTGCGGAAGAAATAAGTAACAGCCACATGAGACGTCAAGTCCTGCTACAGAAGTAAGGTCTCCTGCACTCTGCTCTGAAGTGCCTGGCAGAAGCCACAGAACATCTGTATGATTCTGAGCCAATCCACAAACAGCCTTACCAGGGGAGAATGCAACAGTTGATTAGTAATGTCTACCCTGGAAAGAGCAACCGTTTGAAGACCCACATACCACGTATTTGTCTTACCTGCCTTTTGATAAACCATGGGAATGCATGCAGACTGAATGGGTTTTTTAAAAAAAGTATGAACAAACTGTCACATGATGTGGTTAAAGGGGAGAGATGTTTTCTAAAGTTGAAAACTTAAGCAAAATTGGGCCATCAAGTTTCAGAAAACCAAACAAAACAAATGAAATGAAAGCTCAAACTGTAGTCCAGCTAGGATCTCTGAAAAGGTCAGTTCACTGGGTTCAATTTGCTTGGCTCTAACACAGGCTGAATTCTTCTGCTAGTGACACTGGGGACTGGTGACAGAACACTGTGGCTTTAGAAGCACATCATCTCACGTCAGAGGCATGCCTAAAACCTCTGCAGCTCCCCAACACACAGATATAATTTTTCTATGACAAACTTCCATGAGTATTTTAGCCTGTAGCATTTCTGAGGTAAGAGTTCCACACACATACTTATCTTCCTTAATACAATTTCTTTCTGTCCTTGGGACAAAGGCAAGAGCCAGGATTGTTTGTTCCAAGACAACCAATCTGATTTCCTTACATTAGGAGAGTGGCTTTGTTCAATGTGAATTCCCATCACTTCACTGTAAGGCCAGTCATTTCCCTTAACAGTCTCTGTCACCAGCCTACTAAAAAGCTCTCACTACTCAGGCTTCTTTACCCAAGTGACACAGCAACCGGACTTCCTCATCCAAACACAGGATGCTCTGGGAGTCTAGTCTAAACCGAGTCCAGCCATGCATCTGCTGACCAGCTCCCACTCACTCACCAGGCACACCCTCAGGAAAACCAGGAAACTTCCACAGGGCAGTCTAGAAAGCTGGGGGCCATGGCCTCAGTAACTGCAGCAGGCACCTGCCACTGTTCTCCGCCTGGCGCCTTCTGCTCTAGTTGGGCATGTTTAAGCCGGAGTTGCTACCTCCCACCAGGCTTCGTTGGTTAGAGGTTTTGTCCTCAGCATGATGATGATCTGTTAAGAGGTGGAACCTAATAAGAGATCCTTCGGTCAATGGGGACATGTCCTCAGAAGTGACTGGGGGACACGGGCCTCTCTGACCTCCTGTCTGACAATGAGATCTGTCCCTCGTGCATGCTCACCCACTGCTACGATACTGCCTACCATGAAGTTCTCACAGTATCAAGCCAATGCAGCACCTTGACCTGGCATCTCCAAAACCAAGTCCTAAATAAACCTCTCTTCTTTATAAAGCTGGTCTCCCTCAGGTGCTTCATTACATATCAAAACAGACTAATACAGCCTTCTTCTAGGAAATAGCTTTCTCCAATACCAAGGACAGTCACTCCAGTGAGGCACCCTGAGACTCCCACAGATGGATCCTGTTAGCCCTCTCCAAGGTCACCTACCACACCGGGGCTGACACAGTCATGGGAGCACTCTAGGCAAAAGTGTCTACAGCTGTGAGACTCTGCCTCCTCCCACCAGGACAGTCTCAGAGCAACAAGAGCGAACAAGCCTGAGAAGCGCCTGGCTGACAGACATGGCATGCACACGCTGACCCTCATGAGCTCAGCTGTGAACCAGGGCGCTCCCTGAGCACTGTATTGACTATCTCTAGCTCCAGGGTGGTTTTTTACACCTGGCACCACAGAGTTTTGGGGAAAAGGTCCTGAAGGCCAAATCAATTTATTCAGATCCAAGCCCTTTTGGTCCCCAGGGACGACCATCTTTCTGAACACTAAAATAGGCCCACCACAGATATACAAAGGAAAAAAAAAATCACACACCAGAAAAACTATCAAGTCTCATCTGTCACCAAACCCAAAGAAGGAGAGGATGAGGGGGAGAGGGCGAACGGTCTGGAGGAGCATGGCAGCGCACAATCAAAAGCAAGCCTCAGGAGCCACTGAGAAAGGCTTCTAGAGCTATGCCTAAAGTACGTGCCAGTTTCCGCCAGCAGGAAAACACACAACACACAGACGAAAGGAACTCACGGGTAAACAAACTGCTTCCAGGTCTGTCTGCCCAATGGTTCCTGTTATTTTACACTATGGCTCGGCTCTCCTTTTCCAGCTTTCCTGAGGACCACACCTTGGACTCGCCCACTCTACGACGCCACGAAAGTCGCACTCTGTAGCATGTGGGCTTAGAAGAAATTGGAGCATAATCTAATCCATAGAACTATCCAGTTATTCTTCCACCATGACAGAGAAAGTACAACACAAGACCATAAACAGTATGTGTGACCAAGCCTTTCCATCCCTATCTTTAAACCTGTAGGAGTCAGGACCTCCTGGTAAGCTAAGGGAAGCTAGAATAGATGTCCCTTTCTCAAGCAAAACTGCACACACCATAGCACACTGCATGTAACACCATACCACCCTGCATGCAATCTCCCGGGTAAGTACACCTGATCTAGGACTTCATACCACTTACAGCCAACTCTAAAATTCCAACTCTACAGCCCATGCAGACGGAAAAGAAAGCTTGCTCTCGTGTTCTGCGTTTCTGGGAAAAACACTGGACTTTGCTCCATCAGCTCCATATGTGACACCCCTTACCTTGTTGGACCATTTGTACGCCTGCAGAAGTTGGCTGTAGAGTGGAGTTTTGTCCTGCACGGGATCCAGGCTCAACAGTCCGCTGTTGTGAAGAGGGTGGTTCTCGGACGGCTTGCCTACCAGGTTGCTCAGACGTTCCAGTTCACTAAAAGCAAAGAGAGAAGCTGTATAAACCAGAGTCCCCTTCAGTCCATCCGGGCCAACCAAGCACACTGCTCAAGGCTTCTGATGCTATCCGATGTCTCTTAAGAAGTTCAAACAGCCGGGTGGTGGTGGTGCACGCCTTTATCCCAGCACTCGGGAGGCAGAGGCAGGAGGATCGCTGCGAGTTCCAGGCCAGCCTGGTCTACAATGCAAGTCCGGGACAGCCAAGGCTACACAGAGAAACCTTGTCTCAAAAAACCAAAAGGACTCGGGGCAAAGAAGAGAATGCCTGACTGGGAGTTCTAATCTCAAACACTCCTGTCAAAACCAGGCATGGTGGCCCATGCTCTGGGGAGGCAGATGCAGGTGGATCACTGTGAATTTGAGGTCTAATAGGAAATTTCATGCCAACCAGGGCTACACAGGGCGACGAACAAAACAAATATGGCTGTCTCCTACCACGCCAGAGGGAAAACTAGGGCACAAAGAAGTGGTAAGTTTCCTAAAAATTAGGATTGAACAACTCCGATTCGTCCACAGCGGGAGGAGACGTTCTGGGACCTTGCAGCGTGCTGTAACACTGCCTCTCGTTCAGGATTTTCGGACCCACGTGCAGATCACTCCGTTTGGCAGAGCAGCAAGTACCTGAATAAATCCTGATTATTTATCATTTCACATTGGGATAGGTTTGTGCACTATGCTTCACAGATGGCAACGCTTTAGCAAAACAAAGCGATAAAATCAACAAATGGAATAGGAAGCCGCCATGGAGGGGGCTGTGTCAAACAAACACACTTCAGCCTAGCAGGAAAGCCAGGGAGAAGCGTGGGGAAGTGAGCCAACAGTGAAACCACACACTCCAGGACCAGAATCTGAGGAGCCAGACCCCAGCTGCCAACAAGACTCTATGAACCACTCCCATGATGCATTCAGCCTAGCATCCTCAGCCATCTTCTTCTTCTTGGCATTTAATAAGTTAACGTAGTATCAGCATTGCTGAGATTTCTACAGTGAAAAAGTGCTATAACATCCCACTAGAAAGCCAGAGAAGAGGAGCCGGGCGTGGTGTCATACACGTTTAATCCCAGCATTCGGGAAGCAGAGGCAAGCGGATCGCTGTGAGTTCGAGGCCAGCCTGGTCTACAAAGAGAATTCCCGGACTGCGGTCAAAACACAGAAAAACTATGTCTTGATAGGGGGGAAAGCTGGTAGGGGGTGGGGATGGGATCAGTGGAAGTTGTGGGGGAGGGTGCATGTCCCCCTCAAGCTGACACTGCAACTGAAAATGTGTACATGTGTAATTTAAGGAGGGCAGTGGAATCTGGAAAAGGAAAGGTACACAGTATTTCACTACCACTTCCTCCCCCATCCTACTAGACTAAACTGATGGGGGGTGGGGGGATGGGGGAATACCCTAACCTGTTCAGTGACTAGCTCACCAAATGCTGCTCCTGTTAAGGTCATTTCAGAAATAAAAGGCCAAGGTCCTTAAAGTCTAACCTTCTAAGACAAGAAGAGAATACAAATTCAGGCAAACAAGAAGCCCTACTAAGCTGGGTGTGGTGGTGCACGCCTTTAATCCCAGCACTGGTGAGGCATAGACAGGGGCATCTCTGAGTTTGAGGTCGTCTGGTCTACAGAGTTCCAGGACAGATGAGGATGTTAGGCAGAGAAACCCTGTCTCAAAACACAAACACAAAGTGCCTTCTAGGTACCAGGCATCTGACAAACGTCCTCTCAGCTACTTCTTAACACAGTAATGAAGTAAAAGAAGGGTTCTTGTAAGAACAAAAGGGAAATGCGTAATCCCCAGGACCACATATTAAAAATTATTAGGGGTCAAACTGCATGTATACGCCTTTCCCATTGTAGTGAACTGAGTCCTCTGAACTGTGAGCCTACATAAATCCTTTCTCTTAAGAAACAAAACAAAACAAAAGAAACAACAACAACGTTGGAAGATCAGCATGAGGAATTAGCCTAGCTAACAAATGTGAGATTAGGTCTCTGCTGAGAAAGGGCTGAACGAATGGAGTGATGGTGAAGCGCAGGGTTGAACAGGTGGGTTCCAAAGGGAAACGGGAAGGCAAAAGGTAGTGTCTCAGAGTGAGGTGAAGCGGATCTGATGAATTCCGGGCTGTGAGGACGGGAATTGGACCTCATCAGTTCGTTGGGGACGCAACTGGGCCTGAGACAGAGTTAATGGGTCGTCTGGCCAGATGTGACGGCGCCCAAGGTAAGAAACCTGATAAGATCGGCGAAATGCTGGTTCTTAGAACAGCTAGTTTCTTCATCAGAATACGAACACTACGACGGGACCGAGGATCACAGAAGTTAACTAGGACGAAACGGCCAACAGAACGAACACTCGGTAACGGGACGGGGATCGGGTGTCCCTGGGGGATTGACAGGAGGGGACCCTCGAAAGTGACAGCGGACTGAGGACAGAGGAGAGCAGCCCGTGACTGGAAAGACTGGCGCGGGATCCCGGCGGGATAGGTGTCAGGAGGGTCCTCGACCCCGACCCTTTCATCCAGTACCTACTTGAGGTCCCGGTTGACAGAATGCAGGTTGTCCTGGAAGTGCGCGATGAAAGCTTTCTCGCGGCCCTCCAGCGTCTCCTTGTTGCGCATGCCATCCTTAAGGCAGTCGAACACCCTGCTCACGCTGGAGCGCAGCGCCTGGATGGCACTGATGGCCTGAGAAAAGGCCTCCAGGTTCACCCCGACGTTCAGCACGTCCGCCATGTTGCAGCCGCCACAGCCGGCTTTCGGGAGCCCGCACAGTCTGAGCGGCGAGCGGCGCTTGCTGATGGCGTCATCGTAGGTGGCGTTGGGATTTGTAGTTTCCGGCGTGGCGGGCTCTTGAGGGAGCTCCAGAACACACCTTGCAAAACAGCTCCAGTCTCACTAACTGAGAGGGCTGGACAGGAGGCGTGGTATCCATCTGGGGAAGTCCGGTTGCCCTCGCTTTTGGCTTGACGGTGAATGACAACGAAATATAAAAGTTCGCTGCGTATCTCAAAAATCTGGACAGTCACACAGGAAAGAATTTCTCAGAACAACAAAAGTCCCCAGAGTACACGAATAAAATGAGTCCATAGTCATAAGTGAAGGGGAAGAACTCTCTTACCTAAAGTAAAATGTCAACACATCAATGAAGACGAAGTGATATCGGGAAACTTGGCAGCCTGAAAACTGATTCAGGTATGAATCAATTGATTTTTTTTTTTTAACCCAGCAAGATATTCTAGATAGTCTCAAAGTGGGTTTTCCCTATGTAACTTAATAATAAGGAGAAAACATAGTTGAGCTACATGAGACCCTGTGTCCAAAAAGTAAAGTAACAACAACAATAGTAATAATAATAATAATAATAATAATAATAATAATAATAATAATAATAATAATAAAATAATGGCATACCCCAAAAAGAACTGAAAGCAGGGTCTAGATGAGATGTTTGTATTTCTATAGTCATAGCAACCACGTGTAGAAGAAGACAGGTGTCCACCAATGTTTAAGCAAAATGTGATTGTATATGATAGAAATGTATATAAACTCTGAGACCAAACCAGGAACAATATACCTTGCAGGTTAAGAGTTCTGGTTGCAGTGAAGACATTTAAGAATATGTTCCTGTTTGTCCTGTGCAGGTTAAGATTTCTGTTTGTAATTAAAGAATAAATTCCTGCTGGGCGTGGGGGCACAGACCTTTAATTCCAGCACTTGGGAGGCAGAGGCAGGCAAATCGCTGTGATCTCGAGGCCAGCCTGGTCTACAAAGCGAGTCCAGGACAGCCATGGATATACAGAGAAACCCTGTCTTGAAAAACCAAAAAAAAAAAAGAATAGTTAAAGAATAATGTCCGGTTTGTTTTAAGTTAAGTACTTGAAAGTTAAGGTTTCTATTTGTAGTTAACAATAAGTTCCTAGGGCTGCAGAGATGGCTCAGAGGTTAAGAGCACTGACTGCTCTTCCAGAGGTCCTGAGTTCAATTCCCAGCAGCCATGTGGATTTCCATGAGTTCAAGGACAGCCTGGTCTACAAAGCAAGTCAGGACAGCCAAGGCTACACTGAGAAACCCTGTCTCAAAACAAACAAAACAGAAAGAAAGAAAGAAAGAAAGACAGACAGACAGAAATAAAAGAGCTGGGTGGTAATAGTGCAGTCCTTTAATCCCAGCACTGGGTGTGAGTTCAAGGCCAGCCTGTTTTTTAGATCTAACGTAAACTGCAAAGTATGTTTCTCAACCTACGCTAAACTTATGACCCCTTTCACAGGGTGAACACCCCTACCCTTGTTCCTTCTCTTTCTAACAATGTGTAACAGCCCCTGGGAACATCTAATCTCCCCTGTCAAAAGGACCTCAAGAGATTGCGCTCTCAAATCCCGCCTTAGGGTGAGATAGCTGGCTGGCCAGTCTCAGGTGCTCTCCCCAAAAAACCAGCTTGCTTTAATTGGACAATCATGGATGTGGCCTTTTCTCCTCAAGAGTCTTGGGCTCATTACCTTTCTGCTGAAGGAAGGAGGAAAATTCTGATGCATGCTAATCAGATGATATCTGAGTAATATCTACAGCTGCATTAATCACTTTACAGGTGAGACACCTGTCCTGCCAGTGCTTGAGAGGAAGTGGAAAGGCAAGGCCTTCAAAGTTCGTGTAGGCTACAGCATGAGTACTGTCAAAAAAAAAAAAAAAAAAAAAGAGAGAGAGAGATGTTTGGGGGCTGAAAAGATGGCTTCATGGTTAAGTGCACTGGCTGCTCTTGCAGAAGGGCGTGGGTTGGGTACCCACATGCAGCTCACAGTCAGCTTTGACTCCAGTCTCAAGGGATGTGTTGCCCTCCTCTGGCCTGCAAGGTCACAGCACTCATGTGGTACGTAAACATACATGTAAGCAAAATACCTGTACATCTAAAATAATATGGGGGGGGGGCAGGGGAAAATACATTTGGCCAGTGAAAACTTCACAGGTTAAACCAGAACAATAAAAGCTATATGAAGTAAAATTGTCACCAAAAGACAAATATCATAAGATTCTGTTTCTGTGGAGTATGGAAGCAGTCAAAGCCACATAGAAAGAAAGTGAAACTGCAGCTTTCAGGGGCTGGTTTTCAGTGAAGCCCACACATCTTTTTAAAAAAAAAAAAAAAAAAAAAGATACCTAGCAGAAACGTAGAAAGAAGAGAAAGTTTGGGGTGTAAGCATAATATTCTCTAAATCTGGCACTGCAGTCTAAGGCATCTTGCTTGTTTTTCTGCCCTGCTACTATGGACAGGTTCTGTCCTGAGAGGAGCCAAGCACGCACCACGTGGAGTACAGAAGATAGATGAGAAAGAGGAAGGTCGCGATGCGGCCTTCGTTCTATCTTTGTGTTTGTAGGGGAGAAGAGTCCTTCCGGGATTCCTTGCAGCAACTAAAAGAACTGGCTGTAGCTGGAGACGGAGCTCAGTGGGCGATGCCTGTCTGACATAGGTGAGGCTCTGGATTCAGTCTACAGTCCCAGAATGCAACAGCTGCGGTGGGGAAGCCAGAGGGATGAGCGTCTGGCCTACTGTCTCGGGGACATGAAAGAAAATGGACTTGGAAACATCTCGGTGGGTGGAGGACAGGGACGCTTATTCATCAGTGTAAATGGTTCTATAGCACTGTAAATAGACCAAATGCCACAGAAGCAGACCTGTAAGATAAAAATAAGGAAGTCAGGGGCTGGAGAGATGGCTCAGTAGCTAAGGGCTCTTGTTAGTCTTGCAAAGGACCTGGGCTTGGTTCCTGGCACCCACTCAGTGGCTCACAACCTTCTGTGACTCCAGTTCCAGGACATCTGATCTCCTTGAGCATCCAACACACATACATGCCAGCAAAACACACATATAAAAAATGTTTAACAAGTCAGGCGGTGGTGGCTCACGCCTTTAATCCCAGCACTTAGGAGGCAGAAGCTGGTCTACAAAGCGAGTCCAGGACAGCTAAGGCTACACAGAGAAACCCAGTCTCAAAAAACCAAAAAAAAAAAAAAAGTTTAATATAAGACAAGTGTGTCGGTGCACGCCTCTAGTCCCAGCACTTACATAACACACAGTAATAATAGTGTGTCAATAATAATAATAATAATAATATAAAAATTTAAATGGGGGAAAATAGGCTAGACTTCTCAGACAACAGCTTGCCGGAGGGGTCAAGATCAGCATAGCCAAGCACAGAATATACTGAGTACTTCCTGGTACCATGGACTAAGGAGAGACAATGAGACGTGGGTTCTGTTCCTGCTCTCTCCAGCCTAGAACGCAGACCCGGAGAACTCAAACTGAAAGCCAACCTCAAACTGAAAGGCAAACAACAGGAAAACTGACCTGCTGGAGTTTTCAAAAGAATACTAGCTGGGCGTGGTGGTGCACACCTTTAATCCCAGCACTCAGGAGGCTGAGGCAGGCAGATCTCTGTGAGTTCGAGGCCAGCCTGGTCTACAAAGTGAGTCCAGGACAGCCAAGGCTACACAGAGAAATCTTGTCTCAAAAAACCAACAACAACAGAAAGAAAGAAAGAAAGAAAGAAAGAAAGAAAGAAAGAAAGAAAGAAAGAAAGAAACAAGTATACACACATAAAATAAAAAACAGCCTTTTTGTTTTGGTTTGGTTTTTTGGGTTGTTTTTTGTTGTTGTTGTTGTTGTTGTTTTTGTTTTCGAGACAAGGTTTCTCTGTGTTAGCTTTGGCTATCCTGGACTTGCTTTGTAGACCAGGCTGTCCTCCAACTCACGGCAAGCTGCCTGCCTCTGCCTCCCAAGTGCTGGGATTAAAGGCGTGTGCCACCACTGCCCAGCTGAAACAACTTCTTAAAAGATAAATTCTGCACAAAAATCTGGTTCCCGGTGTTGCTTTGCCTGAGACAAGCAACCCTGAACTGCCATTTAAATGAATTCCCAGTGCCACATGAAGGAAGAGCATTCTGCTGACCTGGGTTCCTACAGTAGTTTTCGTTTCCTGGCATCAACCTCACCTCCACAGTGCTGCTAATTATAGCTTTCCTTAAGGTTGGAGAGTGAGTTGTGAGGACATTAGCTGGAGAGATGGCTCAGTGTGTAAGAGTGCTTGCCGTACAGCCGTGAGGGCCCAAGTTTGAATCCCCAGTGCCCACGTGAAAAACCAGGCACAGACACACAAGCCTCTATCCCCCAGGGCTGTTAGGCTGTGGGGTTGGAGATCAGAGAATGACTGAGACTTGACGGCTGCCAGCCTACCAGCAGACTCATAGGTGCACACCTGGACGCATACTCATTTACATACACCACACGTATGCTTAGTCCACATACACTTAAAAGCAGGAGGATTGTTGTGAGTTCGAGGCCAGCCTGGTCAACAGAGAGAATTCCAGGACAGCCAGGGCTGTCACACAGAGAAGCCCTGTCTCAAAAAATCAAAGTAATAACAAGAAGAAGAAGAAGAAGAAGAAGAAGAAGAAGAAGAAGAAGAAGAA
>OU015750.1:5973313-5986475 GCA_907169655.1 Acomys percivali | reverse complement strand
TGCAGGTAACTGGGAAGGCCAGAAGAGGACATTGGATCCCCAAGATGTCTGCTAAGCCCTCTTTTCTCCTTGACTTAATAGGTCCCACCTGCTACCATATTCCGTGATGTCAACTCTGGGGAAGAATTCACCTAAGGAAGTCTGTCTTTTGTGTGTGCATGTGTGTGCTTGTGTCTCACGCACAGACTCAACTAAGCAGGGCTCCCAAGGGCTCCCAGGGGCTCCCAGAGACTCCCAGAGACTGAAGCAGCAATCAGGGACCCTGTTTGGGCCTAAGCGAGGACCTCTGAATACATATTATGGTTGTGTAGCTTGCAATCCTTGTGGACCTCCCAACAGTGGGAGTGGGAGTCTCTGACTCTTTTGCCTGTGTTTAGGACCCTTTTCCTCCTCCCAGCCTTGATATGGGGGTTTGTAGCTAGTTTCACTGTAACTTGATATCCCTGGGAGTCCTGCTCTTTTTGTTGTTGTTGTTGTTTTATTTTGTTCGTTTGTTTTTTAAAAGGAAACAGAAGAGTGCATGGGGGAAGAGGGGAAGTGGGGTGAGAAGCTGGGAGGAGTGAGAGGGGAACTGTGGTTGGGATGTAGTGAATGAAAGAAATTTTAGGGGAGGAGAAAGAGAAACAAACAAACAAACAAAGATGCTCAGTGAGGGTTCAAATGGAATATGCCTCCCTGTGTATCAAGAAGCACATGAGGTGTGTATTAGGTTCTCTAGAGGAATAAAACTGATAGAATATATATTCTATATATAAATATATTTATATATGTGTTGTCTATAATATATACTGTGTATATCAGAAAATGGATAATTTATATATGGGAATTTATTAGAACTGTTTACAGGCTGTGGTCCAGTTAGTCCAACAATGGCTGTTCACCAATGGAAAGTCCAAGAATCCAGTAGCTGTTCAGTCCATGAGGCTGGATGTCTCAGCAGGTCTTCAGTATATGCCAGAATCCTGAAGCAGTAGGCGCCAATGCCGGTGGGGGAATGGACTTGCCACAGAAAGTCAGAGCAAACAGGCAAGGAAAGCCAGCTTCTGTCTTCTATAAGCTTATATAGGCTGTCAGTAGAAGGTGTGGCCCAGATTAAAGGTGTATCTCCCACATCAAAGATCTGGATTAGAAGTAGGTTTAATGGTTAATTAAGGAAAAAAAATTCCCTGCTGGGCAGTGATGGTACACGCCTTTAATCCCAGCACTTGGGAGGCAGAGGCAGGTAGTTCAAGGCCAGCCTGGTCTACGAAGCAAGTTCCAGGACAGCCAAGGCTACACAGAGAAACTCTGACTTCGGAAAACAAAAACAAACAAACAAACAAATCCCTCACAGGTGTGCCCAGCCATTTGGGTTTTGGTTAATTCCAGCTGTAGTCAAGTGACAACCAAGAACAGCCACCACAACTGCAGGTGCAAAGTAAAACACGTGCATATGGAATTTTGGAGTCGCTACAGAGGACGGCCAGAACACCCCATCCATCGGAGGCTGAGCCCCATCTGATAAGAATAGGGACTTAGCAGGTGATGTGGGGAGCAGCAGGAAGGGAGGACTTGCAGACCCAAAGCAGGTCTGGGCAGCAAGAAGCTTCATGGTATGCAGAGCTTGTATCAAAATGCCATAAAGGCCTTAGCCTACATTTGTGTTTGTCGGTTTTTCATGGCTATGACAAAACACCTGAGGAAACCAACTTAAGAAGAAAAAAGGTTTGTTTGGACTCATGGTATTAGATGTTTCTATCATTGCTGCCCTAGCTCTGTTGCTTTAGGACATGGCGAGGCCACATTGAAGATGGTGTTTTAGCTACTTTTCAATTGATGTGTTAAGACACCATGCATGACCAAGGCAACTTAGAAAGTATTAATTTGGAGACTAACTATTCAATAAGGCTAGAGTCCATGACCACCATGGCAAGGGACATGGCAGCAGGCGGGCAGGCATGCTACTGGAGCACCAGCTGACAGCTTCCATCTGATCCACAGGCAAGAAGCAAAGAGCAAGAGGGCCGACTGGGAATTGTGTGGACTTTTTAAGCCTCAAAGCCTACCCTCAGTGACACATCTCCTCCAACAAGGCCACACCTCCTAATCCTCCCCAGATAGTTCCACCAAGTGGGGGCCAAGCATTGGAATATATGAGGCTGTGAGGGCCATGCTCACCCAAAGCCTCATAAGTGGAGAAAGTATGATAGACCAAAGGAGGCAAAAGAGACAGTGAGAGGCTGAGTCTGTTATCCCCTCCTGAGCACATCCTCAATGACCTAACTTCCTCCCACTAGGCTCCACCTATTAAAGGGCCCACCACCTCCCACTGGCATCACAGGCAGGGAGCCTAGCCTTTACCACATGGAGACTTTCCCCATGTAGACTAAAGCAGAACATTACAAACCAAGGTAGTGAGTGTCATACGGGCCCCCGATGTCATGTAGGGGCACCGGGTGAGCACAGTAGGTGATTAGATTTGCATTTCAGAAAGTCTCCTTGCTATAGAGCAAATAGGCGAAGGGATCCGAGTTTAGAAGCAGAGAGATCAGCGAATCTTGGAGACCCACACACAGAGTGGCCAACAGAGGACCGTGGGTGAGTGGGGCGTTTCCATCACAAGAAGCCAAGAGGCGTTTTAAATATCAGAGTAAATTATTGATCAACCATTTGGACATTCACTTAATCAATCTCTGGGCATGTTGTGAGGGGCCTCCACTCTCTCCCACATCCATCTGTAATTAAGCACAATGCATCTCATGAACAGACCCTTTTACCAACACATTAAATCAGGTCAAAGCAGAGTAGGATGCAAGTTCTTTGTTCAGCCTATTTGAGGGTGGAACTGCTCTCTGATTCCACTACTAAGTTCTGTGGTGATACTCTGTAATCTAGAGAGACCATGGAATGCCCACAGCAGACACGTCTAACCCTGGAGCCCTCAGGAGAATCTGGGGTCAGAGAGCAGATGCCTGGGTCCCAGGCTCCAGGGGAGACCAAGGTACATGGAGTGATGACAGGCCTGGATCTTTTCTTTTCAAAGATTTGTGCATTTTTGTTTTATGTACATGAGTGTTTTGCATGCACATATGTCTGTGCAATACGTGTGTAGAGTGCCCACAAAGGCCAGAGAAGGGTCTCGGATCCCTGGGAACTGGAGTTACAGACAGTTGTGAGCCACCATGTAGGTGCTGGGAACTAAAACGGGTCCTCTGCAAGAGCAAGCAGCTCTCTTAACCACTGAGCCATGTCTCCAGTCTCAGCCCTGGGATCTCATTTTAGAAGGCCAAATCCCTTATTAGCAGCCAGACCGCCCCCCCCCCCCACTCCTGATAAGACAAGGAAAGACTGGTGAGAAGCCGAGCTAGGAAGCAAGCTGTTCCCCTTGAAGCTGGGGCACACCCACCCACCTCTGCTGCTTTGTTTTTTTTTTTTTCCTAATTAGAAAATAAATCATTACCCTGAAATTCTGGCAACTATAGAAAATGCTTACATAAGAAGATAAAGTTGCACACAATTACACCACTGAACATTTTGGAAATTCATACATACACAGTCCGTCACGAAATGGAAACCACGGTATTTTCAAACTTCTGTTTCCCATAATATAACTTAATACCTTTCCCTGCCATAAACCCTCTTCTAAGACATAATTTTAATGGCCCCCAAAGAGTCAAATCAATGGCTTTGCTGCATAGCTTGAATCGTTGTTGGCAGCCAAGGTTTTCCCTAAACTGCACAACTGTGGACGTCTGAGTGTTGCATAGACATGGTCCATGGAGTTGGTACGTCACCATTTGACCAGGCAAATGTTTTTTCCTAAGTAGGGACAACAGCAAACCACAGGAGCCTGGTGCCACCAGTGTGTGCATGTGTGTGTGTGTGTATGTGTAGTATGAGTGTGTGCATCTGTATAAGTGTGTGAACATGTGTGGTGTATGAGTGGTAGTGTGTAAGTATGTGTGTGTGGGGTGTGTGTGAGTGTGTGTATGTATGTATAGTGTGAGTGTGTGTGAATGTGTATGCACATGTGTGTGCAGTGTGTGGTATGAGTGTGTATAAGTGTGTGGACATGTGTGATGTGTGAGTGTGTGTGTGTGAGTGTGAGTGTGCATGCATATGGAGGCCAGAGGACATCTCAGATGTTGTACATCAGGAACCACCCATCTTACTTTCTTTTTAATGTCTTCATTACCTGTGTTAATTTATGATGAGAGAGATGTGTGTGTCACATGCTCAGGAGGTCAGAGGACAACTTTCAGGAGTCTGTTCTCTCCTTCCACCTTGTGGGCCCTGGGAACCAAACTCAGACAACCAGGCTTGGTGGCAAGTACCCTCACCTTGTTGGTCCTCTCCTTATTTTATGAGACAGGGTCTTTCACTGGCCTGGATGGAGCACACCAAGTAGGATAAATTGGCTGGCTAGCAAGCTCCAGGAATCCTCCTGCCTCCACTTCCCCAGTCCTGGGATTGCAATAGCATAATTCCTGTTTGTTTGTTTTTAAATATGATATCTTTATTAGTTCTTATTTTCAACTTTATACAACCAAGAGTGACTTGAGAAGAGGGAGCTTCAACTGAAGGAATGCCCAGATCAGAATGCTCTGTGACTACACCTGTCGGGGGCATTGTTCTGATTGCTGAGTGCTGTAGGAGGGCCCAGCCCGCTGCGGGCAGTGCCACCCCTAGGCAAGTGGTTCTGGTTTGTACAGGGAAGTAAATTGAGCACAAACCCAGGGAACAAGCCAGTAGGCAGCATCTCTCCTTGGTTTCAGCTCCCGTTCCTGCTCAGGATCTGCCAGGGCATCCCTCAGGGATGGACTAGAAGCCGAAAGATGAAGCAAAGCCCTCTTCCCAGTTCCACCAACCCATTCCCCAGCAGCAGCACATGAGAACACAGACTTCCTGCTCAGACCCCGGCTCTGTCAGTTGCACAGGGATTCCCAATGCAGAAATGCGCTTGGCTGCCCCCAACAGAAAGGCCACAGGTGGATAAAAGGAGGCGAGTGCACTGCTCTTCCTAAGCGGCTGAGGGTGCGTGCTAGCCACTTTGCGATTGCTGTGATGAGGTACCATAACCAACGCAACTCATAGAAGAGTTAATCTGGACTTACAGTTCGTGAGGGGTAGAGCCTGTGACACAGGGGGAAGCAGCAGGCTGCAGACACTGTGCTGCAACCGAGCGATTGAGTGATCGGCTCGGCACTCAAACCACAAGTGGGAAGCAGAGGTGAATGGCTTTGAGGATTTGGACCCTCAACCCCACCCCCAGTAACATACTTCCTGCAGTGAGGACACACCTTCTTAAACCTCCCCAAATGTCAGACCAAACATTTAAATGCCAGAGCCCAAGGGACACATGTTCATTCAAACCACCACAGAGGGCATCCATCTCGAGGGACTGATGCAGTGGCCAGTCCATCCTACCACCCTGAGCCCTCATCCTTGTTCTTATTTAAATGTCACATTCTGTCACTTCGACGGTCACAGGATCACTGAGCCTGGCCACACATTAGAAAGAAAGAGGATAAAGGAGGGGCAGAGCCACTTCTGTCTACAAAGTTTTCTTTCTTCTCCGGCTTCTGAAAATACTGCCAATAACTATAACAGAGGCACAGACATAACCTGGGCCCATCCTGATTGTCCTGTTCAGCAAGTAATGCCCCTCACACCCACCAGGATGGCTGTGTCTGTAATCCCAGTATTCTGGGAGGCAGAGGCAGGTGGATCTCTGTGAGTTCGAGGCCAGCCTGGTCTACGAAGGAGTCCAAGACAGTCAAGGCTACACAGAGAAACCCTGTCTCAGAAAAACAAATAACAAATAACAATAACGATGATAACAATAAAATAAAGTCATCTGGCTGGGGAAGATGGCTCAATTGGTAAAGGCCTGAGTTTGATCCCCAAAGCCAACATTTAAAAAGCTATTTGGAGCAAGAAATGATGGCACGCCTTTAATTCCATCACTCAGAAGGCAGAGGCAAAAGGATCTCTATAGGGCTAGCCAGGGCTACATAACAAGTAGTAAGCCAGCCAAGAACATTGACTGTGAGGCCCTGACACACACACACACACACACACACACACACACACACATACACACACACATACACACACACATACACACACATACACACACACATACACACACATACACACACATACACACACACATACACACACACATACACACACACACACATACACACACACACACACACAAGTTGGATAGTGATGGTGCATGCCTTTAATAATTCCAGCACTCAGGAGATAGAGGCAGGTGGATCTCTGAGTTCAAGGCCAGCTTGTTCTAATGAGTGATTTCTAGGACATCCAGAGCTACACAGAGAAACCCTGTCTCACCCGACCCCCAGCCCAACTCCAAAAAAGCTGTGCAGGCTGATGAGATGGCTCACTGGGTAAAAGCACTTGCTGCCTAGCCTGGTAGGAGAAAATTAACTCCTACAAGTTGTCTTCTGATCTCCACATGCATTCAATGGCCGTTGTGCACCCACATACATACATACATACATACATACATACATGCATACATACACACACACATTTGTGCATGCACGCAGCAATCCAGCCTGAGGAGAAACTGGATTGGATGATCATGAGGAGAAAGGAAGGAAGAGCATCCTAGAACATGTGAGGACCCTGTGAACAAGGAAACAAGACAGTCACAAAAGGCCAAAGGTAGATTCCGTGCACATGAGGGACCCGCGGTAGCCATATCCATAGAGACACAAAACAGAACAGAGGCTGCCAGGACTGGTTCTCAGTGAGGCCCCACTGGGAACACACGGCACACAGGCTGTGGGACAGGAGCAGGCTTGACATTTAAACGGAACTAACGAAATACTGGCCAATTCTGGCTTCACAAAAGTTCTCAAGGCACCTAGAAGTCAGTTCTTAGTGACAGAAAGTACAGTGGGGGATTCTGGGGCCCAGAGAAGGGAGGAATGGGGTGCGAGCAGAGTTTCAAGTCTGCTCTGGACTTGAAGGGCTCTGGAAGCGGGTGGTGGCGATGGGTACACAGTAGCGCGTGTGTGCGGAATCTCAGGCTGGGGATGTTTAGTGAGAGAGGGTTTTCAGGCATATCAAGGCCCTAGCTTT
Organism: Acomys percivali; assembly: GCA_907169655.1. Lineage (NCBI taxonomy): Eukaryota > Metazoa > Chordata > Mammalia > Rodentia > Muridae > Acomys > Acomys percivali. The sequence continues at coordinate 5,979,377 of OU015750.1, read as the reverse complement.
AGGCCTTAGTGTCACCCCTCCTCACAGAAACCAGGAAACAATTTTTTCTTCCTCGCTGGCAGGCCACCAGTGCTGCTTCAGACATTTCAGTGCACTAGAGAAGCACCTGATTTTCCTAGCCTGGGCTAACAGAAGGTCTAAAGAATGTCCACTGACACCACCAAGTAGTTTCAAAGTAGAAAGGAATCCTGGGCTGTGAGGCGATCGAAATGTAGAGATGGCTTCTTGCATTTCGTAGGGTGAAAGGGTTAGACGGTTGCCTGGCAGCCAGCACTGTGATCTAGCACATTCAGGGAAACTCATTTGTCCTGCCGAAGGGCTCACCTTCCCTGCATTTAGCTGGGCCGGAAGTAGGAAGAAATGTGTTTTCTTAGGTATTACTTTTTCTTATTAATACATGATTTGCTTCCGTAGGATGCCCTCTATTAAGCCTGCAGGAGCCCCTCCTAGGTGTTTCTGAATTGTGCTGTGCACATGCGTGTGTGACAGCTCAGACAGCTTCTTGTAGCATTGCTTAGCACACTGTTCTGCTGTTTCAGACACGCAGCAATGTGCATGCGTACTTTGATCCTTTTCATATCTAAAAGAAGTAAATGCATCACACATTTGTTGTCCCATACAACAATCAAGGAGCATTTAGGCTGTTTCCAATCTGGGGATGACTATCACAAAAAAGATGCTGTGATAGTTTGTGTACAGTGCTTGGGTGGATATTTTTTTTTCATTCTTTTGGATATTTATCTAAAAGCAGGACTGCTGAGTCATATGGTAGCTCTTGAGATGGCTGAGAAATTGCCAAAGTGGTTTCCACAGTGACTGACACTCCCACCAGCAAGGATAAGGATGCTTTCTTCCTGCTAGCAACATGTCATACTGTGTGCTCCTTGAGTCTAGGCATCCTAGGGACTGGGAACCGAAGTCCTTCTGCGGGCTTTGGTTTGTGTCTCTGAAGACAGGCTCCTCAGTATCCCCGGAAGCTTACTGACTGTTTGGAGACCTGTCTCTTTAAAATCCTGTGTTACCCTGACTCAGGGCAGTAAGACAATGATTGTGTGTGGGGTGTGTGTGTGTGTGTGTGTGTGTGTGTGTGTGTGTGTGTGTGTGAGAATGCCCCTCATAGGATCCGACATTTGCACACTTGGCCTTCAATCGATGGTGCTATTTGGAGAAGCTCGGGAGGCATGGCCTCGCTGGAGGAAGTGTGTCATTGGGGGTGGGGTGGGATTGAGGTTTCAAACCCTTGTGCCACTTTCAGTTTATTCTCTGCTTCCTGCTTGAGGTTTGAGGTACGAGTCGTCCTCAGCTGCTGCTCCAGCCATTCGGCTTGCAGCCCTATGCTTCCACACCACCTTACGGACTCCAAACTTCTGGAACCAGGTGCCCAAATAAGTCCTTTGGATGGGAACCTGACCTTTCTAGTGTAATGGCGTGCTGGCTAGAGCTCCAGGAAGGTTGGCGATGATGCAGAGCTCACAGGATCTGGTGATCTCTGGGGCGCTAATACGTCAGGTGCCATCCAGCGTTCATAGGGAAGATGACAAGGCGGTGCCAGCCGGTGCCCACTTGAGTCTCCAAGCCTAGCACTCAGGAGGCTGATGCAGGAGGGTGTCAAGTTCAAGGCCAGCTTGGGTGAGACCTTGCCACAGGGGGAAAAAAACACATCCATTTGGAACTCGTAGAGGATAAGTTGCCTTGGTCATGGTGTTTCATCAGAGCAATAGCAAAGTAGCTAATACACACTCCAGCCGCTGATGCAAGACCAACTAGACAAATAGTCTAATTAAGAAGCATGGGAGGTGAAGGCTGGAGAGATGGCTCAGTGTTTTTGTTTTGTTTTGTTTTGTTGTTTTTTTTGTTTTGTCTTGTTTTGGTTTGGTTTGGTTTGGTTTGGTTTGGTTTGGTTTGGTTTGGTTTGGTTTGGTTTTTTGAGACAGGGTTTCTCTGTGTAGCCCTGGCTGTCCTGGACTCGCTTTGTAGACCAGGCTGGCCTCGAACTCACAGTGATCCGCCTGCCTCTGCCTCCCGAGTACTGGGATTAAAGACGTGTGCCACCCCGGCCGGCTTTGGCTCAGCGTTTTAAGAGTGCCTCACTGGGGCTGGAGAGATGGCTCAGCGCTTAAGGGCACTGCCAGTTCTTCCAGAGGTCATGAGTTCAATTCCCAGCTCACAACTATCTATGATGTGATCTGATGCCCTCTTCTGGCCTGCAGGTGTACCTGCAGACAGAGCACTGTGTACATAATAATAAATAAATAAATCTTAAAAAAAAAAAAAAAAAAGAGTGCCTCACTGCTCTTGCACAAGACCAGGGTTCAAGTCCCAGAACCATGTCAGGTGGCTCACAGTAGCCTATAGTTCCAGCTCTAAGGGGTTCAACATCTTCTGGTCTTCAAGAACACACACACACACACACACACACACACACACACACACGCCCACATCTGAATAGACAAAAATGAAAGAATTTTTTTTTTTTAACGGACAAAAGGCTGTATGGGATGTATGGCTCAATCAGTAAAATACTTTCCTTGAAGGAATGAATACCTGAGTTTCATCCTCAAGACTCGTATTTTTTTTTAAGTGGTGGTTCAGGTAGAAGATACAGTCAACTGGCATGAGAGGCTCAGAAACAGCTCATGAGAGAAACCACAATACGACAAATGCAATCTCCTCAAGTCTGTCTGCAGCATATTCTTAGGCTGTGTAAATGGGCCCTTGAACATCCATACAATGTGCATGAAGTCATCAGATACCCAATGTCAGGCATGATCTGGGCCCAGAGGATACATCATGCAATAAAGTCATCTCTCTACAAAGCCCCTAGTCTCCTGAGGAAAGACAGGTCATCTGAGAGAATGGGTGCTTCTGTGACATGCCGTGTAGTGAGGTGGGTTAAGGGGAGAGGAAGGCAGAAAAATGCATAGAATGACCAGGGGGGTGTGTTTTGAAATTTTTAAATGTGTATTTAAATTTGTGTTTATTTGCTACTGTTACTTGTGCGTGCACACCCATATGCCATGGCATACGACATGGCAGTCGGAAGACAGTTGTGCCGTCAGTTCTCTCCTTCCGTCTTTACGTGGATGCTGGTGATGGAAGCCAGGTCATCAGGCTTGGCGGCAAGAGGTTTGCCCTCTGAGCCATCACATAAACCTCCTGATTTTGTTATGCTTTGTTTTCAAGACAGGGTTTCTCTGTGTAGCCTTGGCTGTCCTGGACTTGCTCTGTAGACCAAGCAGGCCTTGAACTCACATTGATCCTCCTGCCTCTGCCTCCTGAGGGCTGGGATTACAGGTGTGCACCGCCATGCCCGTGCTCAGATGATCTCTTAATGACTGTTTTCATAGGTGGTTCTGGTAAGATCTTTGCGGTGTCCCTGGTATAAAGCTATGAGGACATGGATGAGAAGGGCATTCCAATTAGAGAGGACAGCGAGAATAAAGCCTTAAAGAACAGTGCAGAAAGCCGGTGTTGGACTGGGCAGTGGTGGTACAGGCCTGTAATCCCGGCACTCAGGAGGCAGAGGCAGGCAGATCGCTGTGAGTTCGAGGCCAGCCTGGTCTACAGAGCGAGTCTAGGATAGCCAAGACTACACAGAGAAACCGTGTCTCAAAAAACCAAAAGTAAAAAAAAAAGAAAGAAAGAAAGAAAAAGAAAAAGAAAGAAAGAAAGCAAGTGTTGGGAACCCTGAAGTGAAGACAGAAGGAAGACAAGAGCTTCGGTCCCATTACAGAGTCAGACCTCACGGAAGCTATCAGAGCCACATCTACTAGAGAGTGAAATAACCTTGGAACTCCACCTCCTCAACCTGTTTCTGCAATCCGGTATTGCTGTCAGACCCAGGGCAAGCTGGTCTGTGGCCTTGTTTATCCCCTTGAATGGAAGAGGAACAGCTGACTGGAGTGGGTGGGCTGAAGTTTGTCATGTGGGTAGTGTGTAAGGCCTCCAGGGCACTCCCTCCGAGAGCCTCTCCACTAACTAGACTCCGCTTTCCAGCCAAGCCTGGTCATCTTCTTCTTCTTCTTCTTCTTTTTTTTTTTTTTAATTTACGTGTGTTGGTGCAAGGGTGTCAGATCTTGGAGTTACAGACAGTTGTGAGCTGCCATGTGGGTGCTGGAAATTGAACCCGGGTCCTCTGGAAGAGCAGACAGTGCTCTTAACCACTGAGCCATCTCTCCAGCTCCCCCCCCCCCCCAGCCTGGTCTTCTGAGAGGGCACCCAGAGAGGAAGCGTAGAAGGGGTGGGAACGAAGCCGAGTCAACACACTACTGGACGAGTAGTCCAGTTTTATGGGGGTTCAGACAGGTCTCCTGTTACTATAGTTGGTTTTTTAATACCATGGTTCCTACAGTGTGCCTGCCCAAGCCCTCAGAGTTCCATCCTCAGTGGGGCTGAGGACATACAGTTTGGAAGAGAGATGATGGGCTGGAAGAAGGTCAGGCTGTTGTGACCTTTGGCCCTCCCCCACCCCCATGTCAATCAGGGAGGTAGTACCTCTGGCCCCACCCCATGTCAGTCAGGGAAGTGTGACCTTAGGCATCTGTTGTGAGGAAGGCCCCAGCCTGGTATTGTGAAGGACTTCCTACAGTCAGAAGGGGAACGGGCTCCCCAGGAGTGACGCTATTCAGGAAGGGATCACAGGAACATTTATGAGGGATCCTCTGGTGGACAACCCAGGACACCCTTGGGCAGGCCTAAGTTCCCCAATTGTGTCTGTGCTGTCTTCCTTCTAGGTCAGAATCAGACCGCTCCGCTGAGAAGCTGCAGAACAACTTGAAGGTCACTTACAGTACACCCGGAGTCTTTCCTCGAGTCTCGAGCTGCGGAGGGGTTTTAATTAAGCTTTCCCCTCTGGGTACAACCAGCTTGTTTTTGGTGAATGCAATATGCCGTCCCAGAATATGTCAAACTTCATTTGCAAAATATCAGACTGCTGTTCCCCCCACTCCAGAGCCAATCTGCAGAGTAATGCGTTCAATAACTTTGCTCTTTTTTGCTCCCAAAGATAGGTCTCTTTCTGGAGTCAATAGCGCAATAAATACGGAATCTGGTGCAAAAAGCCAATGGAAAGAAAAGATATTGTTATTTAAAGGCCAAATAACGGCTTAAAATTAGAGTCGCGAATGCTTTGAAAAACACCAGACTTTCCAGATGGCTTGGAGATAATTCACTTTGCACCGGGTCCACTCGCACGCTAAAAAAAAAAAATCCTTTTGACTCCGTTTCTCCCCAGATTGAAAGTTGGTGCCTGCGTTAAACATATGTGCTTCTCTCTTTAAATTTAGCTCTGAGTCATGTTGTATTACATTAGGAATCCAGCAGGCAGGCACTTGGAAAATGTACATCCATGCGTTTATTTTTAAAATGATACAAAAATAAAAATATATATGTTTAAATATATTAGGCAGTATTTTTGCCCAATTTCAAAATGGTTGCTCTTCAGAACAGATTAGATAAAACAATAATAAGATGATGACACTCAATCCTGGACCACAGCCCATCCCGAGAATCCCGGAGTGACTTGGCAGCTCCCATGGCTCCTAGCCCTCTGCATAGCTAAGTGCGGGGTTTCGTCACTGAAGCCTCCGCCTACACTGGGGACCAGGCAGCTCCCTTAACAGCTGCAGGGTGGCCTAATTAAGACGCTCCTGCCTCCGGAGTGGCAGGTCTCTGGGCAGAAGTCAGCAAAGGGTGGGAACAGTCAGGTGGGCAGAAGCCAGAGGAAGACAGTCTGGAGGGACAATTATGGCTTAGTGGCTGTCGTAATGTTTTATGCTTCTGTATCCGAATACCCAAGGATGGGGACTTTATGAAGGATGGAGATTCATTGGTCAGAGTTCTGGAGTGGGGAGAGTGCAAGATCGAAGGCCCAGCATATGTTGAAGGGCCTCTTCCTATGACACCCTTAGTGGAAGCCAGGAGTGCCAGTGTATGTGTGTGTATGTTCTTTTATGAATACAAGTGTATAAGTGTGTGTGCAATTGTGCATCTGTGAGTGTGAAGGGGAAAAGAGAGAGAAAGAGAGAGAGAGAGAGAGAGAGAGAGAGAGAGAGAGAGAGAGAGA
>OU015750.1:5936766-5950432 GCA_907169655.1 Acomys percivali | reverse complement strand
TGTGTGTGTGTGTGTGTGTGTGTGTGTGTGTGTGTGTGTGTGTGTGTTCCACTTACCAAGGAAGTTCTTTTTCATCCTGGGGTGAATTTATTTTGCAAGGAAAGCTGCATAACACATTACGGCAAATGTTTTAACAAGACCTATTCTTTTCACTATCCCCCGATCCTCCTGTATGTGTGGACTCAGCAGAAAAGAGAACAAGTGGACTTGCTTGCTTTCCATGGGAACTGGGGGGTTCATGGTCTCCAGGACACCAGCTGAGTTTCCTTGAATATCAGTATCTCTGTATTCCTTGGTTGACCAACCAAGAGCATGTGCTAAATATCTGTGTGTGCAGGCTTTCTCTCTTCTGTGAAGAGATGTCAAGATGGAAAAAAACATGGTTGTGATAATTCACTGTCTGTTGTAACAAAGCACTCAAGGCTGGAAACATTTTTTTAAAATAAGTTATAGTAAGCTAACAGGTTTGGAGACTGTATGACCATTCTCCAGCAGCTCCGTTGATGTGGCCTGTGGTGGAAGCCATGGCAAAGGCATCATGGTGGCAATATGGATGACAGAGATCGTTCGTGAGATGGGAAGTTGGGAGGTGAACAAACAGTTCAAGAGACAGGCTTGCTCTTGGCAGCAGCTTACTCTGGTGAGCTGGGGTCCTAGAGCTCCCTCCAACGACTTCCCATCTCTTTGTGGCCCCGCCTCCTCAGCCCTGCCCCACATGAACTCTAGGAGATGACACACAAGCCACAGCTGAGGCCCATGTTGTCAAGAGCCTCACAGCCCAGCTTAGTGGAAGGAATATTCCTGCCCACAGGCTCGGGGCACACAGACAGGGAGAAAACTCAGGTTCTGTGGAAAGCAATGCAAAACCAGGGACAAGCCACACACTAAAACACTTGAGCATGTTTTAAGATTTTTGGTTAGTTGGTTTTTATTTGTGTGTGAGAGAATGCGCACATGAGTGCAGGTGCTCTCCGAGGCCAGAAGAGGGAGTCAGGTCTTCTGGAGTAGGAGTTACATGAGGTTGTAAACCTCAGGCAGATACCGGGAACTGAACTCGGGACTTCTGCAATAGTGCTGAATGCTCTAACTACTGAGCCATCTCTCCAGCTCCCATAAGCGTGATTTAAAACATGCTTTATACTATGGTGTCTCCAGCCACTGCTTACCTAGTGTGGACATTTGCAGCACTTCTTATTCTTTCATCTATCATTCCTCCTTTTTCCCTCCCTCCTTGTTGGTTGTATCATTATTTGTTTTAATTGTTTTGTTTTGTTTTTTTGAGACAGAGTTTCTCTGTGTAGCCCTGGCTGCCCTGGAACTCACTCTATAGACCAGACTAGTCTCAAACTCACAGAAATCCACCTGCCTCCGCCCTCCCCAAATGCTGGGATTACAGGCATGGGCCACTGTGTCCGGCTTCTTTCAAATGTTTATTACATTTTTTTTTTTTACTTATCTTGTGTCTGTGTGTGCATTGTGTGTGGGCACGCGTGCCATGGCACACAGGTATAGGTCATAAGACAACGTCTCTTCTTCTACTATGTAGGGCCCAGGTATCAAACTCAGCTTGTTGGACTTGGCAGTGAGTGCCCTTATCCACTGGGCCATCTTACTGGCTCTACTACTTCACAATGTACCTCTGACCAATTAAAGGCTTTCATTTTTTTAAAGTAATATTTATATTAATTCTTTTTTAGCATATGATTTCTTTTTTAAGATTTATTTATTTATTATTTAGTGTATGAGTGCCCTATCTGCATGTATATCTGCAGGCCAGAAGAGAGCATCAGATCCCATTATAGATGGTTATGGGTCACCATGTGATTGCTGGGAATTGAACTCAGGACCTCTGGAAGAGCAGAAAGTGCTCTTAACCTCTGAGCCATCTCTCCAGCCCCCTTTTATATTAATTCTTTGAGAATTTTATACACTGTATTTTGATCATATTCATTTGCCTCCTCCAAGTCTCAGATCCTCCCCACCTCCCTACCCATTAACTTGATGCCTTTCGGTTTTTCCTCGAGACAGGCTTTCTCTGTGTAAAAGCCTTGGCTGTGCTGGACTTGCTTTGTAGACCAGGCTGGCCTCGAACTCACAGAGATCTGGCTGCCTCTGCCTCCTGAGTGCTGGGATTAAAGGCATGCACCCCCACGCCCGCCCCCACCTCCTTCTCTTAAAACACCCATTGAATCTAGTTTGTGTTGGTCAACTGCTCCCGCCAGGGCCCAGGGCTTGCCCCGGAGTGTGGTTCACGTGGCATGTGTCGCACCGCTAAAGAAAACTGACTCTCCCTCTCTGAGTGGCTATCAAATAACCAGAGTAACTCCTCACCTAGGGGTGGACCATGATTCCCACCTCCCCTCCTCCACGCTGGGCTCTGGGCTTGAGCTGGCACAGGTCTCGTTGTCACAACTGCCATGAGATGCTATGTACTCTTGTGTCACTGTATCTGGAAAACATGGTTTCCTTGGGTCACCTACCACCTCTGGCTCTTACGATCCCTGCTTCTAAGAAGATCCCTGAGCTTTGAGGGGAGGGGTGTGATGCAGCACCCCATTTGGGGTGAAATGCTCCAAAGTTTCTATTCTCTTTATGTTGACCAGTTCTCTCTCTGCTAATTGGGCTTTCCTTGAAAAAAAATTACCGCATCTAATATACTTTTAAAATTCCTTATGATAATGTCCATCCACTGGCCCTCGTTTAACTTTGTTTTGCCTAACTGTGCCTTCCCCCCAGGCAAAATATAAAGAAGTCTTTTTACAGTTAGTTACTTCAGGTCCCAGATAGGGACATTATATTTGGAAGTCTGTACCTACAATACTGCCTTTTAAAATGTCATCTATGTGTTGAGAAGTCACCTTTCCTGAGAATTATAAATGAAGACTGTTCCAGGAAATATTTGTTATATAAAATGTGAATATAAGGCGATCTGCATCTGAAATGTGAAGTCTTAGAGTTGGGGGGGCAACTCAGAGCTTATGAGTATAAACCGGATCCATCCAGATCTTCACCCCAACACACAGGCCTCAGCGAGAAGAGCCTGACATATTTGACAGATGTGTCTCCCCTTCAATTTGCAGAGAAACCCGTTTTGAGATTCCTGTAAACAACACGCCGTCCTTGCACAGATAAACAGCATTGCCCTGCTTAGTAAGCGCTTAGCGCGCGCTCGCACACAGGTGCAAAATAGCTGTTGCCTGACTCGTATGCTACCCCTGGGAGGCTGGAAAGAGAGGAGAAAGGGCTGGGAAGAGCAAGAAAGGGAAGGGGAAGAGGAGAAGAAAACAAAAGGGAAAGACCAGAAAGAAGAGGGGTCAGGGTCTCAGGGAGAGCCCCACCGTGGGGACCCTGAGGGAGACAGAGGTAGCTGATGTCTGTGGAGCTGCAACGTGTCCTAAGCAATTTGTTTGTTTGGTTTTTTGAGATACAATTTCATTGTGTTGCCAAGGGTGACCTTGAATTCCTGAGCCAAAGTTATTCTCCTGTCTCTTGAGCAGCTGAGAAATGTGTGTGTCTCTGTCTCTGTCTCTCTGTCTCACTCTCTCTGTCTCTCTCTCTGTCTCTCTCCCTATCTCTGTCTCTCTCTGTCTCTCTCTGTCTCTCTCTCTCTCTCTGTGTGTGTGTGTGTGTGTGTGTGTGTGTGTGTGTGCATGTGTGTGTGGGCCTGTGGAGGACAACATTAGGTGTCCTCCTGCCAATGTTGGACAGGGTCTCTCCATGGCCTCTATGAGCTCACCAGTTAGGCTAGACTGACTGGCTAGTGAACCCCAGGGATTCACTCTCCACCTCCACCGCAGTGGTGTGGTCACAAGCACATAGCATAGGTGGTAAGGATAGACCCCAGGCCTCGGCTTGCAGGGTAAGCACTGTGCCAACTGAAGCGGTAGCCTCCTTGCCCAGCTGAGGCCTTTTTTAGTATCTAAATCTATGGGATCCCTGCAGTAGAAAGGGAGGCAGGGCCAGTAAAGAGCCACTCAGCTGAGAGGAAATAGCCCAGTCATTATCAGACTGAATGGGTGGGACCCTGCAGGCCCCTGACACTGTTGAGGGCCAGGATCTTAGCTTTCTGAGCCGGAGTTCTCTGGCCCTGGGAGGATGGTTTGGTGCACACATGAAGCCCAACGACACGGGTTTTCCAGCACATATCTGGCCCAGAAGTTGGGTCCGCCCATGGTCAAGGCTGAGCTCTGTTTGCAAGCCACAGACAGTTCACTCTGCCTCTCTAACAGCAGATCTTTGCACTGGGGGTTGCCAGGGGCGGCAGGGGGGGGGGGGGGGGATCTATCCAATCAATTGGCTCTTGTAATAGGTTGATTGGGGGATAATAAACCCTTCGACTAAGCAGAAAAAACGGAACAGGCTGATCCGTTAGAGCTTTCCTCGCTGCTGGCTTCCAAGCTTTGGCAGAGTGAAGTTGAGACCAGCTCTGTCCCTTTCTGGGATATGTGTGATGTGCCGTCATCATTTTGCATTTCCAGCCTCGGCTTTAGCCTTTATAATTTTCCCAAAATACCAAGTAGGTTAGACAAGCCCTCCAGGGCCCTTGGACTAGCAGGGCTGGATTTGCTGATGGGGCATCTGTTTACCCACAGGGATCCAGGTGAGGGGGCTTGTTTCCTAGCCCTCCCTGCCTACCCTTGCCTCAGGGCTCCTCTTGCAAAACCCAAAGAGGAGCAGGAAAAGACAGGGCGACCCCCCAGCCCCTCAGCACCGGCTTGAGGTTCCTGGAAGGGAAAGTGGCTAATCAAAGAAAGAATTGGTCCTGTCACTAGGGGAGGGAGGCTAGGGCCTACTAGCATCATGTCAGGGTCAGCGAGCTTAATTCCTCTGCTTGTTTTTGTGTTTGGAGACAAGGTCCCCTGTCATCCAGGCTGGCCTGGAACTTGTTATGGGGTCAAGGATGATCCCGACCTTTGGATCTTTCCGCCTCCATCTCCCTGTGCTGTCACATTGTGCTGTAGTGTGTGTCAACCCCAGGGCTTCGGGCATGTTTGACAAGCACCCACTGAGCCACATCCTCAGCCCTTAATTCTGTGCTCTCACTGAGGCTTTTTAGCCTCACAGCAGTCTTGGGCATCCATTCATTTCTGGTTCCTAGTGAAATAAGGTCACAAGACAGCTGTCTGCACCCAGCAGGGGTTCACTGTCCCCTCCTGTCCATCCGTCCCCCCCACTCCATCCATGGCCCACCCTGAACCCCTCTCTGCCCCCAGCATTCTCTACCATGCGGTTCCCAGAGACACAAGGAGACTTACCCAACTCCATTAGAAACCCATTACTTAGAGCAGTCATCCTTACTTCCTCCCAGGCCCCTCACCTCCCACCACGAACAGCCCCCCTCAGGAAGCGGAGTGTTAGATTTCCTGAGGGGAATGAGGTCCCCCTGCGACCATCAAGTGACTGCACACAGCTGAGGCCCATGCGGGAAAGAGGCATCTTGGGCGCCTTGCTGTTTAGATGTTCCTGGTCACCTGTTTGGGCAGGGCTCTCCGTCCTGGCAGGGCAGAAGGGAAGAGAGGCCCTGGAAGCCAGCACCTCCGTCAGAGCGCTCCACTATCGGATCGATGGCCAGCAATCGATGCCTTCTTTTCAATCAGCGAGGCTCACATTTCACTGTCTCTCCAAGAGCCCCTGAAATAAACCCTACCAGCAGTTAGGAGTCCCTCCCCCATTACTGCTGGAATTGGCTCAAAGCTAACTTAAGTTTGTTTCCAAATAGGGGCGTCCTTGCTGCTGCTGCTGCTGCTGCTGCTGCTGCTGCTGCTGCTGCTGCTGCTGCTGCTGCTGCTACTGCTACGGACTGCTGATATTGAAATGTGGAAGCCATGTCTTCTTATTTGAGGTTTTTTTTTTTTTTTTTTTTTTTTTTGAGATAAGGACTCACTATGCATCTCTGGCTGTGGTGGAACTCCCCATGTGACCAAGCTGTCCTCGAACTCACAAAGCTCTGCCTGCTTCTGATTTTTAAGTGCTGGAAATAAAGGGGTGCCCCACTACGCTCAGTACTTGCATGTATTATATATGCAGTTATTTACATATTGGTGTGTATGAACGTGTGTACGAAGGGCACAGAGGTTAACATCAAGGCGCCTTTCCTCAATTCTTCTCCACCTTTCCCTCCCCCATTGGTTTAATTACATTTTATTTATTTATTTCATATGTGTACACATGACAGCCTGTAGGAGTTGGTTCTCCCCTCCATAGGGTCCCGGGGATGGAACCTAGAGTCTCAGGCTTGGTCATAAGGGCCTTTTCTTACCAGCTGAGCCATCTCACCAGTCCCTTCGCTTTATTATTTATTTTATTGATTTATTGAGACAGGGTTTCTCAACTGAACCTGAAGTTCTCCATTTTAGCTAAACTGACTGACCAGTGAAGCCCAGGCTGGCCTCTCCCAGCAGGGGTTATAGGTCCTGCCTCTCTGGCCCTGAATTCTGAGGTTCCAAAGCTAAGTCAGCATGTTTGGCCAGCAGGCACTTCACCCACTAAGCCGCCTTCCCAACCCAGAGCCGTGTCTTCACCATGAATAAGAGCAGTGACGGTGACCCATCCACTGCTCCCAAGGAGCCCCAGAGTGACCCCCACTCTTCCTCTGGCCAAAGCCCCCTGAGAGCTGATCCCAGTTTCTCCAATTACACTGCTGGTTTATTAATAATTTAGCCCAGATCGAGGTTGTCTCTGCTGGCGAATGGCTTTGGGGCTTCGGGTTATTGAAGTACTAATGCTGTCCATTTATCAGTCCTTGCTGATGGAGTGTCAGAAGTTTCTGGAAGTTGCAAGAGACATCGAGCCCTCCTAAGAGGGGAATCTTCATTGATGGGAATCCGCAGGAGGAAACCCAGGTGTGCTGGGCCCTGGCCCTGGCTGCTGGCCCTGGTCCTCAAGGAAGGACTTCGAAAAACCTCCTGGGACTGAGGACAAGGTGGGACAGCACAGCAAACGTAGTGGTTTAGATTTTAAATGTGGCACGCGACCCCCCTGTGAAGTCTCTCCATGGGTTCTGGGTCTGTCTGCCAATGCATGGGCTATGCAGGGGTACACGAGGACTCCCCATGAAGTTCCACACTCACACCGCTCAACCACAAGGCAAGAACAGCTCCTTCCCTCCTTTCCAACCTTCGAGCTGCTCAAGGGAAATTGTGTTGGGAGCTTCTGCTAGCTCCCTCACACCTGATCATCTTCCTGGAGCCCCATGCCCCCAGGCTCCAGTGAGAACTGAGCACTGGCAGTATTGAAGGGGGGCGGGCTGTTGCTACACTTATTTTTACATTTTATATTTGTGGCCAGTTGTACGCATCTTCCATTTACCGTGGTGATGCATACTTTCCTTTGAAAGAACGTATGTTCAGGTTAAACATCTCATGACTTGCACTAAAAATATCAAGTTGGGGTCTGTGGTAAATGGATACAGGGCTAGATGCAGAGGGGACCGTGGAATTCTGGGAGCTCAAGAAATCTGAGTGTGCTCTGTGGTGCTCAGGGTAGTTGGGCTGGGAGGGTCTTGTGCGTTTCCGCTTTAGAGTAGCCTGAGTAAATAAGAACAGCCGAAGTGTCCGGCATTGCTAGCCACCAGGGAAGGCCACATCAAAATCCCCCGAGACAACCCCAGTTCCTGGATAGGGGGGCAGGGGAGATGAGAGGATCAGAGTTCAAAGGTCATCCTCAGATACACAGCAGAGTTTAAGGCCAACCTGGGCTACCTGAGACCCCATCTCAGAAACAAAACACCCCGAAAGTTCCAAAGCAAAAGCTATGAGATCCCATCGCGATGGCCAAGCCTGGTTGTCAACTTGACTGGAGTTGACTAAAAGGCTAGCTGCTGAGCACTCCCGCTTCTTCATCAGAGATGGTGAGGCAGGAAGCCCACCTGAACCGACGGGGTGGGGGGGGCACATCTGGGTGACAACCCAGATCTATGGGGAAAGAAGGGGGATTTGCTCTTGCCTGCTGGCCCTCTTTCAGTCATCTGCCCTGCTGCCGCTGCCACTACCGATTCCTTCGCTGGCATCAGGGCCCGGCTTCAGACTTCCAGTGTGGACTGACTGTAGCAGCTCGTGGGGAAATTCTCACCAAATTGAGATCCCAAGGCCTCCAGCTCTATTTATTGAGTGGCTACTGGGTCCTCGGCCTTCCCCGTGTGAGACAACTGTCGTCGGACTCCCAGTACCGTTTCACATAAACCAATCTAGGAAATCCCCTTCTGATGTGTATTTCTTCGCTCTGCGCTGTTCCTCCGCAGAATGCTAATATGCCGGTTCACACACCCTAGGGCCCTAGGAATTGACAATGTTGACAATACCAAGCACTGGAGGTGGAGAAATGACATGATGGCCGATCTTTGCTCTTAGCCTGACTCATCAGGGAAGAGGGACCCTCAATTGAGGAACTGCCTCCATCAGATTGGCCTGTGGGGGTGTAAGTCGGAATATTTTCTTGATTGTTAACTGATAGAGGAGCCCACTGAGTGGCATACCATGCCCAGGCAAATGGGCCGGGGCCGTATGAGAAGGACTGCTGAAGGCGAGCATGAAGTGAGGCTGTAACCAGCGTTCCTCCTTGGATTCGGCTCCAAGCTCTTGCCTTGAGCTCCTGCTCTGACTTCTCTCAGTGATGGGCTGTAACCTGTAAGAAGAAATAAGTCCATAATTGCTCACATTGTTTCTGGCCATGGTGTTTATCACATTAATGGAAAGCAAACTAGGGCAAACAGGGACCTGCATGCTCTGCTGACAAGGATGCAAAATGGCATGGCCGCTTTGCAGAACAGTCCAGCGGCTCCCCACAAAGAGAAAGCATGGTTATCATTTGTGACTGCAATGCCACGCCCATGAGAAACGAAGGCCAAAAAAAAAAAAAAAAATTGCACAAGGTGTGTTCACAGCCTAAGCATCCATCAACAGCTGAGGGAACGAACAGAACACAGTGTCTATCTTCACGAGGAGCTATTAAAAGGGATAAAGGAGGGAACCAGGGTACCACACAGATACACTTGAACCTCTGTGCTAAGTGAACCCAGCCTGAGTCCCCAGGTGCCTGAGTCCGACTCCATGAAATGTCAAGAGCACGCAAAGCTATAGAGACAGGAAGTAGATTGATGGTTGGGGCAGGGAGTAGGGGGTTGGCACTGGGCTATGACGGAATGGGACGCCTGGGGTTGATTGGGAAAGGTGGCTGGCTAAGGGGAGTGGGGTTTCATTTTAGGATAATGAAATTGTTCTAAATTGATTGTGCTGATGGCTGAGCAACCCTGGGAATATGATAAAAAGCCATTGACTAGTGCTATTGAAGTGGATGGATTGGAGAGTGTGTGAATTATGGCTCAATAAGACTGGGGAAAGAGCTCTGACTAACTTAGTGATTGTATGGTTTAGAAAGGTTTGGGAGATGTTGTCATTTTGGAGCTTATTAAATCTGGGGGCTGCTATTTGCTGGTCGGGCTCTGTTCTGGGTGTGGGTCAGCTCCTGTGTCTAATTGGGTTATATCCAGGCCTTTTCCAGCTGTTGATTCTTGACTTAGGAGAGCCACCTCAGTACTCCAAAACCATGTAGACTCTTTGGGTCTGATTATAACAGAAGCATGTCCAGTCAGGGAGAATGGGATAGAAGGAGAACAGCTCACACAGGCAGAGCAGCAGGCGGCAGGGGAGGGCATGGCTCATGTACCAGGAACAGCAGGTGGCTGAGTCTGGGGTAATGGGGTGACCCCAAGAACTAGAGGCACCCATCTCATGCAGTGACCTCAGGAGGGACTCACTGGCCAGCTACCAATCAAGGGCTTGAATTTTAAATTCTCCTAGAATGGTCATTCTTACCACATCTTCTTGGTGTCCATATAAGAAAGTGGGAGCTGTGTGGGGTGATGCATGCCTGTACTCCCAGCACTCGGGGAGGCAGAGGCAGGTTGATCTCTGTGAGGTCGAGGCCAGCCTGGTCTACAAGGTGAGTCCAGAACAGCCAGGGCTACACAGAGAGACTCTGTCTCAAAAAAACAAAACAAACAGACAGAAAAAAATGGGGGTTCCTTGGGCTCATAGTTTGAGGGGTACTTCCTTCCATCCTAGGAAGGAATGGATGGTATCAGTACAGTGAGATGACTGGCCACATCGCATCTGCAGCCGGGAAACAGGGAGAAGTGGATGTTGGTGTTCAACTCACTTTGGTCCTTTTATTCAACCCAGGACCACAGCCTGCAGGATGGTGCTGCTCATGGGTCAGGTGGGTTTCCTTCCTGCCTCAACTAACCTGGCCTACACAGCCCCTCACAGGTGTGCCTGTAGGCTATCTCCTAGGCGACCCGAGGGCTTGCCTCACAGATGTCACCCATCTTCCCACAGACTGTGTCACACAGTGCTGACCCATGGGCCAGTGTAGTCGCTCTGGAAGGAAAGTGCCAGGGGAAGGAGGTTGGAAAACTACTATGGAAACTAACTTGACTGTCAACATAATGAGATTTGGGATCACCCTGGCAACAAACCTCTGAGAATGTGCGTGGGGGCTTCCCGGATTGGGGTAATTGAAGTAGGAAGGCCCAACATGAATGTGGGTAGCACTAGTCAATGGGCTGGGGTCCCAGGCTGAATGGAGAGAGGCAAGCAAGCTAAGTGTCCGCGTTCATCTCTTCCTCTCTACTTCCTCGCTGCAGCTATGACATGACCAGCTGCCTCTTTGCTTTCCTGCCAAGATGGAGTGTAACCCTCCTTAAATCATAAGGCAAAATAAGCCTCTTTCGGGTACATTCTCACAGAGATGAGATAAGGAAATTCGCACAGCCAGATGAGTCTGGCTGTCTCATTAGGGCCTTCCAGTCAAAACAATAAATGGTTAGTGCTCACTGGTCCATTACAGTATGCCTGGCTCTGTGACTCGGGCAGTGGAGGACTAATTTCAGCAACGCTTCACAGTGACCCATGAAGTAAGTCTCAGCCCCATTTTACAGATGAGGAAACTGTGACTCAGAGGAGCTAAAGAGCCCCAATAATCACTAATGGATATCTGGTGAGTCCCTTGTGAGCGGTTGTCCCAGTTTCCTTTCAGTTGCTGTGAGAAAACGCTCTGGCCAAAAGCATCGAGGAGAAAGGATTTTTTTTAATCTCATAATCCCAGGTTGCAGCCCATCGCTGTGGGGCAGGCAAGGCAGGGACTTGAAGCAGCTAGCAACATCGCAGGCAAAGTCAGCAGCAGAGCAGAGAAATGAATGCACGCATAGCCTTCTGCTCACCTTGCCCACCTTATGCAGTCTAGGATCCAAACCCAGAGACAGAGTCACTCACAGAAGGCTGGACCATCCCATATCAGTTAAGACAATTCTCCAAAGGATTTGTGGGAAAGAAAATGCCCATGGCCTGATCTGTGCAGTCCCTCACTGAGACCCTCTTCCTGGGTGGTCCTACATTGTGTCAAGCTGACAATTAAAACTAAACATTACAGCGGTTTAAACAAAACACAGACCCTTTCTTTACTTTTCTCCTCGCTGTCACAAAGTACCTGACAGAAGCAACTTAAGGGGAGGAGAGGTCTCTTTGGACTCTGGGTTTCAGAAATCGGCTGTTGCAGCTGGGCAGTAAGGTAACTGGGGCTCCACCAGTGGAGGCAGGAGCTTGCACGGAGGCGTGGGACGTCTCAGCCGAGCCAGCTATCAGCCTCCGAGGTCTACCCACAATGGCCCACCTCCACCAGGAAGGCCTCCTGGCTGGAAGGTTCTGCAGCACTCCCCACCCCCACCCCAAAACCATGCCCCAGCTGAGGCCAAGTATTCAAACACACACGCCTGTTGGGGGGGGGCAGGGCACATCACATTCAAACTGACATACTGGACATATTAATTGTAGGTGTTATTTCCTATAGGTGGGTGACAAGGAAAACAATGACAGGCACTGTGTGCTGGGGCCAGGCTCCAAATGCTCTGTGTGCATCCTCTTGGGGAGTCCTGATGAAAGAGCTGTAGGTGGGTTTGGTGTTGTTTTCTGTGTGATATGAGGGGGAATCTAATTTTAATGCCCTCCTCAACAATTATTATTCCTCTTATGGCTGGGGATGTGGCTCAGTTGGTAGAGAGTTTGCCTCCCATGCATGAAGTCCTAGGTTCGATCCCCAGTACTGCGTAGAGCCAGGTGTGGTTATGCATGTGTGTAATCCCAGCAATCTAAAAACATAGGCAGGAAGATCAAAAGTTCAGAGTCAGCCTTGGCTACATACTGAGTTTGTAGCCAGCCTGGGCTACTTGAGACCCTGCACATAAAAAAACTGATCATCTTTTGCCTGATGCATATGAAAAAACACATGCATCTCTGTTCTGTGTCTGGGTCCCTCCTGTCTGGCCTGTTTGTCTAATAGAACACCAGTGCTGCATGGTTACCACAGCTTTGTATGATATTTAATGTAAATGAAGGCCTTGCTTCCAGCCTGGAACAAGGAAAGGGAGCCGGGGATCACTTAGTTTGACTCTCAAAGGCCTCCGATTGCCTGTCAATCACAGAGGTATTTAGGGGTGTTTATCCTGGGAAATGGAAGAGGTCGCTCTGGTGCCATGATGGCAGCTGACCCTGAATGAGTCTGGGGCCCTTCCTGAGTCTCTGTTTCCTTGGTTGGAAAGAGGAAACGTGCAGATCACTGAGAGGAGCCAAGGCAAAGGTGGAGAGCGGGCAGCGAGAAAGCCAACACACATGTCAGTCAGTGGCCATTGTCCCTCTCCTTCAACCACAGCTAGTCACTGAATTTGCAAGGTGCCAAACACAGGTCTGGGCACCTAAACAGACAGTCAGCACCAGATGTAGTGTGTGTTCTGTCGGATGGAAAGTGTGGCAGAAGGGGTGTATAGGGGGGAAGGGCAGAGAGATCAGCGTGGAGAGGAGAGGGCAAATCCGCGCCTACAGAGCCATGTGGAAATCACTGTGACAGGCCAGGTCCTGGATAGCCACCCCAAGCTACTGAGGAAGTGATGGGGATAAAGTGGGAGTGGAGGTGAGGGGGTGGGAGAGGTGGGGGGGTGAGGGAGTCTCTCATTGTCTTGAGGCCAGCAGTGCCGGGAGTTGCAGGGGTCGGAGGTAGAGGAGGCTCTGGCCAGGGCCATGAAGACTTCATTCTCCCCACAGATGGAAGGCTGAGGCCAGGGAAGAGGGATCCAGGCCTCTCTTCTGAGCTGTTGTTATTGATGCTGTTGATAGTAACAGTAGCCATGGTGATAGGTACAGCGGTTGTAGTAACAGAGTTAAGAGCCGAGGTGTGTGAGGTGCAGCAATAGCAGAAAGGGTGCTTCCGGTGATTGTGGAGGTGTTAGCAGTTGAGGCGATAATGACTGCAGTAACACGGCTAATAGTGGCTATTACAGTACATGGTCGCAGTGATGGCTGTGGTAAGAGCAGTTATCTTAATAACAGTTATGGTAACGGTAACGACTCTTGTATTACAGTGATGGTGGCTACGGTGATGGTGGCTAAGGTAATAACGGTTGTGACAGTTATGACATTAGCCAGCACAGTAACAGTGGCTGCAGTAACAGCAGATGTAGCAACAGTGGCTATTGTAACAGTGACTGTAGCAACAGTGGCTGTCCTGATGCCAGTAGCAACAGCGGCTGCAGTAACACTGACCTCAGCAATAGTTGTATGGAGTTTGGAGTTATGGGCCAGAGACACTAGCTAGCCTCCTTCCACCTTCAAAATCTAAG
>OU015750.1:5884701-5916442 GCA_907169655.1 Acomys percivali | reverse complement strand
TGTGTGTGTGTGTGTGTGTGTGTGTGTGTGTGTGTGTGTGTGTGTGTGTACAGATACCTGCAGATGACAGAAGAGGGTATTGAATTTCTCTGGAGTTATAGGTGATTGTGAACTGCCTAAACTAGGTGATGGGAACCAAACTCGGGTCTTCTGTAAGCGTAATAATCTCTTGTAACTGCTGAGCCATCTCTGTGACCTGCATCATCCCATTTTAAAGCTGAGAAAATTGTGGCTGAGAAAGAGAAGTCTAGTTCTAGCTCTGCCACAAGCTTAAGGTTCCTACACAGCAGATTCTAGGGGCCAAATTGGTTTTATTGCTTTCAATTTCAGAGTAATGCTGTCCGGAGAGGCTATTATTAATGCCACTTTAATTTAGGCAAATCGAGGCAGGAAGGAAGCAGTTTGCCAAGGTTACTTAGCTCATTAGCACAGAGCCTAGCTCTAGAGCCCTGACCCAGAGCCACTCTGTGGCATTGCCCTCTGTAGAAGAAGGCTAGTCTGGCTCAGCATCCAGAGGCTCAGATGGAGTAGCGTGCCAAAGGACTGGTCTACAGGAAGACTCTAGAACACAGCAAACACCAGGCAAGGCAGGGTGCCATTGCTTACAGAGACGCGCAAGGAGCTAGGGCTGGCAAGCCCAGTCTGCCCGAAGACTATTAGCCCCCTGCCTCTGTAAAGAGAAGTTTATTCAACAAAATGCCGACCAGCTAAGAACACATCCTGCTCTATGTGAGTCTTGTTGTAAGCTGTGCACATCTTGGGAGATGTGTGGATGAAAGGCGCCATATAAAATGCAATCAATTATGAATCACCATTACTGAATTAATCACATGTATGATTAATATGGTAATAATAATTAATGGGAGTATGATCTAGAGATTAGAGCTGAGAACGGGCAGGGAGGAGCTGAATGCATCTTGCCGTTGCTGCAGCTGCCTGGAGCCATCACCTTCGGGGCTGCCCTGGGAGTGAGTCCTGTTCTTCCTTCCCTTTCACCAAACTGGGCTGTAGAAGTAGGAGACCCTGGGATGTCTCAAAATCCCTAAATGGTCCCGGAAGGGTCTCAGGCAGCTGCCATCAACTCACAGCTATAGCTCAACTGGTCAAGGTCAAAGGGACAAAAGGTTTCTCATAGAATCCAAATTTTGGTCTGGCACGGAAAAATGCAATGACTGTGGGCGTGGCCAGAAGCTGAAAGGGGCAGCTCTGAGCTCACGTTTGACTGCGAGTTCGTTCTGTCTGTCCCTCCTTCTGTCTGTCTGTGTTGGGATTTGTCTTCTTGACAAGATTGCCAGAGGACGGGACCTCATCTCTCACCTCTCACTGCAGATCGAGGAGCTTATTTTTACACGTGACTTTCTAATTTCCTGTTACTCCTTGATCCTTTGTTTATTTCCTGGTTGCAAAGGATTTGGAAGGCATTGGGAAAAATACCTATATAACAAAGCTGGTCTCATCTCCTGCCTCCCTTGTTTATGGCTTGATATATGTCTCTAGAATCTCTGCATAGACTCTCCCTATGTGTAGGTGATATAAGCATATGCACACACATATATGCTGAGACACAAATCCTTTTCTTAAAAATAAAGGCTGGTGCCATATCACTGTATTGCTCTATGATTACCGTCTGATAATAGATTTTCACATACACAATTCAAGTACACAATAGTACAGAGAGGCCAAAGTCCTACCAATGAAGACGATTAGGCCGCTGGAGAGAGGGGAGCCATGGATGATTCCGGTGGGGGTGTTCATTAACACTTTTCTGCCTGGTGTGCTCAGCTGCTTTTCTCTGCCAGTGAAAGGTCATTTGTCAGAAAGCGCCTTAATGCAGTTTAGAAATGAACGGGGCCAGGCCACCTGGTCCCTACATGCCTGGAATCGAGTTCACTCCTGGGCATTTTATTATTTTTTGAAAGGAATGCCTTTTCCTGGAGGCTGCTGTGCAATGTGGCCAGTTGGCGATGGAAACACAGGGGCTGCACTCCCAGATAAATCCTTTTTTCCACATAGATGGGGAAACTGAGGCTAAGAGCAAGGAAGAATTCTCCCCAAAGGCACTCGGCTAGTTAGGTGGAGGAGCCAAGAAAATCCACTATCTCACTTTGAGTTCCACTGTGGTTTTGGTGGCAGCAATATTTGCATGTAGGAGTCACAAGAGCCATCCTGAAACTCAGCAGTAAGACCAGGCCAGGGTCCCTTCATGGTGTTCAGAGGAAGCGGGAATTTGAAGCATCCTCCTCCCGGCTTCAGCTGATCCTGACAGCATCCAGCCATCATATAACATAGCAGCAGGTACTGCTGGGATTGATGGGCCGCCTGAGGGTGACAGAAGTCCAAAGGCCTACAGGGTCATCGCTCACCCTGGACAGAAGCCCCACCTAGTGCCCTTCATTGCTGCCTGAGGCACAAACAAAAGGCTGAGGTCCGCCTCCTTTCCCCAAGGAGTTTCCTCTAGTTTACAGGCATTCAGGCCAGGCTGGGAGCAGGTGTGCCTTGGGGGCTGCATCTACTTCCCGGATGGCTTGGTGGGGTGGTCCTTCTTTGAAACCTAAGGACATGTTCAAGTAGGCACTCAGAGGAGGAAGGTCTTGCCATTCGCACTTGACAGCTGGGGAAACTGAGGCTCTGAAGAACCTCTGTCACACCATAAATTAACCAGCCAGTCTGTGGCTGGACACCAGGTAAGAGGGGGAGATCCACCCTCTCAAGCCAAAATCTCCCTTTGTCCTGTGACCTTGACCAAGTTACTTAAGGTCTCTAAGCTCCCAGTTGAGGTCTTGCTAACAGGGGTTAAGTCACACAGCTTGGGAAGAGCCAGAGACCAATGCACCTCAGCTGCTTGCTTTGCATGGAGCCTGCCTTGAAAGGTGTTTCATAGTGTCTGTAATGACTATCACCCGTGAGAATCAAATTCTGCATCTTCTGCCTGCTTTGTCACAAGATTCTAAATGTTAACCAACAGAGCAACCTTCTTTTAAGATTTAGGAGGATGTTGGGAGGAGGGAGGGGTTAAAGTGGATGTGAGTAGTGGCAGTGGGGTGGAGCACTGAGGTGCAAGCAACCTTGCTCCTATTTCTGACCCTCTATGACCTTGGGCTAGTCCCGGCCGCCCCCCTCTCTCCTCTCTCTCTCTCTCTCTCTCTCTCTCTCTCTCTCTCTCTCTCTCCCCTCCAGGCCCTTTGTTCTTGATGCATCCAAATGACACCTCTATGAATACCGCAGCAAGAACCCACCCAAAGGAGGCCAGGAGCACCCAAAAAGACCCACACGCGCCCCTGGGAAGAGCAGGAAGCACTCCTACAGCCCCGGAGGCAGCCTGGCACAAATACTCCAGAGGGCTGAAGAGAGCACAGGAGCTGCCCTAGCGCAGCCAACTCAATGGCCTCTGCCCGGCCTCTGCGGGAGTCCTCCCACGTGGTCCTCCCAGGCCTGCCCCAGGGAGGCAGAGAGCTCCTCAGCAAGTGCTCTCCTGCCCCCCTACTCTGCGCTCCCTGCAGAGCTGGCTTGGCTTCTCCGTCAAAAGCAGGGCCCATCAGGCTGGAGGCGGCGATGTGTCAGCTGGTATTCAGGCTTTGGTTGTGCGCTCAGAGCGCTCCCCCTCCCCAGCTCCCCAAATCCACCCACCCACCCCTTTACCCACTGCTCAGGGCCTTCTGGGTGGCAGTGCTTTCCAGAGAGAGAAAGAGACAGAGACTGAGGAGCCAGCAGCCTAGAGCCCTGGCTGTGGGGGGTGGGGGCTGACTCACTTGGCCCCCTCCCTGGTGCCGATGGGGCAGCCCCCACACCCCTGGGCGCTGGCACCGAGTCAGGCACCACAGTTGGGAAGAAGGGAGATGCAGCTCCGCTGTGCCTGACCCGAGTCCGCTGAGGATGCACCCCGAGCTCAGGGACCCGTTGGTCCCCGGGCCGCCAGGCGATGTGTAGTCAGCGACCCCCCACTGCAGGCTCACTCCGGCGGCCGCCTGCTGGGGCCCCCTGGCCGCGGGCTCGCCCGGACGCCCCTGTTCGCCGCGCCCCTCTCCGGGCCGAGGTTCGTCCCCGGAGCCTCGCAGTATTTCCTTCCTGCACCTTTAAGAAGACCGTTGCTCCGTGGTGGGATGGTGTGTTAAAGCCACACAGAGGAAGTTACGCAGCCCGGATCAGACCGGGAGATAAAAGCCCCGATGGTGACCGTGAGTGATGGCAAGAGGATTTAGCCTCGGCATTAACTTGGAGCGGAGTGCAGGGGGGCGGTGAGGCGCCCCGCCATCTGGCCGGCGCCGCGCCAGGGGAATGCTCAGGCGCCTGGACCAGCAACGGCGAAGCCCACCCAGGCCGGGGGCTGAGTGGGGCGCGCGTGCAGGTCCTCCCTTGGCTGCCCAGGGGCCCCCAAAAGTTTGCACTTGTTAACAGAGACCTTCCGCTCCGCCCGGGAGGGCGATGCGGGCGGCGCGGGCGGCCCCCTCCCCTGGCCCGCGTCTCCGGGACGGCTGCGAGCGGGCCCCCCGGCGGCCCGAAGGCTCCCCAGCCCACATCTGACGGCGGCCACCGCAGCGGCGGCCCGGAGCAGGAGTCCCGGGCTCTCAGCCCAGCGACCCGTGTGCCCACCCAGTGCCCGCCAGAGGGTGGCGGTCTCCGGCCTCTCTGGGCTCGCTCCGGGAAGCTGCTTCGAGCCCGGGTAAGGCAAGCGGGGAGCGCCAGGGCGGCGGGCGGGGAGGCGCCGCAGTTTCTCCAGGGTGCTTTCATTTTGAAAAGGCTTCGGTGACGGTGCCAGTTCTCCCCGGTTCGGGGAGTCACTCCAAGCCGCCCCCCTGAGGCTTGGACACAAAGTTATCTGGTGGCGGCTGTTACTAGCGGACGGCTGGAGCAGCTGAAGAAGGGTGTGTGTGCGCGCCCTGTGCAGCATCTTTAAGAAGTAGAGTAGCTTGTCTTTCCTCTGGGCTCCCCGCCACCCAGCTCGTCTTTTTCCATCCTGTGCGCCTGTGTGGGGAGGGGATGGACCGTTGCAATAACGCTGCTTACTGTGTCTATGAAAAGTAAATAGCCGTTCTCCGCCGCCGCTCCTCCTCCCTAATTTAGTCACCTCCGGGCTCTAACGGCGCACCGAGAACTCTTGACCAAGCGGTCTAGAAACTTCCTTCGGTGCTGTAGTGGGGGTCGGCAGGTGGAGAGGGACGCTCTTCCACGATGTAGAGGCGCACTGTAGGGGGAGCACAGAGGCAGCGGGAAGGCGGGAAGTGGATCACCAGATCTCGGGTCCGCCCGCTTCGGAGTAAGTTGCGGGTCTGGGCTGGGGGGGTGGAGGGGTGGGAGCGACAGGGTTCCCGCGGCGCAGCTGCGCAGGGAAAAAGAATGCAAATAATTCCCAGGAGCTTTGCTCCGTGTCTTTTAATTAAGGGAGGCAATGTCAAATGAGGGAGCAGCCTAGATGCTGGCCTGGCTTTTATTAAAGGCGTGATAATTAATTGGCGCCGGTGGTTTGCACCGAACTTTGGAAAGGGAAACCGCAGCGGCGATTTGTGCTCCGTATGCAGTGCAAACCACTGTCTACGCGCCCCAAGCTCAGCGCGGACTCAGCCAGACTCCCCGGAGTCTGCAGGTCGCAGGCTAGCCCCACCCGTCCACGGGGACCGACACGCGGCGGCCTCAACCACACGTCCTCAGAGCTGGGTGCTCTGCCCCGCCCCCAAGAGCCCAACTTTTTTGGGCCTCCCAGCCTCTATGAGGGCGGCAGGGAGAAACCAGAGTCTGGAGAAAGCTCCCTTCTCAGTGCTGGGGACACCGGGACACCGAACCCGGACGTCCACCAAGGCAGTGGTGAGCTTGGGGCAGCCCAGGTCGGGGAACCGGGATTGGGGGGGGAGGTAGCTGTGAGACATGGGGTTCCCCTTTCCTTCCGGATGCAAAGCAAGTTTCACACGCCCCTTCTACCCTTTGTCCAGCCTGGGTGGAAGAATAAACCTCTGGTGGATTGCTCCACGCCCCCCCCCGCGATCCCCAGGGACCCTGCGCCCCACAGAGGCAAGTTTCCCACAGGGAGAGCGCACAGCTCCGGCAGGAGCCTGTTGGCAGCCGGACCAGCTCCGAAAGGCGCTAATTCAATAAGACAGAGAAATCTGAGTTCAGAAATCCTGATAAAATCTAATTTTCGAGTTTTAATACCCAGGCTATCAGCCCCCCCTCCTCGGTTCCTGAGGACTCTTAAAAGAAAATAAAGCGCATTGATTCCATTTGTTTCAGAGAGCTGCAGTTTCTTAATAATATCAGGTGAAGATTTATTTTCCAAGGAGAAAACGATCCGCGAGGATGCAACCTCTTACTCTGAATTTCTCCCTGCCGACTCATCGCTCCCTGCTACCCACCTCGTTTTTCCGCGGACTCTTGCCTGAGTCCCCCGCCCTTTATTTTCTTTTTTGGCAAAAATCTACTGTAATTTTCGAGGGCTGAGCTCACAGTGCCCCCTCGATGCCAGCAACGCCCAATTGATTGACGGGTTGTAAACACATTTTCCCCTGGCAGATTTTGTTGTTGTTCCCCCACTCCCATTTTCTAGGGAATGTGTAGTGCTTAAGCCAACAAAATTGCAAAGCAATTAATAGATGTGCGAGTTGCGCCGCTTGCTGCTCACTGGGGCTCCGGCCTCAGGGCCTCCTTGCCTCGGCACCCGGGCCGGAATCCAGCGCTGTCCCAACCAGGAACAGCCGCTGGCCCTGCAGATGAAGCCAGCAGCTGGGCCCGCCTTGAGAGCCGCAGCCTGGCGCTCTGGTTGTCCCCAGCCGTCAGGAGCGCCCTACCTGTTAGTGAACAGTCGGGAGCCGGCTGCTGGAAGAATTAATTAGGGGCATGCTGTTTTCTGGGCAGCTCAGAGCTTAGCTGGAAACGTCCAAACCATTGCCGGGCCGTGGTATTTTATTTTTACTACATTTTTCTCAGGTTGTGGGAAAAAAAAAATAGACGCTTGGTCACGTTCTTCCAGAGAGTTTCCTAGCAAGAGGCGAGCCCTGGGCGGGGTCTAGAGCGGGTTTCTGTTTAAGCGGTCAGAGGAGAGGTGTGAAATGTGGTCTGGCTGGGTTCTCATTCATCTATATTAGGAGTCCTTCATCCTAAGAGGGGGCAGGGGCGGTCTTAACGTAGATGGATGAGGCCCACTGCAGCCTGGAGCAGAGGACTGGCTAGGGGCTGCCCCCTGAGCAGGAGCTCTCAGCAGACAGGCTAGACCAAAATGTCCCCTCCCGCTGCTTGTCATTTGGGGGCAGGAATGTGCTGTGTCTGGGTAGCAATGTTTCATGCAAACACAATTAACTCCTCTGGGACTTTCGGTATACAGTGGCTGACAAGTGGGTTCAGGTGAGAGTCAGGCTCCCATATGTGAGGTTTCGGGATGAAATGCAGCAACTGTGAGCATTATAGCCAGAGTAATTAATAACATAGACTCTGTGTGTGTGTGTGTGTGTGTGTGTGTGTACGCGCACGCTACATCCATCGAAATAACCTTTGTCCTGGCCAGGGGGTTGGTGGGGATCTCATGCTGGCTGGGACGCAGATTCTCCTATGTAACAAATGTCCAGGAAAACACCAGAGTCTGGAAGTCATGTGTTTCTAGACGCAGTTTTCCTATTAGCTATATCTATTTTAGCTTTTAAATGATTACCACAGGCTTAAAATAGACACTGTCCTCCTAAAACGATTGCAAACTGTTGGCCTTGGCCAGGGACTGTAAACAACAGAACACCGATTCCCATGGAAGCTTGTAGCATCCTAGTTTCTCGCTGTGGATTCTTTTAACTCATGGTTTCACATCGTGCGGGTGCCGGAGAGCGGGTTGCGGGCGGCCCACACAGAGACCTCTCTATTGGGCTGTAGCAGTGGGAGCCACCACCTCAGGGGGATGCTCGGTGGCCTCTTTTAACAACTTGGACATTTTGACTAGTCTGGCCTACTGTGTTAAAGCGGCCATTAACCCTTTGCTCTTGGAGATGCTTTAGGGAGGCCCTGGTCCTCAAGAAAGGGCACGTCCACTGAACACACATCCCTACATGTGATGAGGAGGCGCGCACCGCCTTTTCAATAGCATGCCCACCTCTACACATGTAACTCAGATATTAATAAAGAAAAGATAGCCCAGCTTTCTCTGGAGATTTCACTAAGGCAGCCTCGTGTGTGTGTGTGTGTGTGTGTGTGTGTGTGTGTGTGTGTGTGTGTGTGTACATTTTACCAGAGAGCTTTTGTTCTTATATGTCTCTAACCACCCCCTCCTTTTAATTCGTTGCAGGTGCTGCTGCTAATGAATGCTCCCCCCCCCCTTGTCTCTTTACAATGAAAGCCAAGCCAGAGCCCAGGTACTTGGATGAAGTAAAAGCTGAAAAAGTCTCAGGAATTGCACACCAAGTGGCCCATGACTACTAGCCAAGGTCAGCTGGCCCCCAATACGCACCTGGCCCCAGCAGAGCAGAGGCAAATGACCTCTCTAGTTAACACCTCAGTGGCCTTTTTTTTTTTTTTTCCAGTCTAGTCACATAATCGTTGTCACTTTAAGCCCATATGGAAAGAAATCTCTTTTATTGGTCTGAGATGGCCAAGGCCGGTCCCAGAGAGCAGGGACTCATCTCCAGCTAACATGTATGCCTCCTGATTTTATCTTCTCTTCACCACGCAGGCTGCCGGGGCTGTTTTGCAGTCGCGTTGTTGAGCACATCACACATTAAGGGCCCTTTAAAGACCTGGATTGATCGGAAGGACAAAAATTAAAAGCAACCTGATCCAGCCCCATGCCGGATCCCTGTGGATCTCCTGCTCATCCCATTTCCATCACTGTCACAATCTGAGAGTCTGCCCGATTTGATCAGCTTCCCCTCCAGGGGAGGTGTAACGCCAAGGTTAGGAGGACATCAAGTTACTGGCCACTTTTTCATCTGCCCATCAGCAACTTGAGAAACGCTGGCTCTGGATTTTCCGTGTATCAGCCATTTGGAAAACACACGCTCCCACCGTTGGCAAGCCTGCATTGCTCAAGCCGATGGCACATCCCCACCACCATGGCCTGGTAGATGTGGCGTTTCCATGCTGAGGCCCCAAGTCCCCCCTGACCCCACCACCACCTTTCCAGTGCCCCTCTGGACTCCACCCCTTTGGACTTCGAAGCCATGCTGCTGCGCCTGCTGGCCCTCTTCCTGCACTGCCTCCCTCTGGCCTCCGGGGACTATGACATCTGCAAATCCTGGGTGACCACAGATGAGGGCCCCACCTGGGAGTTCTACGCCTGCCAGCCCAAGGTGATGCGCCTGAAGGATTACGTCAAGGTCAAAGTGGAACCCTCGGGCATCACATGCGGAGACCCCCCTGAAAGGTTCTGTTCCCATGTAAGTCAGCCCCGCCCGCTTCTCCATTACCCAAGTGAGGGGGTGCGGGGGGGACTGTGCGCAGAGACAGACCTGGAGGTGGCCGAGCCCTAATAACAAGACCAACTCCAAGTCCCACCATGGGAAAGGTGCCAAAGCCAACCTTCCCTCTGAGGACCCTGGGGGTTCAGTGACATTTTGTGGGTGGAGGCAGTCTTGGCCAGCTGACCCTGGCATGGTTTCCTGCCAGGAATTGCACAGCAGTCATAGTTCCCTGTCTCAACGCCAACCCCTTCTCCTTTGCAGGAAGTCAGCATTCAGACTAGCAATCTGGATGCAGTTTGCAAGGTTACCCTCCCCACTTGCCCAGTCCAGTCTAGTGCGTAGAGGCCTGATTCCAGCTCAGGCCAGGCATCGGCCAGGCATTTTGCAGAGGACAGTTCCTGGGAGGCTTGGGAGGAGTTCTTGAAGGAGGAAGCAGGGTGGGGAGGTGGGGGTGGGTGGGTCAGACTGGATGCAAAGTGCAGCATCTCAGCCCACGCTATTCTCTAGCCAAGAGGCCGGTGCCCAGGCCTTGTCACCTAAGCCCCTAGCTAGAGAAGAAAGGGTCTTGGAGCTAGCAGGAGCTCCAGGCAGTGTTACCAAGGGTGGTGGCAAGAGCAGAGTTTGACAAGAGCTCCAGGAATGGGAGGTTAAGAGTCTCATGAGTGTTATTCTATAGTGTTTTCCCCTGGGCTCCCCAAGGCTGATTCTACCTTGGACAAAGTCAGAATGTGAAAATGGGGTAGCAGGTTTCAGACCAGTGTCACTATCTCTGGGTTCTGTACTGTCAACTGTAGAATTGAGGGTGTGGGGGGGTGTGCATTAATACAGTAAGTACCCTCAGGAGGGGTCAATGGCTCTGAGGATACATGTTGTTCGAAATCAGACCAGGCACAGAGGAGGTGTCCCAGATGTTCGGTCATTCTGGTCATAACCGATAGGGAAACTGAGACAACCCAGACTGGGGTGGAAGCCCTTGGCCAAGGTCACACAGCAGAAAGTAGTGACGCTGCGGAGTTAAGCTGGACCTGCAGCACGCAGCAGCCTGTCTCTGGCAGAGGCTGGGCAGAGCAGCCAGAGGAGCAGGCAGGAGAGGTTCGATGTCATCCTGCAGGTGGCTGGTGCCTCTGAGTGTCCTTGGGGGAAAGATGGGGTTTATTGCACAACCTGGTGTCCCCAGTCCAGGCTCCTGGAAATGTCTAAGTCCCTTGGGGGTGGCTCCAGTCACAGTGCAGAGCAGCTAGCCCGGGAAGGTAGATTCCCCACTTGGGCTTGTCAGTGGTGATAAGGCTGTCACTGTGGGTGGTGGCTGGGCCTGAGCCAGCATGAAGACGGGGAGGGAGGAAGGAAGAAGACAACCCAGGGCGAAGAGCCAAGATGGGATTACGTGTGGACATTGTTGAACATCGAACGAAAGATAGGCAAAGGGCCCAGGGCCCTGATATTTAGGGCTCTAGAGAGTTCCATTCGGAGTCTCAGCTCCCATGGGAACTGCCTCAACCACATATTTCCCAGGCACAGGCTCAACATGATCTTGTCTTTTAAATACAAATCGTTGCCAGGGTTGGGGGCAGTGCACAGGACCAGCTTCTTCTCAAGGGTGTAGGGGCTACAGATGACCACCAGAGGCAAATCCAAGGCCTCTCCTGACTGGTGACCCCTCTGGATCTTGATGTTCGCTGAGCTCTAGAGTCTGGACAGGTGAAAAGGTCCGGGAGGAACCCTGGCATTGGTGGGACTTGTTTGATGGACACAAGTGTCCCATGGTGGGCAGGAACAGCTTTGCCTTTGGTTACAAACATGAGGCCAAGGAGAATGAGCTAGCACAGGAGCAGGTGGAGGGCAGCCCCCAGAAGGTGTCAGCTTCTACAGGAAGGTGGGTGTCACACCGAGTCTGTATTAGAACATTCCCCCGCCCTAATAGTGCTTTTAATTGAGGTTCTTTCTGGGCAGGCCCAGAGCAGGCCACGGGCATGTATTGTTGAGCCATTTTGAGGGCACCCTCAGATACCCCCTAGTCTGATCCCCTTTTTAAGGATTAGAAAGAGTGCCTAAGTCCTGCCAAGGTCAAGGAGCTTAGCAGGCAAGCCAGAAACTCGTCTGTGGCCAGAGCACATGCTTACCCACCAGGGTGTGTACCTTCCCTCCCTGAGCCCCAGCTTTCTTCCTGCTTCAATTAAAAAAAAAATGATAACGTAGGTGTGTCACCGAGCTGGCAGGGAGACAACTGGGCCAGGCATGAGCAAGCACGTGGGAGTGCCCCAGTGTGCAATGGCCGTAATTATCTTACGTCACCATTGTTATGACTC
Source organism: Acomys percivali (assembly GCA_907169655.1). Taxonomy (NCBI): domain Eukaryota; kingdom Metazoa; phylum Chordata; class Mammalia; order Rodentia; family Muridae; genus Acomys; species Acomys percivali. The sequence goes on along the minus strand of OU015750.1, from coordinate 5,904,771 downwards.
CCTTGGTGGCGTCCTGGGTTGGTCGGCTTCCCTGGAGCATATTGCTTCTCTCCAGCCTTGACCGCACCACAGTCTGCATTTCTCTGTACAGGCAGCTAGCTGGTGATCGATGAGTGTGCCCAGGGACGGTAAATGCCCTCGGCCAGAGCAGGTGTGGCTAACTAGCCACCAGAGGGCGCCCTGGTGGCAGCCAGGCCACCCAGTGCCCTCTTAGTCTTCCAAGCCAAGGCCAGCTCATCCCTGCCAGCTGACAATCCTCCTGCTAACAGCTGTGGGCCTGCCTGTCCCAGGACCCAGACAACCAGAACATGAACCCCAGAACACCCCAGAAGCACAAGAGAGGACAAAGCAGCAGTTGCCCCTTTTCAGTCCCAGGGTGCAGCCCCTACGCTCCCAGCTTCCTGTCCTTCAGCAAGGCCACTAGAGAACTGAATTGTAAATTCCAGCCTGGTGAGGAAGGGGAGGGGGATAAAAGACAAGATAAATGAATAAATAAAAACCTATTGGCTCTAAAACGCACAAGGAAAATGAATAGGAATGAGCTCTCAGCAGTGGGTTTCTTGGGCAAGGGCGAAGTTTCAATGAGAGCTGCGGGTCACAGAGCATCCCCTGGAGGGGACGGAGGGAAAGGAAGAAGAAGAGGAGGAGAAGGCAGCCAGAAAGAGCTTTTTAACTTTACACTGGGTGGGAGCTATGGTTCCTCGGATCCCTCTGAGGCGCTCTCACTGGGGCCTGGACAGGCAGTGGCTCAGCACCTCCTGCCTGCAGCCTTCACTCCTTTCTCTGTGCCAAGGGAACAGAACTTGAGACTTAGGACAGCAAAAGTGAAGGAGGAGGCACCGGGTATCCCCAGCCATCTTGCAGCCTCATCACCAGAGTGTGGTCCCTGGACCCTAGCTTCACCTGCTGGAAACGTAGGCTCCCAGCCCCACCCTAGCTGGGCTGAGCTAGGCTGTAGGGCATGCAGACACAGGCAGGGTCTTGCCTTAGCTGGAGAAGCTTACTGTTAAGGCTCAGGAGGCTTATAGTTTCCTTGGGATCTCTACAGCTGAGAGGGGGAGGGAATGTTGATCACTGCCCAGGGAAGAGAGGAAAGCCAGAGGGACCCGGATGTCCTGAGAGAAAAATATTGGGTCAGGCGGAGGCCACTTAGGTTGAAACTTTGAACAGTAGAGTGGGCTTTACCAAGGCTCTGCGCTTGGCTCTGTGTGAGTGAGATACAGGCAGCTGCTTCCAGGGCAGAGGCCTGTTTTGGTGAGAACTGGAGATCTGGAATCACACCATGGCACTACACTAGAACTTTCGGCTCCGTGAACTGGGATAATCCATTCAAATTCTCTGCACTGGCCAGTGGGTATGGCTCAGCTGCTGGAGAGCATAGCATGCGCAAAGCTCAAGGTCTGGCCACTAGCACTGTGTAAACCAGGTGTGATAGCAGGAGGGTCAGAAGTTCAAGGCCAGTCTGAGCTACTTGAGACCCTGTCTCAATAGTCAGAGGTTGTGGAGGGGTGGAGACATGGCTCAGTAGTTAAGAGTGCTGGCTGTGCTTACAGAGGACCCGGTGTTAATTCTTAGCACCTACATCATGGTTGACAACCATCTGTAACTCCAGTTCCAGGGGCTCTCGCGCCCTCTTCTGGCCTCCATGGGCATTGCACACATGTGGTCCCCAGACCTACATGCAGACAAAATACAGAGTGCCCATACACATAAGATACTTTTTGTTTTGTTTTGTTTTTCAAAACAGGGTTTCTCTGTGTAACCTTAGCTGCCCTGGAACTTGCTCTGTGGACCAGGGTGGCCTCGAACTCATAAGAGATCTGCCTGCCTCTGCCTCCTGAGTGCTGTGCTGGGATTAAAGTTGTGAGCTACCACAGCCCAGCATAATTTTTCTTAAAAAAAAAAAAAAAAAAAAAAAAAAAGCTGGGTTTGGTGGTACATGCTTTTAATGGCAACACTAAGAAGCTAAGAAGGCAAAATTAAGTGGATCTCTGTGAATTCAAGGCCAGGATGGTCTCCATGGTGAACTCCAGATCTGCCAGTATTATAAAATGAGGCTCTTTCTCAAAAGCGGGGGTGGGGTGGGGGAGGGAGACCATTGTCTAAGCCTCAGTTTCTTCATCTAAGAGCCTGCCTTGCCCACTCCATCACCTTCTTGGAGAGGGAAGCAAGTCTCTAAACTTTCCAGTTTAGTCAGAGTTTGTTCTGACCATTAGATAGAGCTAGCTAGTCCCCATCTCGAATTTTCCACGTTGAAATGAATGAACATCTAATTTGTCTATCAAGCCTCCAGAGAGATGCCATGTAACCTTCAATGTGGGATATAACCTTGAGACCTCCGGTTGAGGCTAGAAGGAAACCACACCCAGGACGCTGTCACCAGTGCGGTGCCTGACACAGGTGCTTGGATCGTAGGGCTCTAACAAGAGTGCTTCCTGAAGGGCGGCGGTGGCGAACACATTTCATCCCAGCACTCGAGAGGCAGAGGCAGGAGGATCTCTCTCTGAGTTTGAGGCCAACCTGGTTACAGAATGAATTCCAGGACAGCCAGGGCTACACGGAGAAACTCTGTCTCAGAAACAACAGTAACAACAAAAGAGTGCTCCCCTCTTGTCTTAGTGCCTAAGAATCATCTGCTGGACAAATGGATGGGTGGGTAGAGGATGCTGTGGTCCAGGAAGGCTTCCTGGAGGAGGAGGGATGAGTGCTGAGCCTTGAAGAGGACCTATGGCCGCTGGAAGCCCTAACTCTTCAGGCCCCTCACGGCTGTGGGATTGCCCAACTCTCTGCTGAACTTAGTTACAATGTCTTGGAGTTGCCAGCACCAGCCCTTAGCTACAGCCACGGGCTCTCTAGGACGAGAATAGATCCTGGGGAGGGATCTGGTTACACAGAGAACTCTTCTGCTGGGGACAGGCAGGAAAGGATGGAGCTGTGATGCCACTGAGTGCCAGACCCATGGAGGTCGTCAGTGCGTCTGACGTTTCCGGTAGGAAGGAGCTGGGTTCAGACACCCTGAGGGGCGGGCAACAGCAACTTCAGAGCAGTGAGGACACAAAAGGACCCGGAGACACATCTACTTAGACTGCCAGAGCCTTGGAGATCTGGGCTCCGATCCCTTTCTGTCCACAGCCGATGTTTTATTTTTTATTTACTTATTTTTGAGACAGGATCCCATGGGACCAAACTTGTTCTTAAACTTGTCTGTGTTGCTGAGGATGAATCTAGGCTTCTCATCCTCCTGCCTCCACCTCACAAGTGTAGGCATGAGCCGCCACATCCAGTTTATGCTATGCTGGGGATGGGACCCAGAGCCCTGTGCGTGCTAGGCGAGCACTCTTAAAATCTCAGCCGAGTCCCCAGCCCCTACCCTAGGTTTTAAATTTTTTCCTTTCAGGCTGGAGAGATGGCTCAGAGGTTAAGAGCACTGTCTGCTCTTCCAGAGGTCCTGAGTTCAATTCCCAGTAACCACATGGTGGCTCACAACCATCTATAATGTGATCTGATGCCTTCTGGAGGGCAGGCACACACGCAGGCAGAATGTTGTATACATAATAAATAAATCATTTTTTTAAAAAAGGAAGAATTTCCTTTTGAGTGTTATGTCTTTAGGTAAGGCCGACAATTGGTGGGCAGACAGACATGCCGGTCTCCTGTGCTAGTATTGAGAGGGGCTCGCTCCTGGCCTGTGGAACTTTGGGTAAAGTAAGTCCTTATGACTGTAAGCTCTTGCTTTCTCATCTGGAAATGGGGGTGACACTTTTGAGCCACCGTGTTTCTAGGAATGAGCTGAGGCAGGAGGCCAGCCTCAAAGGAATGTCCAGCGAAGAGGGGGGTTCCCATTCTCAAAATAGCTAAAAGAGCGAATGGGACAAACCCAAAGGGACAATAAGTAAAATATGGCATTTCAGACGAAGTTGTGGGGGGCGCGTGGGAGTCCTGGAAGGTTGTAAAGAAGCAGAGAGGGCAGGAGAGAGCGGGTGGTGGCGAAGAGCGGGCCTGAGAGCAGGGAGCCGCAGCACGCTCTGGCAGTTTCCCATAATGTGTGTTTTAGGCCGGGTGTTGCTTGACTCTCTGAGGAGGGTCCCTGGGTGAGTGAGGATGCTGTGGTCCACCTCTACCACTCATCAGCTCTCCAGGTTCCCCTCTGCTCCTCTTCTCCTCCAGGCAGCAAAGATGGTTCCCACCCACGTGCTGTTGTATAGTCCATGTTAAGTAAATAAATATGTGCTCCCTCCAAACTTAAGAGCAAAAAAGTAGAATTTTTTTTTTTCTGAGACATGGTCTCTCTGTGTAACTTTGGCTGTCCTGAACTCACTTTGTAGACCATGCTTGCCTTGAACTCATAGCGATCCACCTGCCTTTGTGTGCACCACCATGCCCTGTAAAAGTAGGATTATTATTATTATTATTATTATTTTTTTTTTTTTTTTGGTTTTTTGAGACAGGGTTTCTTTGTGTAGCCCTGGCTGTCCTGAACTCACTTTGTAGACTAGGCTGGCCTCAAACTCAAAGCGATCCACCTGCCTCTGCCTCCCGAGTGCTGGGATTAAAGGCATGTGCCACCACCGCCCGGCCCAAAAAGTAGGATTCTTAAGGCCAGAGGAACCCCACTCTCTATGAGCAGACTGCAATGGAGCCAACTCAGGGCAAAGCTGTTGGCCGCTTGTATCCCTCTGGTCCTGTTTGCAAGTCCCTAAGTACTGGGTCCCTGATGGAGTCCAAGCTGTTGGGGGAGGTAGCACAAGGCTCTCCGTCCTAGACCCCCATTTACTTATTCACACCCTAGGTTTGATCTCACATGGTGACACATGGTAGGAGACAGGGCATAAGCTGGAGGTCACCTGTACCAGCTGCGGGCTGGAGCTGCTCCTATATAGCAGAGATGGCAGGTTGACGGGCTCACTTCCTGGCTCGCCTAAGTCACACCTCTCGGAGCTGTCTCTTGAAGACACCAGGAGACAGAGATCTCACTCTTAGCCCTGTCAGCAATGGCTCTCCAGTAAGGTCAGGCTGAGGTCAGACATGGTGGTGATAGGAACATATATGCTTTTTGAAGCCAGCATCTTTGATGGTCTTTGAAGTAGGATTCTGAGAATGCACCCTTCCTTTGCCACATACTGACCCGTCGCCCCTGGCACCATACATACTGTGGCAATTCCCACACTTGAGCCTTTTCGACCTCTCCATAATATTATCATGCAGCTGAGAAAGGGGACAGTTAAGGAGGTGGAAACACTTGCCCAAAGTTGCACAGCCAAACCAGAAACCTCCTCAGAGGTTGGCCCACCATCTCCCCCCAAGCTCTTCTATAGCACAGGTCTGAATGGCCTGTTGCAGAGAGACCTGCCTGGTAGGACGGGGCTAAAATTGAATTTTCACTTGGATAGCCAAGATCTAAACCCTGACAAGAGGGCGTGTGTCTAGAACCGCCCCTCCTGTGAGGAAGATCCAGTGTAGTTTTGTCTTAGGTCTCTGTGGACGCTGCAGACCTCCTCAGCCCCCACTCCATCTCTCTCCTCCTGCCAGGTCATTTGTCCACTTTACGAGAAGCACTGCCCAGGGAAATAAGTGGAAATGAACCAAGACCCTGTACATCCCCTCCAACAGGCACACTGTCGGTGTTGGGCAAAGGTGAAGAGGATGCTGGGAGAGGCGCCTACCGGGGAGGCTGCAGGCTCTTGAGAGTGCCCTCCCTCTGAGAGATCACAAGGCAGTTGGCAGCAGGACAGAATCAGTGATGCCTGGGGGAGGCAAAGTGCCCCCGCCTCAAATCCTTAACCTTTACTAGCGCTGCGTGGCAGATACTGTGCTGGGACAGCTCCTTGGGACAGGTCTGCCCTCTGCAAAAGCTGGGCAACCTCTCTTCCTTCCCCAAAAGAGGAAGAGTAAATGAGGGGGTCTGAGTGTGAGCCCCTGAGCTTCCCTGCACTCCTGGCTTACTGGTGATACCAGGGATGACCTAAGAGGACCAAAGGCAGGGACCAGTTCCTCTCTTAGTAGCAAAGCTCTGACTTACTGGGCCACCAAACCCTCTGAGGGCCTGTGGGGCTTTCTGGAACAGGAAGTGGGAATGTGTGCAAACATTCATGTGTGCACATACAAACACAAGGCTGAAATCCATGTGGGTACTTCCCATGTGAGACAGCCCAGACCCTGCCTGTGGACCCCACTAGCCAATGATGCAACCCCAGAGGATCCTGCTTACCAGGGCTTCTAACCCCAGAAAAGTCGGAGTGCAATTCTTGCCATCTAGAGATCTTGATTCCACACCCTCCATCTCATTAGAGCCACATTTATTGAGTGCCTAGTGTATACTAAGCAGTTAACATTTTAAATATGAGCGATCTCAGAGTCAGAGAGGTTAAGTCACTTACTTGCCCAAGCTTACACAGCTTCTAGCATGCTAAGCTGCCCAGACCTCAGTGTCTACCCGGGCTACACAGCTGATAGGAGGCTCTCTGAGTTTCTCAGGAGAGGGGGTTGGAGGTAGCTGTCATGTGTGTGTGTGTGTGTGTGTGTGTGTGTGTGTGTGTGTCTGTGTGTATGTCTGTGTGTGTGTCTGTGTGTGTGTCTGTGTCTCTGTGTGTGTGTGTTCATGCATGCTGGGTGAGCAGAGTCCCCATCAGCCCTGGAGGAAGGAGGCTGAGGAGATGCTGTGTTTTCCCTCCCACTGCTCTTTGAGCCGAGGTGGAGCCTGCTAATCCACTTATTTGATAACTCGCTTGCTCTGCTTGCCCTGCATCTATTTGGAAGCAGGCAATCTCCCACGCACCAGCTCCAGCAAAAGCGAGGCGGCTTTGCTTAGAGGAATCTGATCTGTCTTTCTGGGGATGGAGTGCTGAAACTATACGCTCCAGTGGACAGTAATGGGCCTAAAAATAGAGGGTGCATGGAGTGGCGGGCGAGGAAGGGTGCTCCTGGCCTCACTGTCTGGCACCGGGCAGTCCTGCCTGCCTGCTCACCTGAGCTCCCCGAGTGCTTTGGGATCCTCTCGGCCTGGGGGAAAGTGTGAGAATGGGGAGGGTAGGGAGACAGAGTGTCCCATTGATGCCACTGCCCGCCTCAAGATGGGAAGCTGTCTCACTGTCTCGGGTCCGGAGGCCTTGGAACTTCCACTTCCCAGGAAAGCCCTAGAGATCTGTACTGTGGGTGTGGGTATCCCCGGATCCTAAAGGGAGAAGCGACTCCACTGTGGGGTGGCCGAGTGTCTATGCTCGTCTCCTTTTGCCCCTCGTTGCCTTACCCTTGAGGTGATCTTCTCAAAGGCCCCAGTGACATGTGGGGAGTAGTGACCAGAACAGCAGAGCAGGCAAGAGCCAGCAGGCAGGTCTCCTCATAGCTCCAGACCCTCTGCTTGCTGAGGTTTCACCATGAACTATGTGGGGGCACTCCTCAAGAGCTTGTCACCATCCCCATGCCCAGCCATATGACCCTGTGGGTGAGCCCACTGTCCAGGCTCATAAACACTCTACAGGTGAGCTGTGTGTTGGCAAGTTTGAGAACCACTGATAGATAAAGTCCTCCTAGAGGCTGCCCCGTGTCCTTCTAGCCTTAGCCATCTGGCTTTCTTTAATTCAGAGATCACAGCAACAAAGAACGCCCCGTGCGTCTTGGCTCTCATAGGCCTTACTTCCATCAGCTGCAGATGCCCCGCCCATGCTGGCTTTGGGAGCTGGATTCTGACTTCCAGTCTTAGAGAATGGAGAATGTCCCCAAGTTCCTCATTCTTCACACTCTGGTTCCTCCTGCCTCTTCCTAGGAGGCTTGCCTTCCACGAGCTACCAGCTGCCCACTGCCCTCTGGTTCTTGCTTTCCCTTTGGCCTTATCCCCCCGTAAGTCTCAGCTAGCTCCGTGACAGCCACACAGGGCAGCTCGACGCTTTCCGCAGCGTTCTGCACCCTCATTGCAGCAGAGTCCGTTGCCTGCCCCTCCACCTCGGGCACCCCTCTGTCACAGCCACATATCCTGCAGGACTTGATGCTAGCATCCTACACGGAGGTCAAGTCAGGCAACTCCCCTGGTGCCTCTACAAAGGATCCATGCGCCTGGGTTAGCAGAAGTGGGATGTTGAACAGGCATCTAGCCCCGGTAAAATGAGAGTGGCAGCAGACAATGTCACAGACTTCCCAGTCGGTCCACATCTGGCCAGCCAGCAGCATCCTAAGCCCAGCTGTGCACACAGGGCTCTCTCTCATCGGTGTATTAGTTGCTTTTCTTTTTGCTGTGACAAAAATAACTGGGGAAAAAAACATACTTGGGATCCCAGTTTGATGGTGCAGTCACCATAGTTGGGGGAATCATGGTCCCAAGAAATAGTGGCTTGCTCTGCCCCATAGTCAGGAGCAGGGAGAGAAATGCTGGTGCTCAATTCACTTGTTCATGCTGCAGCTGGGACCAAAGCTCATGGCGTGGCTGATGGAGAGCACAGGGCTTCCTTCTTCGGTTAAATCTCCCTAGAACACAAGCATGCTCAGAAATGAGTCTCCTAGGCGACTCCAGGTCCTCTTAGTGAGGATTAACTCTCAAGCTGTGCAGTTGGTTGGTTAGCTGGTTGCCTGATTAGTTGGCTAATTGTTTGAGTAGTTAGTTGGTTGGCTAGAAGGTTGGTTAGTTGGTTGGTTTGCTTCCTCTGAACTTAAGACCTGCGAACGTTGTTGTTACGTGTTTTATCCTCAGGGACAAAGTCTGAAACTGCTTCCCCAGAGTGACATTTAAATGGCTGGCAAGTAGTGGATGGCTAAGTAGAATAAATCTGTACCTTCTGGCCCAATCTCACCACTCCTGCCCCCATTTGAGGCTTCCCCTACAGAGGCCTGCAGCTGTCTGGGTACGCCCCACCTTGTGGCTTCCTACTTGTCCCTCTGCCTCATCTCTTAACTCCCCAAAGAGCAGTAGAAAACCAGCCACGGCCCTTTGCAGGGACCACCCCAATCTTTTTGGTGCTTGCTAGTGAGAACCCGGAGAGGGGACCCACTGACGAGGCTCTCACTCTGCAACCCTGAGCACATGGCATGTGCCACGCTCTGTCCTGTTTTCCCGGTGCACCCAGAGGAGGCCACACGGGTTTGCTGTTAACCAAGTATTTCATTCCGTGACACTGTGGTCAAGTGCACAAACAGGGGCCCGGGACAGAGCCAAGGAGCTGTCCTCAGGGAGGAGTGCCTGATTCAGACACCTGCCACTGGGTGGAGCCTCCAGATAGAAGTGTCCCAGCCTGAGAAAGGAGGCAGAAGAGCTGGTGAAGGGGGCTCGGTCAGGAAAGTACTTGCCAAGTAAGTGTAAGGGCTTGAGTTTGGTTCCCCAGGACTCCTTGGTTTGCCGTTTAGTTAAGTGCCTGTGATCCTGGCTGCAGGGAGGCAGAGATGGGTGGGTGCCTGGGGCTCACAGCCAGACCTAGGGCTCACTGGCCAGCTAGCCTACATTATTTAGCAAATTCAAGGCCAATGTGAGACTGTCTCAAAGAAAAGGTGGAAGGTGTCTTAAGAATGACACCCGAGGTTGTCCTCTAACACACACACACACACACACACACACACACACACACACACACACACGCACACACACACACGCACACACACGCACACACACACAGACACGCTTCACTGCATGCACACACCCACAAACACACGCACAGACATATGCACCTTCCCCCCACCTTCCAACCTTTGAAAGGAAGTGGCTAGCTCGAGAGATGCTGGAGAGCAGAGAGAGATGAGCTGTGTTGGGGGGAAGTAGGCAGGACTAGGGGCCACGGCTTGGGCTTGTGAGAATTTCAGGCGCTGAGGGCATAGCATACACTGCATCACTTTACACAAGGCACCTGGCATCAGGTTGAGGACGGGCTGGTGGTTAGTGGTAAGCAGGTATCCTGCCCCTCTGGCTGCCTGTCCCTTTGGCAACCTATGTCTGTCCCAGGCCCCAGCTAAGGCCCTGTTGCCATGCCCTTCAACAAGCATGCCCAGAGCAGCTGCCACCAGCAGGTAGAATACCCAGGCCTCTAAAGGCCCCGTGGCTATGTGGAGGGGCCAAGCTGCCCTGCTCTCGCCCCACCCAGAGCTGGGATCCTCGCAGCCTGCCTTTTCCCCTTGTGATGAAATATTCATGTCAGCAGAATAGGTCCTCTCTGGGAAGGCTGCCTGCGTCTAGCTTACGCCTTGCACAAGCTTTTAAAGAACGGGACGCTTTTCCTACCCTCTAAGCATTTTCTAAGTCTTCAATCAATAATGCACTTTACCAGTGGCTTCCTCTTCTTTGAGCCCTACTCCCACCCTACCCTGCCTCCCCCCTCCTTCCTTTCTTTCCTCCTCCCCCCTTCCTTTCTTTCCTCCTCCCACCCCTCTTCCTTTCTTTAAAATTCTTCCTTTCTAAAAAATTAAGTAAAAATGTTGAACTTTTTAGGTGCCAAGTATAGTGGGAGGGAGGTGGGTAGGAGGGCAAACCCCTCCCCCTGAGCATGAGCTCAGAGATATGTCGACCCACAGGTGGAAACAGCTGGACAGGAGCACTGGAGAGCTGGAGGGGAGCCTTTGAGGCTGCTGAGCCCCTAGTGAAGGGGCAGGCTTGGCCGGTTGGCAGACAGGTTACTGAGATGCACAAGACCCCGGGTTCAGTCCCTTATAGAGCATGAACTGGGCATGCTGGCACACACCTGTCACCCCAGCTCAAGAGAGAGAGGCCTGAGGATGAGGAACCAAAGGTCAACCTCAGCTATACAGGGTGTTTGAGGCCAGCTGGGATATGCAAGACCCTATCTAAGAAAAAGTCTGGAAGGGCAAGCGTGGTCTTGCGAGGCCTCTATCTTACCTTCATAAATGAACTGGAAAATGTTGATGGCCTAGTGAGCGAAAAGAGGACCACGGCAGGGGTCCTGAAACAGGCACAATGGAGCATCTGCGAGAGAGCCAGCCAAAGTCTCTTAAGTATAGAGCGATCCAGCTTCGGATGCCTGCCTTTGTGTGGTAGTGAGCCCCCTGTGTGGAGAGGTATGCAAATGTAGAGGAGCCACCCTCTTCTAAGGCAGGGACCCACATGTGTCTGCTTGGTAGGTGGTACACTGAGGGCCGCGAGCGCATTCGCTGCATGTGGGGGGCCATAAGGCTGGGTGCCAGGCACGCTTCAGAACTGGGAAAGTGTCTCCCGCCCCAAACATTCCTGGAAGTCTGGCTGTGGGAAGAATTCACATATGCCCAGGGCAAAGCAGAATGGAGCCTTTTTTTTTTTTTTTTTTTTAAAGACAAATTTTGAGTTCTTGGAGAGATTAACCCTCTTGTAGGCACTGCCTTGGCGAAACACTCACCCTCACTCCCTGTGACTGCTGCTCTGACAGAAAGCCAGCCATGCTGGGGCTGTGTCCCTGCAGGCTGCACGAGGCTCTCCATCTTGAGCCAGCAAACCCTCTCCCCGGATGTCTTGGCCACATGCAGGGCCCAGTGTCCTGAGGTACTCTGAAGGGCTATTGAGGGAGAAAGATGAAGGCACCTCTAAAAGCAGCATCCCCAAAGAGTCCGAGGGCTGTGGGGTTGGCATCTTCTCAGCCACCGCTTGGACGCACAGTTCTCCTTAGATGCAACTCTCACGACACGGGTGTGAGACTCCCTGCTTGGTTATTCATGCCTACTGCATGAAGCAACAGCTGGGGAGTGTCAGATTAGGTGAGGCTTCCTGGCCCCTGCCCTCCTGGACTTTACTCTTGCACATAGAAGTTTCTGGAAGGAGGACAGTGGTGGGCAGGTTTGAAAACCAAAGACCTCAGCTTCCTCCAAAGCTACCCTACACGGTGAAGGATCGAGAAGTGTTCTGCTGACTTGAGCTAAAGCCAGGACAGGCTTGGAAGGTGGCCTGAGACTCTGGGTCCAACATGGACCTCCGCCTAGGACACTGAGGCGCTGGGCCTGGAGGAAGGGGACAACCGCAAAGGCTCGGGATGACGCTCTGCTAAGCAAAGGATCGAGGATAAGGCCCATCATGGGCGGCTTGTCCTCCCTGCCTGCGTAATTGATAGGGTATGAGAGAGTCATCTCCACCAAGTGAGTCTCCCTGGCCGGCTGCCGCTCGGGGTGGGTTTCTGCTGATCCGTGAGAGTGACGCAGGTGACCTTGCTGTTGACTGGAGCAGAGGAAGAAGTCGGGAGGAATCAATGAAGCCACAGAGGGACACAGAGAGCTATGCCAGAGAGGGAGGAGGGACTTAGGGACGCAGGGAGGCCCGAATTAGGACCAGCAGCGAACACTATCTCCGTGTCCGCCTTGTTAATAATTCATCCCCGTTGCAACGTTTCTCACCAAGAAATAGGAAATAATTTGTTAGGGCGAATTCCCCCAGCACTTGGCTTTCTCCCTGGCCCTCGGGAGGAGGGCGTGGCTTGCTCCCTTCATCCCCAGCAGCCAGAGGAGTGAGGACCATGAAGAATCTGAGACTTTAAGGCAGTGATGGCACAGCTGGGCTGTTGACTCCTGGTGAGTAAGGAGGCGTCTTCTGAACAGGGAAACTGAGGCACAGATAGAGCCAGACCCAACCCAAGCTTTCATGTCACTGGTGTTGGGGGCAGTGCACCCTAGAAGTTAAGTGTGCCTAGTGCTTCCCAGCCTGTCCAAATCAGGGCAGTTTCTCCCCAAGTCCAGAGAGAAGGGAAAGCTGCCTTTTGAGTCCTCTTCCCCAGCACCTTCACTTCACCCCTAAATCCCAAGTCTCTGTAAGAATAGAAGCTGGCACTGCGTCCCCCTCATCTCAGCACCACAGAGCCTGGGTTACTCCTTGGGAGTCTCCTGCCCCACCTCCACCTGGGACACAGAAACGATCCCCAGCCCCACAGTGAGGCTGACAGCTCAGCAGCCAAGTTCAAAAAGAACCCGTCAGCTGCTGAACTGTTCAGGGCCTGCCCACACACCCAGTGGCAAAAAAACACGGGCTGTCTGCCTCCTGGGTGTGGGGTGTGTGGCTCGGGCTGGGGGCGGGCTGTGTCCTTTCCCTCTTGGGTAAATGGCAGTTTCTTGACTTGTCTTCGAGCTGGAAAAATCTGTCCCCCTTGGGAAGCAGAAGGGTAATTGTGCCTTTGGGCTGGGACAGGTGCATACATGGTGGCCTGGCAATGGATGCCTTCGCTGCATCCAGCATCCCTGAGCTCACATTACCATGAGCCTCTTGTGGTACCCAGACAGGGTCTCACTGTATAGTCCTGGCTGGGCTAGGAAGGCCTCAAGCTTACAGACCTCCTCCTGCCTCTGCCTCCCAAGTGCAAGAATTAAAGGTGTGCGCCACCATACTGGGCTTTCACTCATTCTGCCAAGATTGCTTGAATCCTCAGAGGGAACCAGGAGCTGAGGCCACTGTGATGACAGAGACGAATGGGGTTGGTGCCCTCAGGGAACTCACCATCCATTAGAGGCTGCTTATACCTGAGAGCCTAAGGGTCTGAAGAGAGAGCCTATGGGTCTGGAGACTCACGAGGCTGAACCTTCCCCGATGAGGAGAGTTTGTCTGCTCCACAGCAGGCCACTTCCTTGTCCAGCATGCTTTTGACCTGGAGCTTGCCCAGCATGTTTACCTCCCAGGCTCTGACTCCTGACCTGAAAATAAGAGAAAGAAAAATCTTTAAAGAGACAAAAGTGCTCAAGCCTGGTGCAAAAATGGCTTCCCTGCAGACTGTCCTTTTAAGAGACTTTGCAAGAACCATGTCAGGTCACCCTACACCACCCTGGTGCCTGCGCTCCGGGCCCAGGGCTGCTGCACTGCCTACCTTCCAGGTGACTTACTCAGGGTGTGTGGAAACAGGAGAACTGCAGAGATGCTGATCTCAGATTCCCCAGGATTCGCCAAGGTCAGTCCCCATGTCTCCAGGGGAAGTGACATGAGGCTGCTATGTACTCGGTGACTGTAGCAACAGCATCTGTCCTTGACCCTGCCACCACTGTGCTCCTCTGGAGTAGCTGTCACCAAAGCAGCCTGAGTTCAAGGTGGTCTGTGTCATGGGGTCCCCAGGGTCCCAGCATGTCCCAGCATCCACCTCCAGCTCCTTCCATCTCCAGCTGACGTGCATGACTCGGCTGTGTGAAATTGTCACCACCACGTGGTGACATCACTTGGGTTTCTAGTATACTCTATCTCACAGACACAGGACAAGGAAATGGCCCCAGATTCTTAAACAAGGGGTTCTAAACTAGACCTCGTGTGCAGGGGGTCCCTAGAAATTGCATGAGAGGTATATGTGGTGGGAACAGGAACTCCAGGGCTTTTTGTGTACGCGTTTGTACGCTTTTGTGTGCATGTATGAATGGCGGCCTGAGGTCAGCTTAGGTGTCACAGCACACCTTATTTTGAGACAAGGTGCCTCATTGGTCCAGACCCTGGCGGTTAAGCTCGGCTGGCTGGCTGGTGAGCCCCATGAAAATTGCTGCCTCAGCCATCACAGTATTAGAGGTGTAAGTGTGCCATCTCACCTGGCCTTTTTTTTTTTCAAACCTTTTATTGATTCTTTGTGAATTTCACAGCATGCACCCCAATCCTACTCATCTTCCCGTCCCTTCATATCCTCCCTTCACCCTCCTCCACAAAAGAAAAAACACAAAAACTAAAATATTTAGCCACGGAAACTGAGCTATGTCACGTTGTGTCCCCCAGTGCACCCTTCTGTCTACACATCTTTACTTGCAAATGTTCGCTGCAGTGAGTCGTTGGTCTGGTTCGAGGCCTCTGGCTTCTGCTACACCATCAATGCTGGAGACTGCTCTCAGACATCCTGCTGTTGCCCTGTGCCATGGAGACCCTGCAGACCCAAAGCGTCACACACTCCAGAACTTCATTGGTGGGGTAGATGTTGGAGTGGGCCAACACAAAGCTCTGGATCTGGGCCTGGGGTGGGGAGCGGGAGGTAGTTGAGTTGGTCAGCCACCAGCTCCTCCCACAGCCACACCACCAGGGTCAGCTCTCCCAGCATTGCCCCAGCTAGTTTACCCAAAGCTGGCAAAGTCACCTGGCTTTTTTTACATGGCTTTGGAAACTCAGACTTAAGTCCCTGCAGCAAACACTTTACCGACTGAACCATGCCCAAGTACCTAAGGCTCTCCATCCCAAGGCTTTTAAAATCCGGGGTGTTTGGGGGGTGCTAATTATAAAATAGCCAGAGATGCAAATGCTGGTTTTGGTAGCATCTGCACTTAGCCTGAGTTCCCTTCTGCAAGGCAGAAGTGTGCCCAAAGCTCTCCTAACTTGGCTGTCCCGGCAGGCCACTCCATTTGGCTGTTTTCATTAACACTTAATCTGCTCTGTAGTCCTGGAAGCTAGAGACCCAGAAGGCTGGCAAAGCCACTCTTGCCTCCTGCTGTCATCAGCTGTCCCACTTGGGTAGGGACAGGCCCCGCTGGAACTCCCCTGGAGAGTTCTTTCCCTGGTGTGACACGGAAAGCAAGCTGGGGCCTGAACAAATACGTGTTCAGGAGGAGTTGGCTCAGGGTGGACACAGCCCTGCCTCCTTGGTGATACAGGAATTCTGAGATTTTTGGGGTTCCTTGGAGGGAGAAGGCAGAGAGAAAAAACTGGAAAGACTGTGCTGGCCATGGTTTGGGATTATTTGCTGTGCTCGTGGCTGGCAAAGCCCTCTCTGCAGCCGGCATGAGGCTGGTAACTCATTAGCGTTTCACCATCTGCTTCCCAAGGGCTGGAGTAGGGGGCTGGCGGGCCCTGCAGGCTGGGCAGCATGGATCCTTAATCAGGCTCGAGGTCTCAGCCCCTGGTGGAGCCCCTGTATCCATTTTCTCAATGATAGGAGGCCAGGAACAGCCAGTGGCTTTGAGGAACCCTGTGTTCCCCACCCCCTAGCCCAAGGACCAGGAAGGTAAGGCAGGGGGCTGGAAGAGGATCCAGGGAATGGTGAGATATGGTGACTTGAAGTGGCTGGGGGTAGGGGTGGGATGTGTGTGACAGGACAGTCACTTGGAATGGGAAGACATTAGGGCTTTTAAAATCAAGGCGGTGTGCACTTGTTTTGGGGTGCTAATCATTAAATGGTCAGAGAAGCAAGTGCTGGTTTTGATAGCATCCACGCTTAACCTGAGTTCTCTTCTGCAAGGTAGGAGTGTGCCCAAAACTCACCAAACATTGGCTGTCCTTTTTAAGAAGAGAACAGGTGGCCTGGATGTAAGTGAGGCAGGGTGAAAAACAAGGTATAAACCCAGATGTCTGTTGGGAAGAGGCCCAAAAAGTGTCCCTGAGGGCACCCTGAAAAACCCAGGGTTGCAGCACCCCTCTGAATCGCCACCCCTCCCACTTGGCTCTCTGGGATGAGCCTGCCAGGAGCTGACATCTGCAGCAAAGACATTTACCGTCTCAGAGGTTCATGACCAAGGTGCCGCAGGTGTGCCTCCTCCTGCACCCTCTCTCCTTACGGTATAGGGCAGCCACCTCCATGTGTGTCTCGCGACCTTTCCTGCATGTGTGTGTGTGCACATGTCCCTTTTGTTTCTGTGTGTGCTCCTTTTTTTCTGCTTATTCAGGGGCCTTTCTTAGAAGGAGAAGGGTCCCCTTTAACTCCTTAGTCTTAAAGACTGTTTCAGAATACAGCCCGCTGACTTCTGTAGTTACTTGGGGGTTAGGTATTAACATATGAATTTGAGGGGACACAATTGAAGCCCAGATGAGGCCCAGGGCAGTAGGAGGAAGTGGGTGGGACAGCACCCAGCCTGAGTCAAGCTGTCTACCAGCTCCTTCATTCACACAAAAGTGTCTGCCATCCACTTCCCAGTGCACAAGCCGGCGGGCGCACTCTGCCCTGGGCTCCGTGTGTCCTTCCTGTTGTACTGAAAAGCTCCTCCTCTGTCATTGTGGTTATAAGCTTGCCAGACATGACCGTGGGATTCACTGAGGCAGTGTAAGGGGAAGAAGAAAAAAGGGGGGATGGGTAAGGAGGAAAACAGAAAGGAGAAAATGAAAGGGGGTGAAGAGGGATTGTTTTCTTCTCAAAAGTACCTCAAACTCCTCTGAGAAGGCCCTGGGTTTGTCTTGCCTTCCCTGTGCCTCAGTTTCCCACTCTACTCAGTAAGGTGCTAGACTGGTGAGACATTCCTTGTACCTCAAGGTTTCTGGTCCCACCCATCAGCAGAGCCAGGCAGGTGGGGTGGACCTTGGCATCATGGGGTGCCAAGGACGGAGCTATTTTGGTCAGTCAGGGCTTTGTGGGTCACATCTTAGTGAACCCCTGGGCTGGCTGTTGCCCATGGAGCAGCCCTAGGCAGCCTGGGCACCAGGCCTGTACTGTGGAGGATCAAAGTCTGTGGCCAATGGCTGACTGCAGTGTTGCTGGCTGGTGTGGCCGGGGATGGTGGCAATGTGTCCACCCCCCTCAGGGGCCTCACAGCTCGTTAGAAAGCAAGAGGTTTTTTAAAACTCAGATCCAAGCTACTTTGTCTCTGCACAGACACCTGAAATATTCATCAAAGTGGCTGTGTGGACTGGAGTACGGTGAGGCTGTCGGCAGCAGGATTTGTTGTTTGTTAATTAATAGGTCTACCATCTAGGGCAGTTATGGGCTTACGGAACATGGAGTAGAAAGTACAGGATACCTAAGGGCTCTGGCATTCCGTCCGTCCAGCTCCATTATCTCATTATCTTATGCGCCCTGCTCTCTGTGTGGACCATGACCGCTGGCTGCACGTGGGGCTTGGTGATTGCCAGCAGATGTCATCTAGGGACAGGACAAACACACCACAGGCCCTTCCCAGCGACCAGCCTCTACTTCCTGACAGGCTCTCTTCCCTTGCAGGAGAACCCTTACCTGTGCAGTAACGAGTGCGATGCCTCCAACCCCGACCTGGCCCACCCACCCCGGCTTATGTTTGACAGGGAAGATGAGGGACTGGCCACCTACTGGCAAAGCGTCACTTGGAGTCGCTACCCCAGTCCACTGGAGGCTAACATTACCCTCTCCTGGAACAAGAGCGTGGAGCTGACAGACGACGTGGTGATGACTTTTGAGTACGGCCGGCCCACGGTCATGGTCCTCGAGAAGTCCCTGGACAATGGCCGCACCTGGCAGCCCTATCAGTTTTACGCAGAGGACTGCATGGAGGCCTTCGGCATGTCTGCCCGCCGGGCCCGAGACATGTCACCCTCCAGCGCCCACCGGGTGCTCTGCACGGAGGAGTACTCACGCTGGGCAGGCTCCAAGAAAGAGAAGCACGTGCGCTTTGAGGTGAGGGACCGCTTCGCCATCTTTGCTGGCCCTGACCTGCGCAACATGGACAACCTGTACACGAGGTTGGAGAGCGCCAAGGGCCTCAAGGAGTTCTTCACCCTCACTGACCTGCGCATGCGCCTGCTGCGCCCTGCGCTGGGCGGCACCTACGTGCAGCGAGAAAACCTCTATAAGTACTTCTACGCCATCTCCAACATAGAAGTCATCGGCAGGTAAGGCCCAGGGCCGCTGGGATGTTGTCACTCGGGATGTCAGCTCTTTCCTGGAATGTTGTAACCTGGTACCTGGATGTCACATGTTTCTAAGGATACCTGGTTTGTAGGGATGTTGTGTGATATTTGGAATGTCACCTGGCTCTAGAGATGTCACCTGTTGCCCGGAATGTCACCCGGTTCTAAGAATGCTACCTGGTTCCTGGGAGGTGTTATCTGATATCTGGGATGTCACCTGGTACCTAGAATGTCACCTGGGCACCTAAAGATCACCTCTTTCCTGGGATGTCACCTAGTACTTAGATATCACCTTGTTCTCAAGATGCCACCTGGTTTCAAGGAAGTCACCAGGCCGTGGAATAATTGGGGGCGCTTATGTGGGTGCTAAATGCCTGGCCGGGCAGAAGGTTCTGCACCATCCAGGAAGTTTGTTTATAAATAGATTTGACCACCTCCTCTTGGTGGGGAGGCCTGGTGGCACTCAAAGAAAGAATAAGCAGGCTACCAAGATGAGACTTGAAAGCCTATGACCATATAGTGGGGGAGGATGTCACCCTCTGTCATAGACCTAGGGGAGGGGAATAGGGCGAATGCGGGAGGGAGGAACAGGAGGATATAAGTGAGGGGATAACAATTGAGGTGTAATCTGAATAAATTAATAAAAAAAGAAAAAATTAGATAGATAGATAGACAGATAGATAGATAGATAGATGCTATGCAGACTTTACGAGAGGCTCTCGTTACCACCAGTGGGATGGGGAAGCTGAATCTGTTTCCCTCTGGACCTTGGTGTGCTTAAATGAGTCAGGCTTGGCGAAGGGCTCACAGCAGTGCCCAGCATGCAATACGTGCTGTTTTAAAATGGAATAAAATGAATGGTAGCTAAAGGAATGGCACTAGAGGGCTGGAGCAGGCTGACGGGGCAGTGCAAGGCCTGGGGATGATGAGGCCTGACAGGAGCAAAGGGAGCACCCAGGGCCCCATTGGGGCCTTTGTGTGTCTCTCCATAGCTGGCTTGTGCTGCCTGACCTGGGGAAAGCCACTAGCTGCTCTGTGTGACTGGTTTTGTTTTGTTTGTTTTGCTTTGCAACTTAAAAAAAAATTTTGAGAAATTTATACACACAGGACTGTATTTGCATCATTTCTACCCCTTTTTACCCACTTCCTTACCCCCTTTTATAAAACATACAGTATGCCCGTGTTATTTCCAAATTTTGGGCAGGATTGGGAAGAAGGGTGTGGTGGCGTGGAGTGGGGAAAGCCTGGGACAGCACCTCCCTTTGCCTGGTGTGTGATGGCCCAGGGGGGTGGGGTGGGGTGCCTCTCTCTGTCACAGTGTGTGTCTGCGTTCCTTTCATGTTGGGGCTGTGTGTGGATTCCAGAGATGGAGACAGAGGTGAGCCAGTCAGAAGTAGAGTCAGATTCGAAGTTGGCAGAAAGACAGAAGCAGGTGTGCACATGCAGCCTGTGCTGTGGGTGCCTGGCAGGTGTGCACGTGTGGCCTGTGCTGTGGGTGCCTGGCAGGTGTGCATGTGCAGCCTGTGCTGTGGGTGCCTGGCAGGTGTGCACGTGTCGCCTGTGCTGTGGGTGCCTGGCAGGTGTGCACGTGCGGCCTGTGCTGTGGGTGCCTGGCAGGTGTGCACGTGCGGCCTGTGCTGTGGGTGCCTGGC
>OU015750.1:5858423-5869189 GCA_907169655.1 Acomys percivali | reverse complement strand
GAGAGAGAGAGAGAGAGAGAGAGAGAGAGAGAGAGAGAGAGAGAGAGCGCGCGCGCTCAGGCAGGCTGACTTGGAACTCACTTCATAGCCAAGGATGGCTTCAAACTTGTGGTAATCCTCCTGCCTCAGGGCTGATTACAAGCATGAGCTCCCCGTTGGGCTTTACTGTGTCCACTTTGATATCTTCCTTTGTCATAATCCAAGCTCTATCTTATGTGAGCCTTCTGACCCCTGGAGTTGGATTCTGGCTCTGTGCTGTCATCTCTAAGGTGACAGTGAAGTGTGGAATGAGAACATTTGGGAACTGTAGCCTTCTGCCCTCACATTCAGAATGTTCCTTGCAGCTGGAAATGGTCCTTGACACATCTATTCATGACTGTGTAATATTTCATCACTTGGATATACAGCACTGTTTTTTTTTTCTGAGACAGGGTTTCTCTGTGTAGCCCTGGCTGTCCTAGACTCACTTTGTAGACCAGGCTGGCCTCGAACTCAAAGAGCTCTGCCTGCCTCTGCCTCCGGAGTGCTGGGGTTAGAGGTGTGCACCACCACACCCAGCTCGATGAAAGGCACGTTCATTTACAGTGGAATTGTACTTCAATGGAGCCTCATCTGCTGCATACCACAGCCTTAAGCACATTCACATCTTTCTCAGTGATTAGCCCGGGACGAGGTAGAACTGCAACACACTAAGCAAGTTCCCTATGAGAGTGTAAACAGAATGGCTTCCAGGGTATGCTCCTGCTCCATCATAAAATCAAAAGGTTGAGGGAGGAAACACCGTCAACTGGAGGCCTCCTGTGCCTTAATTCCTTTACATATCAGGATAACATGAATACAGGAGGCCATAGAAAGCAGGCCGCCTGGTGGGTGTCTGCTGGGGTCTGCCCCAGAAGCTGTCTCCCTGCTGAGGCCTGTTGCTAGTCAGGCGTCACAGGCACAGGAAGAGACAAGATGACATGAGGAAGGATGACAAGGGGTGTTCGATATGCCCGGTGCAGACGTGAGGAGGCAAGGGGTGCTGGGCCTTCTGGGAGCATGTAAGAAATGGCCTATGGAACACAGAGCGTCACCCAGGCCAGGCTGGTGAGGGGAGCATGAGGAAGGGCAAAAGGATTTGGCAGACATTTTCCCCAAGCCCATGCGGGGGATAGGGCCCAGGGCCTGGCATACCACTCCGTAGGTCCCAGAAGTATGGGATGATGCTGTTCACTGGGCATAACGGGGACCCAAGATGTCTGATGACTTCCTGCCTGGGTTTTGGTCCCCAGAAAAACCATGTGCTCAGAGCAGCCACAGTGTTGTAAAACACCAACTAGCTCCTTGTGCCTCAGTAGGGTGCCCTCAACCCCACCATTCGAGTCTTCTCTCCGTCACAGGAACCTCCTCACACTCTTGCTCTTTCTAGAAGGTTCCCCGCTTCTAGACTGTCCTTCAGATTTCAGTTCAGAGACGTTTTCTCCTGGAGCCTTTTATTTGCTCCACCTCCAGGGTCGGGAACCCCAGGTTCTTTGGGTAACACTTCTCACAGCAGTTGGCAAGCATGACTGAAGAGCTATACCCCCCCCCGGCCCTAATACTGCTGCTTATGGGGCAGGTTCACAGACAGGTGGGAAGGCAGCCCCCAGCCCCCAGTCACCTCCCCCTACAATGCATGGTATGCTTGCCACCTCACCCTTCTGGGGTGTGGCGGTTCCCACTGTGAACACACTTGCTCATTGAAGTCCAGATTTTGCCAGATTCCCTAGCAGCCTAACGTGCATATATCACAATCTCACAGGGGACCGTCTCTCTGCCCTAAAATGGCCCCATGTGCTATTTGTTTGTCCTCCCATTCTGTTCCTTTTCTCCTGCCACTGCCCCCTCGTTGCTGGCCTTTTATCAGCATCTCCTAGTCAGAGCAGGGCCCATCAGAGCGACATCCCTCTCTTTGTTGCCTGCTACACTACTGGACTCCTATAAATATTTTCCTTGCATATTTTAATAAAAATAAGAGTCCACCCATCATACCGGCCACAATATGTTTTTTCCAAATATTGACACTATATCTTGGGAGTCTGCCCATCTCAGAATAAGGCACACACACCTGCTCGCCTTCCCACTCCCCACTAATTTTGTGCGTTTGGTTTGGTTTTCTAGGCAAAGACTCTCTCTCTATAGTCTGGCTGACCTGGAACTTGAGATCTCCTGCCTCAGCCTCCTGAACACCAGGGATTGTAGGTGCTCACCATCACGTCTAGCTCTCTCTTTAACTTTGGCCTGTGAAGAATGTCACATTCTCCTCTGCCCCGCCCCCCCCCCCAAGAGAGCCTCCTCCTCCTCCTCCAGCCACCATCTGGGGTCCTCTTTTCCTTAGTGTTTCTGCTATGTGGCCTTTCTCTCACTCAAAAGCCACTCTCAGCTGTTCCATAACTGCCCTTGTAAATATTTCTGGATTTCTCTAAAAGACAGAGACCTTGAGACAGCATCGTGACAGCTGATATGCACTTAGTGTAAACACCCTTGGTATTAATTGCCATGTGTCCTCCAGGCACAGCTGGCGTTCGTCTGAGGGTGTTTCCACCAAGGCCCAGCCAGGTGCACACTCGGTCCCGGGTTGACACGCCTTTGAGGTTCACTGGGGTCCCCTCCCTTCATAGCCATCATCACCATCCACCATCCGTCTTCCGAGCAGCTGGTCTCTGCCAGCACCTTCTGGGCCGCATCCCACTTGGTGGCATTTAGTGTGTTGCTCTGTTTTCTGCATTTCTAGTCCAGCTTTGGTGTGATTCAAGTTCCATTCCAGTGGTAAGCGGTCTTCCGGAAAGTTCCCACTCTGGTTGTGTCACCTGCGACGTTCTGGGCTGTCGTGGCTCAGTGCCAGGAGCCCTCCATTCTTAAGATCCTCAATTCTATCATGAAATACTTCTATAAAAAGTAATGTCCCTTCATCAACTTTAGGTTACCCTGAGCGAGGTAGAGCTTATGGAAGACAGGCAAAATTCATGCTTATTGCTTTCCTTTTATTTACCAGTTTGCACAATGATAAGGTGCCTATGAATATTTGAATAAATGCTGAATAATATATGTGTGGGCGAATTGACAGGGCTGAGGGGCTGGGGTTCTCTCTGTCACCCTCAAGCACCTGGGTCTGCAGTCTTCAGCCTGAGCTCTGTATGCACAGGGGTGCTGGGGCATGGTTTGCTGCCTGTCACCCGCTACCCACCTTGGTGAAGAGCTAAGGTGGGCATAGGGGTGTGGCTTGCTGGGTCAAGTGTTTACCTAGTGTGCACAAAGCCTTGGGTTCAATCTCCAGTGCATACACACGTGTACACACATGTGTGCGTGTGCGTACACACACATACACACACACACAAACTTTAAAATGGATATGATAACCAATATCTGTACTCTTAGCACAGGGAGGGTGGATGTGGGAAAATCAGAAGTTCAAGGTCACCCTTGGCTATGAAGCTAATTCAAGGCCAGCCAGGGCTATGTGAAATGCTCTCCCAAAAGATAAAAAAATAAGAATAAAAAGGAGTTATGGCAATCAGATTGCTGAAACATCTGGGATAAGGGAGTCTCTCCCCATCCAAGAGCAGAAGTCAAGGAATCTGGCCACAGAGGGCAGCCAGAACCAACCTCACAGGGTCCAGAGCACCCTGGCTGGGAGGGGTCTCTGAACCATGGGAGTGGAAGTCTGGACTCTCCCTGGAGGACCATCTGAGTGTGCAATGGACCACTGGCCTCCAGAGTCCCTGCTAGGGCAGCTCAGCACAGACCTGGCCACTCCTGCTCCGGAGTTCTTGCCTTCACCAGAGGCTAAGCGGCCCGCCCTGGAGCTAACTCACTGACCTCCTCCATCTTCTGGTGTCCTCAGGTGTAAATGCAACCTGCATGCCAACCTGTGCACAGTGCGCGAGGGCAGCCTGCAGTGCGAGTGTGAGCACAACACCACGGGCCCCGACTGTGGCAAGTGCAAGAAGAATTTCCGCACACGGGCCTGGCGAGCTGGCTCCTACCTGCCGCTGCCCCATGGCTCTCCCAACGCCTGTACGTATGTAGCCTGTCCAGCAGCAGACCTCATCCTGTGCTCACAACTGTAGCTCACACGTGCAGATGCTCGTGTATGTGCGTGCATGCACACACAAACACACAGAGGAAGGAGAGGGCAGCTGGTGTGGGTACACACACGTCTTCTATGCCGTACTTTCAGCCCTGGTCACAGGCGGGCCAAACCTCCTCGCATCTTCTCTGCCACCCTCCTTCACTCTGTGTAGGTACAGGGGTACAGATGAACGCACCCTAACAAGGATGCTTATGGGATGTATGTAACAAGTCACATGGTGCTTCTGGCACCGCTTCCCCAGCCCAGCCGCCAGCAGTCAAGTGTTAACACCCACATGGTGCAGAAGTGTCTTTTGAGACTCTTGTCTGAGCCCCTGCTCTCAGCCCAGTCTTGTCCCCACTTTCTTCAGCCATCAAGGGAAGCATGTGAGAATTTTGCCCACACAGGTCTGCATCATGAGCAGCTTTTGAGGAACCCCCAGAAGAGGCCTCATGAAATCACAGCTCCCACAAGTCTCTGGGCTGAAAGCAGAGGACAGCCAAGGCTGGCTTCTTAAACCCCTGACACATGAAATGCATCAAGTGACCTGTTCCAGGCCGAGGCTGCCCCAGGATCAGATGCCACACATGGCTTCCCTGAGCCCTTACAATACCACAGGAGAGCCGTGATTAACCTACCCTCCAGATGAGCACCCGGAGGCCCACCCAGTCCAGTGGCCTCCTAGTTCCACAGCCATTCTCAGACAGCTCAGGATCCAAAAACAGAGCCAGGGTCCACACAGTTGCCAAACCACTTGTCCCGTCTGACACCCTCCCTTGCCCCTAAAAGATTCATGTGGCTTTAGACTGATCAAAGCTAAAAGCTGCGGCAAGGCAGACGGTGACAGGCGTGGTGTGCGTGGGCTACAGCCAGCGATATGACAAGCCTTTGAAGGGGTGCCTTGCTAAGCACCTCGAGGCACTCAAGGGTCTTCAAAGGCACAGAGGGGGCTTGGCGGGCTGCTGGCCTGCGCCGGGTCTATCTCCCTCCTCCTGGGTGCCTCTCCTCCATCTCTTTGTATCCTGGACCTTCCTTTAGTCCTCTTTGCTATCTCTCACCAAGTGAGCTTGTCTCCCCTCCATCTGCCCTATGGCCACACCCCACGCCCATCACCTCTGTCTGGTTTCTCCCTCAGCCTCCCACCTGTCACCCTCACCATCATGGACCAAGACTCCTACCTGCAGAACACCTCGGGCCACTGGCCTCATGCCTTGCCTAACCAGCAGACAGACACACCCCAAAGTGGCTTTTGTGTGTCTTATCTCCTCCCGCCTCACCCCCATTTCCCTCCACCTACCTCCCCTCCAGGACCTCCTCTTCGCAATCACAGGGGCACCCCCTCCTAGGTGCCTACCTATTTCAAAGCTTTGGGAATGAAACCCTAAGTTGTCAGTCTCCCCAAAGTACAAGGCCCCTGTGCAATCATCCTGCCCCCTCCCTCCAAGACTCCTTATTCCCAAAGCCAGAATCCTCTATGTCCAGTCTCTAGGGACGGGATCTTCCCACTGGACCCCTGTGACTTCCTCACCCTCTGAGGTCACCTTGCCTCTATACTCCACTCCCAGCATCTATGAGCCCTTGCTCTTGGCTCCCATATTCCTATCTCCTGCATGTGGTACCTGCCAAGGTATGCAGATAAAGACTGGTATAGGTCTCAGGAGAACAATGTGCCCCGCCCAGCTCACTGTCCCCACCACAAGTCCTTTCTCAGAACCACCTGGGGCAAAGTCGGGACTTACACCTTCCTTTTGTGACTGTTCTGCTCAGAGATGGTGGCATCACTGGTCAAACCACAGCCCCAGGCTTCCTCTCCTGCAGAGGCACAGATCACCTAGAGAGGAGGCTTGGATGCATCCTCTCACGTTGCCATGCATCCCAGCAGGCCACACTTCAACTCCCTGCTAATAACCCTGTCTATGAGAACATCATCCTTCCCTAGGGGGCCTGAAAGTTGGGGTTAATCAGCAAGGAACGCTTGTCACAGTGTCCCATCTGCAAAATGCACTAAAATCAGCCTTCAGGCAGTGCTAAGAGGGCCCATTGAGGCTTCCCTTGTGACCAGGGAGTCTCAGGCTCTCTAAGTCTCTTACCCTTTTTTGTACACTGCCCTGTGCCAGGTGGAGGTCGCCAAGCCTTGTATCTAACACTGTTAACCTTCTTGTGCCCCTACAGGTGCAGCTGCGGGCTCCGCCTTTGGCAGTAAGTACCCGCATTCTGTACAAGGCTCTGTGGCTGAGCCTGGAGAGTCAGGCATAAAGGGGCTGCTGTGTCTCTGGGCCTGGCCTCTGTGCTCCCTACTGCACTTCATCATACCCAACCTGTCTCTCCACCTCTCACCTTGGGTCTCCTAGGAGCTTTCTTCTGCTGCTTTGAAAGAAGGACAGGGCCTTGGTGCAGTTTTGGTCCCCAGACCCCTGGAAATGACTCCTCTGTTCTCCCACACTCCATTCTGTCCTTTGTACACAGCCAGGAACGGGGCGGGGGGGCAAGTGTGCTTCTCCACTAGTGGCAGTGTCTGTCCCCTGAGTGTGACCGTTTGGTACCTCCTCCAGGCAGCCTCTGCAGCCAGCCTCTGCTCTTGCCATAAGGCTGGAAGAGGCCAGCTCTGATCCCAAAGCTCTGGGTGGCTAGTGTGTGTCAGGCTGGGGAGGAGCACCTCAAAAGTGCAGGTGACTAGAAACCCCAAGGATGGTGAGGGCGGCTGATGTGGGCGCCTGCCGACTCCCATCCACTTGGTCCTTCCAAGCCTTCAGTGGGGCCAGGTGGCTGTGCCAAGGCAGGGCACTGTCACATCTCATTTAAGCATTGCAAACTCACCCCTGCCCCCAAAGGACCTTCTGCTAGTCTGAGAGTCAGCAGAAAAGGGCTTGTCAGTGACAAACTGACCCCAAGCCTCAAGGATGCTTCCAAGGACTTCATCACCGTCCATCAGGTTTCTGTGAGGACACATCCTGCCTGACTGTCTGCCTCAGCCAGGCTGACCCCTGTCTGGGAAAGTGGACTTTGCAGGCATCACTGGCATATGCCCCCAAGCATCAGAGCAAGGAAAGGCATCTCTGGGATGCCCCTACCCCACCCTCTCTTGCTTTCTCCATGTCTTGCCAGGTACCAGCAGGTCCAGCAAAGGCCCTGCCCCCAAAGCCCCTATGGCCATTGAGGCCACAAGGAGGGGCCCTATCACTTCTGTCCCCTCCACGTCTACCATCCAAGTCCCTACAGCCCCCAGCACCCCGCTGCCCACAGGTAGGTATGAGAGTACACCTAGGGGTGCCTGTTCCCTCTCTTCCTGCCTCCCTCACCCAGGGAAGAGCAGACGCTTGCTTGCTTCTTAGAGTAGAAGCTACTAGCATCCTAGCTCCATAAACACACTGGCTGAGGCGGTCCCCAGGCCATCTCAGGACATGACCCAGCAGGTTAGTTAGCCATGGAACCACCACAGCTCCCAGAACTGTCTCCTATTTGTCTCTCCAGGATTGGAAAGAAGGGTCCAGAGGCCAGTGTAGCCAAGGGGACACAGGGCCTAGTAGGAGGGTGCCCAGGGCAGCAAGTCCACTCAGATATTCAGCCAGAGATGATGCCTTGTCACCCAGGCATGCTTTGTAGTCCATCCGTGGAGCTGGCTCAGGCTCTGTCCCTACTGGCCACTTACTGGCTCCTCTGTCCAGGTGCTGGCCAGTGGGGAAACAGCTGGATAAGTGGAAGAGATCAGGGCAGGAGGCGCCTTGGAAAGAACCAGACTTTTCAGGGGAGACTTCAGAGAGCTGGGGCTCCCTGTTCTTTGGATAGCTCTGACCTTTCTTCTCTTTCACTCCTTGCTCCATGGCAAGCAACATCTGAGGACGGGGAAGCAGTCCACCCCACATTCTGTCCTGTCTCTAGCTGCGACACCGAGTGGCCTCTCCAGGTCAACTGACAGCCTTGAGGAAATCACCTTCCTAGGCCCACAGCTCAGGGTTCTCTCTGAACCTCTCTGTGGGGGATGGTGCAGGGGGCTGGCCAAGGAGATGAAGGCTTTCAGGTGGCGAAATCCTAGCTTTGAGTCTTAGCAGCCTCGGCCTCCTCTGGAGACTTTTGCACTTTGCCAAGCCCGCGATGGGCGGGGGGGTGGGGAGGTGGGGGGAGCGAGATATAAGCAGGAAGGAGTGAGGGTGCGCTTTCTGCCACTGACCAGTTGTCCATGTGGGTGGGAGATAGGCAACGCTGTCAGGTACTAAGGAACCTCAGACCCACTTGGAAACTGCTTTTGTGTGGCTGGTGTGGGGCCGACTGTGAAGTTGGGCGTTAAATATGAGAAGACGGAGGAGGCCTAGTGTGGGCTCTCCAGAAGGGTGGGATCTGAGTTGTGAAGCTCCTCCTGGGGTAAAGGGCTGGCTGGCTCCAGGACTTTGCTTGTGAGCCAGAGGCATGTCCATACTCCAGGCAGCAATAGCAAACTTCCAATGACTGTCAGTTCTGCTCTGCAATTCTGAGCCGAGGGCTAGATAGCTGAGCATTAAGGGGAGAAAGTGGCTTCAAGGGAACAGCCAGCGGCCTGCACCTTCTCATCTGGGACATCCTTAGCTCCTGTGTGGCCTATACCCAGAGTCCTTGGGACACTTGGCACACCTTTGGTCTGGATGCCAGTTGTATATGTAGATGCCTGGCTGGCTGCACAGTGATATCTTCCTAGTCTCACTGGGGGAGGGGACAGAGGTTGAGGCAGAAGCTGCTGCATCTGTGGTATAAATAAAATTGCTTAAAAAAAAAAAAAAAGCAAAAAGAGAAACAGCTTCCCAAGGACCCAGGAAAGACGCAGTCCAAGCTGGAGCACAGGGCTGGCTGACACCATTCACTGGCCCTGTCCCCTACTGCCACTGCCCTGAAGTCTCAGGTACTTGGAGATGGTCCCACCGTTAAGATCTAGCTGGCATGAGTTCTTGGTTCCAAAGGACCCCTGTCTAGTCTTGGCACACAAGACGGGACACCTGGGCATCTCCCACCAAAACCCAGGCAGAAGCATTCTCTTTGTGGCCCCTTCACCAGCTCCTCAGACCTCTTTGGCCACAGCCCAGTGGGGACTTGAAACCTCAGCCCCAGATGTTTCTCTCTCCTGCTATTGTCAAGCAGTGTTGTGCTGGAAGCCAGGCTAGAGAGCCTGGTCCTCCCGGGCCTCCTCAACTGGGTAGAGGGAGCCAAGCTCAGAAGCAAGATGCCTTCGGGTGGTTTTACCAGGCCTCTAATTAAGCCCTTGCCAATTTGGGTCCTGCAGCCTTGTCTCTTCACTGAATACCACATTAATGTCAATTTGATGTCCAAAGGCTTCAGGCTCCCAGCTGGGAATCTCCCGCCGTTTTTTTCTAATGGGTAGAATTTTTTTTTCTTTCTTCATCAACAACCATGGGTAATCCCTTTCCAAAAGGGAAGACATCCACTCCCCGTAACCCACCCACCTCCCCACCCCCTCAACCATCTCCCAGTTCTGTCCTTCGAATTCAGCAAAGTGACTGCTACCCACGCCCTTGCTTTGTGTTCCAGCTCTGGGAACTGAATGTTGGGGGTGGGGAGTTGGTGACTCATGATGAAGTCCCCCCTCCCCGCCAGTCCTCAAACCAAGGCTCAGGGGTGGAAGGGCAGTGATCAGAAAGGCGAGTAAAACATCGGAGGATACTGTGGGGGAACCTTCTAGAACTTTTCTCAGTGTGTCTAGCATCCTAGCCAGGACATTGTCCCCCAGCAACGCATTAGCCTGAGGCTTCACACACAAGCCCTGTTCTGACCGGCTATTAAGTTGGAACAGGAACGGCACACAGAAAGCAGTGTCCCAGTGAAGGACGGGCTACCCGAAGTCCACAGAGCCTGAGGCACGGGGGCCTCCTCTATCAAGCTTCAAGTGTGTGCATCTCCTCTGCAGGATATAGTAGTATAGATGCTACCTCTGTAGTGGACTTGGACCCAGATCCTTTGGCCAGTGTAGACAGAGCCTGCAGTGCTGCTTCTTACAGGGGCCTCTGGAGGGTAAGGGGCATCATGCCTGGCCTGACTTGATTTCTTCTCTTCTTCCCAAGGTCAGCCCAAGCCACCTGCTGTTGCCCCCCTTGGGGACAGCTTCCTCGTGCCCCAGGTATCCACAAGTGCAGAAGGTATGGGAGCAGGGCCTATGCCAGGCCTGAGACCCCAGAAGCTCCATCTTAGACCCTCCCTCTGTTGTGGGACTAGCAGGCTTAGATGATGGGGGTGTTGGGTAGAAGGGGGTTCCCAAGAACTGAAAGGAGTGGGGAGAAAGAACTCAGGGCAGAAACAATGAGGTAACGGACCTGGTAGCTACCCTTTACCCTACTCCCAACTCTGCCATTGGTTGGAAGCCAACAGATGGCATCGCTAAACCTTCTCCAAGGGCTTTGGAATGTGTAGGAGGGTGTCCCTCAGGGTCCTCTCCTCTCCCACCTCACAGTGTGGGTCACGGGATACCTGGGCAGCTGATGGGGCCCAGAGAGGGTCAGATGGGCCCAGAATAGGGGTGACTATGAAGGTGGCAGAAGAAGCCTGAGGCAAAGACTTGGCAGCTTAACCAGTTAGGTGAGGGTGTGAGCCACGTAGAACATTATTCTCCCACTGTGTGTGTGTGTGTGTGTGTGTGTGTGTGTGTGTGTGAGAGAGAGAGAGAGAGAGAGAGAGAGAGAGAGAGAGAGAGAGAGAG
>OU015750.1:5817754-5846062 GCA_907169655.1 Acomys percivali | reverse complement strand
GGGAGGAGGGAAGATGGGGAGGAGGGAAGATGGGGAGAGGGAGGGAATTGCACCCCTATGGCCTTTGCCACTGCACCTCAACTTTTCCCCACATTCAACACCCAGTTCTACTTGCTCATCCCCTGACCTCAGTTCCAGAAGCTCCAGCAGGAGAACAAGGGCATTTGGAGTGCCTGGCTTAGAGCTTTTTCTTGGGCGGGGGAAAGGGGGAGGACGGGGCACAGCGTTGAGACAGGGTTTCTCTGTGTAATAGTTCTGGCTGTCCTAGAACTCATTTTATAGACCAGGCTGGCCTTAAAGTCACAGAGATCCACCTGCCTCTGCCTCCCGAGTGCTGGGCCTAAAGCCATGTGCCACCACTGCCTAGATCTTGTAAACACTCTTCTCTAGGAAGAGGGGCTTGCTGGGGAGTAACGGTGAACTCCATAGCTGGGCAGACAAAGAGCCCAGAGGCTGGCTGCTGGAGCCCCTGAAGCAGCAGAGCCAGAAGAGTCTGCAATAGAATACCGACAGCCATGAACTCTTACCCAACATGGGTTATGACTGTACAGTAGAGCTGGAGAGATGGCTTAGAGTTTAAGAGCATTGTCTGCTCTTCCAAAGGTTCTGAGTTCAATTCCCAGCAAGCACATAGTGGCTCATAGCCATCTATAATGAGATCTGATGCCCTCTTCTGGACAGCAGGTGTACATGCAGGCAGAGCATTTCATATATAACAAAGGATATAAAAAAATAGCCCCATTTTTGACCACGTCCCCTTGATGGGGAGGCCTAGTGGCACTGAGAGGAAGGATAGCAGGCTACCAAGAAGAGACTCGATACCCTATGAGCATATACAAACGGAAGAGGTCCCCCTCAGTCACAGACATAGGGGAGGGGAGTAGGGGGAAAGCGGGAGGGAGGAATGGGAGGTTAGAAGGGATGGGATAACAATTGAGATGTAATATGAATAAATTAATAAAATATTTAAAAAATAGACTGTATAGTAAATAATACTCAAAAAGTATTGTTAGGGCATGGGAAGAGTGATGGGTGGGCGGGCACTGGCACAGGCCCAGGGGGCAGGAAGAACAGTTTTCTGTATTGCATGGCATGACAAGCAACCAGCATTGAAGGTCACTAGCTGAATGCTTCAAATGAGGTGGTAGAGAGCAGTGAAGGTTCCCAACAGGCACCGTAAGGGATGAACATGGCTGTCACCAGAACATATGGATGCCATAAACGAGCCCAGTTACTCCGAGTCGCTATGGGTCATGAGATGGCTCAGCAGGCAAAGGCAATTGCTGTCAAGCCTCTACCTCAGTTCCATCTCCAGAGCCACACTGTAGGAGGACAGAAACAATTCCTGCAAATTGTCCTCTGACCTCCACAGGTAGCACACACACAAATAAATAAAATGTGGCTGAAGGGCTGGAGAAATGGTTCAATGGTTAAGAGCACTTGTTGCTCGTGCAGAGACTCCGGCTTCAGTTCCCAGCACCCATGTGGCAGCTCACAACCACTCATAACTCCAAGGAATTCAAGGCCTCTAGGAGCACACACACACATGTACATATGCACTGCCTCGCCCCCATATTCACATAACTAAAAATAAAAGATTATTTAAATTTCCAAATGTAAAAAAAGTCTTTCCAGCTTTTAGATGAATAAATATACTAAATGACATTAAGAACAAATCCTTTGTTTGGTGGTGACAGTGCACACCTTTAATGCCAGGGCTTGGGAGGCAGAGGCAGGAGGATCTACAGAGGGCCAGCCTGGTCTACAGAAGGAATTCTAGGCCTACAGAGAAACCCTGTCAGGAAAAAACAAAAAAGCATATCTTCCTATATAACCAAAGACAGGAGTGAAAAGGCCCAAAGCACAAAGCAGTGCAGGACACTGGACACGAATAGGACATATGATTCACACTGGAAATGCACAGCTTCTAAAAGCACAAAGAAAAAAGAGCAGAGCATGTGAGCCCCACCCCCGACAAGAGGGATGTACACTCCCAGCAGAAGCCTAGTCCTGCAGGCCTTGAGACAGAGCATCCTCTGACACACTGGCATTAAGTTGGAAGACTGCAGCATCTGGCATCCACAAGAGAGTCCCTGCTGACAGGAGGACTGCTGGAACTGCCTCCTCTAGACCAGGGGTGCTGAAACCTTCTCTACTCCCCAACTCCATACTGTAGAAATCTGATAGGGCCACCGGTATATGCAAACCAAACATCTATCTGGCTAGTGAGGTGGCCCAGTGGGTAAAGGTCCTTGCTGCCAAGTCTGATGAGCTGGGTTTGATGCCTAGAACTCACATGGTGAAAGACTTGCCCTCTTAGCTACACATGGCATGCAATGTGCATGCATGCACGCACACACACACACACCTTTAAAGGACTGGTTAGTTAGGTAACTGGTGTGTGCCCTTTGCTTTCATTATGAAGGGCCAGAGAGATGGCTCAGCAGTTAGGGCCACTCACTGCTCTTCAGAGGACCTGCATCAGGCTCCCTGCACCCGTGTCCAACAGCTCACAAACTGCCCGGGGAATCCCGCTCCAGGGATCTGATGCCTCTAAATTCCATACGCACCTACACTCACCTGCACATGCTTATCTCCCAGATGCGCACATATATACACAATTGAAAAGTATTTTTAAAAATCTAAAAAGAGGTGGCACACAACTTTAAAACCAGCATGGGAGGCAGAGGCAGGCGGATTGCTGAGTTCAAGGCCAGCCTGGTCTACAAAGTAAGTCCAGAATAGCCAAGACTACACAGAGAAACCCTGTCTTGAAAAACCAAAACAAACAAAAAACCTTAAAAGAATAAAGGCAACAGACCTTTACTATTAAAAAGTAAAAAGGGAGCTGGGCATGGTAGCACATGCACTCAGGAAGCAGGGCAGGCAGATCTGTGTTTGAGGACAGCCTAGACAATACAAGGAAACTGTCTTGAAAAACCAAAACCAAAACCAAGGGTGGGGGGCTTGCAGTAGTTAGTTAAATGTCATGGGGACACCTTTAATCCAGCACTCAGGAGGCAGAGGCAGGTGGATCTCTGAGTGCATATAGAGCTTCTGGGCCATATAGAGCTATATAGTGAGATCTTGTCTCAAGGGGGAGAGATCTCTGGGATGTGGAGTACTGGCCTTGCTTGTGCCAGGCCCTGGGTTCAATCTCCAGCACTGGGGATGGGAGGGCGGTACTGGGGGAAAATGTAAATGAAATTACTATCTAGAACAGGTGCATACAGCTTTGGAGGTGGTAGAAACCCGACTCCATGGTTTTATACGTATGTCCAAGCCCAGAGTGTCTAAAGCCTCAGGAAAATCAAGGGCTTTGACGATGATGTTGGCTCCTTACCACCAATGGACTGAGGTGATCAGTTGGGCCATTTCACCTTCCTCCCTTGGCCCTGCTGCAGTGCCCTAGGGAGCCTCCCATCTGAACCAAAACAGGCACCCTGCTTACTGCCTTGGAGGCCATGTCCAAGGAGCTCAGCGATGATGTACTGGTCCCTAGGGGACCCTTATTCCTGTTGCCGCCACAGAAGCTAGACCCCAATGCTGGCTGTGCCATGGAAACTTCAAGAGCTGTGCCCCAAACCCATTAGGTCAGAAAGTGTCAGGTGGGCTAGAAGTAACAGGATCCAGGCTGCCAGCTCCCGCTGTCACCACTCTATCTGTAGCAGAAAGAGGCAGCCGTGTTCCTCGCCACCATGGCTTCTGCCTAGTGGAAAGGGGTGATAACTCAGGCTCCTGTGTGCAGAAACCATCTCTGCGGAGCTCACTGCACTATACATTCTCTCAAGTTGAAGCTAAATCTTATGTTGCTCCCTGAATTATTTATTCCTCAATGAAGAGTGAAACCCAGGAGGCGCAGAGACTGCATGCAATTGTCGATTGGTCCAGAGAGGGATGGCTGGTCACTTCAATCACTGATAACTCCTGTGCTAACAAATTCCACAGATGAAGTGATCACGGCACAGCGCTCATCCCATTGGGCAAATTTATTATCACCCTCCCTCCTTCCCTGCGATCGCCAAGTGCACCCTGGGTACAGCAAGATGCAGGAAGCAGATTGAGAGCCTTTTAAATGACATCATGCCGTAAGCCACCGTGTGTGTGTGTTCTGAGTACCTGCAGTCACTTGGCTGTGGGTGCCCTGTGCCTCCGCTAGCACCTCCACACGTACCAGCCCCAAGTCACTGATTATTGCCTACTGTCCCCACCCTCCTGGCCCCCAGCCTAATGGTGAACCTGCTGTGATCTACAGCAATGGGGAAGCCCCTAACCTTGCCCACAAGTTTCCAAAGGGACCTGGGGATGAGGAGAGAGGCCTGGGCAGGGTGGGGAGTGAGAGCAGGGAGCTGGCGGAGTAAGGGGCATCTGGCATCTCCTTCAGCTTTATCTTCGCAACAAATACTTCCAACCCAGGCCAGTTTTCTTGTTTCTGCTTTTAATTCTGTAATTTTCTCTTAAAGTTTAGGTTTTAACAAAGATAACAGGTTTACTATTTGCCAAAATCCAGTTATGAATCCAGAGCATAAAAACACAAAGCTACAGAAAAGATTCCCAAAGTGCACAGGTAATTTTAGAAAATAGTTTAGTACACTCTTGATATAAAACAAATTTACAGGAGGGCAGTCACATGTTCTTGCTCAAATTTGCTCCTGATAATTCATGAAAACATAACTGAACCAACCGTGATAAATCATAGAGTAGCAAAGTAAGACACCCGCCTGGAAATACCATTCTGAAAGTAGTCAGGGCATGCTCCTTCAACCCCAGCAAGGACAAAGCCAACTGTTCACTGTGTCAGGACTAACCGCTCTCGACAGCGCCTTCAGGAAAGGCCTCCTGACATGGCAAGCACTTTCTGCAAATACCTTTACCGAACGGAATAAATAAGGTTTCCAATCCAATGTCACACAACTACACTCTGCTCAGACAGTTCTAAGGCAAAGCTTGTTTGCTAGAAAGGAGGGTACCGTGGGCAGTGTCTACCTAGCACCCCTAACACTCAGAAAATGGACAGGTGCCACTGTCCTCTCACATGCTCTGATGTGTTAGCAGAGCCAGCAGATAAACACACTCAGTGGACGGCAGCCAACTACATGTTTTGGAAAAACTTCTTCAAAACCCTTTTTTAAATCTATGTGGAAATGTAAGCAGAGTGGGGAATGTCCTGATGACTGCTGTTATGTCTCCCTCAGACGCACACTTTTTGTTTTCTTAAGTGGTCACCTTCACAAGTTCCTGCTAAATTCAGTACTTCCCAAAGACACAAGGAAAGAAAAAGTCTAGTGACAGTGAGATTTCCTGCCAATGTCACATGCAAGAGGCTTACTGAACCCTGCCCTAGCCAAAGCAGGATTTACTTCCCACTGAGCTGGGTGCAGCCAGGAGCTGAAGCATCCCGAGAAGGCGCCTTCTCCCTAGTTTCACAAGTGTACACACATAGTAGGGCTCCTGTCTGGGCACCAGCGTAAAGAGGCAGATCACGAGACTGTGTGTTGAAACTTAGCAAAATGCACGCTGCTTTTACAAAGCTCTTAACAAATGAAACCTGCTTCAGCAGAATTTCTAACACAAACCCTCTTAAGAGCAGAGGACCAAAACAATTCCAAACAGCGAGCAGTAATTTTCAGGGATGTCTTCCCAAGGCAGTTAATGGGCTGTACGCATAGCAGTCACTAGAAACCCTATGTTCATATGTTCTTCTACCACTTGGAGATTTAGAAACTGGGTAGGCAGTCCCTCCCGCTTTCCTCTCAAAAGCACACCAGGCCTGAAGGAAGCCAGTTGGCCCCAGTGGCCCAGCACAGCTTATCTACTGGATGGTCCTGCAGCCCCAATGGCAGCTCTTCTCTTCAGTTTCTTTCCTGCTTGAGATACACTATCTGCTCTGCCCCTTGGCAGCTCCCATGGCATACCTCGGAATGCATCCATTTTTTTTTTTTTCCTGGCAACCCTCAAACCTTCACAAGCAACCTGAAGCAATTCTTCCAGGCCAGCCCAGCCCAGCTCCTCTATTTGGTAACCTTTCTACAACCCCCCAGTTACACCAACCTCACAGAACATTCGGGACATATGAAAAACAGTTCAAAACTGTTCTTCAGTTTTGAGAAGGGAAAAACATTTAGCCCAGAAGACTAAGTCACACACTGTTACAGGTAGATGAACTTGTCACAGTGATGCCCTGTGCCAAGCTGCCTTGCCTCAAAGTGCACCCAGCAGCACAACAGCTCCCAACATGCTGCCCAAGAGAGCTGGCTTGAGACACTGGCCACCGGTATGAACTCCCAGTGCTGAGGCTGCTGAAGAAACTTGTCCACCACTCAATGGTTGAAAGGACCTGTCCTCCTCTCGCTCTTTAAATACCAAGTATGTTTTGTTGGAAAACGACTGATGTTTTAGGGAGAGGAGGAAATGTGGTCTACCAGCTTACATTTTAAAAAGGATTTCATATTTGCTATATAGATTCAGTTTAACCTTTATAGCACTCACTCTGATCTGACCTTTTCTACAGAACATGAATTTCTGATCTCAAGAACATTACAGGTATACAAATGCCCTCTCTAAGTGTGTACAAACGTACTGAAGATGACCAACAGCCTGAGGGGTTAGAAGGTATTGCCGTCCTTTAACAGACTCTCAAGGGAAGCCCAGCTTATCTGTTTGCTGCTATTAGCTGGACTGCGGATGACAGCTACTATAGAAAGCGTCTCTTCTTAGCACTGCTGTCACCCTGCTCCAGCCCCCTCCTGTCCCGGTCACTTCTCAGCACGTGATGAGTCACAGAGCCATGCCTCTCCTGTTCTTCTCTGGAGACCCTGGGATCTCTTCTGCAGCTGAGGCCAGCATCTGGGGCACCATACTTCCTCTTACCTGAGGAAGCAGCAGCAAGGTGAGCAGGGGGTAGCTCAGCCTGCACAGGAGACCTGTGGCTGTTCAGAGGGGCAACAATAGCAGTGGATGGCGGCACAACAAAACCTAGGTCCTGGAAGGCCATGGGGAAGCCAGGCTCTCCCAGGAGATGGGCTAGGCCAGGCAGCTGGGGGCTCCCGGGCTGTGGATCCTTCAGGACTGTTCCCCTGGCTTCGGCATCCAATCTCCTAAGTAGTCGTGGATCTCGAAGTCGGTCTTGAAGAGGCGGCCTTTCAGGATTAGCATCAGACGGTGTGTGGTACGGAGACGCAGCAAAAGATGTCGTGGCAATTCCACTGTCCTGCCTGTTGCTGGGCAAGCCACCCTGAGGTCTGGGTACCTCCGGGGCAGTGGCTGGGGGATGGGTCAGGCTCCTCTGTAGCACAGGCTTCAGTTTCAGAATCTTCATTGCATCGTGTCTATAGTTTGGGTCACAGGTCTTAATAATGGCTCCACGCTTCTGAGCATCCTGAATCAGTTCATTCCAGTGTTGGTTCTCCTGAAACAAAGAGGAGAGAGAAGCAATCACACCCTACAGAAGCACTCATGTTGTTGGGGAAGCAGGGGGGCAAAGTTCTGTTTCTGAACAAACAACGATAGTCAGATGAACAGATGAAAACCCATAGATAGCACTGACTGGCTTTCCAGAGGCCTCCCAAGCCCTAAAGTATTAAAGCATCTTAATCTCCTCAGAGAGAACAACAAAGTTAGTCTCTCACTTTTTGTCATTTACATTTTTAAAAATATTTTTAAAACTTGTGTATGGGTGTTTGCCTCTGTGTATGTACACTTGTCTGCCTCGTGACCATAGAGAGCAGAAGATGGTGTTCCGTCCCCTAGGACTGAAGTTACAGGAGGCTGTGAGCTGACATGTAAGTGCTGGGAACCAAACCTAGGTGCTCTACAGGGCAGCTCTTAACCCCTGAGCATCTCTCCCCCGGAATCTTTCTACTATTTTACTCTTCTCTTGCTTATGTTGTGCGCAAGTTGCTGGGGATGGACTCAGGGCCTCACACCTGCCAGGCCAAGTATTATACCACTGAGCTGTCGCCAGCCTATCAGTAGCAGTTTGTAATTATTTCTGTGTTCTGTGTATCTGCTTGTCTTTGTCAATGCAGGTGCCTACAGAGGCCCAAAGAGGGCACTGGATCTCCTGGAGTTATAGCAGTTGTGAGCCACCCAAACATGGGTGTTGAAAACTAACCCCCACCCTCTAGAAAGGCAGCAAATGTTTTTAACCACTGAGCCATGTTTCCAGCCCCCAAGACTTTATTTTAAAATGTCCATGTTTTTAACATGTTAGAAAGAATCTTTTAGCAATATTTACTATAAAATTGTGTTTTTTTTTTATCAGCTTAAAAGGAAACATAAAGCAAGGGTACATAGCTTTTACAGCTTCCTTCAAAGGGTACAAAATTAACACAAGCTAAAGACCAGAGATTTAGGTAAGAGTTAGATGGGAAAAAGATGTATTTGAATGCTCTTGGCTACTATTAACAAAAGAGGAAAGAAAAGCAGCAAGCTGAGCTGGCTCCTCTCCTCAGATGACCACCACTTTTCAAAACAACAAAAAGTTACTGGGCTGGTAAGAGGGAACAAACATTAAAGAGTAACGCTCACAAGCAAAGCTTCAAAACCATGTACTACCCAGCTGTCTGCACTGGCTTCACTCACACTATCTACCCACTAAAAATGCAGAGCGCTATGCTTCATTCCAAGAACGCCTGCAGCAGCATGGCTCTGGGGCAGACCTCTCACCCTGCAAGCCATGTGCCCAAAGAAGGCAGCTGCACATGTCCCTGCACTTTCTCTGAAGAAGCTGCTCACACAACCACACCACTGTTTGCTAAGCTCTGTCCTAGCACTTTGTATATGGATTTACATATCCTCCTCAGTCTTGTCACTGATGCACATCAGGGTTTAGATAGGTCACCTTGAAACCCTAGTGTATATACCTGAGCTTTGTGCTAAGAATGAACAGTTTGTATGTACACAAAAGCTCACAGCCAAGATGCTGGAAGACCTAACAACCTTTATTTTGTAACCAAGAACTCATTTCCATTCTGATAAAAACAAACAAACAAACAAACAACCCCCCCAAAAAAAACCTATAGTAGCTAACAATGGATAAGTTTAGAATTCCCTGTATCCCACCCGAGTGTACCTACCATTAGAGTCCTCAAATGTCCAAGAATAAAGAGGCTATACTTGGCTCGTGTAATGGTGACATTCAGTCTCTGCAAACTTGCCAGGAATCTATTCAACAAAAGAAAGTTAGTTCTGTGCTCGCAGGACATGCCTGTCTCTGGCCCTGGTGGCAGGGGTAAAGATGTGCACCATCCTGCATGGCTTTTCACATGGCTATTGATTGACACAGTCACACTCTCCCTTATGCTTGTATGGTAAACACTTTACCAAACTGACCCATCTGCCTATTAATGCAGTTCTCAACCTTCCTAATGCCGCAACCCTTTAGTATAGTTCATGTTGTGTTGACCCCCAACATAAAATGATTTTTGTTGCTACTTTATAGCTGTAATTTTGCTACTGTTATGAATTGTAATGTAAATTAACTGATATGATAGATATGTGACCCCTGTGAAAGGGTCATTCAACACTCCCACACAGGTTGAAAACCAGTTTTTAGGTAGTGTACACCTTTAATCCCAACACTCGGGAGGCAGAGGCAGGCGGATTGCTGTGAGTTCAAGGCCAGCCTGGTCTACAAAGTGAGTCTAGGGCAGCCAAGGCTAACACAGAAAAACCCTGTCTTGAAAAACAACAACAACAAGAAATTATTTTTGGTGCCATTATAAATAGAATGTTTTTACTTCCTTTGTTGTTGTTGTTGCTGGATGACAAAGCTGATTCTCAACAAGTGACAGCAATACTTACCCAATTGAGCCTTGCATGGCACTTGCCCTTACACAGGTAACGATGATACAGTCTTTCTGCCGTCCCTGGAAGGCGTCCACCGTATCCACTTCTGCAGGTCTGTTTATAAAACGCATAGGGTTACTAAAAAGTGTAAAATTATGAAATACATGTACACAGCAGTGAAGCTGGATGGTGGCGCACGCCTTTAATCCCAGCACTCAGGAGGCAGAGGCAGGTGGATCTCTTCAAGCCTGAGACCAGGCTGGTCTCCAGGGAGAGTTCCAGGACAGCCAGGGTTACACAGAGAAACCCTGATTTGAAAATCAAAAAAAGGGTACCGAGTCATAAGGTTCATTATAAATTCCACACAGGACAGTCCTTTCTGATTCACTGCTTCTTAGGTCAGCACAACATCCTTTCTCCATTCTTTTCCGTGTCTTCTGAAAC
The DNA here is from genome assembly GCA_907169655.1 of Acomys percivali. Taxonomy (NCBI): domain Eukaryota; kingdom Metazoa; phylum Chordata; class Mammalia; order Rodentia; family Muridae; genus Acomys; species Acomys percivali. Next base: position 5,835,829 of record OU015750.1, on the reverse strand, counting down.
ACAATTCTTAGTTTACCAAGTCCATAAGAAGCCACCTCTTAGTCTGAGGCTGTCCATATTTGTATGTATGTTTCCTTAGGTCTTTCGGAGTCTTCAATGGTTCCATGAGCTAGATGACTCCCGGCAGAGGCAGGTGAACTTTGGCAGAGAAAGAACCGTTCTTCTCTGGGGACCACTCTCATTGGAACTGAGAATCTTTTTTTTTTTACACCACTTGAGGTTGCTTCCACATACACGCCTTATGTCCATATGTCATCATACATGTGTGTTCTGCCTGCATGTCTGTCTGTGCACTACGAATATGCAGAAGCCCACAGAGGTCAGAAGAGGGCTGGAGGAACTGGAGTCTGAGCTGCCATGTGGGTGCTGGGATTTGAACCCGGGTCTTCTGGGAGAGCTGCCAGTGCCCTAACCACTACGCCCCTGGAGCTGAGTTGTCTTAGCCACAGACTTCCTTCCATGTCCTGGGCATTCTTCTCTGTAGTGTGCTTCACAGCTCAGTGGATACATCTTATACTACTCTGCCTTTATTTACTCCTAAGTATTATTATTTTTGGTGCCATTATAAATAGAATGTTTTTACTTCCCGAGCAGACTACTCACCGACAACCACTTTTTATATATTGATCTTGTATTGTACACATCTCTTAAACTTGTCTGTTAACCCTAAGGGCTTCTTTGTGAGGCTTCATTAGTGAATCTATAAATATGACCATGCTGAATTATTTATAGACTTACACAAGAAAAACTCTTGCTTTGCCTAGACCCTCTACTGCAACAGATAACTGAAGTAGTGAGAATAAACGCCCTTCATGGCCTACAGAAAAGACGACTGCTACGCCTCTACGGAGCAGCATTACCTACGTGTTTTCTACAGACGCTTTTAATCACGCTAAAACATTTTCACTGTACTCCTAATAGTGTTTTCAGTTGTGAAAGATGACAGGTTTTGTTAAGTTTCTTTTCTGTCATCTGTTGGGGTGGCATGTGGGTCACTTCAACTAACTGTTTGTTCTTTGAGACTGTGTCTCCATTCTGTAACTCAGGGTGGCCTCAAGCTCACTACGATTATGCTGTCTTGGCTTCCTGAGTATGGAGGTTCCGGGGGTGAGCTGCTGTATCCTGCTGCCTTATCTCATCCCGTTAACACGCAGAGCCAACACTGTACTCTGGGATAAATTTCACTTGGTCATGATGTACTGAATTATATGCACTGAATTCAGTCTGCCGCTGTCTCTTTAGCATTCTCATCTCTGCATCATGAGTAGTTATCAGCCCTGAGGCTTCTCTGGTTTGGTGTCATGAGTTACAGTGTTCTTGGAGCTGGCAGCATGGTTCATCACATATGGCAGCTTGCCGCCGAGCCTGATGACCTGAGTTCTATCCCCGAACCAACCACCGAAAGCTTTTCTCTGAGCACATGCACACCATGGTGTGCCTGCCCTACACAAATTTAAAAAACAAAGTATTCTTATGCTTTTGTAAAGTCCCGAGTACTATTGGGTTTTCTGTTGTTGTTTTTAGGTAGGCTATTTCCTATAGCCCAGGTTGGTCTGGAACTCTAGCTCCTCCTGCCTCAGAGTCCCGAGTACAAGGATTCCAGGCCACAGCTGGTTCTCGGTAACTCTGGATTGATGGCTGAAGGAAGCCAGCAGTCAACTCTAACTCACCTCTCATTGCTAAGAGGCTGTGGTTACTACCTCTACACGATGCATACATAGAGTCTCTTCAGATATCTTTATTTTCTCTGAAGTCAGTTTTGTGTTATTTTGACATTTTAAAAGATTTGTGTTTGTCTCTGAGTGTAACAGTGCATGTGTGCATGTGAGCAAAGGCCACAAGAGGAAGCCAGGCGTCCCCCTCTATCACCACCTCAGTCTTTCCCTAAACCTGGGGCACATGCTTTCTTAAACAGGCTGGAGGCCAGCAAACCCCAAAAGATCCTCCTGTCCCCGCCTGCTTCTGAGCTGAGGTTACAGAAAAGTGTGCTGGACTCTCAGCTTGTTCTCTAAGTGCTGGGATCTGAACTCTGGTCCTCATGATGGCCTATCAGGTGCTCTTAACCACTGAGCCCTGCCTCCAGACTGTTTTGTTTGCTGACACAGGTCTCATGTAGCCCAGGTTAGCCTTGAACTCACTATGTAGCAGAGTGTGATGATTAGTGTTAATAATCCACTCGGGAAAAGTTATAAAAGCTTAAGAAATGGGTCCAGGGCTTGTTTTTGAGGGGTAATCTACTGATGGTGTTAGTTGAGTTGGGAAGACCCACCCAGTGTGGGTGACACCATTCTCTGGGCAGATCCCGGACTGTGTAAGAGTGCAGATTTCGAGCTCATCACTAGCGTGCATGCATTCACTGCTCTTCTCCTTCTGACTGGATGCTTCAGGGTCTTCCTGCCTTGACTCCCCCATCGGGATGGGCTGTAATAAACTGTGAGGTGAAATAAACCCTTTAATGCTTTTGTCAGAGTATTTTGTCACAGTAATGGGAAAAGAAACTATGACACCAAGGATGACCCTGAATGGTCGTCCTGCCTCCACCTTCCAAGTGCTGGAATTACATGTTTCTTAACACACACCCGACAATGACTTCCAGATTTTAATCTTTCATTTTACTATAGCGACAAGGAGACAAGAACACAATCTTAGCAGTGCCTGATGGTACTGTAATTCCAAGTACAGAGGGGCTGAGGCAGGAGGATAGCAAGTTAATGACAACCTGGGAAACTTACAGACATGGTCACACAAATAATAAAAAGACTGGGTAATACAGTTTAGAGCACTAGCCACTAGAGTATAAGACAACCCTGATTCAACCCCAGAACTGTTAAGAAAAAACAAAACAAAACAACAACAACAACAGCAAACTAATTCAACCTACACACCAGAAATACAGGTAAAAATACGTCACCCTTTCTTATCAAATTCTTTCTCCAAATCCTTCTGGATCTTGGTCTTCTGAGCCTTGTAATGGGTTATTATGCCAATATTTCGGAAGGAAATATCTTTTCTTTTCTCTTTAATAAGTTTAATTATTTCCATCACCAATTTTATTTCTTGAATATTTACATATGAGCTAAACAAGATGGAAAAAGGAGACAATGTATCAAACTTCACAGCAGTCTAGTTGTTCGCTGTTCTATTTAGTTTGTTTCCCATTATAGTAAAGAGCACATAGATAGATGTTTCCCCCTCTAGTCAGGCAGCAGTGTCGAGGATATAATAGTCATTATGCATATGTATGAATAATTGTAAATAACTGTGCAATCCAGAAAGTGATTATAAAAAAGGAAGTTTAACCAATGAATCACGCACCTAAAGAGATAGCGCCCAGACAGCTAAACATGAACAACATGGCCCACCAGGGCTGAACAGCATGAAAGCCATCTCATCCTGCCACCTCTTTGCTGGCTCTATGTTCTGTACTCCCAGCCCAGACCACAAGTATGTGTGTCCTGCATTATCAAACTAGATCCAACCTAGACCAACATGGGCCCTTGTTCTCCTGAGTCTTAAATACCCAATACCCATGCTAAACACACCCTAGGGGATGACTCCCTCTCCTAGCCCTTGGTTATTCCTCAGGCTAAGATTCTATCAAGGTTCCTTGCTGTCTTCTGGTCCTGTAACATGCTCGAGGTTCTGCTCTACTCTACTCCTGAAGATGCCACAGAAGCCTTTCAGTTGCAGCCCCTGTGACACTGCAATCTGACAGGCAAACTCCTCTGCCATTTCACTTCTTCAAGGAATGTCCCACCCCAATTTCTACTGTGATCTTAGAATCTTTTGTTTTGTTTTTGTTTTTCCCATTTCCCAACAGCAGGGCAGTGTTTATACACGTGCTCATGAACACTACCTACCTCCAGGTTGTTAACTCCTCTATTCAGAGCAATCCTTGGCTTCCTCTGATATATTTACTGTGTAGCATGTATCAAAACCCCTACTTTTGCTGTCATTCTATAAATAACCAACACATTCCCTCACAACTCAAAATCCTTATAATGTGATCCCACTAGGCCTTTATTTATTCAGCTGAGTCTCTTCACTGCACTTACCCACCTGGAAGAGTCACTGAGCTCAATGACTCCCTAGTTAATGCGGGCTTTCCCATGAGACCATCATCATCTGACTACGGGGTCTCTCACTGCTATGACCTTTCAGGGACTTACTGGTCACCAGAGAGTATTGCCAATTACACAGAAAAGGGGAAGCTATCATCACAGACAGTGAAAATGACTGTGCCCTGGTGCTGGAGAGACTGGAGAATAAAGGAAGAAGAAAACGTACTCATTATCCCGTTGCTCTGAACCATCTCCAACATCAAACACGAGGTAGGGCTGAAATGGCCACTCTGATGAACACCGAATGGCTTCTGTCAATCTATAGAAAAGCAACCATATTCAGAAAATATACTCTAAAGCACACATTTTATCATTATCTTTTTTCCCCCTGTGTGAGACAGAACCAGGAAAAAGTTAAAGGATTAAGAGGTCTTCTTTCGCAGATGCGTAGCAGTGAAACATTCAAACTGAGTTTATTTCCATTCTAGTACCAAGGAAGATGATCTGTGACTCATGACTAGCTCATAACATAGTTCAGGAGATATATTTACACAGGTAGGGAACATGGCACAGCCTCCAGGGAAAGCAAATGGATAAACAAGGCTAAGAGCCTGGCTTCAATCCCCAACACCACCAATACAAGGTAGGCCATGAAGTTGCCAGTGATTACATTTGGGTTATATTAAATATGGTGACGTTTGTCGCCTTGTTTTCCTTTCCATTCTCCCGCCGTCCTCCATTTTTCTTTTTTCAAGGTAGGGCTTCTCTGTGTAGCCCTGGCTGTCCTGGAACTCACTCTGTAGGCAAGGCTGGATTGAACTGAGATCTACCTGCCTGTACCTCCCAAGTGCCAGGATTAATGGCCCGTGCCACTACCAATCTGCACTCTTCTTTTTCAATCTATCTGCATTTGATATAGTCAATATGGCACTTATAATTAGAGAAAAAAATAATTTAATTTGATAAATTAAGATAATTCTCTTCCCTCTCCCCCACAAGCAGGGTCTTGGCTGGCCTCTTAACTCTCAATCTTCCTGTTTCTGTTTCCTAAGTAACAGGATCACCTGCATCAGCTAACACAGCTAGCCTGATTCATGCCTTTTTTGCTAAGACTCCTTCATAAGTAGGTAAACTTCCAAAAAGAACAACCTTAGAAGCAACACTGGACACCCACCTATTTGTTTTCAAGTTTCTGTTATAAACATAATTAGAAGGGAAGAGACATATGTCTGGATGCATCCTGTACTGAATGGTAAGCTGTAAAATCGGCAGCCTGCCAATCATGTTCTGCTCCACGTTCTCCTCTAGAAGCTTGCAGAATCGTGCCATCATCGACTGGTCATAGCCATACTCCTGTGCTTTCTGAGAAGGAAACAAGTAATTCTTAAGAGTTTGTACTAGATAGATAGGTAGGCCCGTCCGTCTGTCCGTCCGTCCGTCCGTCCGTCCATACATCCATCCATCCTGGGGCAGTGGTAGTGAACACCTTTACTCCCAGCACTCAGGAGCCAGAAAAAGGCGGATCTCTGAGTTCAAGGCCAGCTCTACAAAGTGAGTCCAAGACAGCCAAGGCTACACAGAGAGACCCTGTCTTGGGGGGAAAAAAATCCAAAAACAACACGAGTTTTTCATTTTTTTTTTTTTTTAACACATCCTTACTACTATAAAAAACTGATATTCCGGTGCAAACGTGTCAAAGTTCAGGTGGCATAAGATAGCCAACCATCAGATATAGGGAAAGGTGTTTATGGTGTTGATCTTCAGAGAGCTGTGACCTTTGACTCTAAAATGAGACATCTCTCTTTAGGAAATCCACAAAGCGCTACGAAAGACGTGAAAATGTGAATGACCACACACAAAACTGTTCTAATAGGAACAAGAGACCACCTGAATGAGTCAATAATAAAAGCAGTAAAGGAATTTAACACAGATTTTAACAAATCTTTGTGCCCTCACAAATAAAAATGCTGTGTGTCACTACAAAGAAGCCTCTGCAGAGTGATTTCTTCACTGACCTTTTGAGTAGGTGCTGAGTTCTACTGCTGCTAAGATAAAGAAGATCAAGCCTAAACTCTTCAGTTGATTTCACAAGCCAAATGATGGGGTATAATAACCTGAGCATAAAAAACTGTGACCCTCTGGGCGGTGGTGGCGCACGCCTTTAATTCCAGCCCTCGGGAGGCAGAGGCAGGAGGATCGCTGTGAGTTCCAGGCCAGCCTGCTCTACAAAGTGAGTCCAGGACAGCCAAGGCTGCACAGAGAAACCCTGTCTCAAAAAACCTAAAAAGGAAAGAAAAGAAAAAGAAAGAAGGAAAGAAAGAAAGAGAAAAACAACAACCTAGAAGTTAAAATGTGCTCTCCAGCCTGTGCACAGGAATGTGGCCACTCTGAAAACATGAGTACAGTAGGAATAAGCCTGCTACACAAACTTCCAAAGTTAAAATAAAGCATTGTGCACCCTAATATTTATGTAATTTTAAAGAAGCTTGTGTAACTATAAGGTTATTAACAGACATCTGGCAATTTCATCTATATTCCCCAATGTTTACTCAATTTAGCCCAAAATCCAATTTTAAATCTCTCTGGGAAAAACAGAAAAAAGAATTTACACAACATACAGACTTGAGAAAAAGTGAATCCAAAAAAAAAAAAAAAAAAAGAAAGAAAAAAAAAGAAAAAGTGAGCCCAACTTATAGATTTGTATTTGATGACATTTAAAAAAAAAAAAAAGGCTGTTTCTAAAGTGTCAATAGAAAAAAGCCAATTCCAAATAGAGAACCTCTGCTCCTTCCCTGCCTCCCTTAATTTTTTATTTTTGGTTTTTTAAGACAGGGTTTCTCTGTGTAACTCTAGCTGTCCTGGAACTAACTCTGTAGATTAGACTGGCCTCAAACTCATGGAGATCTGCCTACCTCTGCTGGGATTAAAGGCATGTGCCACCACCACCCAGCTTTTTCTTTTTCTTTTTAATAATTTATTTGGTTTTATTTTATGTGCATTGGTATGAGGGTGTCAGATCCCCTGGAACTGGAGTCACAGATAGTTGTGAGCTGCCATGTGGTTGCTGGGAATTGAACTCAAGTCTTCTGGAGGAACAGCCAATGCTCTTAATCACTGAGCCATCTCTCTAGCCCCTCCCCCTTTAAAATATATTAATTAATTCTTATCTGCGTGTATATCTATGGGTACCAGACACTGGAGTTACAGACAGTTGAGAACTGTCATGTGGATTCTAGAAATTGAACCCTAGTCTCTGGAAGATCAGTCAGTGCTCCTAACCTCTGCTCTTTTAAATACAAAACCCTACATATATCCACAGGCGCATATTTTATATATACCTTAAAGTCACTGCTTACCTCCCTTTGTAACTCAATACTGTCTGCTACCCACTAAGCCAGAGGCACAATAAGTGTAAGCACGCTGTCTTTTTATCGTGACAACTTCTATATCTACACTAGTGCCTGACCTGGCTGTAGGAGTGTATGCCTACAATCTCAGCACTCAAGAAGCTAAGAGAGGAGGGTCATTGAGTTAAAGTCAAGCCTGGGCTACAGCACAAGTTCCAGGCCAGCTTGGACTACATACATAAAACTATCTCAACATTTCCCAATGCTGATACTCAATATATAATACTGAAAATAAAAAGAATAAATGTACACACAAATGCTTAGCAGGATATTTTAAAAATACTAAGTTTTGGGGCTGGAGAGATGGCTCAGTGGTTAAGATGTTCTTCCAGAGATCCTGAGTTCAATTCCCAGCAACCACATGGTGGCTCACAACCATCTATAATGTGATCTGATGCCCTCTCCTGGCCTGCCGAGCACTATACACATAATAGTAAATAAATAAATCTTTTTTAAAAACCCTAAATTTTCCGCAGTAATTATTCCCAGAAAATAAGTGGTTTAAAAAAAAAAAAAAAAAAGAGAGAGAGAGAGAGAAGTGCACTCAGCAGTTAAGAGCACTTTCTGTTCTTGCAAAAAGTTCAGGTTTGATTCCTAGCACCCACAGGGAAGCTCATTGCCCCCTCAGGCACCAGGCATGCATGTGGTGCAAAACTCTCTGTCTCTCTCTCTCTCTCTCTCTCTCTGACACACACACACACACACCACCACCACCAAAAAAATAAAATAACAATAATTTAAAAAATTTAAAGACACGTGTGAAAATTCAACTTTGTAATCATTTAAAACTTTTTCCTCAATAAGCTTCTTTTATTTGTATAATAATTTTTTAAAGTACAAATAGTTGGATCAGTGGGTTAGCCAGTCCTGCCATGAAGACATGGGAGCCGAAGAGTGGGTCCTGCCCTGATGACATGGGAGCAGGAGAGCTGGCCCTGCCCTGAGGACAAGGGAGTGGGCCCTGATCCAGGTCTCTGAATGAACCTCACCCCAACATCTACCCCATGTATGACCTGCTGGAACACATAAAGGGGCCGGACCTGCAGATACAAAGATTAAGAATCTCCTTGACACACAGCAACAATGGTATATCTGACAGCAGTCCCAGTGAGGATCCGGTAACAATAGTGTAGATAGTGTAGGCCTCCAACCAGACCCATGACTTGTAGCAATGAACATTTGAAAGTAAACATATGTGGACAAAAGGCTATACTGTGTGATACACTACAGCTTCTGTGACAGGACTTTTTGTTTGTCTGTTTTATTTTACTGGGGGAGGAGAGGGATTTTGGTGCATGACGTGTGAATCATAGACATTCAATAAAAGTATAAAAAAATAGTTGAATCTTGTTCTTGCTGTTTTTACCAAGTATCAAAGAAAACAATGTTGACTCCATTACCAATCCTTTCACTGTCTGCTGAGGCCATTCAGGAGGTTGATGCCTGCATTGTTGGAGCTTGGTCTGATGTAGTTTGGTGCTAATTGCTGCTTCCTGTCTCTGTGACCCACCTGTACCTTGCCTAAGAGCCTAACCTGTTTGACCAATAAATGGCCATCACACCTGGGCAGGGCAAATGGAATGGGCATAGCTAAGGTTCCAGGGCTGGGGGAGACAGAGAGAATCTTGGGAAGAGGGGAGACCCGAAGAGAAGAGAGAAGAAGGTTGCGCCATCATGGGTTAGGTGGAGGAGAAGCACATGGCTGCATGAAGAACATTAGCAAGTATTTGGGATTACGGATGGGAAGTAGCTTGATAGAAATTATTAGAAGCAGATGACACGGGATGGGGCAGGTATACCTGCCCCACTATGGGACGTAGTTTAGGGGATTAATATCTGCCCTGCCCCAGGTTAACTAAGGCTATTTTAAAATACAACAGGTGTCTGTGTCTTGATTGATTGCTAGCGGGTTAGAAAATACTGCCGTAATAATAGTTCTAGGCCTAACAGTAAACATTATTAGGCTACACTGGTATTTTAACTGCAACACTGCACACGTGCACAAGGGCGGCAGCACTCCTTGCCCTGTCTTCCTCCCAAGCAGAGCCCCAGCTGCCACCACAGCCCTGCACCATCATTCCCAACAATCCACAGTCAAAAACAAGCAGCAACAATAAAAACAAAAACAAACAAACCAAAAAACCAACACTCATGACTAACTGGAAAGATGTGTTCAAAATATCTTTTCTCTGAAATTATCTCTGTATAAAAGATGTTAGTGAAAAAACAAATTTTACTAGATTTCAGAACCATGGTATAAGCCTATTTAAAGTGACCCAAAACAACTAAAGAGTCAAATTGCTGATATACATTTCCAAGAGAAAAGTCTAATGGGGAGAAAATCCAAAACAAAAAAGGCAGACAGGTTGGTGGTGGTGGTGCACACCTTTAATCTCAGCACTTGGGAAGGCAGAGGCAGGTGGATCTCTGAGTTCACAGCCAGCCTGGTCTACAGAGGAAGTTCCGGGAAAGCCAAGACTACACAGAAAAACCCTGTTTCAACAACAAAAAAAAAAGGGCAGACTGGATCATGCCCAGTACTCATCTTCTAAATGTCAATTCACAGCGGCAAATTTTCTTTTGTTATCTGCATTTTCAGATGTAAGGAGCAGAATTTAGTTTTTTTAAACCGTGGAAGAAAAAAATGCCTAAACGGGATATCTATTTCCAACTCATGCCTCCTTACATTTTCCTCGGCTTTTAGGAACGCTTAATGTAAAGCATAAGAGGGAGGTGTGTGTGTGTGTGTGTGTGTGTGTGTGTGTGTCTGTCTGTCTGTACATTTCAGTCTGTCTGTCTGTCTGTCTGTCTTTACATTTCAAGTTGTCTTACATGGTTTGTGTTCTCATCAAATCAGATACAGCCCCTCCCCCAGCAGGGAAAGCCCAGAGCTTTCCAGTCTATGGAACTCTTGCCCACACTCTCAGAAGCACAACTATGAACAAGGAGGACAGACATTTGCACAAACATTCACTCTTTTGAAACAAGGTCTCAACTGTGTATCCCTGGCAGGCCTCAGCTGAGAACCTGCTCAGCCTCCTGAGTGCTGGGCTACAGGTATGCATGATCATGCCTGGTCACAATTTTTCTTATGGAACTTCAAACAACACTTCTCTTTTCTTTATTATTTCCCAATTTTCCCTTCAATAAGAGATGACAATTCAAAATAGAACCATTTAAAAAAAAAAAAAAAAAAAAAAGAACCATTCTCTCAAAACAAAAACAGACCCTCTGACAGCAACAGAAACACTCACCATAGAGATGACTGTGGGAGGGAGCTGTTTGGGGTCTCCTACTAGGATAAGTTTGTTGCAGCGATGGATAAGTGGAGAAAGTGTCTCAACTTCACAAGATTGCCCGGCCTTGGTAACAAAGTATATAAGGAGAAATAGCCTTAATTAAGTTCTAATTACCCAGAAAAGTACCCAACTTTTCCTATATATACCTACACCTTTTTTTAAAATTATGCAGGACCTATACATGGTAGGTAAGCATTTTACTACTGAGTTATATAGCCCAGCCTCCTCTATACAGATAACAAAAGTAAGCATGTTTTTTAATGTTCAAAGTATATCATACTTATATGAAAATGTCTTTATGTAAGACATTGTAACATGTACATTGAAGATATAGCAATGAAAATATATACAAATAAAAGATTTCCTCATAAAAGAAATTATCTAAACACAATTTCTGGCTGTGAGCCTAGCCTTTAATGGCTGAGTCATCTTTCCAGTTCCTAAACACAATTTTTTAAACATCTAACACGTATTGCGAACCCACCCACCACAGATGCCCTAACAGAAGGCTGTGGACATTCTGAGTGCCTGCTTCATTCCTGCACAGCTGGAGCCTGGGAAGCTCCTCCTCTAACAGCTGTTTTAGACGGTTATCTCTGAAATCCAGATGTTACTTGAGATATGACTGACTTTCTAATTCAGTAACACTGACTTTAACTATTTCATCATTTCCACTATGTTCTTTTATTTTATCACACGTAATTTACGTATCTCTGCCTAGAGTGATCCCTGAATCTAATGATCCATTTCTCCTGTCTTCTGACTTTTCATTCAGACAACAGTACAATCAATGTTCAGTAAATGGACAAGAAATAAAAAGATGTCAGCTGAAAATGCAGCAGCCAACGATGTCCAAAGTCATAAATGTATATTTCAAAGTTAACAGAGAAACTGCAGCAGCTTCAGGGGCAATCCTTGCTAGAGACAATTCTACTCCAAGACTACAGTCCCCACTCTGCAGGAGGCTGCCTGCACCACGCTTCACTGTATGAGAACACATGCACATCGGCTAAGGGCTAGAGGTGCAGAGGCTTCCTAACAAGCAAGGCTGGATGGATGCTTACTCTCCAGCACTGCAAGAGTAGTGACTGCATAGAAAACCTCCACTTCACCCACAGTTCAACATGCAGAATTCACCCACAACTTTTCTTCACAGTTCTAGTCACCCCTGCACACTTGAGTACCCACTGACCTCATCTACAATGACGCAACTGAAGGGAACACCCCCTTGCCCTCGAAAAGCAGACTCAAGCAGTAAACCACCACTTGTGCTCAACGTGCAGCAGATGACATGGGACTCCAAGATGATGGTGTTTTGTGTTTTCTGTGGGCGTCCCTGAACCTAGGATGACAAAGGAGAACCATATTTAGTTATATACAGATCCTGTAACAGTCCTTTTTTATTATTAAATATCTACCATTTCTTGTTCATCTGACATAAAAATATTTAATAAAAGGGGAAGCCTCAGCTCTAGAAAACAGGAGAAATCCTTCTGCACAAATCCATCATGGACTTCAAGGCAAAGTCTGAGGTTTTCGAGGAGGCGGTAATCGGCTCCAGTGCTACAGCACTACAAGGTTCTCTTCTCCTAGCCGTCAGACTATGGAGAGTGTCCCCAAACATGAATCACTCAATGGCCCATAGAAGACATGATGAGCAACAAAGCTCACAATACTAGCTTAGAAGTCATTTACACTATTAATGAAAAATATATATTAAATCCAACTGTGTTTATCTCTGGTCAAAAAACACAAACCGCCAGTTACCTTTACACTGTCTTGATTTCTTTAGAGCTGCATTCTGATCATCCAGACACAAATCTGGCTCAGCCTACCTTCAATTAATCTAATAACACTCTGGTATTTTTACAGCAAAGATCACAAGGGAGAAGCTATGCAGATGTTCTCTGTACCAGGGTTCAAATCTGTGACACTCATCAATCTCAGGAAGTAGGGGAAAAAATGTATCTATATTAAATATGTACATTATTTGCATTATTCCCTAAACAACACAGTGTAACAATTAATGTATATAAAATTCACATGACATCATGTATTATAAAAAGATATCCACGGGGCTGGAGAGATGGCTCAGTGGTTAAGAGCACTGACTGCTCTTCCAGAGGTCCTGAGTTCAATTCCCAGCAACCACATGGTGGCTCACAACCATCTGTAATGTGATCTGATGCATACTGTATACATAATAAATAAATCTTTAAAAAAAAAAAAAAAAAAGATATCCACAAACCTAGTCTCCTTAACTACTGATGGTAGTAATTCCCTCTTTACAGCTCATACAAAAAGAAGCTGTGTTTAATACCAACCTATATCTAAAAGAAAACACTGATGCCTCCACTCATGCAGTTCTCATGTCGTGCATTTTAAAAAACAAAATCTCAGGCCTTATGTCCTCTTTAGTGTTTCATAAAGAGAGTAAACCACTACAGGTAAACTACTTACCTCTTTAATTTTCAAGGCAAGTTCTTGCCTTTCTTTTGAAACTTTGGCAATGTATTCATCTAATTCTTGCCTCTGAAAACAAATGAGAACATCACCCTGAAAGCCAAGTACTTCAGAAAGCTCTCAGATACTTTACACCTTAGGACAGTGAAAAACACCATGAACTCACTGAAACAGTGTGCTGGCCTCCCCACCAGTCAAGTCCCAGCACTGCTCTACACAGCTGAGGGATAGTGTTTCCTGTGCTGTGTGTCTGCTGTCTGCCTAGCAGCTCAAACACTGGAGCATCACTTTTCCTTTCAATGTCAAAGGTGCTTCACACACAACTCAACAATCCTGCCACAGTGATGTGCACAGAATGCAGGCATTCTTTATCCCTAAATAAAATCTTAGCAACCAGAGACTAATCAGAGTGTATTCTTGGAATAGACATATGGTATTTTAAGCTGGGGTGGTGGTGCCCAGATTACTGGCACTTGCCCTCTCATAAAAATGAAATGGCTGACATACAGAGAAAAGGAAATCAAAAGGTGGCGAAATGTTACCTGCTAAGGTTCTTGATCCAAACATTCTAAAAGCTAAGTCACTCTTGATTTTGAGTCTGTGAGCCAGTGAATTCTTTCTTCCCTCAACGGAATTAGAAATGTTGGCTATTTTCATTCTTATTTATGTGTATGGGTGTTTTGCATGTATGACTGTATCATGGGTCACACCAAGACTCTGAGGAAACCAGAAGATAGCATCAGATCTTCAGGAACTGGAATTACAGCTGATTGTGAGCTGCCATGTGGAGGCTGGAAATCAAACCTGGGACCCCTAAAAGAGCAGTCAGTGCTCTTAACACTAAACCATTTCTCTAGCCCCTAAAGCAAATTTAACTCACTAACAGAAAGTGCCTAATAAATAAATACAATATACCACCTACTTTTATAAATAAATCTTTACGGCAACACAATCGTATCTGTTTGTTTACCTTGATCTGATGAGATCTGGGCTATGAAGCTGTCCCAGAGACAGGTCTATACAGTATTTACAAAATAGCTTGCTAACTTTGACATCAGGCATGCTACCACAGCATGATTCACGGACTCACACCATAGTAACTCCATGAGAACACCATCACACACCCTTTGACTGGTTCATGTCTAAGCCACTTCTGCAAGGAACAAGTGAGGAGGTGTCCGTACCTGCATCTCCCGCCCACCTCGACACAGAGCTCGCTGGCGAGAAAGCTCATCAAGTTGACCATCCAGAAACTCTTTTCTTTTGTGCATTTCTTGAATATGAGATGGCAAGTCTTTTTCTAATACAAATTTAGAAATCAACATGTTCATTTTAAGAAATTCACATACATATATAAACACAATGAGAAAGAAAAATCCTTCCCCAAACTAGACTAGTAGTGGGGTCTCCAAAATACCATTAGTCCCCCATCATTATTCTGCCATCCAAAAAGAAGAACACCACCAATGCAAACAGGCCAGCACTTACTCATTCTATGGTTGACTTGGCTATCCAAACTGAATTTTAGGACCTCCGCATTAATAGACTTTTCTGGACCCAGCCGTACTAAATTTATATCTCCACAGTTTCCTGTTGACAAAAAGACACAAAATTAATAAGGACAATGCTAATAAATCCCATCTCCACATTAGTAAGAGAAGGGCAACACAACTGTCAACTGCATGTCAAGAGCTATACGAAAGGCTTCTCCCACTTACACTTTCTTTCAAATATTCTGGATAATAACACTGTAAATCCAGTATTTACCACTTCACTCAACACAAGGCAAGGAAGGTCACATGGATAAATCATGCAGAGCTCACACTGATATGCTCATGTCTCTCAAGCTACTCTCTAACAGTGTTCCATGAAGAACACACTTGAGGAATGAGTGAAATGATGCCATCAGATGCCGAGATTAAGGCATATGCCACCACACCTAGCTCCGTGCAGCCCCAGCTGTCCTGGAACTCACTCTGTGGATCAGCTGGCCTTGAACTCAAGAGATCCACCCACCTCTTTAATACAATTTTTAAAAACTCCTAGTTCAGTTCTCTCTCCTAAATATGATGTCATCTTCTCTAGCCAACATTTACTTGAAAGTTTCAAAACAGCCAGGTTCACTATGCATCCACCAGAAAGATGGAAGAGATTATCAGGAATTCATTCTAAATAGCCACAACCGTTCTACACATTACAGTGGACATCCCTTACACTGCAGAATGAACTTGTAATAATGTAAAAGAAGTCCTAAAAGCCAGAAGCAGACAGAATTGAAAACAAAGCTAGGAGGCATGGAGTTCCAGTAGTTTCCCTGGGTACTGGAGCAGGGTGATGGGAGCGGGTTGGCAGGAGGTTAGGCATTTATTTTGATCTTTAAATTATCATCACAAAAAGCTGGGTGTGGTGGAGCACAACCGTAATTCCCACACTCTGGAAGGCAGAGGCAGGAGAATCTCTGAATTGGAGGCCAGCCTGTTCTACAAAGTGAGTCCAGGACTGCCAAGGCTACACAGAGAAACCCTGTTTCTCTCAAAAAACAAACAAACAAAAAGTATAATTCACATTTAGTAAAATGCAGGTTTAAAAACCTTTAATTCAGCTGGGCGTGGTGGCTCAGGCCTTGAATCCCAGCACTCAAGACAGCAGAGGTAGGCAGATCAATGTGAGGCCAGACTGGTCTACAAAATAAGTTCAAGACAGCCAAGGCTGTACAGAAAATGCTGTCTGGAAAAAAGCCAGCCAAACAAACAAAAACCCCTTAATTCTATGTTTCCATTACCAAAAGACCACTCAAAAACACAGAAATATCTGTAATGGCAGCTTGAGTTTTAATGACCACTAGAAAGTGAAGAGACGGGCTGGAGAGATGGCTCAGCGGTTAAGAGTACTGTCTGCTCCTCCAGAGGTCCTGAGTTCAATTCCCAGCAACCACATGGTGGCTCACAACCATCTGTAATGTAATCTGATGCTCTCTTCTGGCCTGCAGGTATTTATGCAGGCAGAGCACTATATACATAATAATTTAAAAAAAAAAAAAAAAGGTGAAGAGACTTGGAAGAAATGGAGCAATAGAGTTTCTGAGTTGGCCTCTGTTCAGCTGGAAAAAAAGAAATTTCTTCTGGAACTTTTTAACCACACAAGTCTAGGCTATATGTGCACTTAAGAGAGAAAGGAACAAAAACAAAAGAGACCCAACCATAAGTTCAGGTAAAATTTAAAGAAATAAAATTAAACTAGGGAGATAGAGGTAGATGAATCTCTTGAGTTTGAGGTCAGTCTGGCCTATAGAATGAGTTCCAGGACAGCCAGGGCTACACAAGAAACTCTGTGTAGAAAATCCAAGAAAAAAAAAATTAAATTGCAATGAATAATGGTGCCAGTTATCTATAAAAACCTAGTTTAAAACACAAATTTTTTCCCCTTGGAAAATATCAATCAACAAAATTCTTGCTACTGAGAAGCTGAGTGACTTGACCCTTGAAAACAACAATTCATGAAAACTTGTCAAAAAGAACAAAATAAATCAACACCAATAATAAACAAAGCACCATATAGTCTATTTTACAAAAAAAAAAGAATTATGAGCATAGCCAGGTATAGTGGCACATGCTTGTAATCCCAGCACCTACAAGGCAGAGGCAGATGGATCTCTGTGAGTTAGAGGCCAGCCTGGTCTACAAAGCAAGTCCAAGACAGCCAGGGCTACACAGAGAGACCCTGTCTGGAAGAACCAACCAACCAACCAAATAATGGGCTATTCTCATTTATGAGCACTTTCTTCAAAGTCCCCAAATAACACATTATCAAGCACGGTGTCACAGAATGACATATGTTAGTATCATTGTGATTTACCCAAAGGCACAGGGGGAAAAGAACCTCAGTAGAAATAAAAGAAAAGCAGAAAAATTATCATTTATTATCCACCGACAGAACTTTCAACTGTTAGTTTATTTCTAACTCTGCCTGAACTAGGACACACTTCTGGTCTACTGTGGGGGCTGCTGTGCCCCACCCAGTGCTACTCCACTGCAGTTACAAGCACGATGAGCACTGTAGCTGCAGTCATGCCCCTTGGCTGCGCACGCGGCTGTCTTGGACGCTGCTATCCAAACTGGGTTTGGGAGCCATGCACTGGCCTGCAGGGTCAGCTGAGGGTGCCAGAATTGTTGTTCCTTCAAAAGTTACACTAGAAGGACAGAAGGATGACACTTACACCCTCACAACCACTAAATATATAGCAAAAAGGGAAATGCTCCCCAAGCTTTTTGAACTGGAAGTAAAAGTTTGTCATACTTAAACTAGAGCATGTGGAATTTCTGTTACTTGCAACTGATTCTGATCTGATAAAAGGCAGTGCCAGACATTCTCAAGGAAAACATAGATAAAAAGATAAAAACAACAAAAACAATTTGAGTATCATACCCAAAGGATTCTTCTTGTCTTTACATTTTTCTTTGAATTCGAGGATAATTTTTTTCATAAGTTCATCAACAGCTGCATTGGAAGGCGCACACACGAGGACTCGGTTTTGTTTGATTTTGGCATTGAAGTTTTCATCTGAATGACCCTTCCTCTGGTTCTATAATTTGTCGCACAGTAGACAAACAACAGTGAGCTCTATTCTTGGGATTCAAATCTTTCTCTGCTTCCGAGAATGCTTGCAAGTTCTCACAATGGTTAAAGAAAGCTCCTATTCCTTCCACAACATAAATATTACTGTGACAAGTGGTACAGGGCACAGCACTTCCAAGCACATACAAGACTCTAGGCCTCACTCCCAGTACCAGAGAAACAAACACACACACACACACACACACACACACACACACACACACACACACA
>OU015750.1:5779912-5817744 GCA_907169655.1 Acomys percivali | reverse complement strand
ACACACACACACACACACACACACACACACACACACACACACACACACACACACACAGCACAAAGCTGTCTCTGGCATAAAGTTTATCACAACTGTTGGGATGCTCTAGGCCTTACATTTTACCATTACTTAATATTCAGTGCAACCAACATTTAGCTCAAGAATACATTCAAGAGGCTGGAGAGATGGCTCAGCAGGAAAGGGCCCTGGCTGTTCTTCCAGAGGACTCAGGTTTGATTCCCAGCACCCACATCATGGCTTGTCTGAAGCTCCAGCTCCAGGGAAATCTGTCTTCTTCTGCTCTGTAAGCACTGTATGCAGGCTGTACCCAGACATACATGTGGGCAGGACACCCAAACACATAAAATTAAAAACAGTAGGGATAATAATAAACCTTAAATACACAAGTTAAAGGGAAAAGGTACTTTAATACTCCCGTGTCTCTTAATTCGGGTCAAGTCAAACCATGCGCAGGCTAACAGGATCACACCTACCTCTGTCAGCAAGCGGTACAAGAGACCAACAATAGTTTTTGATTTTCCTGTTCCAGGTGGTCCATGAATCAAACAGATTTTGGCAACAGATGGTGAGTGTTTCACCATGGCATATGCAGTTTCTATGGCTTTCTTCTGGTCTTCATTAAAGTCTTTTAAGTAGGCAATCTATAGAGAAGATGGGTGTAATAAATTCTTTTTGTGGTGTCAAATGGGAGAAGTAATGAGCAGCATTTGTTCAACTTTCTTCCAGTCTACGTCAAACAAAGTAAGTGTTTAGGTGACTGACCTATGGATCACTTTCACAACTAGAGAAAACCTGATCAGTTACTAATTACTAAGTTCAGGCATCAGTCCACTTGTAATTGTGGTTTTACTTGTGCTTCATACAAATATGACAATACATTTTCTTAAATAAGCTTTTCTTAAAAAAAAAAAAAAAAAGCTTTTCTTCAATTATTCTAATTTTTTCCACTCAATCAATTCTCTGCTTGGACGGTAAAGGATTCTAAGAATTCTCTTTCCTAATACAATGTCACACAGTGGAAAACAGTCTTCATGGCCAGACCTAGCAGTCTAAATTCAGTCTTTTTTTCATTTTAGATAGCCATACTCCTAAGCTCTTTGATTCATTAGATGAAGCCTCCCTCAATGGTGCAGCATGACTGGATAACGAACATGAAAGCAGTAGTACATGCGGAGAGCTTAGAGATACTGGTTTCCTTTTGTATTTCTTTGTTAATTTTCTGGACTATGTATATAATCTTTACAGTGAAAACTACAGGTCCATCTCTTCATTTGCAACAATCCCACAGTTCTCCAGCAACTATTCAAACACAGAACTCACCCCACAAAACCCGTGAACAGCTTCTGAATGGTGACCACCCAGCAGACGCTGGCACACAGCTGAATGGTGCTTGTTCCACACGCCCTCTACCTTACCCTGACATAAGCTGGCCTCTCTGTACACATTGCAAAACTGAAGGGAACTAAATACTGTGCACAGCACACAGGGCCATGCAGCAGGGAAAACTGTGCTGACAAAAAGTCCTCCCTTACTTTCCTGGCTTCATGCCTAGCAGCACTCACAATTCTCTCAGATGTTGTAGTTAGTAGGTCTTTGGTACAGAAGTCCATGGGATTTGGATTTAGAACAGCTCTGGCCAACTGGTTCCGACTACTCAACAGAGACATGGCTTTCAGTTTCCTCTGTGTAGTCACCAGAGAACTGATGACAATGCATTTCGTAAGTTCTTTTAGACTGGCTGGCAAGATATCTTGTGTCTGGATGCACAAGGAACACTCAGCTTTCCCACTGCGCACTATAATCAAAGAGGAGAAAAGCAACGCATCAACGTGTTGTTATCCAACTAAAAAGGTTAGGCACAAGTGTTTAAGACTTGTTTTTCAAGACAGGGTTTCTCTGTGTAGCCTTGGCTGTCCTGGACTCACTTTGTAGACCAGGCTGGCCTCGAACTCACAGCGATCCGCCTGCCTCTGCCTCCCGAGTGCTAAGACTTGTATTTTACATGATGTATAAGTCACTTACATTTACTAAATGTAAAATTATTCTGATTTTTTTTTCACCATTCAAGAGCTGACCTCTGGTTTTGTGGAGTGATTTATGCACTTGATTGCCTGGTGGAGAACTGTGTAGGGCTGTTGCAAATGAGCTTAACCTGCAGTTTTCACTGTATAAAAACAAACCATCTCTGTTTGATGCCAGCTTGGTCTACAGAGCTAGTTCCAGTCTAGCAGCGGCTCCACAAAGAAACTCTGTCTCAAAAATCCAACCCACAACCAACCAACCAAACATACATACAAACAAAAAGCAGACAATGTTCCTGTCCTCCAGAGGAAGATGCCAAATAAATATGTCAGAAAATAAGTGAGTGTATCCAGGCACAGTGGCACACACATGTAATCCCAGCACTCAGGAAGGCAGAGGTAGGTGGTATCTGTGAGTTCAAGGCCAGCCTGGTATACAAATTGAGTGCAGGATAGCCCAGGCTACAGAGAAATCTTGTCTCAGAAAATAAAAATTAAAATAATAATAATAATAGTGAGTGCTATGGAGAAACAGGATGAGGAAGGAATGGGGGAGGGGAGGTGCAGAGGTGGACAAGCTGCTGCTGAGCAGAGTGTAAAGTAAGGAAGTAAGCTATGTAAAGAGTGCTGCAAGCACTCGCCAAGCACAGAGACGGGTAGAAGTGTGCTGGGAGTATTTCAGGTAAGAGTGAGGCAGAGCTGGCAGAGCTGGAAAGAAAAGTAGGAAGGCATATAGTACAAGACCCAGAGAGCAAAACCAGGTGGAGGAATGCCTTGAGTGGATGTAGCAGTTGGCAATAAAGTGCTGTTTAGCCAATCATCTGGGCAGAAGGACAGAAGTGGAAGGCAGGGCTTCTAGAAGAAGAGGAGGAGCCGGGAGTTGACAGCTGAGAGTGGACAGCTGGTGGAGCGAAGCTGCCCTAGAAGGATCAGATTGGAAAGTGATAAGGATATAGTAGGTTATGAGGGTTAGAGTAGTTTATTTTAGTTTACTGGTAGATTAGTAGCAGTTTAGATTCTGCCCAGCACAGTGCTTGCAGCTTTGAATTACACTTCAGTCTCATTGTGTCAGTTATTGGCTTCTAGGCCATACAGATACATTAACTGCAACACAAAACAGGGTGTGTATTCTGTAGTGTTCTGGGTAGCACAGCAATGACTCAGAATGATACCAGGAAAAAAAATCTTATGGCACCTCTGTATAGGTACAGGCTCTGCCTTATACATTAAAAAACAGTCACTCCCTACTGTAAACAAGAAGAAAGTACTAGACATCAGGCATAGTGGCACACACCTTTAATGCTAGCACTTTGGAGGCAGACGCAGGCAATCTCTGAGTTCCAGGACAGCCTGGGCTACACATAGAAACCCTGCCTCAAAATAAACAGAATAAAGTGTTAGGGAGGAAAGCGGTAGACATGATGGCTGGATATAGGGTGCAGTGAACAGAACAGTCAAATCTGCAATGAATTAGATGCCATTGTAAAACATACAGAGAACCACAGATTACTATAAAGGTTTAAAAGTATAGCTTTTCAAATGCAGAGGTTCAACAGTTTTGATTTATAAGTTCAGAAAAAGAGATAATTGTAAATTTGATAATTATAAATTTGGCAAATGTAATCATTTTCAGGAGCCAGAAGCAAAAATTAAGCCACATATCGCTGCTATAAATTTTTCCACATGTGCTATACACAAAGCATCAAGATAAACTTGCCACATCAGTTAAAATGGGGGCTGGAGAGATGGCTTAAAGGTTAGGAGCACTTGCTGCTCTTCCAGAGGTCCCGAGTTCTATTCCCAGCACCCACTTGGTGGCTCACATCAATTAAAATGCAGCAGGGCGCTACAGTCCAGGAGGATCAATGTTACTTTGAAGACATGATGCAGTAAGGATGTAGAATCAGGGAATCATCTCATCATGCAAATAAGAATACTAGTGTTTCAACTGTCAAAAGGCAGATTAACATAAAGAACCTGGACTTGGTTGTTTGAACCATTCATAGTGACACGCCCTGTAGTAGCAGCTTCTTGGGAGGCTGAGGCAAGGTTACTTGAACCCATGAGCTTAAAAACAGCTGGGGAAACATAGAAAGGCCCCACTAAAAAATGTTACAATTCTGATGTTAGCAACAACCTCGGCTGTAATACTTAGTATTTCTGGGTCATGGCTTCCCTTGGTAACAAGGAATAATTCTGACCACATTTGGAGAGCACTGCAAATGTGCAGAAGAATAAGGCACGTTGCCTGCCAGATGTTGCCTGCCCGAAGTTCAAGCTACAGGGGAGTAATCCATACAATGCACTAGGTGGAAGTGATGGAAACAGTACGTTTCCAAGCCTAAGTTGCCTTATAATAAATTGTTTGCTCTTCTCATTAGTAATTAGTCACAAAACCAAGGTTGGAAAGTGACTTAAGTTATTAAAGAGATGACTTGAAGGGCTGGAGACATGGTTCAGATGTTAAGAGCACCCCCTGCTCTTCCAAATGTCCTGAGTTCAGTTCCCAGCAACCACATGGTGGCTCACAACCATCTATAACGTGATCTGAGGCTCTCTTCTGGCCTGCAGGTGTACATGCAGGTAGAGCACTGAATACATAATAATAAATAAATCTTTTTTTAAAAAGATATAACTTGAAACTGATATATAAAAACGACAGATGGGGGCTGGAGAGATGGCTCAGAGGTTAAGGGCACTGACTGCTCCTCCAAAGGTCCTGAGTTCAATTCCCAGCAACCACATGGTAGTTCACAACCATCTATAGTGTGATCTGATGTCCTCTTCTGGCCTGCAGGTGTACATGTAGGCAAAACACTGTATACATAATAAAATTAGAACAAACAAACAAACAAACAAAAAAACCCGACAGATGGAAGAATGCATCAGAGGAGGACATTAAAACAAAGCTTGGAGCCGGACGTGGTGGCGCATGCCTTTAATCCCAGCCCTCGGGAGGCAGAGGCAGGTAGATCGCTGTGAGTTCAAGGCCAGCCTGGTCTGCAAAGTAAGTCCAGGACAGCCAAGGCTACACAGAGAGGCCCTGTCTCTAAAATCAAAACAAAAACAAACAAACAAACAACTTGGTCCAGGCGGTGGTGGCACATACCTTTAATCTCAGCACTACAGAGGCAGAGGCAGGCAGATCATTCACTGAGTTCAAGACCAGCCTGGTCTACAGAGTGAGTTCCAGGACAACCAGGCTACAGAGCAACCCTGTCTCACACTAACCCCTCTCCATAATTAAAAAACAAACAAACAAACAAACAAACAAAAAAGAAAACCAAAGCTTGAAGCTGGAGAGATGGCTCAGAGGTTAAAAGCGTATACTACTCTTTCAAAGAACCTGAGTTGGGTTTCCCAGCACCCAACTGGGCAGCTCTTAACTGCCTGTAACTCCAGTCCAAGGAGACCCAGCATATTTGGCCTCAGTTGGCACCTGCACTTGAATGCACACACCTATATACACATAGTTAAAAACAAAGCTTTTAAATAGTAAGCAGTAAACTCAGGATCTTAAGTGGGAAAATAGAAAAAGAATTCTAAATGGCAAGTGAATCAACCTGACATGTAACAACATACAGGGCTAAGAAAGCACAACGTACAGAAAACAGTCACCTTGTTGACACTTCCTATTTACTTACTGACTGAAGTTCGGCGAAACTTATGGACATAACCACAGTAATAGTGATTGCAGTCTTGCATGCCACTTCTGTCCATATCTTTCTTCTCTCCATGTAGTCTCTCAGAAATCAAAAACACCAGGTCATTTTCCTTTGGGTGAAGCTGTTTAGCTAGTTCAGATTCCTCCAGGTAAACTATGAAAGAAAAAATGGCATTTTTGTAACACTTAACAGATTTCAAGATCAACTTACAAGAAATTAAACCTTTGTAATAAGTTCCAAAGTATAAAGAAGTATAAAGTCCTGATGGAATGTGTACGTATGTGCGCGCGCATACATACACACACACACAGAGAGAGAGAGAGGTGTGTGTGTGTGACCCTAGCCAATAAAAATTTAAAATACTGATGGCAGAGCCTAACAGTTGCAGCTGCGGCTGCCTAAGCATGGAGAGCAGAGGGGCTCCACAGATCCCACCACTAGCTGAGGAATTGCTGCCAACTGATGGATGCCAAGGGAGGAAGTGTCACTTTTCGTTAGGAGGATGAACACTTGATAAAATCCCACAGGTTAAAGTGGGTGACCCCACATTTAGGGCCCCACAAAAAGGTAGCACCAACTGGGTCCAGTGGGCTTTAAAAAGAAAAAAAAAAGGCAATCAGGTGGGTGGTGGTGGCACATGCCTAGTTTACAGAGTTTCAGAACAGCCAGGGGCTATGTGGAGAGACCCTGTCTCTGAGTTCGAGGCCAGCTTCATCTACAGAGTGAATTCCAGGACAGCCAGAGCTACACAGAGAAACCCTGTCTGGAAAAGAAAAAACTTAGAAAAGGACGCTATGAAGTGGGGGAGTGGTAGGTAGACTAGAGGGTTCTTTGGGTAGCTGGAGGGATGAAAGTGAGAATGGATGTAATCAAGATACATGGTACACATGTATGAAATTCAAATGAAAATTAAGAAAATTTCTACAAAGCAGAATATTGAGTAGTAGTAGATACACCGTTTCCATCAGGCTTGTTCTAGTTTTTATTATTTGAAATAGTCTATGTAGTCTTGGCTGATCTTGAACTCTTTTAGATTTACTTTATGTATACAAATGTTTTGCCTGCATGATGTATATACACTAACCTGCATGCCTGTTGGATCCCCTAGGACTGGGGTTATGAAAGGCTGTGAGCACACTTCTACAAGAGCAACAAATACTTCTTAACTGAGTATCTCTCTCCAGCACCCTGGCCCTGAACTCTTGACCCTTCTACCTTAGTCTTTCAAGTAATGGGATTACAGCATGTGCCATCAGGTCTGACTTTTATTGTGTTTGTTTTTTGTTTACAATAGACTTTATTTAAAGTGAGGCATCTACAGAGCCAATGATTCGTTTTTGTTTGTTTGTCTGTTTCGGTTTGGTTTTGGTTTTTCGAGACAGGGTTTCTCTGTGTAGCCTTGGCTGTCATAGACTCACTTTGTAGTCCAGGCTGGCCTTGAACTCACAGCAATCGCCTGCCTCTGCCTCCCGAGTGCTGGGATTAAAGACATGCGCTACCATGCCTGGCAATAATTCTTAAATTGTGATTCAGGTTGAAATAACTTCATAAAAATATGGTGAGACCAGGCACAGCCACAGATTTCAAATACAAGATCACTTCTTCGCCCACTCTTCTCTCTTTTCTTTCTCGAATAATCTCTTTCAGATAGGGTTCAAGGTAGAATTTGTCCTCTTCATATTTTGTCCACTGCTCTTTAAGCAAGATCTGATGCCTCAGAGTCAGGCCCAGGGCTCTCTTAATGTGAAACATTCTATCATTATAATGGTCCTCAGGAAGCCTTCTTATGGTATCATCTCACATTAACTCCGGTTTATTGAATCCTGCAGCATTATAATACCATTTTTGAAAACTAGTCACTTGCTTGACACTGCAACAGCAGGTCTTCCTGGCATTTTGACCTCGTATTTGTTTTTGTAGCCCTGGGTGTCCTGGAACTTACTCTGTAGCCCAGGCTGGCCTCTAATTCAGAGCTCTACCAGCTTCTGCGTCTCTGATGCTAGGATAAAAGGCGTGCATCATTACTATCGAGCCTTTTTACTGGTTCTTAACCATGACATTTTCTCATGTGTTCTCCAATGTCAAAATCACAGGCTTAGAAAACTCAGAAACAGATCTAAGTACACAGAGATATTTTAAAACTACTAATGGCATATGAGGGAGAAAAGTTAGTTATAAAGTAAGACTAGAAAATACAGGTGTGGTGGCACACACCTTTAAGCCCAGCACTTGGGGAAGCAGAGGCAGGCAGATCTCAGTGAGTTCAAGGCCAGCCTGGTCTGCAAAATGAGTCAAGGACAGCCACGGCTACAGAGAAACCCTATCTCGAAAAACAAAAAAAAAGAAAAAAGAAAGAAAGAAAAAGAAAGCAAGCACTACAATAAAATGGTCCATCACCAACTGAGTCCAGCACTAACAAACTGATGTGAATGTAGCACTAAGGATGGAGGTGAGACAGATAGTACAAGTCAATCAGAACTATCAATAATCTTAATATTGTGTTGGCACAAGTAGCAAAAAACAGTGCACGTACTGTGGAATTCTACGCAGACAATCTAGTAAAGACAGCGACTCATAGGGACATCAGGAGAAAAGGTATGACTGCAAAGAAGCCTAAGTAAATGTTTCAGGATCAAAAAAATAAATAAATAAAAGCCCTTCTCTTCAGTGAGGGAGCTATTACCGCAGTTCCTTAAAACAGCTAACATCAAAATATCATACAAGGGGCTAGGGAGGTAGCTCAGCCAGTAAAGTGCTTGACTTACAACCATTGTGGACTGAGTTGAAAACTAGAACCCACATAAGAAGGCTGGACATACAGCAGCTGGGACAATGGCTTAGTGGTTAGGATAGCTGTTCTTCCCTAGAACCTGGGTTCAATTCTCAATTCTCACATGGGAGCTAACAGTCATCTGTAACTCCAGTCCCAAGAGCCAACCCCAAAATAATCTAGGATAGCATTTCTTTTTTTTTTTTTAATTTATTTATTTTTTTATTAATTTATTCTTGTTACATCTCTATGGTTATCCCATCCCTTGTATTCTCCCATTCTCCCCTCCCTCCCATTTTCCCCTTATTCCCCTCCCCTATGACTGCTCCTCAGAAGGATTACCTCCCCCTGTATATGCTCATAGGGTATCAAGTCTCTTCTCGGTGACCTGCTGTCCTTCCTCTGAGTGCCACTAGGTCTCCCCCTCCAGGGGACATAGTCAAATGTGAGGCACCAGAGTACATGAGAAAGTCAAATCCCTCTTTCCACTCAAGTGTGGAGACTGTCCTGTCCATGGGCTAGATCAGGGTAGGGGTTTAAATTTTACCGCCTGTATTGTCCTTGGCTAGTGCCTTAGTTTGAGCGGGACCCCTTGACCCAAATCTGCCTATCATAATGTTCTACTTGTAGGTTTCTAGGACCCACTGGATCCTTCTACATTGCTATTCTCACATGGTTCTCGCATTAGGATAGCATTTCTTAATATTGACAAAAGTGACTTTTTATATCCCCTTATTTCCTGCTCCAGGTGTAACAACCAAAAATTTGTCTCAACTTCACCAAAAGGACATCTGGGAAGCAATCCCATGGCTGTTAAGAATCACCAACATAAGCCGGATGTGGTGGCGCACACCTTTAATCCCAGCACCCGGGAGGCAGAGGCAGGCGGATTGATGTGGGTTCAAAGCCAGCCTGATCTACAAAGTGAGTCCAGGACAGCCAAGGCTACACAGAGAAATCCTGTCTCGAAAAACAAAAAAACAAAAAACAACAACAAAAAAACAAGAATCACCAACATAAAGCCACAAGGGAAAAGAAATGATGACACAAAAGCCTTATAGCTCATCTATATAGACAGGACACTTCATATTTTCTGCAAGCAAAGAATTTTAAAACTACCATACCCAAGCAAAGTACTTTATATTCTGGACTCATTTTATAGCTTTGCAGCAAACAGAGGTAAAACCAAGAAAAACAAGTAAAAACAAGACCCAATGAATCCAAGACTTTAAAGTTACCATGAGAAGGGTAAACCATTACCTAAACAGAAATCTAAACACAAAAGGCATGTGATTTGCATGGGGATTTTCTGAATGCCAAAGCAGCTACCAGAGAAAACTGCCACAGAAAGGAGAGGAAGAACCCTTTTGTAACTGAATGTGGCTAAAAATAAATGTAAACTATAAGAAACTCAACAATGGAGCCGGGTGTGTGGCGCACACCTTTAATCCCAGCATTCGGGAGGCAGAGGCAGGAGGATCGCTGTGAGTTCGAGGCCAGCCTGGTCTACAAAGTGGGTCCAGGACAGCCAAGGCTACACAGAGAGACCCCGTCTCAAAAAACAAAAAATGGCTCGGTGGTTAAGAACGTTGTCTGTTCTTCCAAAGGTCCTGAGCTCAATTCCCAGCAACCACATGGAGGCTCACAACCATCTATAGTGAGATCTGGTGCCCTCTTCTGGCCTGCAGGTGTATGTGTAGGCAGAATGCTGTATAATAACTAAATCTTAAAAAAAAAAAAAGAACCTTAAAAGAATGGTATACACACATCATTAAAATACCTGGACTTTAAAAAAGAGAAATCTGGACTTCCACACTGACAGAAAACTAAACTTGTAATCTATTTTTTTTTAAGTTGCATTTTTATTGTTGTTAATTATATGCACATCTGTGGGGGTATACACACGAGTACAAATGTCCATAGAGTTACGGTTAAAAGCTGCCTGATGTGGGTGATGGGTACAAAACTTGGGTCCCCTGCAGGAAGAGTACCTGCTTTTAACCACTGAGCTACGTCTCCAGGCCCAAACTTGTAACTTTTTAAAAAAATAATTTTTGTGTCAATGTAATGCAACTGGAATGGGGTGTCTGTCAGAGAACAACTTTCAGGAGTCCTTTCTCTCTTTCTACCATGAGCTCAAACTCAAATCACACTTGGTAGCAGAGGCCTTTATTCACTGAGATATCCCACCTCCCTTGAACTTGTAGTCTTATATATTAAAAAAAACCCTCATGATCTCAAAAGTGAATAGAGGGGGCTGGAGAAATGGCTCCCAGAGGTGCTGAGCTCAATTTCCAGCAACCACATGGTGGCTCACAACCATCTGTAATGGGACCTGATGCCCTTTTCTGGCTTGCACACAACACATACATACATTTAGATCACTCATATACATAAAATAAATCTTAGAAAAAAAATTGACCAGAAAACAATCACTAAATGCCTATGTAAGTATTAGAAAATGTCAGAAAAAGATCCAGCATACTAACAAAAGGTTCCACTGAAAATAGTGACTTTCTGACACTTCAGAGACAGAGCTACTTTAAATTAAAACAGAGGAATTTAAAGCTGTTGATGGTATTTCAAACGAGGGAGAAGTGACAGTTGTAAATGAGCATGGAGGCAGGGGCAGGAAAGTTTAAGGCCAACCTAAGCTATCTAGTCCCAGGCCAGCCAGGTTATGAGTTTCAACAAACACGCACGCACGCACGCATGCGCATGCACACGCACACGCGCACACACACATACCATACTAAATTAATAAACCTAACTAAATTTGAGGCTGTGAAACTATCCTTAACAAGAAATTTTCTGTTAGAATACAGCTCAGTGGTAGAACATAAAGGCCCTAGGGACTGAAACAACAGTAAAACTACAGATGTGTGGACTCTAGTGGGTCCCAGGACAGAAAGCAGGCATTACTGAGACCACTGCTGTGATATGAATGAAGCCTCATGCTCAGTATTACAGTAATACTAATTTCTGGTTTCATCACTGTTTCACGTATGCAAGATGTTAACATAAGAAGCTTGCTGGAAACTGTGGACTCTACGATCGTTTTTACAGAGCCAGGTGTGGTGGCACATGCCTTTAATCCCAGTACTCGGGAGGCAGAGGCAGGCATATCTCTGTGAGTTCAAGGCCAGCCTGGTCTACAAAGAGAATCCAGGACAGTCAAGGCAACACAGAGAAACCCTGTCCCAAAACAAAACAACACAGAATTTTACATCTTTTTAAACAAAAAAGTTCTTTGAAGTGAGAAGGTAGTTCTTCCACCACAAAGGCCAGGGTTCCTCACCACTGTACACCTCTGTAAGCCCTCTCTTCCCATGAAAGCCGTTTCCAACAGTGTCAATATACTCATGCTTGCCCTACTCACAATCCACAAGAGTTCAAAAACTAAAGCCAGTTCTACCATATACGTAGTAGGATCTCTGTACCTTATATTATACATTTGGTATAAAAGAGTCACTTGTTTCTACTGTATTTTACTTTGTTACTCTTTGCAGACTCAATAGTATAAGTCAGGTGTGCTGTGTGTAGTGGCAAGTGCCCTGAATCTCAGCACTCAGAGGCAGAGGCAAGCAGATCTTTGTTGAATTTAAGGCTAGCCTAGTCTACTACTGAGATGCAGGCTAGCCAGGGAGACAAGGCCCATGTCTCAAAAAAAAGTCATGTGTAGGCTGTGACCATATAATGGGGGAGGAGGTCCTCCTCAGTCACAGACATAGGGAGGGGAATAGTGTGAAAGCCGGAGGAATGGGAGGATACAAGGGATGGGGTAACAATTGAGTTGTAATATGAATAAATTAATTAAATAAAACAATATAAAAAACAAACAAAAATATATATCACTACACACAAAAGAAAAAAAAAGTCATGTGTATATGAAAACATCTCAAATGATGTTTTCTGCCTTAATGTCTTATCCTAAGCAGGGCTGCATGAGATGAATTACATGGCTACCTTCATCGGCTCACTGGCTACCGACAGCCTGTTGGCAGCACTGCTGGAACTATACATTAAGCGCTCCTCCCATCAGACTACATTACCAGTCCCGGCATCGCAAGTAAAAATTTCCCATTATCACATCAGATATTCCAAATTGCATATGAACTTACTCATAAACTCCCAGTATTTTTTATAGTCTGCTGGAAACTTTCGTAAATGCAACTGATAGAAATTCTCTTTATTTGGAGAGTTGAACCATTCCTGTGCCACCTACACAAAGCAAAAAAACAAACTTAAGATATAAAGAACATGCTGAAAGCCACTACACAAAGCAAAACGTTCCAAAATGAGCTACAGGGAAAACAGAGCAGAATTCCAAGTAAAACTCCAAAAATAAGAGTTATCAAGTTGTCCACAACTGCCCTGTCCATCAGCCACATTTGGTTATATTTGTTAACTGGATTTTGTTGTTTTTTGTTTGTTTGTTTGTTTTTTGTTTTGTTTTTCAAGACAGGGTTTCTCTGGGTAGCCTTGGCTGTCCTGGACTCTCGCATTGCGGACCAGGCTGGCCTCAAACTCACAGGGATCCACCTGCCTCTGCAGGTGCTAGGATTTTAAAAGAGTGCGCCACCACTGTCTGGCTTGTTAACTGGATTTCTAAAGGCTAAAATTAAAATTCTATTCCTCAGTTGAGATAAACACCTACAATGCTCAGCAATCACCTGTGGCCCTGGCGCTGTTCAACTGCTGCTAGACCTCGCTGGTAGCACCTGCTCACATTTCTCTCACGCTCCAGGAATGTGCACAAGCACTGTTCCTGTTGCCTTCTATATGTCACACCTACTAGTCTTCCAAAGCCTCAAATCAAACCCAGAGTATCTTTGAGATCTTCGGTCTATTAAAGATGATTACGTGTGGATCACTGTGAGTTCGAGGCCAGCCTGGTCTACAAAATGAGTCTAGGACAGCTGAGGCTACACAGACAAACCCTGTCTTGAGAAAATAAAAATAAAAAGAAAAGAATAAAAAAGAAAATATGATTACTCCTAGGCCCAAGTTTACAAAAGACACTGCTAGTATAAAAAGGCCATTTTACACTTTTCTTTTTTTCAAAAAAGTGACATTTGGGACTTAAAAAGAATTTTATTTTACATAATAGTATCTAAATCTGCAACTGGCCTTCAGTTTCTCTCATGTAACTATTCACCAAGGACTCCTAGGGCTACACTGCTTCTGTACAAAGTTAAGCAGTCCCTCCTCAGAGGGTGGACGCAGTCCCAGCAACACACTACACATCATCTCTGGCTACAAACACTGAGAAAGGGCTTTCCTGCCATGTACTACAGCAGCCCAAAGAGGAGGGGAGAGGCTGTACTTAAGAGGCCCCTCCCCTCTCCAGGGAGAGAGTAAACAACCTTACAGCCTAACCAGGTTAAACCTCAAATCAGAGCCATAGTTTCAGTCTCCACTAGTCATGTACTCTAAAATGTGCCCTATCACATTTCCATATCCACAGCTACCACCAAAGCCACCATCATCTTATCCCCAAGTTGCTGTAACTAACCCGTAATTAATCTGCTGTATCCGTTATCTATTTATTCTCTGCCCAATAGCCAAGGATGCTATACGAGGAATAGACTAGTGGGTATCACTTACTCCCTGGTCTAAATACTGACCAACTCAAAGCCCTCCAACATCTCATTGAAATGAGTATAGAGTCAAACAGAAGCTTATGGGGCTATATGCTCGTAGCTATTTCTCTGACCTTTACCTACAGAAGGGGCAAAGAATTAAAGCATACTTACTGTTTCAAAAGCATTCAATATAATCAAAGGGAGGAAAACGTTGAAATATTCTACACAATCTTGAAATCGCATAGGCACGGGTCTTGAGATAGACTGACAGAGACTTGTTGGGGCACCACATTTATCAAAGTTCAAAAACATATGGTATTTCCATTTTAAGACTTCTTTAATGAAGGTGTCAAAGATAGACTGCGATGGTGAGAAAATGTTCACTGCAGAGGAAGCTGACATAGGCTTGTTCTCAGTAAGTGTTGGCTTGTAACTCTGTTTGTTGGAACTGCTTGGAGTCTGAAAATGAAAAATATTGCATAAACTTTTCACCTCAGCTACTGGCTTCTGAGACATCACAGATGAGGGTGGTGTCACCTTTAAATTCAGCAGTGCCCCACCTGACTTATTTTTTAGTGCTGACTGAAGTATGGTACTCTCCAAAGACTTGGAAAGATTGGCAGTTCGCGAAGCACTGCTTGAGCTAAATATCTTGGTAGTAGTAGGTCTCAAGGGCCTGGCAGAAAGAGGCAAGCCAGGCTTCCGGAACACGTCATCACCTGCTGCCTTAGCTTCGGTGTGTCTTGGACAGTATTCACCCGGGTCTTTCGCAGTTTCAACGCAGTCTTTGTACTTACACCTAGTAACACTCAAAGACTCCAACTGAGGCCAACTTACACAATCTTCTCTCTGAACTGTATCTTTATGAGTCACTACAATGGGTTTACTATTTTCCAACTGTGAGCATAGATCCATATCTTGAGGATCATGTTGTGTTAAGAATAAATTATCAGAATCTGTATCACTACTGGATTCTGGCTCTGTGGCTTTCATTGCTGCCACCTCTGCAACTTGCACTGTGAAGGCATCTCTATCCACAGGGTCCTCTGAAGTAGAGACCATCACGACATCTGTCGGCACTCCTCCACTTAATATTCTAGACTCACACTGTTCCAAAAGACAAGTTATATCAGACACCTCAAGATCAGAGATGTCTTTTTCCACTTCTGGTTCGGAAGGCATGCAGTTTGCTAATTGTTCTTCATTACTGCTGGCAAGTGGCTCACCTCCTCTATCACTATCTGGCCCATCAGAGTCTGATACAAGTACATCTGAACCCTGAACTATGCATGACACTGTTGCAGTATCAGTATTTTTGTAATCAAAGTCTCGTTTTTGATGTGATCTAGACCTCATAAGCCTTTGAAACTGAAGATCCTGACTAGTCAGAAGCTTATTATTTTTGATGGAAAGAGTCTGAGGAGAAACTAATTTAGCCTTCTTCGGGGCTTCAACTACTCCAACAGTCTTACCATGGTCGCGTAACTGGACTATACACTCCAGAGACCTCTGGGACAACTCAAATGCCTTCCGAGGAGCTTTTTTCAGACCAAGTTTTTCAACTGTTGAAGTTGGCTCTGGACACTGGCGAAATTTCTTTGGTGGAACAATAGCAGGAGTAGTTCTACAACTTATGTAACATGAATTCTTATTCTGTCTTCTTCTGGTGTCTGAATGTGTTTTCTTTGTAGCCTTAGAAGCTGGAACTTTAACAGGCTTTGAGTGAGTACGAGGCTTTGTAGACTTCTTCTGGGAAACTGTAGAGTCTCTCTCAACACTTGAAGTGGGAGCTGACGTCCCTGTGTCTGTACTTTTAAAACCACTTCCAGTAAGTTCTCTGTCATCAGCCAGCTGTTCAGTTCCGACAAAAGAGGAAGGCCTCTGAGGATCTTCAACTGTAACTGTGTGACATCGTTTTCTCTTAGGTTTTTTCACTCCAGTTTTACAAAGTTCATCAGCAGAAACACTACTGTGTGGTTCTGCATGCTCTTCAACATCCTCTGCTTGGTTTCTAACAACCACCTCCGACACAGAGTCCACGCCATAACCCAAGGTATTGTTTGTACTATCAGCTACACGGGTTACACAGCTCTTCCCTCCCTCTTGAAGGGTGCTCTTGCTGTCTTCTTTTTCATCTTGCCAGACTGAAAACACTTCAGATAAACTTTCAAACTCAAAAACCTGAGATTCCGAGTCCTCAAATTCTACAGGGCACTGTGGTTCTTCTTTAACAAGCTTCTTTTCCACACTGGTATTAACTACCGCACCATGTTGCTCTAGACACTCTTTCTCCATGCAGACTTTGCTGCTCCATTTGATGTTTTTCTCAGTGCCACCAGTTCTCTCATCATCATCATCTTCATCAGAATCCGAAATAACTATAATTTGTCCATAGCAGGGGTCAGCATTGCTTCTGCCAGCTGCCAAATATCTTTCATCATCTTTTCTTTGCAGCTGGGATGAACTATGTTTACTTGATGGATATTGAATAACAGTGGTTTGAGCTATTACAGTTATGTTGCAGAGGTCTGTTTGAGAACCTGATACCAAAGGCTTGCTACTGCCTTGAGGCGGCACCTGTTCTTTTACCAAGTTAGAAGTCAGCACTGTGTTCTTCCTCATTTCCTTGTTTCTTGATTCAACTGTATCTCTTGATTCAACTAACACCTTTACAGGGCCCTCACATGAAACAGCAGCATCGCCTTCCTGGACTTGACACTTCTTTTCATCAGAAGTATCATCCAACTTCTCACTTTTTATCTGTTTCTTTTTTAACAATGCACTGTTTTGACATTTTTGTTCTCCATGTTTGTCATTCAGAACAGGGGCGAAGGCCACATCACCTGCGACAGTATCATCTTCCTTTAGACCTCTATCTTTTCCTGTACAGACGTTCTCAAGGTCAGACACAGCTGTATTGTTCTCCAGATTGATAGTGTTACTGACCAAAGTACTTTTCCTGTGTTGCTTCCTTATAACATGTGATAATTTTGCACAAATTTCATCTTTCTGCGCTTTAGATTTTGGTTTTGAGGTTTTACCAACAGCGCAATCCTTTAATGAGACATCTTCATTTGATGTAGACACCTTTTCCAGAGAATCAGTGCTAGAATCAGTCGATGAATGTGATGATATTATTACTCCTCTATCACATCCCCACTCTGGACCATTTCTTGAAGTACTATTCCGTGGTCTGTATGAAGAGTTTTCTTTCCCAGACGGCTCTGCGCTTATTCTAGCTTGTTCGTGTGCACTTTCAGAAACAAGAGGCTCACTCTTCTGCTTCAAGCACAACTCAGCTTTTGAAAAAGGCTCCTCTTCATTCAAATCAATGCAGTGCTGCTGGACATCCTCTACTTCTGTAACACCTGCTTTACTCAATACTTGATTGCTGTCAGCTTTCACTGGCTCTTTAGAAGATGTTGGGCTACAACTTTCCAGGCAATACATGTATTTCTTAGGCTTCCTGTCTATTTGTTCACTTTCTTCTTTAAGAGATGGAGGGGTTTTACATGTTGAAGTTGGCTCCCCAAAAGTGCTATATTGGGGCATTTTCAATTTTATATTTCTAATTATTTGTTTCAAACATGTTTGTAACTCATGGGTTTCTTGAGCAGTCAACTGCCAACCCAGAGATAAATTTCCTCGAAGGAATAAGTTAAGTTTATCCCAGAACCGCTTACAAAGTGTTTGCTGACCAAGCTGATAACCTTCTTTGAGGAGACCCCTAATCAACTGCACACACGCAAGCTGGACAGAGTTAGACTGCACTGAATGCAACGTCAATGATGACATTACTGCTGCTCCTTTGGGGGGATTTCCAGGTGACTTCTCGCAACTCCGTGCAAATGCGGTGGTAGGAAGCTTGGCACATTTCACAATAGCTTCTACCCACTGCTGAGAACTCACCCACAGCAGATGCAAACACTTTTTATTTCTATGCAGTTCAATCACAGATATTAAAATCAGAATAAAAAATTCAGTGACTTTGTCACACACAGCTTCTTTCTGGTTGAGGACATCTTTGACCTCAGAGTATAGATGATGAATAACTTCTACTATGTAAGCCACACCCAAATCCTTAAGATCCATGAGTGATTGAACAAAAGGTATGAACCACAGAAAGGTGCTGTTATGAAGACGCATATCTTGACCAATATCTGACTGAAGTACATTGGCTAAAGTTTCCATTTCTTCATACATGTTAGGACAATAATCGGGACAAATGGCAGATCTCCACCCTGAATCCTAAAATGAAAAAAGAACCAACAGTCAGATAAACAAGTATATGGTAAGTGTCAACACACAAACTGAAGAAAAGGATTACATCCTGCAGCTTGACTCTTCTAGTCTACAGTATGTTGTATTTAACGTAATTTGATTATAAAATTGCTTCAAGAAAATGCAAATTCATACCTTCATAAACTTCAGCCTTCCTGTCCGTGGGCTTGATTACTACCACTCTACCAAAACATTCCCCTTGGTTAGAGTTAATGTTCCCCATGTGAAATGCATCAGTCCCACTAGAGGGTCTTTGTGAAACAGTGTCAGACCACATGTCAGAGTCAGCACCCAGTCACTACATGGAGCACTGTCTCTACAGTGTCACTATATCTTTTAAAATGTTATATACCTTTTTGGTCTTTTCAGGATTATAGTTATAGACAATCTGGCTGCACGTCACCATATCATCAAAATGTGGCTCCGGTTCCAACTTGGTCCTTAAATATTAAGAATAAATAGAAATTACTGAAATGAAAGGGTTTGGAGGAGAGGAGAAAAAAACCTCCTTGGTAAATCAGTTACAACACATTATGTTTAAAATTCTAACATTTAGCCAACCTTATGGAGCTGTTCCGTATATTCTGGATCTCTCTGTTGTAGCTCACATTGTTAATGATGGTTTGAAATGCTTCAATAGGGTCAATAAGTTGACCCCACACCTTAGACCCAAGGCGATCCAGAATCACCATGAAACAGTGTAATGCTGGCCAGAAAGGATCCATGCTGTCATCTGAAATAAAACAAGCAATTTCTAAATTAATATTGAGAATTAAATATTCTTTTGTTTGGTTTCTGTTTTTAGCTTTTCAAGACAGGGTTTTCTCTATGCAGCATTGGCTGTCCTGGACTCACTTTCTAGATCAGACTGGCCTTAAACTCACAGAGATCCCTCTGCCTCTGCCTCTCCAAGTGTTGGGATTATAGGTGTGCACCACCATGCCTAGCTGAGAATTAAATATCCTTTTTTTAAAAAGATGCATTTATTGATAACAATTGAGTTGTAATCTGAATAAATTAATAAATTTTTTTAAAAAGATGCATTTATTATTTATACAGTATTCTGCCTGCATGCCAAAAGAAGGTTCCAGATCTCACTATAGATGGTTGTGAGTCATCCTTGTGGTTACTGGGAATTGAACTCAGGACCTCTGAAAGAGGAAACATTGCTCTTAACCTCTGAGCCATCTCTCCAGCACGAACTAAATATTCTTATTGAGGCAAATTTGAAAGGAAAATAGCAAGTAATTTAAATTAATGCCTTTTTTTTTTTTTTTTTTTTTTTTTTTTTTAGACAGGATCTCTCTGTGTAGCCCTTGGCTGTCCTGGAGTCGCTTTGTAAACCAGGTTGGCCTCAAACTCACAGCGATCCACCTGCCTCTGCCTCCCGAGTGCTGGAATTAAAGGCGTGTGCCACCACGCCCGGCTCGTGATGTCTAATTTAAAGTGAGGGTATTTTTTTTTCCCTAGACAGGCTTCTGTTTAGTCTTGGCTGTTCTGGAACTTTCTTTGTAAACCAGGCTGAAAGACCAGACAGCCTCTGCCCTCCAAGTGCTGGTATTCAAGGTGTGCACTACTACTGCCTGGCCTGCAAAATAACACATGTTCCAAAACTATGATCTCTCTGCAAAAATAAATAATGAAAAATTAACTATGTGATGAGCAACAAAACAGTCTAAGTAAATGCAACTTCATTACCATTTTGCCATGGCTAAAATAATCTTTCCTAATCAACTTAAGCTCTCCCACAAGTTTATGATTCCCAGAGTACTCTGTGGAGGCCAGTTCGACATCTTACTCAGTGTTTAGGTGCCTCTGACCTTCAGCTTTACTTCTCAGACCTTTCAAACTCTTGTTGGTATTTGTACTTCAGTGCTGGGACGGAACACAGGGCCTATCATTTTCAACCAAAACAGCTTATCTCATCTCCTGTGTAGACTTCCATATGTGTTTTGTAGCCTTCAGAACCTCTGATGGTGCCTTATATTTAGTAAGAGCTCAAATAAGGAAGAAAATAGTCATATGAGAACTACTATGAAAAGCTTAAGAACTGACTTATACTTGAAGACCGTGTGCAGACACAGGGAAAGAAATGAACAATTTATGAAGTTTATGCTAGCAAATCCATTATTAGTAGTGCACTCTAGCAAGAAAATGTACACCATCAGAAAGAAAATAGTGCTATTTCTTCTAGAATCTTGATATAAATCTAGATATAAACAGACTGAGTTTCTATCACCAGTCAACATTCTAGAAGCTAGTGAGGATTATTTTCATAGGTTCTGACACGCTTGCTCTTTACTGATGGATTCCTTCCTCAGATCCCCTACGATCAGCTTAGCACAGCCCTCAGCAAAGGTTGAGGTCTAATAAATAGCACAAATATATATTACAGGCTTCCTGTCCTTTCCTTTTTTGGAGGGAAAAGGGCGTGCAGCTAGTTATTTTTTTGAGACAGAGTCTCACCATGTAATGCAAGCTGGTTTCAAATTCATGTTCTTCCTGAATTGTAAGTTCCTAGCTTCATTTTCCAGCTACCTAGAGCAGATTGTGATGATGAAAATGTTATGGGTCTATATGGTCTAGTATCCACTGAGACTTGAAAATATGGCTAGTAGAACCAAGCAGAGTGATACATGTTTTTAATCCCAGCACTCGGGAGGCAGAGCCAGACGAATCTCTGTGAGTTCAAGGCCAGCCTGATCTACAAAGAGAGTTCAGGACAGCCAAGGCTACACAGAGAAACCCTGTCTCAGAAAACAAAAAAACAAAACAAATAAAATATGGCTAGTGGGAATTAAAAACTGGATTTTTATTTCAATTTTTTAGTAACGCCGCATGTCTGGTGGTTATTATGTTGGACAGTGCCACTCTAGAGAACCAGAGACCAATGAAGCACCAAGCAAAGGTGCTTCAAAGGGAAGCACCACCCTCTTCCTACTGTGAAGTGACATGCTTTTACAAATGGATCTCCCAGAGACTCTGGTCTGCATATTGTAAAAGTAAGGTAACTTCTCTGGCCTCACTTCCTCTAGCAAAGAAAGGTGCTAAATTAAAGTCTAAAGGGGTCCTTTGCAATTTCAAGTCTAAATCTGTGCGCTAACTCAGTTAATTCCTGGGTTACACTCTGTCCTGGAGCACTCTCTCAGCATGTCTGAGGCCCAAAGGTTTTGGTTTTTTTTCTCCACACTCTTACAACCCTAACTACAGAGTTTCTTTGTGTATATCCCTGGCTGGCCTTGAACTCACAGAGGTCCCCCTGTCTCTGTCTCAGAGTGGGGGCTGCAATTAAAGGTGTGCAATATTACCACTTGGCAAAACCAATATTTTAAAAAGTACACTATCATGCTAGTCAAAAGTATTTAGTAAGTAAAACACATTACCATCCGATTGCCTCTCCATGGTGTGAAGAATTGATTGCATAAAATCATTTTGTTTGTCTGAGCCCAACAACAGTGAATCCATGGCTTGCTCCTCAAGAATAGTCAGCAGCATGCAAATACCTGTAAAATTATTCTAGTTTACTGGATTGATGAAATAATACTATGTTCAATGTTTTCTTAGCTGGCAGAAAGAAAGCAGGACAAGAAGTCAGAACAGAAGCCAGCTCCTGACAGCTATTTAAGTCTGAGGTACTTCACACCCCCCACAACAGAACTTGACACTTTCTCTAGTGCAAAACAGGAAAGCAGAGCTAGCCATGGTAGGTGGTTTCCTTTCTTTCTTTTCTTTAAGATCATTTATTATGTATACAGTGCTCTGCCTGCATGTACACCTGCAGGCCAGAAGAGGGCACCAGACCTCATTATAGATGGTTGTGAGCCACCATGTGGTTGCTGGGAATTCAACTCAGGACCTTTGAAAGAGCAGACAGTGCTCTTACCCACTGAGCCATCTCTCCAGCCCAGTAGGTGATTCCTAAGATGACTACCACACAACTTGTACTTCACAAAACCTAAGATGCCACAAGCATCCACGTTATGTATAGTTCATATTCCACTAAAGAATAAAACTGCTACCAACTATGAAATATAATTTTAAGAAACTAGAAACTGCAGACAATGCTAATATCTCTTACCACCTAGAAATATTTACACTATTAAAAAACAATAACACACTGACACTTTTACTTCAGACAAAAGACTCACTTGCCAGGGGTTGAAAATGCACCTGTTTGGAAAGCATCTAGAATAAATAATAGTAAGACAGAAAATAGTTAAGCTAAATTTAGCAAGGGAACAAGAACTGGGAACCATGAAATCTTGTAGTAAGGAAATGGCCCAGAGGTTGCTTTGTGCTCAGAACACTAAGGAAGACATGTCTGTGTAGGAACGATACTCACCTAACCAATAGTTTTTGTAGTTGGTAGTATCATACATGTGTGCAGGCAAAAGGATCAGTTTGCCTTTTTCGAGCACAGAAGACGTGTAAATGTCTGGACTTTCCAAAAGCCCCAACTCAATGACTTTAAAAAGGCAAGTTAAAACTTCCTGTAAGTCATAATAGTCATCTCTGTCCACCTTCCCCAGGTTTCTTGCAGTCAGAATAGCCCATCGCCGAACCTAAATAATTGTATTATAAGTAACATTATGTTTAGTCAATGAACAGTGATCTACCCTGAGCAAGATACAGATTTCAGAAGACATCGAAAAGATATTACTGTAATGTATGGATCTTATTTTATCCTGATTCAAACAAACTGTATCATTTATGAAACAATCATTTTCATTCATTTAAACACTAGCAGGAACCTGTCCTATGTTAATATCTATTTCACTTAGTATTATTATATTTTAAGTATTTGGCAATTCTTTTTCCAGTCATTCCACCAATTGTTTCTCTTCCCTTACATTTTAGGTATTTCTATTAGAAGCAATCGACTTAAAACATCCATTTTTCTCAGTCACAGATATAGGGGAGGAGAATAAGGTAAAAGCAAGAGGGAGGGAAGAACGGGAGGATACAAGGGATGGGATAACAATTGAGTTGTAATATGAATAAATTAACTTTTAAAAAGTTAAAAAAAAAAAAAAGACTTCCATTTCTGCTTCTGTCCTTAGGGTGATGCCTTCTGCATGTTTACTCTGATCCCCTCGGCCTGCCAACCCCACTAACATGCTGGGATTACCTACAGCAAGTCACTGACATTCACTTCCTTTGAAGCTGGCTTTTTTCTCCACTGTCTGGAGACATGATTTCACTCTGTAACCCAGGAAGCATGGAACTCACTATGTAGAACAGACTGGCCTAAAACTCATGGCATCTTCCTCCTTCAGCCTCCCAGGCACTGGGATAACTGGTATAAACCACATGCCCAACCTAAACTCTGATTTCTGGTTGTATTTTTATAAAAGGGCTTCTTACATCCACATTAACAATAATCAGCCTCATTTTCTCTTTTGAGAATTCCCTCACATTTGTCTTTGACACTCTTTCACTATTCAATATATAGGTTTGGAGTTTCCCTTCTCTCCCTTCTGAGGTCTTCACAGGTTCTCTGTGGTTGTCTCCACTACTTCCTTGTTCTATTTTTACTTTTTCAGATTTCTTACATCTATTTTAACACTACCATCCTGCTATTACTGTTCATAGGCATCTCAAATCTTTACATTCTATCTTCTTTCTAGGATTTGCTCGATCTGGTCTTCAACCAGTAACACATTTTCTTTCTTTTCTTTCCTTTCTTTCGTTTTCTTGGTTTGTTTGTTTGTTTTGTTTTGTTTGGGATTAAATGTGTGCACCACCACCACCAGGCCAAATAATACATTTTCTGAAACATACATACGCACTTATTTTTATTATCAAATACACTAAAGTCTTTTTCTCTTCTTTTAAGACAAAGTCTCCTTGGGGCTGGACAGCTGGCTTAGTGGTTAAGAACACTTACTGCAGGCAGATCTGGGCCCAGGGGTTCTGCTCAAACCATGGCACCAACCAAGGACAATACGTGCAGTAAACATCGAACCCCTACTCAGATCTAGGCAATGGACAGGACATTCTCCACAGTTGAGTGGAGAGTAGGGTCTGACTTTCACATGAACTCTGGTGCCCCATATCTGACCACGTCCCTTTGATAGGGAGGCCCAGTGGCACTCAAGGGAAGGATAGCAGGCTACCATGAAGAGACTTGGTACCCTATGATCAATCATATACAGGGGGAGGAGGTCCCCTTCCGTCACTCATAGGGGAGGGGAGTAGGGTGAAAGCGGGAAGGAGGGAGGGAGGGAGGAATGGGAGGATACAAGGGATGGGATAACAATTGATATGAAATATGAATGAATTAATTTATTTTTAAAAAAAAAAAAGAGCACTTACTGCTCTTCCAGAGGACCTGGGTTCAATTCCCAGCACCCACATGGCAGCTCACAATTGTCTGTAACTCCAAGATCTGACACCCACAGACATACATCCAGGCAATATAATAAATTAAAAAAAAAAAAAAAAGACAGGGTCTCCTGTTTATCCCTAGCTGATCTAGA
The DNA here is from genome assembly GCA_907169655.1 of Acomys percivali. Classification (NCBI taxonomy): domain Eukaryota; kingdom Metazoa; phylum Chordata; class Mammalia; order Rodentia; family Muridae; genus Acomys; species Acomys percivali. The sequence goes on along the minus strand of OU015750.1, from coordinate 5,792,922 downwards.
ACTTGCTCCATAGCTGAGGATGACCTGAACTTCTCCATTACCACATGTTAAGATTCCACAGGTATGCTCTACCATGCCTGCTTCATACAGTGATAGGGATCACACTCAGGGGCTTATGCATACTAGACAAACACTCTGACTGAGCTACAGCCCTAAGGATTTAGTCCCCAGGTCAGAAAGCAGCAACAAGCTGAATTTTCCCTCCATCAGCCTGAGGGGAGGCACAGTATTAAAGTCATCAGAAGTGTTTAGCTAGTTCCCAGACTCCTAGCTCAGTGACTTAAAGCACCAGGCTGTGTAGCCTTGGCTGTCCTGGACTCACTTTGTAGACCAGGCAGGCCTCGAACTCACAGCAATCAGCCTGCCTCAGCCTCCTGAGTGCTGGGATTAAAGGCGTGCACCACCACCGCCCAGCCACCTTATTCCTTTTTCATCTGATCTAAACCCAGACAGCAGAAGTGGATCGTGCTCTTACATATATACCATTCAATAGAACTTATCAGGCCAGAATTTCTCCCAGTTCTCTCAAGTTCCTCAGAAGTTGATCTTAGCAGAAAAGCCAACAAAGCTGGTTCCAACAATACATCTCAACAATTATTTCATATTTTTCAGGGACTTAAGTTTTTTTAAGTTCATGCTACACGAAGGGATTCTGTGTTCCCTCAACTATAACCAGCCCCCCTTCTATCTACACTCTTTTTCTAAAGTGTACATTGGGACTGTCTCCTGCAGTGTTCAGTCCAACTACATAGCATCAGCAGCTCAAGATGTTCTGCCTTTGGTCACACAAAATGTTCTATGAGCTCAGTCATCAAGACTGCAAGTGTTTGGCCCAGGACATGGCTGTGATGAGACCTGTGTCTCAGAGTTTGGGACCTGAAATGTCCTCTAAAGGCCCAGGTGCTAAAAAGCTTAGTTTATGGGTTCAGTGGCAGAGCACTGCCTAGTGTGCCTAAAGCCCTGCTGCCTATCCTCCATTTCAACAACAATAAAAACAAACAACAAAAAACTCAGTCCTTGCCAGGAGGTGGTGGCGCACACCTTTCATCTCAGCACTTGAGAGGCAGAGGCAGATGAATCTCTGTGAGTTCCAGGCCAGCCTGGTCTACAGAACGAGCACAGGACAGCCAGGGCTGCACAGAGAAACGCTGTCTCAAAAAACCAAAAACCAACCAAACAAACAAAAACCATATCAGTTCTCAACACTACAAGGAAGAGGTAGAACCTTTAAACAACAGAGCCTTGGCCAAGTGTGGTGGCACATGCCTTTAATCCCAGCACCCGGGAGGCAGAGGCAGGCGGATCGCTGTGAGTTTGAGGCCAGCCTGGTCTACAAAGTGAGTCCAGGACAGCCAAGGCTACACAGAGAGACCCTGTCTTGAAAAACCAAAAAAACAAAAAAAACAAAAAAAACAAAAAAAAAGAAAAACCAAAAAAAAAAAAGCTAGTAATCTGGGCATGCAAAAGCAGGTGAATCTCTGAGTTCAAGGCCAGCCAGTCTACACAGTAACTGTCAAAAAATAATAATAATAGAAAGCCACCATCCAACCAAAAATCCCAGCATTAATTAGTTTCCTGTAGTTTTGTCAACCTCTTGAATATACTTCTAATTCCTATTATCATGGATAAATTCCTCATTGTCTATAGGATTTAACACTTACTACTCTGGACGTCTCTTCTATTGCTGGTCCACAGAAACACCTAGCCTGACTACCACATCATCTCTTATCATTTGTCTATAAACGAGAAGAAACAGATCCCCCATCATCTTGATTAAAAGTCTATTACTATTGCTCCTTTTATTTATTTATTTATTTTGGTTTGTTTTTTGTTTTCCCCTGACACAAGGTCTCACTCATTATGTAGCTCTGACTATCCTGGAACTGTGTACACTAGGCTGGCCTTGAACTCAGAGAGAGCCAACCAGCTTCTACTTCCTGAGAGCTGGGATTAAAGCTGTAAACTACTACACCTAGCAGTATGCTCTTTCTTTGCTGGAGGCTTAAAAACATAGCATCTTTTCTTTCCAGAACAGCCTATCTCAGCAATTGCCTTAAACACTGACTCCATTCTATCTGCTAGTGTACATAGGCTGCCTCATGGTTTCCATGCGTAGGGGTGATGACTATCTGTTCTTGTCCACTCTCTGAACTTTATGTCTTTCTTCAGCTCTAGTGTCTAGGAACTTTTCTAGTTCCAAGCTTTCCCATACAATTCCTCCCTCTTCAAACTCAATTAGCAAAAAACTAATATTTTAAATGACATTTCCATGTGTTTCAACAACCAAGTGAGAAAAGTAAGAACATTTCATTAATTCAGTTTGACACTACACTAGTTAATTTTATTAATTTGACACAAACCTAGATATGTCTGGAAAGAGGGAATCTTAACTGAAAAAAAAATGCCTCTATAGCGCTGGGTCCTGTCTTAATGACTGACACGGAGGGCCCATGGGCAGAGGGTCCTGGGTTGAAAAGAAAGCAGGCTGAGCAAGCCAGTGAGCAGCATCCTCCATGGCGTCTGCTTCAGCTCCTGCTGCCAGGCTCCTCTCTTGGGTTCCTGGCCTGACTTCCTTTGACAGAATGTGATGTGGCAGTGTAAAATGAAATAAATCCTTTCCTTCCAAAGTTGCTTTTGGTCAATGCTTTATCACAGCAACAGAAACCTTGACTAGTCAGATAATCAAATTACTTCTCTTACTCTCTTTTAAACTCACGTATCACCCATGAGCAAGTTCTCCCCTGCCCTCTGTAATTCAAGGTACTCAAATCATGTAGCATCCTAGTTAAATGTAATTTAAAACAGTCAAATTTTTAACCAATATATTAAACAAAAGACACACTAAGACTACATATAGGACTAGCTAATATGTATGAAGTAAAGCCAATATAGCATTGCCTACCACTCATACTCACCATTTCATTGGGATGAACCAAAAACAAATAGATCCCTGGATATTTGTCAAAAACCTGAAAGGAGCAATTGGTTTGTTCCATTTGACAAAGTGCTTCCACACACAGTTCATCTAAACAGAAGAAAAGACAGTGATTTAAACTGAGCCTTTGCTCGAGGCCCTAAAAACTGGTTCCTAGGTTGTACTGTAAATAACTGTTACTTTTTTAAAAAAAGGTATTAAAGATGCTGATGGTAATTGCTGGACCAGTATTTACCTGGTTACTTTTGAGGGGTGCTGGAAATCAAACCCAGTTCCTGAGGCACACTAGGCAAACATTCTACCACTGAATTACATTCTGGCTCTGACAATTTATTCATCGTGAATATGCATGGAATGATGCTCTTATTTCCAATTTACTAGAACACATATACTTTGTGTAATTATCTCCAAAGAATATCTTAGGAGCATGGTTACAGCTCCAGTGTCTTGCATTTGATATTTGGTCCATCTGGACTTGGAGTAAAAACAAGTGAGTTCCTCCTCCTAATGGCTAGGCATCCCAATTTTATTTACTGGTCAATTAACTTCCTCTATTTAAAAATCAATTTTAAAGCCAGGCAGTGGTGGCGCACGCCTTTAATCCCAGCACTCGGGAGGCAGAGGCAGAAGGATCGCTTTGAGTTCGAAGCCAGCCTGGACTACAAAGGGAGTCCAGGACAGCCGAGGATACACAGAGAAACCCTGTCTCAAAACAACAACAACAAAAAAATCAATTTTAATTTGTCAATCTTCAAAAAACAGTATATTAGTAATAGTAATTAGCTTTGGAGGACAATTATGAATACGTCAGCTTACAGGGAGTTCATGCAATACTTTTTTTTTTTTTTTAAAGATTTATTTATTTATTTATTATGTATACAGTGCTCTGCTTGCATGTACTCCTGCACGCCAGAAGAGGGCACCATATCATATTACAGATGGTTGTGAGCCACCATGTGGTTGCTGGGAATTGAACTCGGGACCTTTGGAAGAACAGGCAGTGCTCTTAACCAGAGCCATCTCTCCAGCCCATGCAATACTTTTTTATACATGAAAGTATAAACAGTCTTCAAGCTTATATACTCTCATGAATTTTTTAATTTTTTAAAAATATTTTCATTTTATGTTTATGAATATTTTACCTACATGCAGGTTTGTATACCACAAAGATCTGCTGAGCCCAGAAAGATCAGAAGAGAGTGAGGTTCAGATCCCTGGGATATGGAGTCGTGAGCTGTATGTGGGTGCTGGGAACTGAACCTAGGTCCTCTGCAAGAGCAGCAAGTGCATTTAATCGCTAGGCTATCTCTCCAGTCCTGACATTTATAAGTATACTATTCTTTAATGAATGTTTAATGAGCTGGAGTGTTTGCTCTGATGTTAAGAGTACTGGCTACTCCACTCGGGAGGCAGAGGCAGGCAGATTGCTGTGAGTTTGAGGCCAGCCTGGTCTACAAAGTGAGTCCAGGACAGCCAAGGCTACACAGAGAAACTGTTTCAAAAAGCTAAAAAAAAAAAAAAAAAGAGTACTGGCTACTGGCTACTCTTCCAGAAGACCTGGAATTTGATTCCCAGCACCCACATGGTGGCTCACAGACAATTTAAAATCCAGTTCCAAAGGGTTCAAAGGGTCCAACAACTTCTTCCAGCCTCCTTGGGTGTTTGCACATATGTGCTACATTAGATATACATGCAGGCAAAGCACTCATACCCATAAAAATATTAAATAAAAAGTTTAAAAGGCTTTGTTTTAGTTTAAAAATCAAGTTACTTAGAATTTAGTAATTTATCTAATCAAAAGCACAGCTCAGTAGCACAGGCTTATAGTCCCAACACTCCAGAGGGAGGTAAGTCTCTCTGGAGTCCAAGGCCAGCATGGTTTATGTGGTAAGTACTGGGACAGCCAGAGTTACAAAGCGAGACATGCTCAAAAAGGCAACTTAATCAAATATTTTTATGTACTTTTCAGAAAATAAAATAAGAGGGAAAAAATTAAAAATGCATAAAGTGTGTGTTTTTTATTTAAAAAGCAACTAAATGGTCTCCAGTCACATGACCAAAAAAACCAAAACTATATAGATGGGCCTAATGACACAAGCCTGTATGTAATCCCAGCTACTGGGGAGGATGTGAAAGGAACTCAGATCCAAAGCCTGCCTAGGCTAAAGAGTGAAGTCGAGGCTACTTAGTAAGACCCTGCCTTAAAATAAACAATACTAAGCAGGCTAAGGATATAGAGTGCTTGCCTAAGGTGTACACAATCCTGGGTTCAATCCCCAGTATAGCACAAAAAACAAGCTATATGTGTGCAAATAGATTTCTGGATTAAGAGAAAAAAATAAAACTAAATTCAATGTGTTGTCCCTAGTGACTCTAAGACATATTGGCCCCAAACCACATTTGCAACTATTGAGAATATTGGGCCGGGCGTGGTCGCGCACGCCTTTAATCCCAGTACTTGGGAAGCAGAGGCAGGCGGATCGCTGTGAGTTCAAGGCCAGCCTGGTCTACAAAGCGAGTCCAGAACAGTCAAGGCTACACAGAGAAACCCTGTCTCAAAAAAACTAACAAACAAACAAAACAAAACTACTGAGACTATTTGGGCTACATACTAGATGTCCTAAGGTGTTCTTTATACCTGTGTGTTATTGACCTACATTTCTCCTCCCAACTCTGGGGGCTATGCTTGGACTCTTTGATTTTAAAGCAATTCATAATAAGAGATGTAAATAAAGACCCAAACTGGAACTACCACAGCATTCCATGCTTTGAGGTCTCACATAACCCAGGCTGGTCTGGAAGTTTCTATGTGACCCAGAGACTTTGGTTCCTACTTCCACCTTCCTAGTAGTGGCATTACAGGTATATACCACTTCTGGTTAGAGAAGCAGTCCTCAACCTGTGGGTCGAGACAACTTTGGGAGTAGCATATCAGATATCCTGCGTATCAGATATTTATACTGCAATTTGTAACAGTAGCAAAATTAAAGTATGAAGTACCAATGAAATAATTTTATGGTTTTAGTCACCACAACATGAACTATATAAAAGGGTCACAGCATTAGGAAGGTTGGGAATCATTGAGTTAGAAGCCACTAGTTTTCAGAGCTATTTTGTCCCTCCCCTCTTACGACAATGTCTAGAGACTTTTTTGGTTATAGCACTAACAAGGTAGGGGAGGAGAAGACTCCTGGTATGTAGGGGACAGAGGCTAGGCCTGCTACTAACAATCTCATCATGAACAGCAATGTCCTATGGAGAAATGAGCTGGTCTACAAAGTCTGTATTGCCAAAGCTGAAAACCCTGCTACAGATAATTGTAAGAGTAAAACCTAGATCAAGAGATCCTTGTGAAAGAAAATACAGCAAAACTGATCACTGTAGAACCCAGATGGATGGGTATACAATGCTTACTCTAATTCCTGTTTGACAACAAAGTATTAACTACCCTAACTATATAGTAAAGCCAACAGATTTTCATCTTAGATAACCCAATTCTTTTGTTTTTGAGAAAGGGTTTCTCTGTGTAGCCTTGACTGTCCTGGACTTGCTTTGTAAACCAGGCTGGCCTCGAACTCAGAGTGCTGGGATTACAGGTGTGTGCTCCTGCACCCAGCTCAATAAACCAACTCTTTAAAAATATTTTTTTTTCTATTAAGGGTCTCACACATACAGCAATCTAAGTACTAGTAAGCATGTGTTATTTTATGTGGGGTATGTGTATGTGTGTACTAGTATGTACCCACAGATGTGCACATGACTGGAGGAGCCCATAGAAGCCAGAAGAGGGAATCAAATCTCCTGGAGCTGTAGTTATGCGCTACGTAGTTGTGAGCCAACCAACGTGTTGGTAATCAAACCCAGGCCCTCTGCAGGAAAAATAGGTGTTCTTAACCACTGAGCCATCTCTTCTAGCCCAACAGATCCCAGTATTTTAAAATATTTTATGTGTATGAGTTTTGTATATATGTCTGCACCAGGAGTGGCTGGTGCCCTCAGAGAATAGAATAGGATATCAGATTTCCTGAAACTAGAGTTACAGACCGTTGTGAGCCACCATCTGAATGTTGGGAATTGAACCCAGATCCTCTGGAAGAGCAGCCATGCTCTTAAGTGCTATGGCATCTCTTCAGTCCTAACTCCAATTCTTAATAAAACTTATCCACCCAAGATACTCACTAACACGCTCATGCAGAAGCAAGTAAGGGTACTTCAGTATTTCAAAAAGAGGAACACGAAGCTTGTTTTCAAAATCTTGGCCACTACAGTCAAAGAGCTGCTCTTCTCCATTGTTGTCTACTATATATAGCTCATCATCATCTTCCACTTCTGGCTTCATACACTTCTCAAAGTGATTTATGAGGCGTTCGGTTTCTAGCTCCCATAAAACCTGCAGAAAGATGAAAACAGCAAGTGTTTTTTATCTTAACAAAATGTGATGTGTGTAACAATCATTCTTGTAGAAAGCCTTTTCCTCTATGCACAAAAATTTAAAGTTGCCTGGAAGTGGTGGCGCACGCCTTTAATCCCAGCACTCAGGAAGCAGAAGCAGGCAGATCTCTGAGTTCAAGACCAGCCTGGTCTACAAAGTGAGTCCAGGACAGCCAAGACTACACAGAGAAACCCTGTCTTGAAGAATAAAACTACTGTTTAAATTTCAATTCAAGTCTATAAGTAAGTATTCACAGCAACTGTTATACACTGGGAATTTATTTATTTATTTATTTATTACTGGGTTTTTGGTTTCTTGAGACAGGGTTTCTCTGTGTAACCTTGGCTGTCCTGGAGTCACTTTGTAGACCAGGCTGGCTTCAAACTCTCAGTGATCCACCTGCCTCTGTCTCCCAAGTGCTGGCATTAAAGGCGTGCACCACCACTCCCGGTTATTTTTGGTTTTTTGAAACAGGGTTCCTCTGTGTAGCCTTGGCTGTCCTGGACTCACTTTGTAGACCAGACTGGCTTCGAACTCACAGTGATCTGTCCGCCTCTGTCTCCCTAGTGCTGGGATCAAAGGCGTGCACCACCATGCCCAGCTTATATATTGGGAATTTAAGTGCTAGAGCTGTACTAGATTTCAAAGCTTTAGTCACAGCATCATTTCCCAGAATGCTTCCAGCTACACTTACTATCCTCCTAGTTAGGACCTACTGCAAATTACCTCATGTAAGAACGGCACCTCATCTCTGGCCCTGTGGTACTCGGCCACACACTCTAAGCAGTAGCAGAGGTCTTCATCAGCAGTCTGAAAGTCATCTGAGCCAGTGCTGGCTGCATAACACTTCAGGACCTCAACGGTGGAAGTCCCACCTGGAGTACACCAACAGCAAGTACTCATTCTGGACCTGCGACTAGAAAGGAGGACACTCAGAAGAGAACAATTAACACTCCAGACTTACTCTTTATGAAGAACATGCATTTTTTTTTTCCTATTTGTGATCCAAGTCTTCACCTTAAAAACTGTTTCCAAAGCCAAAATGCTCTGCTGGCCACCTTATCAACTCATCAAGCCCAAATCGGAAAGCAGGACTGAGGTGAAGCACAGTGGTGGAGCGCTTACCTCGAATGTCATCCCTAGATTTCATCTCCACCATCAGCAAAAAGTTTGAATACATTGTTAATCAAAACATCTTAAAAGGTATGTATGCCACCATGTGCCAGTACTGATGCAGAATCAGAGAAAGACACAAATTAATGTCTTAAAGCTACAGCTTTTGGCATCTCCCAGTAACTTAAAATCAAAAGCTAAAAAACTTCCATATTCCTAAAAAGCAATTCTAAAAACTTCTAGAAATAAACATATAAATCTATACCAATACTACTTAATAGTATTATTAAGTACACACTTAACAGTAATATTTTCTCTTATTTGACAGACATACAGAAATTGCTACCCTATACTCACTGCTCTTCAATCCACTATAAACTAATAGCTACAAATGGTAACAACTTATTGCTACCAAGTTTTTTTTATATATGTATATGATCTAATCCATCCTTCACCATCTAAACTCCAGGGTTTTCCAATATGGTACCAGAAGAAAGGAAACCTGAAAATCCAAACATATTAAAGGTTCAAAGTAGGACACTTGTTTGGTTTTTGAAACAGGGTCTCAGTGTGTAGCCTTGGCTGGCATTGAACTCATTGTTGAAGATATTTTAGGCAATTTGTTTATCAGAATTACAAATGGCATAGAACAGAATAAAAGACATGAAAGCCCAAGTTCAAAGCATTGCCAGAAGAAATATAATACAAAAAAAAAAGTAAAGCCAACAGAAGGCCCACTGTAGTAACAATGTTCTGTGGCTAAATAGAAAGCAAATGTGCCCATAATACATAGGTTAAGGCAAGTGAAATGACAAGTGACCCTGGAGGGTCCAGAACTATCCGAGTCTAAATGAAAAAGCTCCACATAGTTAAAGCTGAAACAATCTGAGTAGCATAAACATTAGCTAATAAGCCATATAATAAATCAGCACATTTCAATTACAATACTACAACTAAGTGAATAAACAAGTAAAGCAAAGAGACAGAAGGAACATATTTTCCCTAAGAATTCTAAAGAACAATAGTTATTCCCTGTCCCAGAAGGTAGAGACTAATCCTAGCCCCTCAGAGTATGAAGAAAACTTTTTTGTTTTGTTTTGTTTTCCCGAGACTGGGTTTCTTTGTGTAGTCCTGGTTGTCCTGAAACTCACTCTATAGACCAGGCTGCCCTTGAACTCACAGAGATCCATCTACCTCTATCTCCTGAGTGCTAAAATTAAAGCCATGCACACACACACAGAGACACACACAGGCACACACACACTTTCTAATGGATGTAAACTATTAGCCAGATGAAGGAAAAAGTTACAGGTATCACTGTAAGTTTTCTTTAAATTCATTCCATAAACTCCATGGCCCTAACCCATGCATTCTCATCAGGAGCCAATCTGTGAGAACAGTTTCCTCATGTCTAACATAGAAATATATGTTAGGCCGGGCGTGGTGGCGCACGCCTTTAATCCCAGCACTCGGGAGGCAGAGGTAGGTGGATCACTGTGAGTTTGAGGCCAGCCTGGTCTACAAAGTGAGTCCAGGACAGCCAAGGATACACAGAGAAACCTTGTCTCAAAAAAACAAAACAAAACAAAACAACAAAAACAAAGCAAAGGCAATTAGATAAAAAATTGTCTATATCGTCTCCTTTCACTGAGAAAGAGGAGATATCAAAGGCTAGGAAACCTAATCAGAACTTCTGACTGTTTGGATATAGCAATCTGGCACTCTAAAATGCAGAGTCCATAATCTCTGCTACTAACAAAGCATTAATATAGCTAGGCCTTTAATCCCAGCACTCCTGAGGCTGGATCTCTTTGAGTTCAAGACCAGCCTGGTCTACAGAGTGAGTTTCAGGATAGTCATAGCTATGTAGAGACCGGTCTTTAAAAAGAAAAAAAAAATAGCATTTGTAAGTAAAACACACCTTTTTGAGGCTTTAAAAACAAAATTTAAAAACTCCCCAGGACTGGAGAGAAGGCTTAGTGGTTAAGAGCACTGGCTATTCTTCCAGAGGACCTGAGCTTAATTCCCAGCAACCACATGGTGGCTCACAACCATCTGTAATGGAATCTGATTCCCTCTTCTGGTGTGCATGAAAACAGAGCACTCAGTATACATAAAAGTAAAAAAACAACAAAACACACACACACACAAAACCTCAATTTCTTAATACATGATTAGGTAGTTACTGTTCTCCCTCAGGACCAGAGTTCAATTCCCAGCACCCATGTCAAGCAGTTCACAGCTCCCTGTAACTCCAGCTCTAAAGGATCTCACACCTCTGGCTTTGGCAGGCACCTGTACTCTATGAACACCTAGACACACACACACACAAACACACACACACGGGAGAGGGGGGAGAAGTAACAAATATAAAAAATAGTTATTTTCGCCCAGCATAGTAGCACATGCCTTTAATCCCAGCATTCGAGAGGCAGAGACAGGCAGCTCTGAGTTTGAGGCCAGACTGGTCTACAGAGTGAGATCCAGAACAGCCAAAGCTATACAGAGAATACTTGTAATGAGAAAAAGTAAAAGTTACTTTTAGACCTACTTATGCAGCAAACTTTCTTCATACTTCTAAACAATTTAGAATAGCTTTCCACAGCTAGAAAAGGACATTTAAAGATGAGATTTCAAAAAGAATAAAGACAAACATTTACCTTTTACTGTTTTCCCCTACATTGGCAATGCTGCCACCCACTTTATTTCCAAAGCAGTAATCTTAGGGTCACCCTGCTCTTTCCCTTTCTGCGCTGTATCTGGGTCCTAACACCTGTCCTTCCTTCTCAGTATGGAGCCTTCATACACTGACATCATTTGCCCACCTCCAATTCTTCCTACAAAATGTTGCCAGAGGTGTTACTGCACAAATTAGACCTCCAAAACCCGGGTTAACTCTTCCAGTTTGGGGATAAGGCTTGCTTCAGCCTCTTGCTACGTACCTCCTACCTCCTCCACTTGCTCTGCCTAAAAGTCCAGAGTGTCTGTCATTCCAGGACTGCAGTTCTCCATCTGCCTTCAACACAGCCTTCGAACCTCTACAGTCCTTAATCCTAGGAACACAAGCCATCAAGTTGAGAGCTTAATGCACTCCACTCCTGATTCTGAAAGAACACCTGCTGAAAGCAGGGCACACCAGAACCCTGAATCGTCTCTTCCAGGGTCTTTGGGAACCCTCTTCTCTATACTTCACATTTTGATTGCCTTCCCCCCATCAAGGTGGTTTGCATTTCTATGTGTCTGCTCCCACCCAGCAATTTGAGATGTCAAGATATGGGACCTAGTCTATTATTATTGTTATTTTGTAACCCTAGTACTTATCAAAAAGACACGTACCTTAACAAACTTCCTACAGAGAAGTGACTCTCTTTGTTGAGGTTGCTGGGCTAATCTGAATAGATGAGGCTCTGCATTCGGATATACTCCCACTTTGGCCCCCAAAACATTTCTGAAATCAAAAACGAAATAAAAACTGATCAAGTGGCCCTTACATTCTGCATCTCACGTGGGCCTTGCATCAACCTTGCACAGTGTCACCTGATGAGTTATTAGGTAAGGTTAGACCACACACTACGGTGCATGAAAGGGAGCGCTTTAATACTGATCCCCTAACTTCTCCAGGGGCTGTCCCCCTCAGGGGACGAGGTGGACAATTGATCGTGTCTGCCGAGGGCGTGAGGAAGGCAGTCTGCACTGCAACGTCAGGGGAACGTGCGGGGCGTGCATCCCGGTGCCCGTAGGGAAGCGACGCAGGGGCCGAGGGCTGCAGCCAGCCAGATCCTGCCCGGAAGACCTCCCTCGCCCTGAAGCCCTCGCCGTGCATAGCAGCTCGGAGCCGCGGCGCAGATGCCAGAACGGCAGGGTTCCCGCGGCGGGCCTGGCTGGGAGGAAGGACCCAGCGCTGCCCATCCGTGGCCGCCGCCGCTCCCGTCCGGCGCCGCTCCCCCGAAAGGGTCGGGGGGGGGGGGGGCACCCTCTCCCGCAGGCCGCGCGCTGCGCGCGAATTACCAGCGGCAAACACGCCGCGCGTCCCGCCACGCGCCCGCCCGCCCGCTGGTCCGCTCGCGGCCTCCCCGGCGCGCTCCTCACCCGCTCGGCCCGGCTGCCGCACGTTAGCCCACCTCCATGCCCCGGCCGGACAACCGGCCGCAAGCGGAAGTGCAAGGTAGCGCCCAGCGCCCAACCCGCCCCTGCCGCGAGAGCGGGCCCCGCCCCGAGGATCCCGGGCCACAGCCAGCTTGTTTTGGTATGCCAAGCGGGGGGGCGGGGCCTCAGCGGGGAGCCACCTACCTGGCAGACACCGGTGCGCTGGCGTCACTTCCGGGTTGTGAGGGCCGTCTGACCAATCAAGCGCTCCTGTCCGAAGGGGGCGTAAATTAGCCGCGGAGCCTGCCCCGCCCTTTTCCCCGCCCCTTCCCCCGCCCCTTCCCCCGTCCCTTTCCGCACCCCTTCCCCCCCGCCTCTTTCCCCGCCCCTTTCCCCGCCCCATCCCTTCCCCCGTCCCTTTCCGCGCCCCTTACCCCGCCCCTT